>CM053793.1:274286843-275486843 GCA_028749045.1 Cupressus sempervirens | reverse complement strand
GAAGAAGGTAAGTTGACTTTGATTCCTGAGGAGATTCTTGAGGTGAGGGAACGATGACTAAGAAGCAGGGTGATTTGGGAGTATTTGGTACATTGGAGAGATCTACCCATAGAGGATACCACTTGGGAGGGTGAATCTATTTTTTAGCACCCAGCATTGCAGTTTCTTGTGGGCAAGCATCTTTGAGAAGGGAGGACTCTCATGTCCCATCTTTAGTTTGACTAGCAGAGTTATGTGAGTTAGTCTATCATTGGGTTCTCATAGGCTAGCAGTTGTGGATATAGACTCATACAAGATATTCATTGATTAGGCTTGACTTTACAGGCAGTTCAGAGCCAGTTGGGTGTAGTTACTTGATTTTAGTGGATATCCCAATATTTTAGGAGGATGTGGCAGTTTTTAGATGTGAGGTTCCATGGGACCATTCGATTGTTTCAGTTTCAAGATGTCAGGGTGTGTTCCTTAGTTTCTAGGTGTATCCCTAGATTGTAGGGAAGGGACTGCCCATGTGACATGGTAAGTTTCATGTTTATTTGGTTGGTTTGGGCTTTCAGAGGCAAAATAGGAAATATTTAAATATATTTAAATATTTCCTAAGTTAGCATTTAAATAATTTATAATAAGGTTATTTATATAGCCATTTCAAAGTAATAAGGGCAATATGGCTTCGTTTCATTAGATGTACCCTTGTGTTATAGCTTGTTGGAAAGATCTTGAATTATTATAAACTATTTTCACTATCCAGAGGCTTTTTGGTGATTTGAGTTATGGAATTTTAATAAAGTAATGTTTCTCCTATAGCCTAGATGCCTCTATTTTGGGAAAATGTTATTTTATTATAAGGAGCAAAGTGTATTTATCATTTAGGGTTCGATTTGCACTTGGGAAGAGTTATAAGGAGATGAAGGCCTAATTTTTCATTATCTTTTGGCATTTTGAAACTTATGAATTGTTAAAATTTCTCTGGAAGGGTGATTTTGTGGCTTGGGATGAAACCCTCAAGTTTAAATTGTTGGAATGCAAACCTCTACAGGCCTTGGTGATTTGAGTTATATTTCATTACATTCAGATTGACAGAGGAGCTAGTCGATTTACCTTGGCATTATCATTTGAGTGGAGTAGGGCATTTGCAACTAGGCGGCTATCTTTTGGCAACAAGCATTTCATTGCAATAGCTCATGGGGTTGGAGAAGGTATTTTCTTCATCACTAGATACCATAGCTTTCCTTTGGCATTGGATGGTTCATTGTAGCAATTTCTTGAGGGTTGAATCATTCTCAAGGCATCTCCCTATAGTTGGTGTTGATCCTTGTTTCAAACAGTATTGTATATTGGTAGTGATCTCTTTGAAGTTAATACATCAAGTTGTTGATTGGTTCAGGTATGTACTATTTCAGAATTTAGTAATGATAAAATTTGTAACATATGTTTACATTTTTTAAGTGTTATTTATTTCCTATTTGTTATGCAATTATTTTATTTTGAAAAACCCCAAAAAACTAAAAATATTAAAAAAAGTAAAAAGAAATAAAAATTTAGCTAAGATCATTAAGTGGTAGCAAACACTAGTCATAGATTCAAATTTTGAAACAAACAATAATTTCTACGACCACTATAATTGAAAATATTTCATTTATTTGGCTAATGATTTAACTATAATATTTGGGTTGAACATATAATGTTGACAATTATTAAATATTATTTGATTAAAAAGAAAATATTAAAATATGAGAACATTTATTTAATTAAAAACTAATTAGATATGCACTTTAATTGAAAATATGTAACTTAGAAGTCTAATTAGAAAATTGGTTAAAGAGAAATTAGACTATGATGATATTTAATTAATTAGAATTTAATTAAATATGTGCTTCAGTTTAAAAGATTTAATTTAAAAGTCTAATTTAAGAAGTTGGATAAAAAAAAATTCAAAATATCAAATGATTAAAGATTTAATATTGCTTTATTATAAATATTTAATTAATAATAATTAAATTAGAGTTACATTTAAATAACGAGCTTTAATTATTGTTAATTTGAATAATAAACTACAAATAGTGCTTGCATTGATTAATAAAGTGGAGGAAAAGAAAATATTTATTTTTGAATTAAAATGTTATTTAAGTGTGCATGAAAGAATTGAATAATAAAATTTTATTTTAAGGAGAGGCCTTTGCAAGTTTGAAAATAAGAAACTTTACCTGTAGAGTAAACTCTTCATTAAAAGATTTCAGCTCATTTCTACACACATAGGGTTTAGGGAGCAAAATTTGGAATTCAATCAAAAGAATTGTTGAAAGTTTATAAGGGTTTGGATTTGCATGCGTTTATAGAGTGTCTAAGATAATAGCAGTGGTTTTGAGACAAAGTTTGAAAACCCATTATAGAATTTTACTAAAAGCCCTGTCTACTTCATGTCTTCATGGGTGCTTGCATAATGCTTATTAATTTATTGTATTGATTTTTGGATTAAAAATCATGTTGTAGATTTTGAAAAAGTAAAACTTATTAATCAAGCATAAAATTGTAGAAAAATCTAAAAAATTAGTATGATTGTCTTATTTTCAAATCCTTTCTAATATAAGGAAAAATCGATTATAGAAAATTAGAATAAAACAACAAATTGAACACATAAGCTTTCAATTTTCAATTTGTCATTAAAATTGTGTGATTATCATGAATTTACTAAATAAAGACAAGTATTCTTCTTATATCTAAAATAATTTAGTTGCAAAATTTATTGGAAACACAAAAAATTAATTGAGAGGAAAGCATGTTGTAACTAAACTTATAAGTGCATGTTAAAATAAATATACTAAAGATAGAAAACTATGTATAGTATGGTTGCACGATTTGAGAGATCAAAGGCATGCAAAAAATATTATTTGTATGTTTGTTTTCATTTTATAAAAAAATAATATAATTTTCAAATTTATTTATTATTATTATTCATGATTAATTATTAATTTCATATTTTTAAAAAAATTTAAAAATAATCTATTTATTTTGAAAATTAAATAAATAAATACTATTTAATTTCTTATAAGTGAGTTTTTAATATCAATTACTTTTAAAACTCTTAGTGGGATACAACTTATTATATATTTATTAATGCAAGCAGAGTTACAAATTAATAAATATATAATTGTGATTTAGTTATATTTTAAGAGAAGCTATAGTGGAGTTCACTATATAATCATTTAGTTGTGAATATTTAATATTATGAGAGAAATTGTAGATAATTAAAATTGTAACTCCAAGTTTGCGTTATTTCTAGTTGCATCATGAATTAAAGGAAAAATAAATATTAATATTGGACTTAAATGGAAATGAAATTGATATTAATATTTAATCTAATAATATACATTTATGTTATTAATTAAATCATTCATGATTGAAGATTATTTAAAATAATAACATGATAATATTGCATGATATTTTATATGACAAAGAGATTTTTCATTCAAATACTTATTGATTTAAATAAGTATATTAGCATAACAATTTATATTAACATGTATATTCTTATTTTATTTTTAAACACGTCTTTATGGATAAAACTAAACAAGAGAAAATGATGGAATTAAAATATATAGCTGAAAATTATGTGTTTTCTTTAAGTATTCTATTTATAGTCTTGTGATATTTATTTTCGTGTGGTTTTTCTTTGTGGGCTGTTTAGTTGGCCAAGTTAGGATGTGCACCAGAGGTGTTTTTGAGATTTCTACTAAGACTATTTGACTAGATGTCATGATGTACTTTATGATTTAAATTGAGATTTCTTTTGATGAACATTTATGAGACCTTGTATTTTGAGAACCAGTGTTATTTTCGGATTCCCTGTTAAGGAAACAAATTTGATCAATATTACATTTGTGGTATGGGACACAATTGTGGTTTGTGAATTTTGGGAAGACAATGTAGGTGCATGTTTATGGGAGTGGCTTGCAATAGGGATCGAGGCCCAAAGTGACTATTAGGGTAACTCATTGTAAGTTGTGTAACAAGTGATAACATAATAATTAAAATACTTTCCTCTCTCGTGCCTTGAGATAAATTATAAAGATAAGTTAGAGATTTTTCCTCATCCATGCCTTGAGTGCTTGTATAGGCTAAGGATGAGAATGGGATGATACTTTGAGAGGTATGACTAGTTTCCTCATCTTCACGAGAGGGTATTCTAGTTTCGTATAGAGTAAGGGGGTCGAGGTCCTGAGAGATTACTAGGGTAACTTTAGAGTTGGCTTATGTGATGACACTCCATAGTATGTAGCCTGAGTCTCCTTCGTGTTTTTTCTTTATATTTGCCTCTAGTAGTGTACTTGTTGGATATTACTTTTGATGGTGTATTTATTGTGAGTTATAATTTATTGATTGGATGTTAGTTATTGTTGACAGTTAACTTTTATTAATAAATGTCAGTTATTCATTGGTGGTGTTTTATTATTGGAGTTAGTGATTGGTGGTTTATTTTTATCGATAACAATTATTATCTATTGGTTATTGGGCTTGTGACACTTGACATTGATTTGGAGGTGTTTGTATCTTTTTGGTTTTGATATTTGATTTGTACTTCATATCTGTTGTTGATTTTGGTATGTGATGTTGGTTTGGATGAGTGTCTTTTCGACTTTGGTTATTTTTTTCTTTATCAATAGTTTTTGTTACCCTTGAGGTAGATTTGGCTATCAGGATTTCCTACCTAGGATTATTTTATGATTTGATTATCTGTGTGGATCGTATATTACCTCTCTTGCACAATGGGAGTGGGAGTCTGATTAGGTGACCACGCAATCGGGAGGTAGTTTCTTCTTACCATTTGAGTCCCCCTCATATTGAAAAATGTTGGATGCTTGTTAATACAGTTGTACCATTATCATTTTGATTCTTATCTTGGAGACTTCTATTCGTTTGATGTATCTATGTATCATGTGTTTTGAGATCCTACGGAATATTGAATTGTATATCGATGTACTTGTATTTATTATTGCATACCCTACGACATGAGCAATGGATGATATTATCTAAATGTACTCTATCACATTAGGTGTTTTATGTATGTGTATATGAGATTATACGTTTATTCATTTATGATTATGGACATTGTAGTTGAGATTAAACTTATTAATAAAACTTTCTTAAAGGTGACTGAATGTGAAGGAACCATTTAGGAATGAAATATGTATTGTAATTGCATTTGTGTAAATGTTATGTATGTGTATATTGCTTCTGCATTGTTACTTTGATGTTGTTAAACTTTTTTTTTTTCAAATAGTTTTGTAAACTTTGTAACATATTATATTTATTTATTTTGCGTTCCCAAGCAGGACATTACAAAGGGTAAATTCCATATTTCATTTTCCTTCTATTAATTAATTAATTTTCTTTTTCTATTCAATGTTCTATTGCTTTTTCCAATGAAACATTTGTTTTTCTCTTGGTTTGATATGCATTTCAATGACAAGTTTGAAGTAAGTGTTTTTACCTACTTCATATCTTTATATCCATAGTTTAGCATCCAAATTTCCCCACAGTTTTATGTAATTATTATTATTATTATTTCTTAGGTGTATAATTTTAACTTATAATTATTAACCTTATTAATTTATCTACTATAAATTAGAACAAGATTAATTAATTTCTTTTTTTTAACTTATTTGCTTTAAAGTTAAATATATATTTATTATAGTTTTTGTGTTATTCACTTCCTTTAAGTAAAATTAACTTTGTATATTTTATTTACATTCTAACAATTTGGTCCTTTTAAAAATCTAATTCAATAACAAATTTAATAACTAAATTTAGGATTTTTTTTTAATGCAAATTTGTCAACCATTCCTTGTGATTTTATTTTATTAAGCCGATAGGCTTATTCCTATCAGGCTTGTCACTAGATTGTTGTGACAATCCAACATTGTCGGACGCCGAAAATAAAGAAACTAATTGTTGTTGTTTGCTTGGCTAGGATAGAAATATTATAAGATAACAAAAACGGAGATGGCAAGGAACCATTGATTCAATAAACAACGAGTAGCACTTGTGAAATGGTGAGATACATAGTGTATTTGCTGACATGTAGGATGATCAATCTTTGTACCTGTCACTCCTTAATATATTTCTCTAGTCAATAACTATAGGTGGCATAAGTGTATTCCATGGATAATGTTGGTTGAGAACTGTTCAATGGGAAAAATGGGGCCCATGTGAAACTTATTTATCTAAGATATAAAAAGTTGTGACATCTCAGCCCTAGATAGGGTCATGGCCCTTGAGGGAAATGCCATCATTTTTTATTCACATGAGAATCACTGCCCAACCGGGAGAATTGCCAAGAAAAACACAAAATCATGCGGAATTCATAATTCCAATTCCTCCTCATTAGGGCCTGACACAATTCTTTCTTCTTTCCAATATGTAAAACATTGGGTGTTCTGTAAAAGAAATACATCTTTAGTGGGATGTCATTCATGCCCACCCCCAAAAAGCCTTGGCATTAGTGAATTTCATGGGTAAACGTTGTAGTTTGAATGATCATAGACGGTGTGCTTGATTGAATCATTGAATAATAAATTCCTTCGAGGTAAACATTATGTGTTTGTTCTTTATTATGTGAAGGATTAGTATATTTAACAGGATGAAACAATTGTGATAAAATTATTGATATGTCTAGTATGTGAAAAGTAATGTATCATTAATGTATCTTATTTTATAAAAAATAGAGATATTTTTATTATTAATTTAAGGCATCCTTCCTTAGCACAATTTAGAGAAATTGTACCAAAGATATGTTTACTATGATTAGAGTCATTTTGAAATTTAATATATTTTACTTAAGTACATTTGAAATTTAATATATTTTACTTAAGTACATTTCAAATTTAATATATTTTACTTATGTACATATACATTCTCTCTTTAAAATGATACTTCACAATTTCTGCCATATAGAGCAGCAAACCCTTATTGGGTATTTTGTGGGTCATACTCCTTCTGAAAGCACGCTGAGGGAATGGGTTTCCAAGGTATGAATACCTTAGGGTGTTTGCCTTGAAAGCATCCAAAATATATAATATATTTTGCCTTGAAGGTATTTCAAATTTAAGGCATCCAAAAGGGTGTTTGCCTTGAAGGTATTTCAAATTTAATATATTTTACTTAAGTACATTCCAAATTTAATATATTTTACTTATGCACATATACATTCTCTCTTTAAAATGATACTTCACAATTTTTGCCATACAATAAAATAATTAAATTCTAAATTCTATAAAATATAGTTCACTTTTGAATAAAATAATAAAAATTGATTTAATAATGTTTATCAAAAGAATAATAATAATTCTTCGAGTTTTCAAAAGGAAGGAAATTGAGATGAGCTCTGGTAGGGTTTGTATGGCCTCCGTCTGAATCCTTGCTAGTTTCCACTACTTGTCATACTGCATTTATTGCAAAAATAAGTTTTCTTTTATAATGAGTTCGACCTTCTCTGGCCCAACAATTGATGTTGGTGCTGGAGTTGTAGCTCCTGAAGATAATGGTTCCGCTGACCAAAAACCTGCGCAAGTTTGTTCCCAAGGTGTTCCCCAAGATAATTCCTCTCCTAATATTATTTTGAATGTCAAGGAATTTGATAGTGCATGCACATGGTTAGAGCAGCAAACCCTTATTGGGTATTTTGTGGGTCATACTCCTTCTGAAAGCACGCTGAGGTAATGGGTTTCCAAGGTATGAATACCTCAGGGTGTTTGCCTTGAAGGCATCCAAAGCCTTACCAAAGACTTTTTTTCTTTTTCGCTTCGGCAATGTAGGCCAAGCTTAACATGTTTTTGTGCAAGGGTCCTAGATTGTTACGTCATCCCTCTTGGTTTTTCAATGTTGGTCGCGTGATTTTGTTGTTTCTAATGATTGGAAGCTTAAGGTGTCGTTTGGGTGGAGATTCCTAGGCTTCCCATTCCTTGCTAGTCTATTTTACCCGCTATTGCACAAACCACGAGCAATTTTGTGTGCCTTGAACTGGACAAGTTTTTCAACACTCATCCCCAATGTAGGGTTTGAGTTGAGATCGACCTATCTAGGGCCCTCAAAGATTCTGTGCATATCCAAATAGGTGGTACTACCTTTACTCAAAAGGTGTTACACCTCAACCTTTTGAATACCTACTATCGGTGTTAGTCAGCTGAGCAGAAGATTAGGGATTGTCCCTTGCTAGAACATAATCGTCCCTCAGCTCCAAAAACAAAGCCTGCTCCTAGCACTAAAAAAGATGAATGGACCACGGTGGTGTAAAAAGAAAAGGGTTGGACAATGGCTAAGGCAAGTTCTTTGCCTATGGATCATGGTAAACCTAGCTCAAGCCAGATACCAATTGTCTCCTCTGCTCCATTGCTCCCTCCACCTCATGTTTCAAACCCTAGAGGCTAGGGGACAACGAGGCTTCCTACTCCAGATCTGCATCCTCTATGAACTCGCGCACCGCAAGTAGCGTCAATGATTGCCTAGCAAAAGTTACGTTGATCTCACAACCTAGATGGCCACAAGGAGTTTTTTGACAATGGGGAGAATTTTCGGAGGGTCATAGCTGTTGATGACCCCTGTTTTAACCTCCATCTTTTTTGCATAACAATTTTTCCTCTCTAGGGGACGAGGATGATATGCAAGCTAGTTTACCATGAATTGTCTTTCATGGAATGTGCGGGGGCTAACAAACCTCCCTAAAAAATATTTTGTTCGTGATACCAGGCATCGGTTTGATCTTGATGTTCTTTGTCTCCAAGAAGTTAAAGTTGTTGGATTTCTTCTCTCCTCAGCGTATCGTGTTATTTGGCCAGTCCTTTTTTCTTCTTAGCATGAAGCTGGTTGAGGGGGTGTTGTTACTCTTCTTTCCCCTCGTTTAATTTCTTTTTTTGTTTCTCATGGTTCTGACCCTTTTGACAGAGTGATTTGGATCTTGTTGTCTTTTCAAAATCATTCTATTGGTATTGTTAACATTTATGCTCCCAATGATGTTGTTGAGCGTTCACATCTGTGGCGTTGGTTGGTAGATCATTTTCCACTTGCAACATGGGTTTTTTTGTGGGGACTTCAACATGTTTCAACTGGCCTTTGACAAAGAAGGCCTTTTGCCATTTAGGTAGGCAACTGGCGAATGGGAGGCCTAGTTTTACATGCAGAACAAATTAGGTCTTTATGATCCTAATGTTACTCACCGCAAACCAAATGGGATTTGACACACTTGGTCTAATTTTCAAGCAGGGTCGAATAGAGTTTTAAAGAGACTTGACAGGGCTATGATTTCTGCGTAGTCCTTTTTTTCCTTTTCTCAAAAGCATGTCTTGCTTGTTACTCCCCTATGTGATGTGATGTTGTCAGACCACTGCCACATTCTCTTTTCTATCACTTGGTAGACAGCTCAACCTCACCTGAGTATAACCCAATTTTACCTTAATACTTCTTTGTTGGCTCATCCGCCAACTATTGCTCACATTCTATGTGTTTGGAACCTTGAGCCTCGGCCCCACACACATGTTGGATGGATTCAATGGTGGAATGATGTGATCCCCCATACTACAAGGTTTCTTTGCATTTACAATAGACAACTAGCTGTGTATCGTAAAAGATCTTATGAAGCCACTACTCTCGATCTACGTACGACCTCTGAGGCCCTTGCCATGAATCCGTTCGATATGTATCTCCAGCTTCAGCTTGCCAACCTTTGACACCAGAAAAAAGTTGCAGATAGTTATGCTGCTCGGGGAGCTCATATCAAGGCCCGTCTCCACTGGTTGGAGGTCGACAATTAGACTTCCAAGGAATTTTTTAATGCTTTGAGGGCCCGACATTCTACAGTTAGTATTAAACACATCCAAGAAGATCAACAAGTTTTTACTAACCTTTTGAATATTCTTCAAGCCTTTGTGCATCATTATGACCAAGTTTTTATAACTAAAGGGCCCTTTATTACGCATGATCAAGTGCTGGGAACCTACCTTGATGTTACTCCTAATAGGCCTGCCCCTAAGCAATATGCCTTTTGTGAACAAAAGCTAACGCTTGCAGATCTAAAGGAAGCTATCATTTCCATGGCTAACGAAAAAGCCCCTGGATGTGATGGCTTCCTCTATGAGTTCTACAAGATGCTTTGGGATGACATTGGCCTTGATTTGCTTCATGTTTATCATGAAGCATGCACATCAAAGTCATTAGGCAACATTATTAACAAAGGGAATTGGCAATCCTAAAGAAATTGGTAATTGGTCGCACATTACTTTGTTAAATGTCTCCTACAAAATCATTGCCAAGGCTCTCTCTCTTAAAATTTGACATTTGCTCCCTCAGATTGTTCACCCTGAACAAACTAGTTTTATTTAGTCCTGGTATATCTTGGACAACATTATTGCTATCTAGGAAGGGATGGAATGGGCCAGACATTCCAAACAGCAGGCCCTATTCTTGAAGATTGATTTCGCTAAAGCATATGACCAAATTGAATGGCCCTTTATTTTAGTTATGCTTCAAGCTCTAGGCTTTGGCCCAATTTTTTGTCAGTCGGTGCAGATGCTTTTTGGGGATGCCTTTGCTTGCATCACCATTAATGGTCATCAGTCTGAAGCCTTTGGGCTCTTCAGATCTATCTAACAAGGTTGTCCTCTTGCCCCTTCTCTCTATGTTTTGGCAATTAAGGGCTTTGGCTACCTGCTAGCCAATGTCATTTCCTAAGGGTTGGTGTGTGGTATTGCTTTACCAGAGTTGACCACTCAGCTAGTCAATGGTCATTTTGCAAATGATTCTTCCTCACTTTGATTGAGGATGGGGATAATATTGCCAATGCTTTGCAATGTTTGGATACTTTTTGCCTTGCTTCTGGTTCTTCTATCTAATGGCACGAAACCCTCTACTACTGCCAGTCTGTTTTGCCCGAGCCTCATTGGTTGCAATAGTATGGATGGAAATGAGCCCAACATGGTAAAATCTTTAGATTTCTGGGCATTCCATTTTCTTTTCAAGCATCTCCTGTGGAACTGTAGAATGTTGTGCTTGCTCAAATTGAGAAGAAGCTGGATTATTGAATTACTAACCCCGTCTCTCTTGCGAAAAATTTTAAATCTGCTCCAAAGTGCTTGTTGCTACTCATGTGTATAATTCTTCTTGTTGGACTCCCTCTAAAGCCTCATAACTTAATCTTGAACGTCTTATCAAGGACTTTCTCTAAGCCTCTGATGCTATGCATCATGGCTTTCACAGAGTTGCTTGGGACTTTTGTTGTTTGCCCAAAGATTCTAGTGGCCTTGGGTTACTCTCCACCCATAAGCAGGGGATAGCCCTGTGTGCCAAGTGGGTCATATGGGCTCTCTCAAGGGATGAAGCCTGAAAAATTTTGCTACGCCAAGTCAACCAAACCCTTCTTGTGACCTCTGAACCTATTCAGATTTAGGGCACTTTTGTTGCTAAGAGCATTTGTAAGTCTTGGGAAGCTCTCAAACCTTGGCTTCACTGGGCTGGTAATGGATTTAGAGATGGGCTCTCAATGAATTAACAAAATCTTTGGTGGTCACCCTTTTATTTGCCATGCAAGGTGTGCCTTTAGCCAAAAATTCAAGGATTCAATGCTTTGTGATTATTCTGCAAGGGTATTAGAACTTCCAAAGATTTATTCTCCAGGGTTACTATGAGCCTTCACTCATGGGAGGATCTGCAAGTCCAATATAAGCTTATCCATCCAGATCGATAGACAATTGATCTTCTGGTTTCTGCAGTCCCTCCCAATCTATTGCACAAGCTTGGAATTCACTCATCACACCCATGGTGGAAAGATTGGAAGTGGTACCCTACCACTTCAATGATAGTTATAAACTTAGGATGGGGTATTAGTGGCTGGTGCCCCATCTTCTGATGGTTGACACACTTAACCAACGCTAGCATTTGCATTCTTCGCATAAGACTTGGAGTCTTAGATGCTCTTTTTGTGGCCAAATTGAAAGCTTTCTGCATATCTTTTGATTCTGCAGAAGAGCTCGAAATTACTGGCTCTGGATTTATGACTTTTTCAGGCCTTCACTTCATATATGGTAGTTCTAGGTGATGCTCCCAAACTCCCTTTTAGATATGCCTAGATCTAGCATGCTTTCAAAATGGAGATATTGTTTACAATTTGGAAAGATCGTAACATTGTTTTATTCTCTCACAACTTTATTGATATTTATGTTGCAATGTACTCTAAAGCACGTATATGTAATAATGTCATGTTGTAGATCCGAGTATAAATTGACAAGGTTGTGTTGGAAGTGGCTCACCTATAGGAGCTACTTGCTCATTGGGGAAATGCCCCTTGTACGGTTGCCTGAGTACCTCTAGATACTTTTTCCAGTGATTGCACTCCTCCCCGTGGTCGTCGACGAGGCCAGAGCAATTTTTCTCTCCGCACACAGACCCCCAAGTCACAGCCTCATCATCGCTCTCCTAGTGGTGGATTTTGTGGCCATCATTGCTTGGCCTCGCCTCCTCAGAGGTTGTGCTCAGGCTAGTCCTTAGTGGCTCCCCTTACTGCCACTGATGTAGGTTGGTCGTCTACTCCCATGACCCCAATTGGGCTTTCCCCCGGCTAGATCTTGTCATTTCTCCTCCCAGGGCTGGTGAAGAAGCTAATAAAGACACTGCTGCTACTGATGGTTTGGCTCCTCTTGAGCCAACCATTGACCCCAAGGATTCCTAGGGTTCTGATGATAAAGACCCTCCTTCGACCAGCACTGCTCTTACAACCTGAAGTTTTTAATTTTTGCTTATATACGTTTTTTGATGAATAGTTGATTTCCGACCTTGGGCCGTTTGAACTCACGAGGTGATCATGTATCCCCCGACCCCTTTTTTGTGAATATGTATCTTTAATATTTTAATTAATGGGAAAGGTCTATTCATTAAAAAGGAATAATAATAATTATTGTGTATTAACATATAATTTTTTAATCTAAGTTAAATTTATTGCCATTATAATTAAGAGACATTCAATAATTTAATAGTTTAAGAGAATATGATTATTTCAATCAAATAATATGATCCAAAGATAATAACTATAAATCTAGAATGATAGGTAACGTATAACAAGAGTTGTGATTTGCTTTAATGACCTTAATAAAATGCTAGTTGTATATGTATCATAGTTTTGTCAATTCTATAAATAATAATAATTAGAGTTGATATAAATGTAAATTATATTATATGTTAAGATAATATAATTTATATATCTTGATTTATTTATTTTGGAGACAATTTATTAAGGTAAAAAAAATTAATAACATAAAGAATTTTTTATTTTTTATTTTATTAGTATTTATATATCTTAATTTATTCATTTTGGAGATAATTTATTAAATGTAAAAATAAAATAAAAAACATAAAGATTTTTTTATTATTAATTATACTAGTATTTTTATTTTTTATTTAGAGATTATTGTTATTAAATTATAAGAAATTACATGTTTTAAATTATTCACTTATTCTACAACTGATATTTTTATCATATACACAGTTCATTTGTAAACTATTTAATACAAAAAAAATATAGTTATTGTTTGATAATGTCTCATTAAAACTTACTGGCCACATTGTCACCCATAAATTGTCATTTGTTGTTGACACTGTTACAAAACATGCAATTGAAGATGCAATAAGAATTTTTCAATCAAAGAAATAAGTTGATTAAAGAAATATTTTAGAGGATAAGAAAGAGGATAGGGGAAATAAAGAAATATTATAAGAAGAGGAGTTTGTTGATCTATGAATGAGTTAGTTCTAGTAAATGAAATGGTCTTCAACTTTTCATTTTTGAGGAGGATTGTTTTAGAATAGATGGTTGAACTACTTGTCTAGTAGTGAGAATGTAAAGGTCCTCAAAATGTGTGTTTTATCCTTTAGAATTTTCCCATCTTCCTCACCATTGTAACTTTAAATGGATTATTTTGAAAGAAGAGCGAGAGAAATTTTTCTTGGTTGATTTCATATGGCTCATCATTGTAAATATATGGGTCATTTTGGAAGAGGAGTAGCAAAGAAAAAAATCTATATCGGTATTAAATATCTACTTGCTTCACCAGTAAGGTGTGTTTTGCATCTTGATCACAACTATAATTATTTAGAACTACTTGTGAGGCATTATTTTCCTATATTAATAAATATTATCTATCTTCACTATTTTTAACTAATTAGAAAAGACTGTAACTTAACCATTATTAGATTTTTATTAATGTTGAACATTGGACTAGCTTTAAAGTCAAGGTGAGAAAGTAGACATAAGTATTTATGAATAACTATCTAAGAACATTGTCAAAAGTATAAAAGACTATTGGCTTACCCCTTGCACTTTTCAAATGTGCAAGCAATAGTTAACTATATTCTCATTTTTATATGTATAGTTGCTAAGTACTTTTGTATTGCATTCTCTTTATTGTTTTAATTTCTTCCAACGTATAGCCATACTTTAGAATTACACAAATGGAATAGAATATTTGACCCATTGAAAATCTACATAACATTATAATACTAAAGCATTAAATCTACATAGTAAAAGCTTACTTGTTTGGCTTGGGAAGACTTGGTTACTACAGCCATCTCCCTCACATACCACATCAGGTGTGTCCTTTCTATTGCCATTATTTCTTCTTCTTTCCAACTCTAAATTTAAAACCTTATTATAATTTAGTAACTCCTCATGACACTTATTTATAGGTAACCAAATGGTTATGTTGATTGCAAAAGTTGCGGTAAGACATTAATTAATGCTTGATTTAATAATGGTTGTATTTATTACATCCACTAATTTAATTTATATATTAATTGTGTGCGTATTTTTTTTATTTTTTTTTATTATTATTTTTAATTACCAAAGTTTACTATTTATCAAGACATTATAAAGTCATGAGAATAATGTCTTTAATCTCAAGGAATACATATAGCCCAATTGTTAAGACATTGTTCTCCCAACCAATAAGTCATAGGTTCAAATCTCAAGTCTTATTATTAATTCTTTCTAATAATTATCTTACTCAACAATAAGGTGGTCAAACTATTGGCTATAATCCAAAAATATGGAAGTTGATATAGCATAAGGTGTGATCATGGAAAATGGGACTTAAATAGTTTTTTTCGGTGATTACATTACCTATCAATGGGACCAAAATTAGTTCTCTAATACGAACTGAAAGAAAGTAATATCAGCATAAACAACTTGTTAAACGAATGAAAAAATCATTTTTACTTAAAACCCATAAATTACAATGTAGAGAAGCACAATGATAAACATGCACATGCAAAACAACAATATCCTAACGCGATTATTTTTGCACGAAAAAAGCTTACGGGAGAAATTGCCTCCAAAGCACGACCAATGTATTAATCTATACAGTCAGTGTTTTAGTGGGTGTTTCCTATCTAGTTATTCATTGCGGGCGTTATGTCAGAGAATTCTACACGTATTGATGGTCCTTGTCGATAATAACCCACCATCCTGGAGAAAAACTAGCAACACAATATTTACGTTTTCTCAAACTTGCCACTATTAAAAGGAAAAAAGGGTGGAAAAGATGTATGTTTCATATCTTTGAATTTATGATTGTTGTGCGCGAAGTAGTTTGCTATCAATTAAGACTAAGTCTAAACAGACAGCGACTTGAAAAAAGTTGGTGAGAGATACCAACTGTTCCTTGCATGATTAACAATATCATTTTATTGTAAAAATGATTGTGGCCTTACCCCAGCCTTGGAAACCACGACTGAAGAAACACCAAACTCAGCCTACCAGATAAATCCTACGAATGCTCCAAACTGAACTGGAAAACAAATTGTTTGCTTCTGATATAATTTACAAACATATCAAAATGAATAATTTTCTGATAACACAAGTCTGAAGTGTGCCTGCGGGGATAGTTGTCCAAGCTTTATTATGCTCTAACCAATTGAAGGCATAAGTGTCAAAAATACTGAAAGTGCACCTAATTTTGACTTAATAGCTTTAAATTTACATATTTGATTTGTACATTCTTCAAATTCAAACCAAAACATGTTTCTTATCAACAGATTGAGGCATGCCAAAACATTGAGTAGAATGAACACTACAGAAACAATAATATACCTTACAACTTCAACCGATTTTAATTTCAAGTAAATTTAAGGGGAACCTTAAACCTGCAAATACTCCTACTGAACTTGAAGAGGTACGGTATGTCCTGACAAGCAAACATAGAACTAAACTACAGGTACGACACCATTGGCTTGTTGCATAGAACCCATTGATGTCCCTGAAAAATTCACATTGAATATCAATTTGCAACCAGAAACACACTTTAAGAATGAAAAATCAATGCAAATTCAAAGTACACCCAATAATTCTACATGTAAATTTTGCAAAAGATAGTTGCATTTCTCCTTGCTTCTGGCATGCTAGTATATCAATATACAACATACATTTAGAAGTATCCTGATCACAGATAAGAACATTGATAATCTCGTACAAATATACTTTGCAATGATCTCTTACTTCCATGCACATATAGGAAAAGAATATTCAGGACGTAAATTGACCCAATAGAAAACTAATATTTATACCTGCATTTCCAGTAAAAGTATAAGGCGTCTGTATAAATCTGTTCCGCATAATGCCAGCTGGAGCAACTTCCATAGGCAGTTGAGACCTTGCAAATTTATTTTCATGATACTGATTTTGAAAATTTATATGAGATTGATGTCCATTAGTGATTGTGCGGCCTATTTCTGAATTTGGAGGTAGCATTTGCTCAGATTTCCGTATTGGCAGTACTGTTGATAGTTCTTTCTGCTGAAATAACACCAGGAGAAGATTAGAATGCACTCCAATCCAAAATTCTTCATTTGAAATGTATATAGGCAAGATATACCAGCATCCTAAACATATCTGCACATATATAAATGATTTAAATGACTTATAACTTAAGACCATTATAGAAACATATATGCCATGTATGTCAATGAAATCAAGTTAGTTCCTGAAAGAAAAGGGATTTAACTCTTCAAACAGCTATAACTTCAATAGCAAGCACCACATACTTTCCTGGTGAAATGCAGGTCCAATGCTTTGATCTCAATTGTTAGCATTATTTATCAAGTCGATTAAATCTATTCCAATGATATTTTTCATCTTTAAAGTGTGCAGGTACATCACTCCCCAATTTACCCATTGTAATGCATTTCATTCAAAGTTCAAACTAAAATTTAAACAGTATTTCTAATTTTACAAGCACTCGTTTTTTCTCAAAGATTTTTGACCTTTTTTTTAGTGAAGGTGTATATATTTCATAGATTACAATATCACAGATATATTGGTGATATAACATTTTATCGCGATAAGTTTGACTGGGCAATAAAATACACAACTTAATGGTTGATAAATAAAATCACAACTTATTGCCAATAAACCGGTGATAAGTTGTTTGCAGTCTGCTAATAGGGACTATTGGCCCAAATGAAGTTCATTGTATATTTTACGAGTTGGCAAGTACTGTTTGGGGGAGGGAAAAAGGGTTTAAAGAAAAGGAAAGTGATTTGCAGGGATCTAGAACATCTTTAAAAAATCTAGAAAATGGTATAGCATGGAGTTCCTTGTGGTTCTCTAGGTAATAATTTGGTCTTGATGGTGCACAACTTTGAGGGTGTGCAGTACAAATCTTTATCTACACTCTTTTCATGAGTCTTCTTGGATATTACTTGATGTATACTTGTTGTCTGGAAGGTGAGTTTCCCTTGTTCTTTTTTTGTTGGGGAAGAGGGAGGGGGGGAGGATGGGGGAAGAAGATGATGTAGTCGATATAAATGCCTATTGTTGTGCAATGTGTTTGATAAATAAGTCAAGTCACAGCCAGTTGTGCAGAGGGAGGAGGCACAGGCACACCAGACTTCTAGGACTACACCTCCAACCCCTCCAAAAAATCCTATCGCTCTCCAAAAAACTTGCAAAAATACCACAAATAACACTGAAAATTTGACAATTTAAAGAGAAATGAATGACAATTTCAGGGAAAAACCACAACTTCAGACGAAAACACACATGATTCTATAGAAGAAATATTGCCCCATTTTAACAAAATGAAGATACAACTTCCAACAAAGAAAAACCACATGATTTGCACACATAAACTAGCATTATTTTCCAACTAGAAAAAAACCACAATTTTATTACTAAACCCACAACATTTTTTTTTAAATTGCAGAAACCCTCGAAGATGCTTCTCAATTCTGTATGTCCTTTCCATAAATTACCATGCAACTAGTTATTCACGACAGTCACAGTTGTAGCAATCTCTTGGTCAAGTTGCCTCCATAAATCTCAAGGTTTAAAATACAGAGCTCTAATACAATATTATTAGAAGTAATAACACAAAATGATTTTGAAGATACTCAAAATTAATAAAGGAGCAAAAGTCTCCATGAATAAAAGTGACCAATTATGTTACCCAAGTTTCAGGGACACAAGGACACGTTTAGAAATTGGGACACGGGGCATTTTAAGGGAAAGCTATTAAAAAAAGTTAGCAAAAATATTTTAAAAATTAGATATTTAAATGATAGCATTGATATTATCACTTATCTTAAAATCATATCCTTTAGTCAAAACTTAGCTATGCAGTTAAAATCAATGTGGAAATTATCCTTAACAAAATAATGCTACATTACCGGATTCAGACCTTGGAGCTCAGGTCTGGATCCAGATTCGTCTAGGTCCAGATTCAAGCCCGGGTCCAGGCAGGGTTCTTGTTTGGAACTGTGGATCCGCCTGGGTCCACACTGCCCGGACCTGCCGTGGACCCGGGTGAATCGTGGTGGACCTGCGGCTTGTGGGGCCATAAAGTGGTCAAAAAAACAAAAACAAAAAAAGAGTTTTTTTAATAAAAAATTTTATAACCCTAAAGGAAGGCAAATAAGATACTTTTCATCCATCTAATCTCTCATTTGCTTTCTCATTTTGCTCTCTCATTTTGGTGGGGTCATTTTGCAAGTTTGAAGAAAAGGTTGTAGAGATTGTTTGTGGAGTCTCAAATCCTTCAAATAATCAGTGTTGAGTGTTCCAGTTATGCATTTGATCCTTCCTTTTGCTTCTTTCATAGTTTGTTTTTAGTTTTTTTATTGTTTTAATTTTTTATCAAGCTTTGTATGAGTTATGAAATATTTTTTATTTTATTTTTGTTATAGATTGCAAGAATCATAGAATGAGTAGTCAGAGTTCAATGGGTGGGGAGGGATCCCAAAGCTCTAAAATTGATATAAGTTCTCATTTGTGGAAGTATACAACAAGAATTGAGCAATGTGTTGAAGGGGGAGGGTATCTATGGAAACGCAAATTTTTCCAAACCCAATATAGAAGCTCATATTACCAGGTTAAACATCATTTCATAGGCATGTGTGAGGGCCCCCTAGAGAGAGGTAAAAAGGGGTTGCCGGCTTCTCAAATATCAAGCATGTTAAAAGAACAACAAGAGGCTGACAGGTTAGTGTCAAAGGGGAAAAAGGATAGATCAAAGAAAAAACCACCAACACCACCCTCTCAAACAACCACTAGACAACATCCCTTCCTACCTACCCCATATACAACTGAAGATGAAAGAGAAACACCACCATCCCACAAGAGAGGCCCATTAGATAAAGCATTTCAAAATGAATTGAGAGAAATTGCTGACATAAAGGTTGGGCGTTGCCTCATTACGAATGGTGTGCCATTCAATCTAGTGGAGCACCTTATTGGAGAGAGATGGTGCAAGCAATAAATGAAGCACCTTGTGGTTACTGAGGCCCTGGATATGAAAAGTTGAGAACCATCATATTGCATGATGAGAGAAAGAATGTAAAAAGCCTCCTCAAACCGATAAGAGATTCTTGGATCCAAACGGAGTTGAGCATTGTCTCTGATGGATGGAAAGAGGGCGGTTGATTGTGAAGCGTAGGTAAAGGATGCAAATTTTATTGCCCAACTTCTCATTGAATCCATAGAGTCCGTGGGAGTTGACAATGTTGTCCAAGTAATAACGGACAATGCTAAAGTTTGTAAGGCTGCAGGTGCTTTGGTAGAAGCACGATATGATCATATATTTTGGACACCATACACCGTCCACTCTTTGAACTTGGTGATGAAAGCAATTGGCACCCAACTTGAATGCATGAAAAAAGTGTATGAGGGTGAGGAGATCCAAATGTTTGTGACAAAGCACCATATGTCACAAGCAATTTTCAGAATTTTCTCTCACTTGGAATTATTGAAGATAAATTTCAAACTTTATTTAGTTTCATTTATCATTTTGTGTCATACTTTACACAACTGAATAAAATGTTTTTTACTTTTTACTTTTTTGTGTTGTTTACATATTTAATATTTCAAATGTTTTATTATATTAACTTACAATTTTAATTAACATGGTAATAGGTTGCTGAAACAAGGTTTGCTTCACACACAATCATCCTTAGACGACTTGTGAGAGTGAAAGAAGCATTGTCCCAAATGGTTATTAACAACAAATAGGGTGGACAGAAGCAAACAGATATAGAAAGGGCTAAAATTGTAAAGGACATGATCTTGAGTGATGATTTTTGGAATAGGGTGGAATATGTATTAGAACTCACCGAGCCCATCATGTCTATGCTTTGGTTTGCCGACACTAATGAGCCTTGTTTGAGGGACATATATGATGCCATGGACTCCATGCTAGAAAGAATGAAATCAATAAGTTTAATTTTTTATACAATACTTTATCCTTGTATTTTGAGAGATTTTTATTTTTTATTTTAATTAAAATTAAGTTATTAACGCTACATTAAGATAACTTACACATACATCATTTGACATTCCAGGTCATTCAGAGGAGAGAGCGGGATCCCGAGGAAAGCTTTTACAATAAGGTGAAGAAAATTGTTCTACATTGTTGGAACAAGATGACTACACCTTTACACCCCCGGCATATGCACTTTCTCCCAGGTATTATAGCAGTGAGATACTTTCTATTCCTAGTAGAGTGGCACCATACAGAGATCTTGAGATTGCTAATGGGTATAAGAGGGCATTTAGCAGGTTATTTAGTGATCCTGATGTAGCATCGAATGTTAGGCGAGTGTAGATTTTGTCTTAGGCAAAAATGTAGACCCTGATACAATCATTGACCAAAGTAGAATGGATGTCATTGAATGGTGGTACTTACATGGGAAAAGTTACATGTACCTCCAACCTCTTGCCATTAAGATCTTGTCAGAAGCATGTATTTTTTTTTTTGCCCTTTTCTTATGGTCCCTTAGCTCGTAGAATTAGCACTCTTAAATTCTTATTGTATTGTAAAATTACAAATTCAAATTTTTAAAATTGTGTTGGTTGTCTCTCTCGATTGCGAGCTCTTCTGCTGCTAAGTGGAATTGGAGTACATACTCCTTTATCCACTCAGTAAAGCATAATTGGTTGGATTCGAAGAAAACAGAGGACTTGGTATTTATTCACAACAACCGGCGCCTCTTGTCACACAAGGATCCAAGATATAAAAGGGGCCAGAGAAGTTATGGGATGTATTACCCGAGACTTCTGACTTGGATATGACCGTCCAGGATATATCTAGAATTGCCTTGCTAGATGTTGAGGAGGACGAGGAGGATGTGGCTGCATCTAGGGCTAGTGGAACTGGTTTGGGTTCCAATGATGAGGAAAATGATATAGATGAGGATGAAGCCATTAAGCCCTCATATTTTGATGACCCATTTGACCCTTGAAGGGCATTTGCATCTTTGATACTATGGGTCTATGATCATTGATAAACTATTAAACATTTGTCATTGACTCATTTATCACCATTTTTCAAACTTTATTAAATTATTATCTGTCAATCTAATGAAGTAGTTTATGTTTTGAGGTTCCATTTTGCATTAAATTAGTAATTCAGTGTATGATTTTATTTACAACATTAACATAGATTAATCATTAATGAGTGGGTATTTAATGTTTATCTTTGACATTTGGCATTGATCAATAATCAAGTAACATTGATATATTCATACTATGAAATGACTTAGTAAGTTAGTTTTACAACTATGCAAGTTTTTTTTTTTTGGCGCACACACACACACACATATATATACTCACAAACTCATCCATGAACCTAAATGGGAAAAAAAATTGTCCAGAACCACGAACCCGAATCTGTCCCCGAACCCAAATCGACAACTTAGAAATAATGACAACTGCAAGTTATGAAGGATCTAATAATCCAAGACCTACCAAGGCACCCAAGGTTCAATATGCTACAAGCAATAGAACAAAATCACTCACTATGCAAAATAGCTAAAAAATTAATCATGCAAGTTATAGTTACTTATATAATTTGTTTAACCAACCTTGTTTGCCAATAGAGGGCTTTCCCAATTCATGAAGATGTAAATAAATACATTTGATCTAATCTCACAAGAACAACATATAGTTGTAAAGGATTATAAAATTAATTATCTAACCCTACAAGAAGGTGATACTGCATTTAAGCAATATTATCTTAAATCAAATACATGCAAAATCAAGTAAGAGTGGAATAAGACTTGCTCGCTTGAGGTCACAACATGGGTCACAATAACAAGTTTTGATGTTTCCAAATCATGGAAAGAAGGGCTAATCGTTTTATGAGTCATGGAAAATGTTTGGAATCATCTACAAGACAAAAAAACTCTTACCAAGCATGAAAATAAGGGATGACATGCAGTTATGAATAATATTTACAAATCACTTGATTTTAAGCTCTTAACTGACTCTCCTCGAGTTTATTTTGTATTTTAATTATTTTCAGATTGCTTTCAAAAAAGAAGCTTAAAATTGCTATTATGATAGGAAGCAGCTTGATGTCGTTGGTACAATCAGTTTGGAGGCCTCAACTATTTCTACTGACTTGGCAAACTTCCTAGGTGCATTTCCCCTTTTCCTTATTTTTGGGGATAACGGGGAATATTTCTGAAACATTCCCACATCCCTAGATGTTTCCAACACACATCAACACAATTTTGGCCAAGTATGCATTCCTCGGAAACATAGGTTAGAAAAGATCTATCCATAACGGATAACATCAAGAACTATGAAAGAAAAGGATAAAAACAAACATTGCATGGGGACATGGATACATGTGTACTTCAGGTATGAGCACGGCTATTTTCCAAAATAGGGGAAGGGGGTACTTGGCATCAATTTGTTTTTTATATAATTTAATATTTTATAGAAAATGTTAAAATGAGTCATGACAATGAGTTTTCAAAACAAGGACAGCAATAAAGTTTGCTTATGTAATGTACAGGTTTCAGATTCAGATTTAAAATATGTTTGTAATAATAATATGCTAAATGTTTAGATGCATACCAAAGAAGGAAAACTATTAAATTGAACATGGAGATCAGAAATCATATAATAATGACATATTGTGAACGATAAACTTCTGACTTGAATAGTGATAAAGTTTACCATAAATCAATATTGTATGAAAGTTTCAAACTGATTACATATTAAATTAAGCTTGATAACATCAAGCTCATATGCAAACAAAAATTAAAAAATCTTAATCAAACTCCTTAGATATTGCTAAAGTTTTGAACCAGAATGTGTAACTTGACATAACTTAAATTGCAAAACACAATTAACAGATAGAACAAACATTTATTCCGAGAAAACCCCTCTTTTTCAAGGGAAACAACCCAGCCTGCCGAAAGATGATACTTTTATTACATTTCAAATCAAATACAAGAATTTTCCCTTCCATATAATTGACATCTACTCATGGTCAATTAAGAATCCTTAATGCAACAATATTAGAGTCTCTCAATAACAAAACTGCTTACAAAACATATGAATCACATTCATAAACATCAATCAATCACTAATTGTGCATATACTCTGCAATACACAAACATCAAGATCGATATTTCTGCTAAAGAGACATAAACACAGTAAGAACAAAATTACCCTCCAACCGTCAAGACATATATCACATTCACGCTAAGCATGACTTTTTCACATAAGTTTGATAACATCACCATGCAAGAAGAATATAATGAATGCCTTGAAGAAACCTAAAACATGAACTGACATCCGATAATGAAGAGTCGTGTATGAATATGAAACAACAACCGTTACCATAAGACACATCCGTGGCTCATAAAAAAAGAAATTGATGCCTTTAAACATGAAACCGGTGTCATAAAAGAAAACATGGCTGCTGGGTCATACACAATACAAATAAAATGCCAACAAGGAGAATGCAATTGCACAATGTTTGGAATAAATACAACAGTGTTACGAAAAAAGTTGCCAGCAAACTCACAATGCCAAGTCACCAAGTTTATTCCCAATGAATAAGGCTGATATTCATAAGGACCAAAGGAGACAACACGAAAGAACAAAGAAACGACGATAGCAAATTCTGAACAAATTATTTATTCCCCCTTGAGAGAAAACACAAACTCAAGGTACACAGAAAAAATTATGAGAACATGAGTGCAAAAGCTCATAGTTATGTAGTCTCTAACGCAGCTCCATAGTGTCTCTTAGTAAGATAGAGATATTCAACATGTCATCTCATGACTAGCACACATAGTCGCAAACCAAAAAAATGTCACTAAAAACATCTTATCACGGATTTTCCCAAAATAAAATTGTTATCTTGGCATAACAATGTTCACCATACCTACTCATAAAGGGTGAAAACAGAAAAATATAAAACTAAGTCACGAAGTCACGAAGTCTCACACATGACTTCCACCATAGCTACTCCCAGAGGGTGGATCCACCATAGCTACTCCCAAAGGGTGGAACAAAAGCTTTCATCTCAAACTTCTCTCATAGAGAACAAAGAATTAACAAAGGATTTTACCTCAAACTTTTCACGTAGAGAAGTCATTAACAAGGGATTTCACCTCAAACTTATCTTTCAAAGAACTTATTAACAAGGGGTTTCACTTCAAACTACTCTCGTAGAGAACTCATTAAGACACACATAATATTATTTGAATGCTGAGACCCCCTCTAAATAGGAGCAACATTTTCATAGCTCTGATTATCACAATACCGTGAAATTGACTTCAATGCTTGCCCAACAATGAACTTTCGCAATCATGTTGCTACACAAGCTTATTGATCCTCTGCAAAGTACCTGGCATTCTACATCTGCCACCCAAACTCCCTCTAAACTTGATTTATGCAGCTCAATAGTCTCCCTCCAAATGCCATTTATTACATTTCTAAGAAACTGTTAGAAATAGATAATACTGAGAGGGGTGGGGGGTGAATCAGTATTATACAAACTTTTTCCCACAACTGAATATTGTTAATTACTTTATAACTTGCATATGAAAGTAAACCAACAATACTAAACAGTAAATATAACCATATACATAGAGATCTCATAACACCATTATTTGTTAACTAAGGAAACCCTGGCCAAGGGAAAACCCCAGTGGGGATGATACCCACTAGATGATCCACTAAACAAAAGAATCCTATTAAGGATATTTACCCTGTTAGGAGTCTGTGAAATACATATAGTGTCTTAAGTCCTTGTTAGAGGACTGGGCCTTATTAGAAGCCTCAACCCTGTTAGGAGTTGGTAAATCAAAAACAATATATGCAAGAAGAGCCCACTGCCCTAACATGCATTTATACAATGAAGTTCTTCACAAGAATAGATATACATACAATACTTTCTAACTGCTTCAATTTGCACTTGCTCTGATCATACATCAAATATAGTTCGCATATCATCTCATCGACTTCACATCTATCATAGATAATGCATAAATCACACACTTATCTGCGTAAGATAAGATCTTTGCTTATACTTCGCAAATTAGTAAATCTCTGCTCAGTTGGCCTTCATGTCTTCACACACTTAACATAATATAAAATAACTTATGAATTAACATCCACAAAGTCGGCTCATCATGACTTAGTAATTATTTTGTTACCAAAATAATTCCTTAAGTCGTACAACTCAATTCTCTGCTATGCTTTGTTCTGCTCTGTCAAATACATGTACTGGTATTTCAATCATAACTCACATCGTACTATCCGTACACATCTGCGCACTTAACCACATCATCATGACATTATTATAAAACTTTCCTCAACTACACATAAGCTAACTCTCAATGAGTCGTCTATACATGTCTCATCTATCTCTATGCTGCTGCAAACTGTCTAAAACTACACAATTTTTTAACTCTAAATGCATAAATGAAATGTTGAATACATGTTGCCATAAATGACAACTCTCAAGATATCTATTTGACCATATTGCCAACAATCTCCCCCTTTGGCATTGATGGCAACCTAAATCCCAAAATGATGTCATACATAACAAAAACAAATAAAAGTAACTACATGAAATTACTTTCAAAACATAACAATTTTATTCATGTTTTGATGGATCATCGCATTCCTTATCACTCCTTACATTGATACATAAGTGTACTCCCCCTTACATATACAATACACAATTTCCTTACATATATTACTTGTCCTCCTTAGAGCATACATCCATACATACAATTTTCCTTTACCCTTTAACATCAATGGCAAAGATGTCAAGAAAACTGTATCCAATAACTGGGTGGCTTGCTGCTAATCAACTTGCTATTTTGGAAAAACAATCTGAATAAACAAGTTTTAGCCTGTCCACTTCCTTCTTCCAATTCTCCTTCATTGTATCAGAGATACTGAGTAGTGTGCATAGTGCATAGAATGCAACTTCAACTACGCTCAAGTCAGTATAGGAAAACTTGTCATAGAAAGTCTTTGTTGAAAGACATTCCTCCAATTGCCTATACAAAATACTGATCTTTGGAGACAAGGCTTCTCTAAGACTAGAGAACTTTTTTGCCACCTTCTCCTAATCTGATTCCAAGCTACTGATCATACTGTGGATCTTCTCCACTTCTGTTCCACATTCTTCAATACTAGTCTTAGGGAGTTGTACTTTTGCAGGGAGTGTTTCAAGTTCACTCATCTTACCCTTTTTCTAACTCTCAAAGTCTGTCAGGTACTTGTATGACAGTGCGCAATGTCCATACAACTTACCTTCATCAATGTGTTTCTCGACTTCCTTGATGCTTACATCCAGTGCCTTCAAATCATTTCTCACATTTGTGCACACTGTGTCAAATAATGTTGCATCATGCTTGGCCTAAGCTTGTGTTGATGCTACCTCAGCTAAAGTTGTGAATTCCTCATCAAAGGTCTTCACCAGTTCTTTGGCTTTAGACTGCAAGTCTAGAATGGCTACAGTTGTGGTAATTGTCTTCTGCATTCAGTCCAAGACTTCAGTCAGTGTCTTCTCCAAAGACTTTACTGATTTATTCTTCTCAAATAATTTTCTTAATGAGCTTATCAATCCCTTCTAATCATCATCATCATCAAATGCCACTGCTACTATTGTTGCTTCTACTACTGCCATAGGAGTTACAACTGGAGTGGATGTAACTGCAATCTTCTTTTCTTCCTCGACTTTTTCCTTCTCTTCTTCCAATTTCTCAGCTTCTTCTTTGGCTTTCTTCCTTTGCTCTTCCTCTTCTTTCTCCTTCCTTTCATCTTCCTCTTTCTTTTTCTTTTCCTCCTTCTTTCTCTCCTCTTCTTCTTTCTTCTTCCTTACCTCTTCCTTTCTTCCTGTAGCGTTTCTTCTCCTCCTTCCTTTTTTCTTCTTCATCTACTTCTTGTCTCTTCTTCTGAGCCTATTCCTTCTTTTTCTCTTCTTTATCATCATCAAAGCTAGTATATGTTGTGATATTGCCAACAAGGTTTGGCCAAATGTTGCAAAAGGATTCTCCTTTGCATCTACAGTTATGTGTGTGTTGTCCACCTGCATGGATTCAATACCAATAACAATATGCGCGGGTGAGAGTTCCTATTGTGTCTCCTCTGCTTCTTCCTCATCATTGGAAGGTGTACTAGCCTGTACATACACTAGGTTCTCAGCTTTGGGCTATGCACTCACCTCTGCAACTGAGGTCATGAATTTTACAATTGCCTCCTTTGTTTCCATCCTGACATCCTCATAGTTGCCTCCCATCAAAAGAATTGCTCTTCTTTTGTTCCTCGACAAGGGCTCAATACCTTTCAAAATTCTCTCTGAGTCCTACTTGGAGTTAGTTTTACACAACTTGTTTATCATTGTTATCTTCTTCTAACACTCTTTTCTTTATGTTAAACAATCTATTGAGTAGATCTTCTGAAATCTTATTTTGTATACTGTCAAACCTCTTATACCGTAGTATCATGTTTCTTACTATGACATTCTCTAATTTCCTTTTATCCATATTATTGTACAAACTATAATATTTGTTCAACTGTACAAAATTGTCATCATTAATAATTTGCATGTTAAGGTTTTCTACCTTTGGCTTCCATGCTTTCTTGCCTACTGGAGTTCTACCTTCCTGCACTGCTTGCTCCACTGGCCAATCTTCACCAGTAAACTTGTTTTCTAAATTCCTGCTTACTGCAATCATATCTAGACTTGCGCACTTGACCATAGCTTCCTCTCTATGCCCTCTTTCTTCTATTAACTGCGCAACTTCCAACTTGCTCTCTAACATCAGTTCTGACCAACTAACGCTCTGCCTGTTCTGAAACTGCTTAATTCAAGTAGGATGAGTCACAAACAATTGCTGACTTCAATGTCTCATCAAGCGCATTAAAATACTATTCCTCCAAAATTGTATAAGAGCTTTTTGGATACTTAGCTTTCACAAATGCCTCTTTGAATTCATCAACATGTTCCTTGATTGCTTCCTTCTGACTATTATCACTGCCATTTCCATTCCTTCTGTCATTTTTGTTGTTGTTCCTTCTGTAGTTAGGATTCCTATTGAAGTTTCTTTTGTCTATTCTGCAATATCTCGATGTGTGTCTGAAGTTATTACATAACTGACGTGTAGGTGCATTTCTTCTCTGATTGGTCTCATTCTGGCTTTCAGGTGCTTTGCAATTTCTTGCAATGTGTCCAGGTTTGTTACACTTGTAACACACAAACCAGTTCTTTTCTCCATTAGGTCTCTCTCCATCATTAGATCTACTTTGTGATCTCCCTCTTTCATTACCTGCATGGTTAGTGTTCCTAAACATTCTACTATTTGCATTATTACCATCAAACTTAGGTTTCTTACAATCTACTGCTTTATGTCCATATTCATGACAATTATAACAATAGAAATTAGTAATAGGTTTAAACGACTTACCTGTGCAATCTCTTTTCATATGACCAACTTCGTTGCATATGACGCATCTACCTTTGAATTCATGTCTTACTTCCTTGGGTGGTTCATCTTGCTTAGGTTTATCAACTTGCTATGTTTTCTTAGGTTCATCATGTTTTGTTGACAAATCAACTAATTCAATCTCTTTCAATACTTCAGTAGTTGTGCTTGATTCTACCTTACGCAGATCAAATTCTCTTGGGGACTCAATAACTGGATCACGTTCTCTTCTGATTTCAACTTTCTTGGCTGATTTCCCTCCAATAAGATATCCAAGTCCTGTCTTATCATAAGGAGGTCTCTAATGAAATATCTATTCATCAATCTTCTCACTATTGGAATAAAGTTTCTCTAATTGTTGCTTAGCATGTGTCAATTCTCCTTTCACAATGATATTGTACTTCTCTAATTCTGCATGCTCAATCTTGATAGTATCTAATTCAGATGTTACTTGACTCGACTACAATCTAAGGTTTGCATTCTTAGTTTTCAATTCAGGTTCACTCTTACTACCATATTTCTTAAGACTCAACTTAAGTTCAACAATTTTCAATTCATGTTTCAAGATCTCATTTTCTTTCCTAAGATTTCCTACCTCATCATTGTCACTAGTCTCCTCAATTGATTCTTTGCCAGATTTTAGATCATCACTCTTGTCCTTTTGTTTGCCAATGTAATCTTTTGCATCTTTATACCTATCTTTCAAGTTATCTCTTTCTTCTATAAGAAGGTCAATCTGTTCAAGAGCTTCTTCAAGATTTTTCTTTAACTGTTTGATATTCATAGAGATCTTAGTCAAGCTTTTTAACTTCTTCAAAGTAACTATGATCTGATACCAATTGTTAGAAATAGATAATACTGAGAGGGGGGGTGAATCAGTATTCTACAAACTTTTGCCCACAACTGAATATTGTTAATTACTTTATAACTTGCATATGAAAGTAAATCAACAACTCTGAACAGTAAATATAACCATGCACATAGAGAACTCATAAGACCATTATTTATTAACTACAGAAACCCTGGCCAAGGGAAAACCTTGGTGGGGATGATACCCACTAGATGATCCACTAAACAAAAGAATCTTGTTAAGGATATTAACCCTGTTAGGAGTCTGTGAAATACATATAGTGTCCTTGTTCTGTTATATCTCTATATAACCAGATCTAATGTCACTATATGCCAGGCAATCCTTGACAAAGTGCTGCTCCTTCTCTACTGCTCCCATATTACAGAATAAACACGTTCTGTCTGCCCACTCTTCCCTTAGAACTTGTCATCTACCAGTTTCACATCACAGCCGGTGTGAACTAGTTCTTAGTTGCACCATCAGCATTTTTGATTTCCAATTAATAGGTGCTCTTATATAGGCTTTTTCATCATGACTAGAAGTGGGGTTAAATTCCTTAATGTAATAAGATTTTTTGCGCCCTATGTGCCTTGTCCATAAAATATTGCAAAACTTTTCCATGACAAACTTCTTTATTTCTTTAATGCTATCCGAGCAAGTATGGATGTTGATATCCCATTTTCGCATCCATTTGTCATTTTGCTTCATCCATGTGTTTTTTCGCCTGACAAGTTTTTCATCTACGACTATAGATATACAAGAATAGATATACATACCATACTTTCTGACTCCTGCAATTTACACTTGCTCTAATCAAACATTAAGTATAGTTCGCATATCATCTCATCGACTTCACATCTATCACAGATAATGCATAGATCACAGACTTATCCACGCAAGATAAGATCTTTACTTATACTTCACATATTAGTAAATCTCTGCTCAGTCGGCCTTCATGTCTTCACACACTTGACATAATATAAAATAACTTATGGATTAACATCCACAAAGTCGGCTCATCATGACTTAGTAATTATTTTGTTACCAAAATAATTCCTTAAGTCGTACAACTCAAATCTTCTTTTATGCTTTGTTCTACTCTATCAAATACCCGTACTGGTATTTCAATCATAACCCACGTCATATTGTCCGTACACCTCTGCGCACTTAACCACATCATCATGACATTGTTATAAAGCTTTCCTCAACAGTGCATAAGCTAACTCTCAATGAGTCGTCCATACACATCTCATCTATCTTTGTGCTACTGTAAACTGTCTAACACTTGGACATTTTTCTAACTCTAAATGCATAAATGAAACACTGAATTCATGTTGCCATAAATGACAACTCTCAAGATATCTATCTGACCATATTACCAACAAAAACTAATTGCAATGCTAATCAGAATGAATTCAGTCCCATGGCTACAAGTAGCATTTTCATGTTCATTGCTATAGCCTGCACGAATTTACATGTAATCTATCATCATCCCATTGCTTCTTGATCCATTCTAGGAGCATTTTTAGAGTGATTAGCAATACTTCATAGAATGAAACTATTCATGAAAAAAAATATACAGATCAATGCTAAAAGCATACATGATTCACTATACTCAATATTATTAACTACAAAGAATTCATGATAAATAATCAAAGGTATATTCCTAACATACTTATCTCTTTATTGCCCAAAATTCCTTACAATCTACCAATAAATTTCTCGAAGACATGGATGCCAAACATGTAAACATAGAGGAGCATCTTCCCCATTGATGTCAAAAACGAAGGCTTTTGAAACTTTGAACATCATAACCACCCATTGATGTCAAAAATGAAGGCTTTTGAAACTTTGAACATCATAAGCACTTAAGTTCCATAATTAGCAAGATTTCCTCAATGTTTAGTAATTCACCGAGGAGCATATTTGACACACATTAGACATTACGATTCTTCTGGAAACCAACTGTCGTATTCTAGTTTGGATCATTTCCTTAGATCCACTTTGATACAATGTTAATTTTTTGAACTAGAATATATAACTTGGCATAAGTGAAAATACAAAACACAAATAATAGATAACACAAACATTTATCCTGGGAAAAACCCTCCTTGACGGAAACACCCCAGCTTGCCAAAGATGGTACTTTTATTTAGATTTCGAAAGAATTACAAGAATGTTCCCTTTCATATAATTGAAGTCTACTCAAAGTCAATAATGAATCCTTATTGCAACAATATCAAAGTCTCTAAATAACAAAATTGCTTACAAAGCATATGAATCACATTCATAAGCATCAATCCAATCACTAATTGTGCATATACTATGCAAAACACAAACATCAAGATTGATATCACTACTGAAGACACACACAGTAACAACAAAATTACCATCCAACCATCAAGACAAATATCACATTCACACTAAGCATGACTTTTTCACATAAGTCCAATAACATCACCATGCAAGAAGAATAAAATGAGCACCTTGAAGAAGAAGCCAAAAACATGAACCGACGCTAGATAATGATGAGTTTCCCATGGACATGAAATGGACTACCATTACCGTAAGAGACATTTGAGGCCCCACAAAAGAAGAAACCGATGCCTCCAATCATGAAACTGACATAATAGGAAAAAATGAGGTTGTCGAGTCATACAAAAGACGAATAAAATGTCATAATGAAGAATGTGATCGCACAATGCCAGGAATAAATATAACAGTGTTGGGAAATTTGTTAACAGCAAATTAACAATGCCAAGTCACCAAAATTATTTGCAGCAAATAAGTAAGACCAATATTCATATGGACCAAATGAAACAACATAAAAGAATAGAGGAGCAGTGATAGAAAATTATAAACAAATTATTCCACCCAAAAAGAAAAGCACTAACTCAACGCACAAAGAAGAAATTCTGAGAACATGGCTGCAAAAGATTTTTCCAACTTGCAATTTTTTCTGACTTTTACTCACATTCCTCTACTCATCGAGTTTTTCTCGAGAACTTGGCAAGTCTAGGGAAAAAAACTCGGCCGCATGAAAACGGTTAATGATAAAGCTAAATAAAGGCCTAAATGCATTCATTTTTATGATTTTAGTGTTTATATCTGGCTATGAGGGGAGAAAATAGGCTTCCAAGCCCTTGGTAACTGATTTTAGTCTATATAAAGCAGATTCCAAATGGTTTTTGAAGAAAAATCGAATTCCCAAGTATTTTCTATATTTCTTTAGAACATTCTATTTACCTTTTGTTGCATTTAGATGAATGTAAAATCATTCTTAAGTAGTTAAAAATGATTTTGAGTCATTAGAATAATAGTTCAAAATCTAGTTCTCGGCCACTTATCGGCAAGGCAAAAAAATGTTCTTGACAAATATCAGAGATAAATCAGTAACTTCTTAGAAAAATTTTGGAAATGTAAAAATAGCTGAAGTTTAATTACAAATGCATATTTTTGCAAAATTCGTTAAGGAGATGCATCTAATGAGTCGATAAAAGAGTATAAAAACCAAACAAGATGATGTAGAAATATATAAATGCAATACGTTACAAAATTGCATCCTCATGTGGAATGCCAATGGCTAGCAGCCATTGTTAGAGACTCTAAACTCTGAAGCAAACTAAAAATAGAAAATTGTCTTTGTACAAAGATAAGAAAATACAAATGTCAAGTACAATATGAATGTCCCCATTTTTAGCAGGTTCCTACACTTGGCTTGATCAGTTCACGATCGCGACCCTCGTGAGCTAACATTGGGATTTGAGGGTCTCAGTTGTAGGGTTATAGGTTTTTCAACAGCCTATAGTGTGTTTTGGCTCCATTTGAGGGACTTACTATTTATAGTAAGTCGAATTCTTCGTTAGAGTTGTGTGATGCTCTGAGTTTTTATTTCAAACTTCCAGTTTGGGCTCCAAGAATCTTGTAGGGAGCGTCTATAAGTCACCTCGTCCGGCTCATTCATTGTCTTTCATCATAAGGATCACTTTGGTGTTGTCAGATTTTGGTTCTGATGCTTCTTCAGTTGTTTTCGCAAGATGGGTGAATTATTATTATTGTTCATCTAAATACACTGAGGTTGTTATTTTTGTTGGTGTTGTTGGTTGATCACCTCAGTATCATAGCTCGTTGGAACCAGGACGAAAAGTTTTAAATCATGGGAACAAGAAATAGTGGCCTTGCGTGTCAAAATATTGAGTTATAGTGGAAATGGTCATTTTTGGAGCCAAAATCAATTATTGATTTTAATTAATGGCACTTTATTATATTTTAATATTGTGTAAGTGGAGTACTTTTGGAAAACTGATGCCATTTGGGGATTATAAATATCAGGACATTTGATGAGAAAAGCATCTAATTATTTGTTTATCTCTTTGCTTATTGTCTTTGTGACAATTCTAAGTCTGTGGTTTTGTGCCCTTGCTGAAGTATAAGGGTTAGATTCTGAGTTTATCTTGCAATTTGCTGCTCTAAGATAAAGCAAATTGTAATTGCTTCTCTACTGTATCTACTGTTATTGAGAAGTTGATTGAACAAGTGTTGAAGACTGGATTCTGGAGAACGAATTGAAGGCTGAATTATTAATTTTATACTTCTATGTTGTTGCTAAGAGTTCAATTTGAGTGTTACAGGGCTGTCATTTCACTATAGGGCAGAAGTTTATCAATAGCATGGTTATGTACACCTAAGGAGCGTTTGTGTGATATTTGTAAGGGGCCGTGTTACATTTTCAAGAGCTATGTTCAATTTATATGGCCTACGATATATATTATTGGGGCTGTTGTAGATTCATATTGGACTGCAAATTAAAAGTCAAAGCCAATCTATATTTCCAGGTTTTGGCATTTTAAAATATTATTGCTGCTACTATTTGTTTGAAACATTGTTGGTAATGAATTAAAGCTATAGCAAATCCTTTGTCTTTCATAACTATATAATTGTACAATTCGTAAGGAAAATTATGAATTAATGTTGGCATTCATACAAACTTCTTAGTATCAAATTGATCTAAAATTGAAAGTGCCCAATTGAATTCTCTCTAGTGTAATTTCGAAAATCAAATTATCAAATTTGCAACAATAACAGTAAAGACTATCAAATGTTTGACGAAATGTTAGACTATTGATTAACAAAGGAAAATTGATGATTGTTAAGGATGTAGCCAGCTGGGGTTATTACAATGAAACTAATCTACATCCTCTTCCCCTTCCCACAAGATCTAGTAAAAAATATGGAAATAGCAAGCGTCTAGCCCTAGTAGTCCACTTCAAATCCATTTGCAATTGATCTACAAGGTCGTCAAAGACTTTCTCTCCACCAAAACCCTTCTCTCCAAACACTCAATATTGCAAAATAAATAATGAATGGGCAAGTGGCTAGGCGTCCCAATTTTACTAGTGCCGCCCAAAAGTAGCAGTTAAGTTATCACAAGAAGTTTGTGATTTATCTCAAAGAAATGGCCAACTTATCAGCAAGAATTGGAGGTCTTCTCAGCTTGAATTTCCGTCTAGAAAACCTTGAGTTTTCTCATTTCGCAAAAGTTCTTGCAAAAAACGAAGACATCTGTCACTTTTCGGAGAGCTTTTAATCTATGATTAAAATAAAATTTTACACAAGATTTGTTGAATCTTTCACTATTTTCTTTTTGGAAAATTTCTAGTTTTTTTATAAAGATCAAACATTTGTGATTTTTATAATTCTTTTAACTTCCAATGATGTCTAAAATTATTGAAACTAATTTAGAAGGTTTACGTAGTTGTTTTGATAAAATATTAATTTTGTCTCTTCACTTTCTATGTGTAGGTCAATAGCTAACCATTAATTCAACATGGAAAATTCAACGAATGATTGGCAACTAGAACCATGCCCATCTAGATTTACATGCACCTGTCCTAAAGATGCTAAAGATAAGACATTGAGGTATGCCTATGAAGGACTGGAGCACGACACAGTGATTTGCATAAAATGTGAGAAAGTAAATCATGTAGGCATAAACCGCCTCAAATACCACCTTGCAATTATTGACAAGCATGATACTAGGAAATGTCATAAAACCACATAAGTGATAAAAAGATGTGTTAATGCCATACTTGTAACTAGGGAAGATAGAAAATTACAAAGGGAGAATGTAAATTAGCTATGGCTGCTAGAAAATTACAAAGGGAGAATGTAAATTAGCTATGAGTGCAGCCATAGCTGAATCTCAAGGTGCTTCAATTGACATTGAAGAAGAAGAAGTGACACTTGAGAGCTCATTGGGCTCTCATTGTGGCCTCCATGTTTGCAAAATGAGAACCCACTCTTTTATCGTTTCTACTTCCTCTAATAGACTGCCTGTTGTTGTATCCCCAACAGGGACACAACCTATAGACAACTGTATTGTTCCTAGTAACACACCTAGAGCACAACCATCATTAGAGGCCACTGGATGGAATAAGGAGGTACATAAGAAAACAAACATTGCATGTGCTTCTTTATGGTCCTTCAACAACATACATTAAATATGGCAAAGTCCTTATTGGCTAAATTTGGTGATTGCAATGACAATGTCAAGAAAAGGACACAAGGCCCTTCTCGCAAGGATTTGGGTGCGAGGTTAGTAAATGGCCCACTTGATTTCATCTTTTAATTTTTTATTATTTTTCTTGATTATTAAATCAAAATTGTGTACTAAGACCTAATTTCACTTTGTTCTTGTAGGTTGTTCACGAATGCAATTGATAGGGCAAAAGAAGTGGAGGACCAAAAAAAGGAACAGAGAAAATATGGCTGCACCATTCTTTCTTATGGGTGGGCAGATGGCAAGAAACTTCACCAATATTTATTTTTTGGTTGCTTGCAAGGAGAATGTGGTGTTCTTAAAAGCAATTGATGTCTCCAATAAGGTGAAGAATGTAGAAACATTGGCATTAATGTTGAAGAACATTGTACGGAGGTGGGGATATAGAATGGGATGCAAATCATCACAGATAATGCAACAACATATGTAGTAGTAGATAGAATCCTCCAAGAAAGGCACCCCACTCTTTTTTGGACACCTTGTGCGGCACATGCCCTTGACCTTCTTTTGGAGGACATAGGAAAACTTGATCGGATGACCCTAGTTGTGGAATATGCAAGGCAAATCACAAAATATATCTACAATCACCCACTCTCCATTTGATTAGAGAGCATACTCATGAGAGAGGTTTAGTGAGATCCATTCTCATAAGGTTTGCAACAATTTTCTGGATATTGCTAAGCATTATTGTTAGATTGGCTTCTTTGAAACAAATATTTGTGAGTCAAGCATGGCTAAACTCCCCTCACTAAAAGAAGGTTGAGGCAGAGATTTCTGCATGCATAGTCTTCAACAACTATTTTGAACAAAGGGTTGCAAAGATTATTAAGGTAACTTCAAAACTTGAATTTTAATTATTCTTGATTCAAGCCTCTCTCATTATTAATTTGTAACTTACTTCATTAATTAATCTTTTTGTAATTTTATTCATCAATTATAAGTGTACAAGCCTCTGGTTAGAGCTTTCTGCTTTCTATATGGTCATCAAAAATCAATGGGGTATCTTTATGAGACCACGGATATGACCAATCAATCAACAAAAAATTACTACAAGAGGGATAGACTCAAATTTGATCCCATTTTGGAAATTGTTGATAGGAGGTGGAACGATCGGCTCCACCAACCCATTCATATAGCCGAGTACTTCCTCAACCTTCATTTTAGGTTTGATGATTCTTATTCAAATCCTAATAGAGAGGTCACTTGAGGGATCATGCTTGAGGTTGAGAAACCTTGTTGTGGCCAAACCCCAAAACTATGTGGAAGCAAAGCGTAGTATATTCTCTTCAAAGTTGGCAAAGAGAGGAAGAGATACTCAAACCCTAGGTATAACATTTTCCATTTGGATTTTGGGGTCTGAAGTGAAAAATAAATTATGTTCTTGTTTTTCTCTTTGCTTCTTAAGCTTACAATGTTTTATTTTGTGGGGTGGAAATACCCCACATCTCGAAAAATTTGTCCTCTGAATCTTAAGCCAGCCTCATAGTCCATCTATTTGTGAGAGCAATTGGAGTTTTTAGAAGCCATCCACATGAAGAAGAGGAACAAGGTATCCCAAAAATGCCTCACCAACTTGTCTTTGTGCAATATAATCTTCAATTGTGCATAAGGCTGAAGCAACAACAACTGGTCCAATTGATTTGGATGATATGGATCCTTACAATGATTCGACATCATAGGAGAAACTTCCATTGTCTAGAAAGAATGACGTCATTGATTTGGAGGTGCAGGCTATGGAGGACGAGGGGGTGAATTTGGTTTCACATTAGATGATATAGAGGAGGATTAGTTAGATGAGGAGTCATTGCCAATGCCTAGACGAGCTGCATTTAGAATGGAGGACAAACCACATACATCATCAAAGATACCGAGCGAGGAGGAACAACATGCCTAATGCAAGCACCTAGGACTAGACCCTCTAGTTCTACCGCCCCTTAGTTTTACAGAAATTATTCAGTATTTTACTTCCATCCATCAACATTTCTCATGAGAATGTCATTTTCTACCCACTTTGCATTAATATATATATACACTTAGCTTGTTCCTTTGTGATCTCGTTAATTGACTCATTGAATGCATATTTTCATTGAATTTTGCAACAACAAAAAAATGCAATTATAATTAATTTTAAGCAGATTTTAAAGTTCCTAAGATTTTTGCCAAGTTTGCCCAAAACTGGCTGAGTTTTTCCCACAAAAAACTCTAGGCCTTCTGTAATATCCCCATTTTTAGTAGATTCCTACAATTGGTTAGGCCAATTCACCATTGCGACCCTTGTGAGCTAACATTGGGATTTGAGGGTCTCAGATGTGTGGTTATAGGCTTTCCAGCAGCCTATAGTGTGTTTTGGCTCTGTTTGAGGGCCTTACTATTTATAGTAAGTCAATCTGTTGGTTCTGATGAGCTCAATTGAGTTAGAATAGTTGAGTGATACTCTCAATTTTTATTTCAAGCTTCTGGTTTGAGCTCCAAGAATCTTGGAGGGAGCGTCTATTTATAGAAAGTCACCCCGTTAGGTTCATTCATCGTCTTTCATCAATAGGATCACTTTGGTGTTGTCAGATTTTGATTTTGATGCTTCTTCAATTGTTTTCGTAAGACAAGGGAAATTATTATTATTCTTCATCTAAATACACTGAGGTTGTTATTTTTGTTGGTGTTATTGGTTGGTCACCTCAACATCATAGCTCATTAGAACCGGGACAAAAAAAATTAAATCATGGGAAAAAGAAACAGTGGCCTTGTGTGTCAAAATATTAAGTTATGGTGGAAAAGGTCATTTTTGGAGCTAAAAGCAATTAATAAATTATATTGACACTTTATTATATTTTAAAGTTGTGTAGAGGAAGCTTCTTGAGTGGAGTTCTTTTGGAAAACTAGTGTCATTTGGAGATTATAAATATGAGGCCATTTGATAAGAAAAGAATCTGATTATTTGTTTCTCTTATGTTTCTCTTGTTGTCTTTGTGACATTTCTAAGGCTGAAGTTTTGTGCCTATAATAACCACCCCTTTTTTATGTTTTTTGAGGAGACTTGTAGATTACTAGGTATTATCAATTAGAGTGTTATTTTCAACATGGCATTTTGACAAACACATAGCAAACATACAGCGATAAATATGCAAAGTCTAGAACCTCCTTATTTGTTGATAAAATATTGATTTTGCAATAGAAATGTTTACATACAATTGCCTTATAAGCTGCAGCAAATATTCAAACTAAAATTTAACAATTACAATGCCTAAAATGAACAGTATTATGGAAGGAACCTAAAGTCGATGCTACAACAATTTGCCGATGAAATGACAGCCCCCCAACCTTTAATCAATGAGAATGAACAAGAAACCCAATGCAACACTGTTCACGTACTGTAGCAGCACTATTCACGGCACTGTAGCAAAAACACTATTCACGACATTGTAGCAAAAATACTATTCACGCACACTGTAGCAAAAACACTATTCACATTGTAGCAAAAAAACTATTCACACGCACTATAGCAAAATCACTATTCACGCGCACTGTAGCAAAAACACTATCCACGCGCACTATAGCAAAATCACTATAAATCCCACTGTGTTTTCTGAATGAAAACATCTTGTAATCCACCTAACTGTGTCTTTCAACAGCGAAGAGAATGCTAGCAAAGAGGGATTTCGTCCTCCAAGCTCAACAATTAGATTTCTCATAAACTCGATAGCATAATAGTAATATCATCCAAGCATACCCCAACTCATTCTAGCCAAGAGAATATAAAGTCCTCCAGAAAGTCAACTTTATTTGCATAAGCAATGTAGGATAAATGAGAAACACCTTTTTAAAACAACTTTATAATAAAGTAAATTAACTTTGGAATTAAAATCATATAAGAGTCAAACTCAGAATACCATGTATGCTAGCTCGTCGGAAAGAGCTCAACCAAATCCACCAAACCGAACACTGCAAATTTCCATATCACTAGACTCCCACTGACTTATTAAAAATAGTAATTCCTGAAAATACTGCCAAATGAGCTCCCTAATCACTTCATTCACCTATGGAAGCTCCTGTTGTAGGCTAATCTATTGACCCTGATGGTCACATTAAGTAGAGGACATTACAGTGCCCTTGCTGAGGTAAGGGTTTGGTTCTGAGTAGTGCATTTTAATCCATAGCTGAAGTATTGTGGATTGAAGTATGAGATTTAGCATTGTTTAATTTTGGAATCTTCCTACTGTATCCACCATTGCTGGAAGACGTCAGTTTTGAGCATTGGAGAATTTGATAACTGGGTAATCTGATTTGAGAGTCCAATTCTCTCTGTTGTTGGACAATTAGTATTTGAAACTACAGGCTCTAAGCACCTGCTCTTGGAGCGTGGGTTGCTAGCAATTTATGTTGGAACTATAGTGATTGAGAAATTTGTTTATGCGTGGCAACTATATCTCCTACTAGGCACAGGTTTAATCTGCAATTTATTGGGGAAGAATGCTACAATTGCTGGGTGTTGTCTTTGTAATTTTCTGAGCAAATTGCATCTGTTTATTTGGACATTTGGCCACTAATTTTGGGCATCTGAAAAACTGATTTCTGGGCGGTACTGGAAACTGAATTTGGGCATGGTCTTTCAGCTTTGTTGGACGCTCTAGTGCCCTGCTATATAAAGTGATTTTGGTCTGCTTTAATGGTCTGTTCAATCTGCATCCAACGAACGCTTTGATCTTTTCTATTGGCATCATTTTGGGACTTCTGTAGCATTACTTTCCAGGCTGCGATTTGTGGAGAAGCTTGATAATTTGCCATGTTAATTGTTACATTTTACATCTAAATTTATGGATGTTTAATAAGTGATATTTATGTTAAGGCAATGATTAAAGAGGAACTGTTCATTTAATTGTGAATCATTATTCTGATATCAGTTCAAGTTGTGTATGTGAAGTTTACTTTTAAATAAGTTGGAGAATTGACATCACATTTGGTTATATGCATTTATCCATTAGAAGATCTAAAAGTTCATAAAATTCCAAGCTAACATCTTGAGGAAAAACTATCACACAGCCTTTTAGTGGTGACGCTATTACTTGCCAAGTGTATGACAAAATGTCAAACAACTCCTTAACATAGGAAAATTCAAAATTGTGTTTGTGTTTGAGCTATAACCAACTGGGGTTACTACAGTGGTATCAGAGCGGTTTCCTACCATCCTATGGGGTAGGAAACTTATTTTATTTTCAGATATACTGTTGCATTTGGAATGAACAACACTCTAGCATTTTCTAGCCATGGACAAACATAGGAGGACTGGTAGTTCTAAAAGTCGGTGGAGCAATGAGGAAGTTGGCACAAAAAATGAATTCTTTGTAGGAGAGTATGGAGAAACTTAAGCTTCATCAACAATGGTTGGCAGAGAGCTTGTCGGATCCAAAGACAATTGAGAGGGCAGCGAGGTATATGGTTTCTGCCTTTAGAAAGTCGACGTTGAGGTTGCAAGGAAGGAAGCTTGAGTTTTCCCCGATGGGTGTCTATGATGTAGATGTCCCTATATTTAGTATGGCACCTACTAGTCCTATCTGTAATGTTGAAGGACTTATTTCACAGGGACATGTGGTTGTGTCAATGGCAACGAAGGATAGTGGCACCGAGCTTCAGTAGGTTGAGGCTCCCAGAGTTGATGCTATAGTTAGGGTAGAGACAATCGATACAGTTATTACCATTGATACTGTTATCCGTGCAGGAGGCAGTTGCTTCCTCAAGTGGGACCAATGCATCTATGAAGTCACCCAACTGTGATGTTGGTGATCTAAGTGTTATAACGGAGTTACTAGATGTGGGTTCATGTTCTAGTATTATTGATTCACAACTTGACGTTGAGTCATGTGTGTAGAGTCAGGTGTTAGCAGTTGAGGCTTTATTGGGAGATGTGGATGCAAATAGTATGGACACATCTGATGATCCATTTGATGATGCTATGAGTTGTACTGGTTATGACACCCCTCGTCAAATATTGGGTGATCACTCCGAGGAGTTTTTGGATGGGTCCCAGGATCAATGTTTACAGGATCTTACTATTGAGGTGGAAGCTGAGACATGCGAGGAGATTGATATTGTGAGGGCTTCCATTTCTTTGGATGAGGAGTTGGTTGAGGTACAGGGTAGTTGTATCTCTAATATAAAATTGTGCGAGGATGATGGCACACGTATGAATGATCTTGTGGTGGACAGTTCTGATTCAGTTTCCTATCATAGTGCAGTTAGTGAGACAAAGAGCTTACATAGGAGTCAGGGGTTACAGAGGCATCATGTGACTTATCAACTGAGGGTGAGTGGTAATGGCATTTCTTTAGCTTTTGAGCATTATGATGCTATCCGTCAAATGCTAGCTACATCTGGTTGGGGTACTCCTATGTCAAATGAGCATGGTGATATTAGTTTTTTCCTAGTAGAGGTTCATGCGCTCCGAGAGGATGTCAGGATCTTGAAGCATAGTTACTCTTAGTTAGTTGCTCATAGCGATTACCTTTTGGAGTGGGGTGGCACTTGTTATGAGATGTTGTTAGGGAAAGAAGAGGTGGTTGAGCTCACTGTAATGTCCCTACTTAGGATGTCTTTGAATTTAGGGTCGCTAGCTTGAATTTTTTAATTCCTTTTATGATTTTTATTTTTGATTTCATTATAATTTGTGTACTACTACTTCAAGCTCAATGATATATCAATGCCACCAAGTGTCTAGATTTAATGTTTCAATACTAATCTGGATGTGATAGATATAAGAAATGTTTCATCTCTCCAAAAAAACTCATCTTTCACTCATATATGTAAGAGTAATGATACACTTTGTCAGCATAGCTCAGACCTTAGTTCCCTTATATAGGCTTCCTTATTATTGTCTATATATCCACTCAATCATACCCGTTCATAAATGAGGAATCACAGCTTGTGATGAACAGGTTCTTTAATTTGATATTCTTTACAATATCTTACTATAGTTGTCTCTGTATTTTGGTAAATTATCTTTGTAACATCTGCTGTCCTTATCTGAGTATTCCCTTATGAGAATACTGTTTTGGCAGATTCATTTGTTTGAACTGATTGGTTATGGTGGATCATTCTCTATATATTTATCTGGCAGATGTCTAGTTTCCTATGAAAGTGATCATAACCTTGACATCAGATTTCTCTGTTCCTCTGTTCCTCTCTGTTTATTGACGCTGACTGTATTTTTCATAGTTATGTAGTTTCCTGAATAAAATAATAGTGTATGTTGGATTTACCTACAAGCTGTCATCTTCCATTAGGAGTAATCATACTTTTTCCATTTCTTCCTCAACGCCTGTTATATGTATATTGTACAGGATGGACATTCTGAATGCCACTCCGATCAACATGAATTGCCAAGTCTAAGTCTCACCCCCAAAACTTTTGATATCAATCCTCCTAGCATACTTATCAAAAATGAATGGAAAGATGTAGCAAATAGACATCTCTTCCAATCATTGCATCTCTTCATAATAAGTCATCTTAACTATCTTAACATCACTCGTTCTTGACGTGTCATCATTCATGTTGAACATCAATGTTTAGACTTGGGCTTTTCCAGTTGTAAACACCATCTGCCTCCTGATCATATTCTGATCTTTTCCTTGCTTGGAGATTATTCTAATATGATGATTACCTCTCAAAGTTTGTTCCTTCACAATATAATTTCGCATGTTTGATATTGTTTGGGATGTGACGTGTTGCCAGATGATTATTATTGGGCCTTTGATATCTTCTACTTCATTCTCCGTTCATTCTTGTTCAAGTGAATTATCAACATTGATACTAATGGGTCTGATTAATCTATTCCTTGCTACTCTTGTATAAGGTATTATTTTAATTATCTACTTTGAATCTGTAATTCATTTATTGATATTATTATTATTATTATTTTTAATTCTTATATTCAATATTATGATTATAATTATGATTTGAACAATATAATTATTTACTCTTATATTCAAGTACTAGCATTTATTTTAAATACACACCATTCATTTGTTTGTTTCCTTCAATTCAATTTGTTATATATATATATATATATATAATTAGTTCTATCAAACTGGTTATAATAATACTTGTGTCAAGTTTATTTGTACCATTTAGCATTCCTTTATTATATTTAATTATAATCATATATCATAGATAATATGATCGTATTGATTAATCTATATCATATGTTACTAATTCCCTTATTATAATATAATATTCTATATTATAGTATTTTATCTTAAAATTATATATTATATTATTATACTATTTATTTTTAACATGTTTTCTTATTTTATTATATTAATGCTACAATTAATTTAATAATAAACTATAATATAATTTACCATTAAATCAACTCCTTATTTTGTTCATTATTATTAAATTCTAAGGGCAAAATAGAGGACATGACACTCACCTAGGAGCTTGAGGTGACTGTGGACTCTCTTCATTGTACTCACTTGGCTCTTCAAGAGTCACAATCACAGTTGGATGAGGTTACCTAGAGTTAGAGCGGGTACAATCGACACCAGCCCCAAACACTGTTCAGTTGCATATTGTGGTTGGTGGTGAGTTTTCTTCTACAGTTGGGAATGATGGATGTGATAATGTGGCCGACACATTCGTCCAACTTATGGGTGTAGTAGGTATAGAGGAGGTGAGAGCATCAATGGAGACGAGCTCTCATGGTGATTTGCTTCCTTCTACCGAAAGTAGATCTATTTCTTCATTTCATACAGCTTGTACCATTGGACTGTTGGCAGTGCTACATTTTAAGAGAGATCAACTGTGGATCGCGAGGTCCGGGTTGATGCTTCCACATATAATTTCTACTTCACAGTCTTTCATAGAATATCTTTTGGAGAGTTCGGATGTATAGGAGGATTCATACAATGTTTGAGGGTACTCTCATCTGAGGCTCTCGTGTTATTTAGAGGTTGCTGGGAAAGATTGTAGAGACTCTGTCTACTATGCTTCCCCACAAGCATTTTGAAGTTGGCTTTACTGAGAGGGTTGCCCAAGATCCTACCCGACCAATACTTCCGAGTCAAAGATTGGAGCTATTTTTTGATTCCCCGTTTGATGATGAACCCTTGACAGAGATTGGGAGTTTTTATCTGCATTACACTATGAGGAGTGCTCATCACTTTTCTTTTGACCCACAGATAAAGGACTTGGTTTCACATTGATGTGGGTTGGCTCCATTTTCATACCATCCATTATGGGATGGGTTAGCACCATCTTTTGCAAATGGGATTGACAGCTGCAAGTTACACCCTTTGCAACACCCTTTGCAATATCTACACACCCATAACAGTTGGCAAAGGTTGGAGTTGGTGGTAGTGTTTCAGGTACCTATGGTTGTTAACATCTCCACAACGCAGTTGGGTGTGAGTATCAGTTTGATGGGGACTCAGGTACGAACAAAGCTGGTATTTCAGTTGGGTTGAGTTCCACCAATTGTTCCCTTAATCAGCACCAAGGTTCAGTTTTCAAATGATTGTGATGTTGATGCCCGTTATTTGGGTGTTGGTGCTATACGAGTTGCTTGTACACAACAGGGATAATACGTGGTTCTACCCATGGGATCCAAGTGGACTGTGCTGTTCATTTTTCTCCGAGATTACTTGGGTACAAGTAATCTTAGGGAGGGAGGACTGTAATGTCCCCATTTTTAGCAGGTTATTACATTTGCCTAGGCCAATTCACCATCGCGGCCCTCATGAGTTGATGGTGGGATTTGAGGGTCTCAGTTGTGTGGTTATAGACTTTCCAGCAGCCTATGGTGTGTTTTGGCTCTGTTTGAGGGACTTAATATTTACAGTAAGTCAATTTGTTGGTTTCAATGAGCTCAAGTTGAGATAGAAGAGTTGAGTGATGCTCTTAATTTTGATCATCAAGATCACTTTGGTGTTGTCAAATTTCGATTCTGATGCTTCTTCAGTTGTTTTCGCAAGACAAGGTAATTATTATTATTCATCTAAATATGTTGAGGTTGCTATTTTTGTCGGTGTTGTTGATTAGTCACCTCAGTATCATAGCTTGTTGAAACCGAAACAAAAAGTTTTAAATCATGGGAACAAGAAACAGTAGTTTTGGGTGTCAAAATATTAAGCTATAGTGGAAAAGGTCATTTTTGGAGCCAAAAGCAATTAATAAATTATATTAATGGCACTTTATTATATTTTAATGTTGTGTAGAGGAAGTTTCTTAAGTGGAGTTTTTTTGGGAAACTAGTGCCATTTGGAGATTATAAATATGAGGAAATCTCATGAGAAAAACATCCAATTATTTGATTGTCTAATTTTACTCTTGTTGTCTTTGTGACATTTCTGAGGCTGAAGTTTTGTGCCCTTGCTGAGGTATAAGAGGTTGGTTCTGAGCTGTGCATTTAATCCATAGCTGAAGTATTGTGGATTGAAGTCTGAGAATTGGCATTGTGTAATTGTGGAGTCTTCCTACTGTATCCACTGTTGCTGGGAGACATAGTTTTTGTGCATTGGAGAATTTGGTGACTGGGTAATCTGATTTGAGTGTCCAGTTCTCTCTGTTGTTGGACAATTAGTATTTGAAACTACAGGCTCTAACCACCTGCTATTGGAGCGTGGGTTGCTGGCAATTTATGTTGGAACTATAGTGATTGAGAAATATGTTTATGTGCGGCAACTATCTCTCCTACTAGGCACGGGTTTAATCTGCAATTTGTTGGGGATAAACGCTACAACTGCTGGGTGTTGTCTTTGTAATTTTCTGAGGAAATTGCATCTGTTTATTTGGACATTTGGCCACTGATTTGGGCATCTGAAAAACTGATTTCTGGGTGCTATTGGGAACTGAATTTGGGCATGGTCTTCCAGCCATGTTGGACGCTCTAGTGCCCTGCTGTATATAGTGATTTTGATCTGCTTTAATGGTCTGTTCAATCTGCATCCAATGAACGCTTTGATCCTTTCTATTGGCGTCATTTTGGGACTGCTGTAGCATTACTTTCCAGGGTGCGATTTGTGGAGAAGCTTGATAATTTGCCAGCTTAATTGTTACATTTTACAGCTAATTGTATGGGTGTTTAATAAGTGCTATTTATGTTAAGGCAATGAAAAGAAGAACTGTTCATTTCATTGTGAATCATTATTCTGATATCAGTTGAAGCTGTGTATGTGAAGTTTACTTTTGAATAAGTTGGAGAATTGACATCACATTTGGTTATATGCATTTATCCATTAGAAGATCCGAGAATTCATAAAATTCCAAGCTAACATCTTGAGGAAAAAATATCACCCAGAATTTTAGTGGTGACGGTATTACTTGCTAAGTGTTTGACAAAATGTCAAACAACTACTTAGCATAGGAAAATCGTGTTTGCGTTTGAGCTATAACCAAGTAGGGTTACTAACCTTCGCGAGTTTTGCAACTATGTCCTGATTCCTAACAACATAATTGACCATTATAAACTCAACAATGCAATATTTCTCTAATAGTATCTACAGGAAACCCAAGCCCATGCTAATTAGGAGCAAGATGCATAATTATGAATCATCTTGTATTACTCACAGTTTTGGTAGTATTAAATTTTGTTTTCTTGTTGACCTCTTGTTTCTGTTATTTTTCTAATATAAAAAAACAATATGACTTGGTTCTCCATGCAGTTTTAGATACTCAAAATGATATTGTATTTGTAAACATACAGCTAACAACATATATGAGGTGAATAAACTAATGATTAACTAAGGACTGATTTAAGCTTACCACATTTCAGTCCAATAAGTTATCATATGTGAAAGTGTGAAATCTTACAGAAATAACTCTTTATAAAGATTTCCAATAACAAGACTTCAAACTATGACAACACTCCAAAAATATTACTTACTTTATCTTCAAAGGTAATCCTTTAATCAACCCAAAAACCATTCAATAATCTTTTCACTCACATTTCAACTTAATATGTAAAGACAGATTAAACTGACTAGCATAAGATGTCAGCACAAACCTTCTTTAGATCCATAAGATCTTTCTGTTGATCAGTTACATCACTGTCAGTGGATAAAATCTGTGTACGTCCAGATTGCACTCCAGTGTCCCCGGACAGTCGTTTAGGAGTTGATGGCTCATGAGAGCTCTCTTTTATCAAAGATTCTTGATAAAGATGACCAAGTACAGCACGCAACCGTTGGTTCTGTCTTGGGTAATATATCTTTGTTGCAAGTGGAGCTGGAATATCTGTTGCTGCACACAAGCAGAAATGCTATTAAATAAAGACAGTAAAAAAAAATATGTCAACACCCATCATGATACCATACCACAGAAGAATTGACCATTTTATTTCATAGCAGAACATTGGCATTGAAATATTCAAATCTTATATTACTGACCTGCAAAATGGTCATCTTTACTTTTTGGAACATTTCCATGACCTATTTTAGTATTGTGTTCTTGTAGTATATCATAAACCTGCCTTCTCCCTTTAACTGCACGCTTTGATGACTCTGAATGCAATTTGCCTAGACATATCACAGATTATTGGTATTAGTCTGTTATTGTGTTCAATCACAATGCAACATTATTGCAAACTAGAATCAACTAGAGTCAACTTTAGCTCTACATATAAGATCCTTTATCAGACGATCAAAAGTTCCCCTCTAGAGCATCCACCAATTATAGAGGACAACCATCTTTAGGAGAGAAATGCGAGATAGCTAAGAATTCCTCTAGTGAATACAAATTTTTGTACATGGCATTCAAATAAATAGGGGATATCATTTCAGGCTGCCTGTGACGCCATGGAAAATTTCAATTGAGAATACAGAAGAAAAGATCTATCCTCATTCACCAATCAAATGTTCTGAAAATCATGCCCTAGTTACGAGGAACACTACAAACATGCATAGCTTATGGGGGAAAAAATAAGAATGATGATTGAAAGATCAATAAATATGTAGACCAAGTTTAAAGCTTAAAACAACCAAAGTCATAGTGTGGCTTTGAATTGAAATCACATGTTATTTCAGTCCTACAACAAACCAATCTATTTTTCTGATACAAAAACACCATTAGTCTTTTGGTTATGGAATTTTTATCCCAACTATGAAGGAAATTTAAAATGTCTGAAAATTAGCCTTTACTAATGGCATTGAATTCAATAAAAATAATGTAATTAAAAATGCAATGAAATAATGTTTACTCTTGACTTGTTAAGACATGATAGTGTGAGTCAGAATTCAAGGACAAATCAATTGACAAATTGTATGCAGATGTGTGTGCATGTATGTATACCAGTTCACCATGCGAACTGATATACATACATACACACACATATACATAGACATTAAATTATCCTGCCATAAACTACTTTTGAGATAATCCTCATATTAATCTGATCAAACCAAGTATGAAAATCTGACTATATCTTTCCCTTAGATCCGGCTGCTTATCCCTGATCATTATCAATCTTGTGTGTTTCAGTATGGATTGAGTGAATGATCCACTTCACATAACAGATCAGAGGCTCTAGATGATTATCGCTTAGCATGCCCAGTAATCATAGGGCTTATTATAAATTTAATCATGCACAATCAAACCTGATAAACACTCCGGTCTTTTGTTTGATTAAGTAAAGTCTCTGTGCCTCTTCAATGAGACTTATAAATGAACAGACACGTCTGCCCTTAACATGCCTCTTGGTTACCATATATATAATGACTGATCACAAGAGAAAAGACTTTGAAATTGATAAATGCTCTCTCCCTTTGGATGGGGAATTTCAGACTTGAAGAAAAGAAGTATCTCAGCACCTTATCAATAATTTATCTCAAACAGCATTCATACTTCCTTATGAATACTTTATCTCAAACGGCGTTCACACTTCTGAAAAGATTAAATTCAGAATATATTCTACATTGAAGAAAGAAGAAATTAGTACATTCTACTCTGCAAATTGTAAGATTTACATCAGTCCAAAATAAATTTAGTCTACTTAAACATGACTCATTTTAGAAACAAAAATTACTTATATATGGAATAGTAATTTAGAAATTTGGGCAGAAGAAATTCTTGGGTGACAGGATTGAACATAAGGCATACAGAATATGTCCAGCCGAGGATACAGAGTATGCTTTGGATTGTTACTGGGAAAGGCAGAGAAGTTATATAAATTTTTCCTCTATTCAGCCATTAGCTTGAGAGCATATATGACAAATCACCAAGGGAATGTGCAGCAAATATCCAACGAGCATTCGGATAGTTTATTCAAACTTATGTACAAATTTAAATATTTCCTAATGCTATTGAAGAGTCCCAAAATAAGCCGAAGTCCCAGCAGAAGCCCTTGCTGGATGGTGCAGTATGACTACTGTTGGGTGGATATTTTGCAACCGACAGTTTTGGGAAAAAATTCAGTCACAAAATAGGATGACCAGCCACAGCGTGTGAGACAGAGTCTCTCCTACCTTAAAGGGAAGGCTCCCCTTTCTCATTTTTCCTTGGATCAACTCAAGGTAAGCAAGAAATTGAGAAATTTATAAAGGTGTTACTATTATCCTTTCTTCTTAACTTTCAAAAAAGGATCCACTTATTTGTAAGGCGAATAATGGGCAAGGTGAATCTCTAATTACACTTCTATCACGAGCTGGAAATAGTGATTCCGATAAATTTTAACTAACTTAAAGGCTAGCCAAAATGTACCAGTTTGGCTCTAAGTCCTATTGTACTTCTATGTAGTAAAAGTTTTACAATTAGGGCACAAAGACTCCTAAAAGTAAGAACAATCTAACTATTTTGCGAATTAAGATGAAAATACAAGCCACAGACAAAGCTTCTAGCTATGGATTTTCACTATTGTTCCTGGTCAAAGCTCGGGCTTCAATTGTTTCTTAACTCTCTATGCTCTTTTATTGAACACACAATAATAACATGAATCAAGACAATAGGCACAAATTATAGTCAAAGCTTCTAATTTGTTCTATCACAATTGCTTCCAGTCAAAGCTTCGAATCCAATTGCTTCTTTTATTCACTTTTCTCTCAAATTCGTACTACACAATCAAAGTTATGCTTGCACAAATGTGGCAGAGCTTTCTTACATACAACAAAAGATAATTTTTAAAATGAGGGGGCACTCCTTTATATAGCCAAAGAAGTTGAGACAAAGGGGGAGGAAAAAGTGGGAGCAACTCAACCAACTTTGACCAAGTCTAACTACAAGAGAAAATATAGGGTTACATGCAACTGCACGTGCAACTCACATTACATCTTTTACATACACATGTAACTCGCATTACATGTAATTACACTTTTTTATGTAATGCATCTTCTCCAACTACAAACATGAAAGAAGAAGAAACAAGACAAAAGAGAAAAGAACAATTCTAAAAGGCCTTGTACTTGACGATGCAATGCTAGAGGATAACAGGATTGGCAATTCCTGTACCTTGTAATGCTGCATTCACGTTGATAACATTGCGTCTTTTGACAACTTCTAGCTCTCTTTGATGAATTGTCCATTATCATGTGGAAACTTGATGTGATCTATCTTTTCTCGCTCAAGTTGTCATGAATTCTCCTTTGTAGATCAGCACAAATTGGAGTCTTTGACACTTTGAAAACCTTCTTGACGATGTTCGGATGTACACTCGAAACAACTTTCCATCAGCACCTTTAACTCTTTTTTTTTTTTAAAAGTAAAGTGCTTGGCGCATGGGAATGCGTGTAAATAGATTGCCGATTTTCAAAAAGTGACTTGGGCTTTCAAGATGTCATTGCACGGAAAATGGATTACATGTAACGGAAGGTGGAGGGTAAAATGAGATGCAGGTGTAAGTGAAAGATACGCTTTACATGCATATGCGGATGAAGGCTAAGATGGAAAGCATGGAAAGATACGGAAATATGTATTTGCTCATGTAGGTGTGAATGCATATGAGGAGAGGCGAAAATGAACTTTATAGACGCCTTTGAGAAAAAGTAAGGTCAAAGTACATGGAAAAACATGCACATGACATCTTTTTGAAATACATGCACATGACATCTTTTTGACTTTTCAAAAAGTGACTTTTAATCAAAATTGGACCTTTTGGATGCAATTACATCTAAGGCATTTTGTGTAATCATGTCCTGCGAATGGAAGTGAAAAATGAGATGGATGAAAATGGAAATGGAAAATGGAATTACATGCGTGTGCGGATGGCGAATGAGGTGAAAAACATGTAATCACATTTCATTGAGTGAGAGATGAAGTGTTGTGACATGGAAATGGAAAGTGGAGTGAAGTGAAGCGTGCTCAAGTTCTTGGGAAAGAACTTGCAATTTCTTCCAAAATCGAGAAAACCAACAAGCAAGCACAAAGCACAAAAACAAACACATGCCTTTGGCAAAAGATTCAAAACATGTCAAAAAGAAAGTCATTTCAACATGCAAATTCGAATTTAGAATTTGGAAAAATTCCAAACGTGTGAAAATTAGAGTTTTCATCCTTTTTAAAGGCAAAATGCACTTTTCATGGCATATATATAGACAAATGGGCAATTTCAAACTAAAATATGCATGAAAATAGCAAGATAAACACAAATTAAATAGCAAGAAAGAAAGAGTCCACTTGCATGAAGATTAAGTGCCAAAAATGAAGGAGAAAGAGCCAAAATAGCAAGTTTTATAGACTTAAGACAAATTCTCCCTTAAATACGGATTTTCAAACAATCTTTTGACTTTTTCCGCACTTGCATGTAATGGACATTCAATGGTCGGATTTGACATGAAAATGCCAAATAAATGGTCTCCAAAAACAATATCATGCATTTAAAACTCAAAAACAATCCCTTTTGATCAAATGTATGGGCTGAAAATGCAATTTTTTGAGTTTTTTGAACAAAAATATGATTTTTTTATTCAAAAATCTGAGCCGTTTTTGCAAAAACGTGACTAAAAAATGCATGTTTTAAAGTCATTTTTGACTTGTGAATGCAAAAACAACTTCCCCAAATGCATATACATGGATCAAAATAAAAAGTTACTTCAAAACGCATAAAAGTGGATTAAAACCCCAATTTTCTGATCAATTTAAGCAAAAACGTGTTTCTCCAAGCAAAAAACGTGATCTTCCAAACAAAAAGATTTGATGTTTAAACACAAAAATGGTGATCACTATGTGATGTAATCAGCAAATAGGGCCAAAACAATTTGATTCCATACAAAAATGTGATCAAACTTTGAAGATTTATGGAGTTTTATACAAACAACGTGCCCTAGCTTAGGAGTTTCAAACACCATTTTGAGTGCAATAACTTGATTTTTGATAAGGGCAAAATGATCACCTCTCCAAATCATGATGAATGCAATTGATTTCATTCAAATCCATTGAGAAAATCAAAAGTTATGATCAAAATAAGAGGTTTTTGGAGCAAGAACATGTTTTCTTCACATAATAGGACATTTTTATGTTCATTACGTATTTTAAAACATGTTGGAAGGCAAAAGAGGACCTTTTTGAGTCCAATGCATGTTTTAAAATATGTCTTTGGTTATAATCTCACTTTTTGAAGCCCATTACATATTTTAAAATATGCAAGTCTACAAAATCTCACTTTTTGGAGTCACTTACATATTTTATAAACATATCTCACATGTTTCATGCACAAGCATGAAAACTCAACTTTTCATGTCATTGCATCAAAAAAGGTCCACTTTTACAAGCTTTTGATGTAATGGCATGAAAAGTATCCTCAAAATGAGTTTTCATATGCATTAGCATGAAAAAATTTCACTTTTTATAGATTTTTATATGCATTTGCACATAAAAAGTCTATTTTGAGGTATTTAAGTTATGTATTTCACTTAATTTTATAAAAATGTCATCAATATGGGTCAAAAATAACATTTATGCATCATATTAATCAATATAATACATAAACATTATATTAAAGTGACATTTATATAAGTATTTGACTTAAAAATCAAAAATTTAAAAAGTAACTATATAGTTCTATAGTCACTTTAAGTAAAAAATTAAAAAGTAACTCAACTTAAAATTATAACATAAAGTGCACTATAGTCACTTTAAGTTATAAATTTAAATGAAAAGTAATTTCAAAACATAACAAAAAGTGAGTAAAATATTATATTTTCAAAAAGTGAATGTCAAAATGAAAATATAACATCATTTTTTTAATTCGTGTTGTTGCACCTAAAATGTCCACTTTTGAGGCACTAAAATGACCATATCTCTTGACTGACAACTCCGATTGACCTCTAGGTTAGACCAAATCGAAGGGGAAAACGAAAGGCATAACATGAACAAAACTAAAGGACTAAAAATAAAGAAACGCAAACTCAAAAGCAAAGAACGAACTGTGAAGGCTTCAAAAATCAAGCAAAGGCTCGACAAAAAGCAAAACCAAAAAAAAAAACTTGACAAAGGCCTTCAATAAAAAGATTCATTGTATCAATTGGTACCGATTGGTTGATCAATATTAACCAATTAAATAATGAAATAAACTCAGAGAAATGCAAAACTAATTTGAAAAAGTTTCGTACTGTTACCTACATTTTGTGGTGACAAAAATGCAGGACAACAACTACTACAGAGAAAGGGAGTGCTTCAAAGGATTTGGAGATAGGAGATTCTTGGCAAGTACTGGCCTTCTTGTTTGAAACATTTTTCTCAATCCAATAATCTTGATATCCCGTGGAAAGGGTTTAAAAATGGATTGAATTGTGGTGGCTATCAATGCCTTTGAAACACCTGAGAACACCTAACAACCGTTTATCTTCACGTGGCTTCAGAAACCCTACAAAAATCTCCATTTCCTTTGTATTTCATTGTTGGAGCCAAATCCTTCATTCCATATTCCAACAGTTAGCACGAGTTTGAATCTGGATTGTCGATGTTGAATCCAACGGCCACAATTAAACCCCAAAAACGGCCTTCACTTTTTCCTTAAGCGAAATAACTGGCCACAATTAAATTTTGTGAGGAAACGAGAACCATTGATCGAGTCGAACTCTTACAATGTTTATCTTCCCATGGGTCCACTTTAGCTTTAATCTCCACCATTGATCTAACTCATCAGACGACTGAGATTTGTCCTTTGCATTAGTGCTTAGTGGGTCTAATTTCCAAGTGGCACTATTCCGTGAAACTCCGCGGATAGATTTGTACTTGCAGGAAAATCTCTCGAAAAGGAAATAGTGTCTTGCTTGGTTTATTGCTATAACACATAGCAATGTCTCATTTTCATCACTCATCGCCACAACGTCTAACTACTCAATCCAGCCTCCGATGGGATCATCACTATAGGATATAGCAATAAACTCTTTTTTGTGTACCGCGAGCTTGATCTTCACATCGCCATGACTTATGCCGATAACTTTATCGTCCATTGGTATAACTAAGTTTTGCTCCTACGCTTGGTGATGATCGTCAAAGGTTGTGGCAATAAACCCTTTCGGCATATGTGGCTAGTCATTCTTCGTTGTATCTTCTTTCTACAATAGCGATCCGTTTATTTTCACTTTCATCACTATAGCAATAGTGAAACCCTCTATCGCCTATCGCTATACCTCGAAACCGTTTCCACGAGCCCCAATAAGCCACTTCGCTATATCCCATAGCGATCATGAGTTTCACTTTTCTTTCACCTTATCGCTATAACATATAGCAATCTTAGTTTCTTTATTGCTGATCGGCATGGCACATTATCTCCATTTGCGATTTGCGATCAATGTTTACCCATCGCTATAACATATACCAATCCATTTTCACAATCTATCTCTTTATCGCCATATCACATAGCGAACTCATTTTTCTCATCGCTAATCGCCATAACATATAATTGCTTCCTTCGATCACTGATGAACTTATCGCTACAACATATAGCGAAGACCTTCAAATTTACTAATCTTGAACATCATCGTAAGTTATGCCGATACAACCATCGCTAGTCACTATAGCATATCCTTATTATCCCGCATAAGAATGAACCTGCCACTTTCATGATTTTCAATGTCTCATGTTTGCCTGCAGGAGTCTGATCCAATGCCTCATTTATCTATTTGACCTAATCTCACTGATACCTGACTTCTGCTATCATTCTTTGATACTCTTTTGTCTATGTTGGAAAATCTACCTTCATGGGCCGAAACCCGCCGAGGATAAGGCAGATTGGAATTTCCCGTAAGAGTTGCAATATGAAGACTGGGAATTTGAATTTCATCTTCGAGGAAATGCATTATGTTGTGAGTGAGTAAAATATGATCTTTATCGAGTTAGGTACTAAAACTTACCCATTAAGAGACATGAATTTAGAATAACCCACCCGATTCACAGGAAGAGAAGGCAGATGAGGGAAACCCAATAAAGACCTCCTAGCCTAAGGAAAACTAGACCTAGACTCATCATAAGATAATCAGAAGAATACCACTTTTAACTCAACATCTAAGGTTCATTTGCTTTAACAAGTGTAGAACAAAAGTGGGGGCAACAAGAGGTTAGAAGCTCCTATTAATCATCAAATGAGACGCACCAAAAGGAGTAATATTCATTTGGTGTCTATATTCCCTATGGCTACCTTGGAGCTAGAATTTGTTCTAGGATGTGCAAAGCATTTTAGTCTGAAATTTGAATGATCAAGGATGCAGATGGTAATGTCATTATTAGCCTTGATCCTAGGATTATTGAACAAATTTTCAAAGTACCACAAAATGCAGAATGTGTGGATTTGACAAAAGAAGCATCTTGGGAAATATGGAACAAGGGAAATTATCAAAAATATGTTAATTTATAGTGGTTGGATTCCAAGAGAAGCAATTTCTCAAGATAGCCTAAAACCATTCATAGATGCAGTTTCAAGCCAGAATATAAAGACTTGATTACCCTTCTCAGCAAAATATGTGGTCTCAAGGATTCCAGTGATTTTGAGCTATGGATGTACAAGTTCATTTTTCAAACCATTAGTAATAAGGAACATATCTTTTGGGGAGAGCTTATCAGCACTGCACTTTGTGACCAGCTACTCAATGTAGGAACATCAACATATCTTTTGGGGAGAGCTTATCAGCACTGCACTTTGTGACCAACTACTCAATGTAGGAACATCAACACCCTTCTACATGAGTTCTTATCTTGTCTATATTGTTGTTGCTATGGGATCTTTTTTAAGACTTTTAACCAATTGAAACCGTCTTCAAGTTCTAGTTTGGCAGTATTATGATCAGATTAATTTGACAAACAGTAAGTATCATTATAGGAGAGTTCAATATGCATTCTTTGGACATTTTTAGTGCTTGTTTGATAAGAAAATGTCTATCAAAAGAGTGTTTGATGAGGCCTAGGATAAAGTTAATCAATATGGTTGCATCTTTATATTCAGTTTCCAACCTTTACCTATTTGAGAAGTGGGTACTTCAAAGGAGAACCATATACCTTACCTAGGTACGCTACCAACAGAATCATTCTAATGGAATTGGCCAGACAACTTGTTGGTTCCCAAAACCGCAAATTGGAATACTATGAGTCTTGCCAACTCAATGCTGGGATATTGAACCAGTTATGGCCAACTTGACAAGACAGATTGATTTGATCTGAGACTTCTGCACTTCTGGCTATGAAAGGCCAAGGCGGGTGCACCTGATCCTGAATAAATCACTTAAATCCAAGATCCTCATAGCAGATTGGTTAGAATACGAATATAACAAAAGCTTCCAAATGGCAAGAATTATAGAAAGCTTTTAAATTGCAAATTATGAACTAAGAATAATAAATTAATAGATGAATTTTTTTTTAAATAAGAATAACTATAAATTAATGCACCAAATGAATATACTAATTCTTCAAAGGAAAAAAATGAAACAATTGCCAACATATGGATTATGAATTACGAAAAACAAAAATATCAGTGCCAAAATTGAAAAAGGGCAAACAAGGTCATTATTATAAGTTATTATGTACAACTTTATAATGTTCTATCCACCTTAACCATAAACAGTTTAGTAATCAAGACATGACGGATCAAATATATAGATGCAATTTTAAATTAGTCTAGAATGTGTTTTAACTTCTGAAGAGCCAAACTAGACACAAATATGGAAACAATTAAATATTTCAAAATATTTGCAATGATCAAATTTAAGATGTTATAATTGACCCTATCCACTTATCTATCATATAAATTATCTCTAGGATTTAAAATAATTATAAAGGACACAATTTAATAATATTTCAACTGTTAGAATGCGCTTTAACTCCTAAAGAGCCAAACTAAACACAGTTATGGAAACAATTAAATATTTCACAATATCTGTGATAATCAAATTTAAAATGCTATAACTGACCCTATCCACTTATCATCATATATATTATCCATAGAATTTAAAATAATTATAAAGGACACAACTTAATAAATAACTATGTCGGAAATAAAATTACAATAAAGACACTCCTTACAGATAATCCATCTACTACAAATTTATGCAGGACCACATAGAAAAATTGCACTCAATAATCCAAATCCATGAGCTTTGTTCAAAATTCATTCCTTTTCCAATAAAAGAATATAATATATCAAAAGCACATAGGATATGTAAAAATTTGTCTATGAATATCAAAAATTGTGTGTGAGGTTTGATTTAGCATCTCATATTTATAAAATGTGAAGTGGCATGAACCAAATAGTTGTCTCTATGAAAAGTCATATTTTACACAACACCTCTCTTCACAATAACACATCATTAATGAATGCTTCTAAATAACTATCTTCGTTGCCAAGTTATTCACATTCTTGTCAGAAGATGCTTTCGGATGTAAATATAGTGGATGTATTTTAACAAGGCACCACAGGTAATATTCATGCCTCCATGCTTTGGTTATAATATTTTGTCATTACTTTAATCTTCAGACCTTCGAATAATATTCCCGCCCATTCTCTTCTCACATTGGACTATTGGAGCCACGACTACCTATGGATGAGATTGTGACAAAGAAATTGATAGAACAAAGACATTTCCGAGTGTTGCTAGATAACCTCGACATGCTGTAATGGATAATTTGTAATTTCCCATCAGCGATAAACATCCTTGTATCATTTTGTGAAGATTTCCTCCTCTGCCTAAACACCTGCATCAAACAAAAAGAGAAATATGTGTCAATTAATCAAACAAATGTTTAGACTTCTCGCACATGTATATTGGTATCCAATTTTCTACTTCCATGGTCATTTCCATATCATCGATATATTCATGCTCTCACGACCATCACTCGTATCTAACCATTTCTATCCTCATCATTGTTGCTCAAAATCTCTCATAAGTCGTAATTTGTATACTCTCTATTCTTTTGCCTATGCCAAACTCTCAATGATACCTTTATGCATTGACATAAACCATATCTAGTTCGATACTAAATATTGAACTTATTTGCATACAATGATGACATACTTCTAACTACTTTTGTTTGTTATCAATCTGTAGCATTCTTCTGATGATGTCAATGGAGACCTCTAGTGACTAGGTTTATCCTTAGCACATATAAAAAACCCCATCTCATTTCAAAAACTCTCTGCCACTTTCTCTTTTCCATTTCCCAAGTATAGACATGCTGACTTAAATATTCGCTCAAAGCTATAATGGCATCTTTGTGGATTAGGACAAATCTCCAAAATGATAATTTATCTTGAAAGATATATGTCATACACGCACTTCATGGGGAATACTGGCTAAGGAACCATGCATATACCATTCCTGATATTAATAGAACCTAAGAAACTCTGGCCTACAAGACATTGACAATAGTGCCTAAATACTATTAGTGAAGTCATGAAGAATTAAAAGCAAATCATACAAAAGCCTTCATTCATTTAAACCCTCATACATAATCTCCATGCATGACCACTCGCAACAACTATTGTCTCATCAAATGCTTTAATAGTATTATTTTCTTCACACCTACATAGGAAGGCCTTATATACGATTTAGTAACTATTTGGAACAGTCAAAAATTATGAAATATTTTCTACAAGATTTTACTACAATTACACTCTTAATCCTGCCTGATGCTTGGAACTTGTCTGATTGATTAAGCAAAAAGTACATTTTATCAGGACTTCACTAATGTTGTTGCCAAATCAAACTCCTATATAATCCATTTTCCCCTTGTCATAACCAAAGGGACCTCTAATGATCCATAACACAGCCAAGTATGCCCATCTTAATCCATGCTTTAGATATGAGATGAATTATATCTACAATGTGGCATTGGTATTAGTAGGAGAGGTTATAAAATAAAGAAACAGAGCAATCTAAGTATATTAAAACAACAATGAATTTAAGAATGCTTCACAAAGTATAATAACTAATATGATGATTAAGGCTAGTTTACTATAACTTAGTGACAAAGGAATTATATATCAAATCTAAAATAAGACATAAAATCAGAAAAGGTGTGAAAATGGAAGCCCAAAAGTAAGGCTCCATCACAAATCATGGAGGTCCAATCTGATCAACATATTATGCATAGGCCAAGTTTTGGTATTATCTCTGCCAAACCCTTGGTGATCAGTCATTACATGATCATTTCCGTACACAAAGTAAAAGCCATAGAATTAGAACTTCAGTTGATTACATTGAAGAAGTTCAAAATCAGATATGATTTTGATTATGGAGAGATGAATTCAAAAATTAAGAGAGCATTTACTCATGTTCATCGTATAGAAGACATTTGGATTGATATGCGGATAGAGTTGGATATTATGAAAATGGACTATTGCAGATTAACATTGCAACAGATTATCGATCTTAATATGCTTGAGATCCCACCTAATTTTCAAATTGAAGATGATGGTAATATTGATCAAGAATATCATTAGGCTGGTTTTGATAAATGATGCCCTTTCCCCATTCAATGGCAACAAAAGGAAGGTACTTCTATCCTTGATCGATTTCAATCCATTTTGGCAAACACCAATAAATGGTTTAAAATCAAAGGATGCAAAAAAGTGAATCCTAAGTTAAGTTTGAATTGTGGAAGTTTTGGTCCGCCTAGAAGGAAGTCACAATTAGAAATTGCAGACAAAGATGGTGCATCTTCCTCTGAGATAAAGAAATCTCTCAAATTCAAATTGAAAAGTGGAAAGGGATTTAAATTATCTCAGACACCTGAACAAGTTCAAGAGTCGGAAGGAGAATCAAATGAAGGACTCGATGAAGAAGATGACGAAAAAGAAGTCATGATCATATCTCCTCCACGGCCTATACAACTCAGGGACCATCTATATAGGAAGCACCTTTTTGGGGTGCAATAGATGATGATGTGGATTCCTTCTCCACAGTTTTCACACCTTCTATCCCGACATTAGCAGTAAATACATTGGCACTTCCCATATCTTTAGCAACTCCTCCCATTTTAACAACTGAACAATGCAAACACTTAGGGAATGTGTTTGAGGATTTTCAAAACCTCACAGAAGATCAAATTTCTCAGCTTGAAACGTCCTTGACTGGTTTTGAGTTGTTCATGACAAAATCTTACTATCATGCACCCATGAATTCAGCTGTACAAACTAAATCATACTTGGTCACAATAGAGATACAATCAAGATCAATGCCGATGGTCTCCACTATACCTATTTCTACAGATGAAATTTCCAATTTGCCCACATGGTTGAGCAAGATTACGATGAAGGGAAGAAAGGTCGGTAGTACTACCAGATGATCTTCCTATTAAGAAAACTAATTCTAAATTTTTTAAAGATAAGATTGTTTCTAGGATCATACTTGATTTTGAAAAGACTAAGTTTGTAGAAGTTCCTGAGCCATTTAGCAGACGAGTCAGTTGAAGAACTTGGTTGTTTTGATTACAAGTTCACAAAGTGGAAATTGGAAAGCAATCACGACTGGGTTGTTTAGAAGACGCACAAGAGGCACTTGCCAATGTGTCAAAGAGTAATCATGAATTATGGGAGAAGAAAAATCAACTCACATAGGAGGTTGTTCGTTTAATGAGGTTATTCGACAACAATCCTCACAACATGCAGTTATTGCATCCCAGACACCTAAAGAGAAAAGGATAGAAGCTGCAAAGTCTTGGATGGGAGAAGTCATTTCCGAAGGAGTATAGGTCATTGCAGATACGGCCAAAGTCCTTGGACGTATCAAAAGTGTGGAAGAAATGGTACATGATTTGATTGCATCTTTGACTAAGGAAGCTTACACTTTAAAAGAAATTCTAGATGACTAGGATGAGATAGCCAAATTTGATCTGGAGGCCATGGTCACGTGTGACGTTCTTCCATCTTGTGAAATGTTCTATAATTGTCATGGACTCGTGGGTTATAAACAAGAGACACTAGGAAAGCTTGTAACAAAGTTGCAGGTAAACTTAGAAGATTGTCAGGCAATAGAAACTGGAATCATGAGTGACTTGGAACAAATGGGATGTCAAATTCTTGATGAACATGGTAACTAGGTTGCAGTTGAAGGTATGACTTCCAAATATACAATCAGAATCAATGCTGATTTATGTTCTGAAGATTTTGGTTCCCATGCAATGAACAAGTTTGCTTTGTACAAATCCTTAGCAAAGCACTTACAATACTCTCTATCGGCAAATCTAAGAATGTGAAATCAGCATATGCTAATGTAGTGAGGATAGAAGCCATTTCAAAGACAATGGAGATTTTGGATCTTCCTATAGTGTGTGATGTCATCATCAAATTCAAAGCACTAAAGAACAATCTTTAAGATTAATATTTTGTTTTCATGTTTGTACATTGTAGAGGATGTATTACATGAAATTGTATAATTACATGTAATACAATTTGCATGTGTAGTGACATGTAATTCAATAATTTCTCTTCTTAGCTAGACCAGGTCAAAGTTGGTAGAGTTGCTCCCAATTTTTCCTCTTTCTCAACTCTTTTGCCTATATAAAGGAACGCTCTCATTGTAAAATCATTTTTTATTTTTGTATGTGTTGTCCTGCATTTTGACACCACAAAATGTAAGTAACAATACAAAACTTTTTCAAATAAGTTTCGCATTTCTCTAAGATTATTTCATTATTTAATTGGTTAGTATTGATCAACCAATCGGTACCAATTGATACAATGAATCTTTTTGCTGAAGGCTTTTGTCAAGTCGTTTTCGTTTTGCTTTCTATCGAGCCTTTGCTTGATTTTTGAAGCCTTCAGAGTCCGTTCTTTGCTTTTGAGTTTGTGTTTGCTTGTTTTTGGTCCTTTGGTTTTGCTCATGTCATGCCTTTCATTTTCCCCTTCGATTCGGTCTAACCTAGAGGTCAATCGGAGTTGTCAATCAAGAGATATGGTCATTTTAGTGCCTCAAAAGTAGACATTTTAGGTGCAACAAAACGAATTAAAAATATGATGTTATATTTTTATTTTGACATTTACTTTTTGAAAATATAACATTTTTACTCACTTATTGTTATGTTTTTATGTTACTTTTCATTTAAATTTATAACTTAAAGTGACTATAGAACTATATAGTTACTTTTTAAATTTTTTATTTTTAAATCAAATACTTATATAAATGTCACTTTAACTTAATGTTTATGACTTATATTGATTAATATAATACATAAATATTATTTTTGACCCATATTGTTGACATTTTATAAAAATAAGTGAAATGCATAACTTAAAAGTCTAAAAGTGGACATTTTATATGCAAATGCATGTAAAACACTCTGAAAAGTGGAAACTTTTCATGCTAATGCATATAAAATTTCATTTTGAGGACCTTTTTCAAGTTATTACATCAAAAGCTTCTAAAAGTGGACCTTTTTGATGCAATGACATGAAAAGTTGAGTTTTCATGCTTGTGCATGAAAAATGTGAGATATGTTTATAAAATATGTAAGTGACTCCAAAAAGTGAGATTTTGGAGACTTGCACATTTTAAAATATGTAATGAGCTTCAAAAAGTGAGAGTATAACCAAAGACATTTTAAAACATGCAATTGCATCAAAAAGGTCCTATTTTACCTTATTACATGTTTTAAAATATGCAATGAACACAAAAATGTCCTATTATGTGAAGAAAACATGTTCTTGCTCCAAAAACCTCCTATTTTGATCATAACTTTTGATTCTCTTCATGGATTTGAATGTAGTCAATCGCATTCATCATGTTTTGGAGAGGTGATCATTTTGCCCTCATCAAAAATCAAGTTATTGCACCCAAAAACATGTTTGAAACTCCCAAGATAGGGCACGTTTGTATAAAACTCCATAAATCTTCAAAGTTTGATCACATTTTTGTATGGAATCAAATCATTTTGGCCCTATTTGCTGATTACATCACATAATGATTACCATTTTTGTGTTTAAACATCAAATCGTTTTGTCTGGAAGATCACGTTTTTTGCTTGGAGAAACACGTTTTTTGCTTAAAATGTTCGGAAAATTGGAGTTTTAATCCACTTTTATAGGTTTTGAACCCACTTTTTTGCATTTTGATCCATGTATATACATTTGAGGAAGTCGTTTTTGCATTCACAAGTCAAAAATGACTATAAAACATGCATTTTTTAGTCACGTTTTTGCAAAAACGGCCCAGATTTTTGAATAGAAAAGTCATATTTTTGTTCAAAAAATTCAAAAAATGCATTTCCAGCCCATACCTTTGATCAAGAGGGATTGTTTTTGAGTTTTAAATGCATGATATTGTCTTTAGAGACCATTTATTTGGCACTTTCATGTCAAATCCGACCATTGAATGTCCATTACATGCAAGTGCGGAAAAAGTCAAAAGATTGTTTGAAAATCCAGATTTAAGGGAGAATTTGTCTTAAGTCTATAAAACTTGCTATTTTGACTCTTTCTCCTTCATTTTTGGCACTTAATCTTCATGCAAGTGAACTCTTTCTTTCTTACTATTTAATTTGTGTTTATCTTACTATTTTCATGCATATTTTAGCTTGAAATTGCCCATTTGTCCATATATATGCCATGAAAAGTGCATTTTTCCTTTAAAAAGGATGAAAACTCTCATTTTCACACTTTTGGAATTTCCCCAAACTCCAAATTCGAATTTGCATATTGAAGTGGTTTCCTTGTTGGCATGTTTGAGTATTTTGCCAAAAGCATGTGTTTATTTTTTGTTTGTTTTTATGTTTTGCTTGTTTGCATTTCGGTTTTTTCTCCATTTAGAAGAAATTGCAAGTTCTTTCCCAAGAACTTGAGCACGTTTCACTTCACTCCACTTTCCATTTCCATGTCACAACACTTCATCTCTCACTCAATGAAATGTGATTACATGTCTTTCATCCCATTCGCCATCCGCATATGCATGTAATCCCATTTTCCATTTCCGTTTTCATCCATTTTATTTTTCACTTTCATTCGCACGACACGATTACACGAAATATCTTACATGTAATTGCATCTAAAAAGTCCAATTTTGACTAAAAGTCACTTTTTGTAAAGTCAAAAAGATGTCATTTTCTCCTCTCTAAATGCATTCACACCTCCATGAGCAAATACATGTTTCTGTATCTTTCCATGCTTTTCATCTTAGCCTTCATCCGCATATGCATGTAAAGCGTATCTTTCACTCACACTTGCATCTCATTTCACTTTCCACCTTCCGTTACATGTTGCATTTACATGTAATCCATTTTTCGTGTAATGACATCTTGAAAGCCCAAGTCACTTTTTGAAAATCAGCAATTTCCATTTACATGCATTCCCATGCGCCAAACACTTTACTTCAAAAAAAAAAAAAAAGAGTTAAAGGTGCTGATGGAAAGTTGTTTCGAGTGTACATCCGAACATCATCAAGAAAGTTTTCAAAGTGTCAAAGACTCCAGTTTGTGCTGATTTACAAAGGAGAATTTACGACAACTTGAGCGAGAAAAGATGGATCACATCAAGTTTCCACATGATAATGGACAATTCATCAAAAATAGCTAGAGGTTATCAAAAGACGCAACACTATGATTATCAACGTGAATGCAGCAGTAAAAGGTATAGAAACTCCCAATCATATTATCATCTGGGATTGCATCATCAAGTACAAGGCCTTTCAGAATTGTTCTTTTCTCTTTTGTCTTCTTTCTTCTTTCATGTTTGTAGTTGGAGAAGATGCATTACATAAAAAAGTGTAATTACATGTAATGCGAGTTACATGTGTATGTAAAAGATGTAATGTGAGTTGCACGTGCAGTTGCATGTAACCCTTTAGTTTCTGTAGTTAGACTTGGTCAAAGTTGGTTGAGTTGCTTCCACTTTTTCCTCCCCCTTTTTCTCATCTTCTTTGGCTATATAAAGGAGTGCCCCCTCATTGTAAAAAAGATCTTTTATTGTATGCAAGAAAGCTCTGCCACATTTGTGCAAGCATAACTTTGATTGTGTAGTACAAATTTGGGAGAAAAGTGAATAAAAGAAGCAATTGGATTCGAAGCTTTGACTGAAAGCAATTGTGATAGAACAAATTAGAAGCTTTGACTATAATTTGTGCCTATTGTCTTGATTCATGTTATTATTGTGTGTTCAATAAAAGAGCATAGAGAGTTAAGAAACAATTGAAGCTCGAGCTTTGACCAGGAACAATTGTGAAAATCCATAGCTAGAAGCTTTGTCTGTGGCTTGTATTTTCATCTTAATTCGCAAAATAGTTAGATTGTTCTTACTTTTAGGAGCCTTTGTGCCCTAATTGTAAAACTTTTACTACATAGAAGTACGATCGGACTTGGAGCCAAACCAGTATGTTTTAGCTAGCCTTTGAGTTAGTGAAGATTTATCGGTATCACTGTTTCCAGCTCTTGATAGAAGTGTAGTTAGAGATTTACCTTGCCCATTATTCGTTCTACGAATAAGTGGATCCTTTCTTGAAAGTTAAGAAGAAAGGATATTAGTAACACCCTGTTTAAGATCTCTCGACTTCTTGCTTACCTTGAGTTGATCCAAGGAATAGTGAGAAGGGGGAGCCTTCCCTTTAAGGTAGGAGAGACTCTTTCTCACACGCTGTGGCTGGTCATCGTATTTTGCTACTGAATTTTTACCCAAAACTGTCGGTTGCAAAATATCCTCCCAATAGTATGCAAGAGAGCTCTCAAGAAATCATGCAAGCATAACTTTGATTGTGTAGCATCATTTTGAAAGAAAAGTGAATACGAAGAATCAATTGAATCTGAACTTTGATTGAGTGCAATTGTTACTTGTGCAAGCTAGAAGCTTTGACTGTGATTTGCATTTGTTATTTTTGATTCATGTGTTTTTGCATTCTTGACAATTGAGTATAAAAAGAATTAGTAAGCATTCGGAGCTGAAGCTTTGACTGTGATTTGCATTTGTTATTTTTGATTCATTTGTTTTTCCATTCTTGACAATTGAGTATAAAAAGAATTAGTAAGCATTTGGAGCTGAAGCTTTGACTGGGAGCGGTTGTAGAGATATATAGACTAGAACCTTTAATTGTAGCTTATATTTTTTTCTTCATTCACAAAATAGTTAGAATCCTTTACCTTTGGAAGTCTTTGTGCCCCAATAGTAAAGGTTATTCTTATAATGTAAATTAAAACCAAACTTAGAGCCAAACTGGTACGCTTTCAGCTAGCCTTTGAGTTATTACTAGTTTATCAATATCACTATTTACAACTCCAGATAGAAGTGCAGTTCAAGGTTTCATCTTGCCCATTACTCGTTTCGTGAGTAAGTGGATTCTTTCCTAAAAGCTAAGAGGAAAGAATATTGATAAAACCCTTTCAAAATCTATCAACTTCTTGATTACCTTGAGTTGATCCAAGCAATGGTGAGAAGGGGCAGCCTTCCCTTTAAGGTAGGAGGGACTCTATCTGACATGTTGTAGCTGGTCATCCTATTTTGTGACTCGATTTTACTCAAAACTGTCAGTTGTAAAATATCCAACCAAGAATCACAATGTCATTAAATACACTTGTTGTCATGCATTTTGTCACCACAAAATGCAATTAACAGTACGGAACTTTTTCAACTTAGTTTCACATTTCTCTAAGTTTAGTTCGTTATTTAATTGGATACTATTGATCAACCAATTGACTCCAATTGATATAATGAATCCTTTTGTTGAAGGCTTTCATCAAGTCCTTTTTGTTTTTCTGTTTGTCAAGCCTATGCTTGATTTTTTAAGTCTTCAAAGTCTCTTTTCTCGTTTTTGAGTGTATGTGTTTGTTGGTTTTTATTCCTTTGATTTTGTTCAAGTCATTGCTTTTGGTTTTCCCTTTGATTTGATCTATCTTAGGGCTTAATCGAAGTTGGCAAACAAAACATATGACCAATTTAGTGCCCAAAAAGTCGACCTTTTAGGTGCAACTGCACCAATTAGAAATATCATGTTATATTTTTAAGTTGACATTCACTTTTTGAAAAATATTACATGAACTCATTTAATGTTATGTTTTTAAATTATTTTATCATTTTGATTTTTCACTCAAAGTGACTATAATGCACTTTATGTTATATTTTCAAGTTGAGTTGTTTTTTTATTTTTCACTTAAGTGACTATAGTAACTATATAGTTTAATTTAATTTTTTATTTCTAAATCAAATACTCTAGTAAATATTACTATTAAAATGATATTTGCACATTATATTTTAAATATGATAGTGTAAATGTTATTTATGATCAATTTAAGTAATATTTCATCAAAAATTAAATTGACGTGCTTAGTTCATCACTTAAGTTGAGCAAAACATGTCTACAGGGACATTTTAATTCAAAATATGTCATTGCATCTAAAAGGTGACATTTTGAATGAAAATTCATGTAAGTGCATAAAAAAGATATTGTTAGTGAACAAATTGTCCTTCAAGAAAATGCATGCAAATCTGACCTTGAATGCCCAAGTGAAAAGACAAACTAACACCAACAATTGGATAGGTTATCATGGGATCGAGAACCTTCCTTTGAATTTTTATCAGGTACAGCTCCCCGTATGAGATATTCAATAAATCAAAAGTGGATGCTTTTAACCAGAAAGCACGAAAGGATATCAAACATCTACTCGTAAATACAATGTAGATGCAAAAACCTATACTACTGCATAAAAAGAAAGTAAAGAACAGCAGATGACACAAAGTTCATTTGCTGGACGCTGCATTGTGTAATGGGGACGAAATTGTGTCTTTCATCTTCTTGGGAGAATTAAAATCAGAGCCTTGCTGGATATTTTGAAATGACAACGTAATAAGGAAACAATGATATCAGACTGTAATTTAGATAAAACTGAAAATGATACAAAGTTCACAATCAATGGAAGGAAAAATGTATTAAAACCAAAGTTTAATGTGTTTAACCTCCAGTCTCCCTTCCCTGACTATAAAAGACCACAAAGACTCTTTTACACATTACAATCCAATCATTATTCAAAGAAAACATAAACGTTTTCCACAATATTACATCAAACACCAAAATTTAATCTTCATCTCAGACACACAGTTCTGAAAAGAAAGAAAATCTGCCCATGCTCTGCCTCTCACTATCTCTCAAGAGAATGAAACAGTTTTTACAAATCCCCTCCCTTCCTGGAGCACACAGTCTGCAGTCTGGAAGCAAGAAAAAGAATGCCACACTGCTGTCTCTGACATTGGTATATTTATCTTGTTCTTTCTCCGTGGCTTTTCAGTTTCATAACTGATTCTTGAAACTTAATGATTTTCCATCATGTATCATCTTCAGTTCCAAAGGCCCCTTATGTTCTTGTACAGGTGGCTCATGTATGATGACTCATCTCCATAGAGTGCTTGTCTGGTGTAAAGAAAGATTCAATTACTCCACCTCTCTTTAGCAAATCATGCAACAGCACTACATCGATGTTTATATTTCTTGACATCAGTATGCTATCAGATCTTTTCCTTTGAGCCATAATGCGGATCTTTATCCTCTCAATCTATACGTAACCACCATGCATTCCATTTCAAGAGACCACACCGCAAGTATTGTGAGGGGTTTGGAATGTAGTGACAGCATCATTAATTGACACAATCAAAGAAAAATGTCAATATCCCATTGCCTCTTTTGTTTCCTCATAATATTTACGATTTACTCTCGAGTTTTCTTCCTTCTATTAAGCTGTCCACCTGTCATTAGTGCAGATGCTCCTTGAAAATTATATGCAACCAATTGGTATAGCTTTTGGGTAGCTTGGTTTGAATGCGGATTTGGCATAACTGCAGGCTTGGCATGATTGTATTTGAATGTTTGCATAGGAATAGAGCATATTAATTTCATGCAGATATGAATATAACTAAAGGGGGCTCCTTACTCACTCGAGGGCACGTGGATCCAAACTTAGATACCAGTGCCTTACCATTATACCTTCTTCAACTCAATGTAACTTGTACCACGTGTTGAGTGTATATGCATTATGGTATTATGCGGTGTTATATATATTCACATTTGTTCCATGATGAAACTCATTACTCCTTCCTATTGTGCATTACCAAGCGGTTAATCACCATACACATGGCATTCGGATTTTACAACCTATTGTAAAGCAAGATCCAATTACTTCACCTACATTTGTGAGGCTTTGGCGAGCCAATGCGTTGATTCGCATATGTGGCAGCAACAATTCGAATATAGGATGCATAACGCCGAATTACCTATGAGCGGCAATAAGCTTTTATTTCTAGAGACAACATCTTCGTGTCACCCACTATAGGATGCTCCACCTGATCTTCCTTTACCTTTCAATATATGTATGATGATGGTACAGTCGGCATTGTTTTGAACTACTGCTACCGAGAGTATATCGAACGTAGTCAAGCCTGTGGCTTACACCTTTATGCACACATGCGGCTATTGTCCAACTGGTGGGGGTTCATGGTTTTCCTTACCGATTAAAGACCACCTTCATCAAAAATATATTTTTAATACCATCACATTTAACATCACAGCATTCTGTGGCTTGTAGATGATTGAAATAATCCCCCATTGCAAGCAAGCCCCTGGCTGCTTGACAAGTTGTAAGAATTTGATACATCTACTGCATCTTATCACAAAAGAAATATCAAGACCCACCGAATGGCCTGTGTCAATAATAGTCCCTATAATGTATGCGAGACTTCTTCTTGGGCCAGTAACCATCTAGTCTGAAGCATCGACTTCCAATCTTGAACTAATTGGCTAAATGGTAAATGTGTCATTGTAGCACATTTCCTCAGCTAATCGGAGTGGGTGAATTTGCTTTATGCAATTTTTAGCATCAAAAATATAAGGGATGCGAGTTCCCAATACCAATGCTATCTTTTCCATATGACTGTGATATCCCACCCATTGACATATTAGGAAATCATAAGGCACATATATTTCAATTTGACTTCTATATCTTTATGCCTCTTCCATTGCCTATTCACCATATTTTCTTATCATTATCATGTTTGATTGAACTTTGAACCAGCATCATCTCACCAATGTTTGAGTCACCAATTTTGAAACAATGGGGAGGCTCTTGAATTGCTGCATTTTTGACTGGACCATTCATGGTGAATCATCAAATTCTTTTGCAAATTTACTGATTTCGTACATTCTGAGAACAATCAACTAAACACACATTCTGCACCTTGGAATTTGAAGCCTTGATCTTAATAAACCCTTGAAGTCGAAACTCAAACCTGTGACTTCAAACACATTGAACCAACTCTAAACCACTGAAAACAACTCTGAAGCTCCACTATGATGATATTTTATTCTCTAGCTGAGGAGTGTCTCCAAACTATGACCTCTGAACTTCTACATCGAACTATTGAACTTGACCGTTTGAGCCAGGATTTGAATCTGCAAGTTGAAGTAATGAGCCACCTTGAACTTCTGAAACATTTCGAACCATTGCACCTAATCTTCATCTCAACCTGCACCTCTACACTTTCTTGAAACCATTGGACTAACTAAAACTGAACCTTGAGTATGCATTGAGACAGAATTCTAAGCCTTTCTGAACTAACCAATCTGCATTTTCGAACCCATTTGTACCACTTTGAACTATGTTCAAAGTGGTTCGAAAACACGAATTCCAAGTTTTAAGACCATGCTCATATTGGGTGCTAACAAATACAAATGCACATTGCTAAAACATGAAATCACAGCTAAAAGGTGAGATATGCATATTGCAAAAATATGTAATGGCACCAAAAAGGTGTGTTTTTCTTAAATGACATGCATATGCATCTTGGAAGCCCGTTTTTAACCAAAATGCATATTTTTAGAACATGTCAATGCACCCAAAAGGTGTGTTTGGGTGAAAAGAAGCTCAAGACATGTTTTTAAAATTTGTATATGCATCTTTAAAGTGTGTTTTTCTCATAGCACATGCATTTACATCCCAAAAACCCGTCTTTGAAGATTCAAGGGCAAAAAACTTGATGTTTTATTCCTCCAAGAACACGTTTTCACCAAAATTCTTAGATCTACCCATATAATGACTTGAAATCCATCATAAGGGGGGTGTTTTTTAGTTTTAATGCATATACATGCATTTGGGGGTCATGATTTTGCATATCCAAAACAAACATGACTCAAATATATGCATTTTTTTAGCCAGGTTCTTGTGAAAAACGCCCAGATTTGGAGCAGGTTTGATCACTTTTTGGCTTAAATATAACTCATTTTGAGGTTTAAATTCATATATATGCTTTTGAAAAACACATTTTTCCCTTTAGATGTCAAAAAATCTTCATTTCATCCCTTATTTGAATCACGTTTTTGTTAAAAATGCCCAGAAATTTGCATTGTTAATCCGCTATTATGCATTTTAAAGCCATGTTTTTGCATTTGGATCCATGTATTAGCATTTGGGAAAGTTGTTTTTGCATTCACAAGTCAAAAACTATCAATTTACATGCATTTTTTTAACCACGTTTTTGCAAAAACAGCCCAGATTTTTGCATTAAAAAGCTATGTTTTTGTTTTAAAAACTCAAAAAATGGCATTTCAGCCCATACATTTGGATCAAGAGCCCTCTTTTTTTGGTTTTAATGCATGCTATTGCCTTTGGCGACTACGTTTTTGGCCTTCTCATGTCAAATTCGACCACTGAATGTCCATTACATGCTAGTACAAAAGTCAAATATTTGTTTGCAAATCTGGATTTCGAGGAGAATCGGTCTTCAAGTCTATAATTCTTGCTATTTTGGCTCATTGATCTTCAAGTGGACATTTTCAATCTTGTTCATAAATTTGTGCTTATCTTGCTATTCTATTGCATATTATGGTTTGTTATTGCACATTTGTCCAGATATATGCCATGAATAGTGCATTTTTAATTTAAATATGATGAAAAATTTTCATTTCCATACTTTTGGATTTTCCCCAAACTCTAGATTCGAATTTGCATTTTCAAGCAACTTGCTTGTTGACATGTTTGAGTTTAAGACCAAAGGCATGTGCTTGTTTTGTGTTTGTTTTCGTTGTTTGTTTGCTTGCTTTTTCATTTTTCTTCATTTGGAAGAAATTGCAAGTTTTTTCCCAAGAACTTGAGCACATCTCACTTCACTCCACCTTCCACCTATTCGTGCAAGTGCATCGTTTCATTCCATATTCACCTTTCCATGTCATAGCACATTGCATCTCTTTCTTCACATGCGATTACATATATTTCCATCCATCATCAGCGTGTACATGTAATCTCATTCTCCATTCCCACTTTCACGCATCTCACTCTCCACACCCAATCACATGTCATGATTACATGAAAATTCCTTTACATGTATTTCCATCTTGAGACTCATTTTTGACTAAAAGTTACTTTTAAAGAGCCAAACAATGTCATGTGCACGCATTCCCATGTACTTTCTATATCACATCCAATTCATTGCACATGTTTCATGAGTATCCAATCAATACTCCGAATATACTATTCCTCAGAGATCCATTTTGCCAATATTCTCATGGAGTTAGAATCCATATTTTCCAATCATGAATTCAATCTCATTGAAACTTTTATGTTGCAGCAAGTCAAGATATGCCAGAATTTCTATAAAGAATGAAGAGAAGTGGTAATTCATTTGGTCTCCATTTTCCCAATAATTGTCCGAGTTCGTGTGGGAATGTGCCAAACACTGTTTCAAAAAAAAAGGTTAAAAAGTGTTAGTAAAAAGTTGTTTAGAGTTTACATATGGACATCATCAAGAAGGTCTTCAAAGTGTCCAAGACTCCAGAATGTGCCAATCTACAAATGTGACTTCACGACAACTTGAACGAGAAAAAACTTGATCACATCAAGATTTCAAATGACAACAAACAATTCATCAAAGCGAGAAAGAGGCTATCAAAAGATGTAACACCATGGTTATCAAGGTGAATGCAGTGGCACAAAATATAGGAACTTCCAATCTTGTTATCATCTGGGATTGCATTTTCAACTACAATGCCCTTTTCCTTCTTTTCTGTCTTCTTCTTTCATGTTTGTAATTGAAGAGAATGTATTACATAAAAATGTGTAATTACATGTAATATGACTTAAATGTGTAATCAGGTGTAATCCAATAATTTCTCTTGTTAGTTAGACCAGGTCAAAGTTGGTTGAGTTGCTCCCACTTTTTCCTCCATCTTTTTCTCAACTCCTTTGCCTATATAAGGAGTGCCCCCCTCATTGTAAAAATCATCTTTTATTGTATGCAAGAAAGCTCTACCACACTTGTGCAAGCATAACTTTGATTATGTAGTACGAATTTGGGAGAAAAGTGAATAAAAGAAGCAATTGGACTTGAAGCTTTGACTAGAAGCAATTGTGATAGAGCAAATTAGAAGCTTTGACTGTAATTTGTGCCTACTTTATTTGATTCATGTTACTATTGTGTGTTCAATAATAAAACATAGTGATTTAAGAAGCAATCGGAGCCGAAGCTTTGACTGGGAGCAATTGTGGTGATATATAGACTAGGAGCTTTCACTGTAGCTTGTATTACCATCTCAAATTCATGAAAAATAGTTAAAATTTCCCTACTTCCAAAAGTCTTTGTGCCCCAATAGTAATGATTTTTCTTATCAATTAAGCAAACAGGACATAGAGCCAAACCGTTACACTTTCAATCAGCCTTTGAGTTAGTGTTGGTTTATCAGTATCACCATTTCTAATTATTAGATAGAAGTGTAGTTAGAGATTTCATCTTGCCCATTACTCACTCCACGGTTAAGTGAATTGTTTCCTGAAGGTTAAGAGGAAAGAATATTGGTAGCATCCCTTACAAAATCTCTCAACTTCTTGCTTACCTTGAGTTGATCCAAGGAACGGTGAGAAGGGAGAGCCTTCCTTTTAATGTAGGAGAGACTTGGTCTCACATATCGTGGTTGGTCTACCTATTTTGCGACCAGATTTACCCAAAATGGTCGGTTGCAAAATATCCACCCAACAAAACTAAAAGCCATTATCATAATGTCAAAAAATGAGGTGCCTAATATCATAATATAAAGGCTTATTATCATTAATGGCTAATATTGTGGGAGCTTTTGCCATCATTATGCCTTTCCATGTTTAAATCAATTCAAAATTATGATGAAAGGGAAAAGAATGAGAAATTATTTGAAAAGAACTATTCTAAAATACTTTGGTTGAGAAGTGTTGGAGGGATATTTTGCAACCAACAGTTTGTGCAAATTCGGTCTCAAAATAGCATGACCACCCATAGCATGTTAGATAAAGTCTCTCCTACCTTGAAGGGAAGGATCCCCCTTTTCTTTGTTCCTTGGGTCAACTCAAGGTAAGCAAGAAGTTAGAGGTACTTAGAAGGGTGTTACTAATATTCTTTCCTCTTATTTCAGGAAAGAATCCACTTACTTGCGGAGGGGGTAATGGGCAAGAAGTGATGCAATTATTGTCATTGATAGCAATACAAGGGTACAATACAGAAGGAGCCATTATACACTGGAAGCAATAATGATTTGGACAAGTCACAATTAGACTAAGAAGCGATATGTGTAAGACTTATTGAGACTTTAAGAATGAAAATAAACAAAGACATCACTCAGGCAAGCAAAGCATGCAAATAATGAAAGATAATACTTAGAATGGTGTTTACATCAGAAGGCATAGTGACAACAGAAAATACATAGTCTATGAGAGTGTTTACAGGTATTTATTAAAATAAATAGAGACCATCATTGTCTCTGCATTGGAAAGTGACAATAGAAGTCAGAAATATAACAAGAGTTTGTACTATTGAAGTCTCTAATATCTCTATTGAAGCCACGTAAAGTCCTCCCACAAAGAAATGTAAAACAACAGTTTCTAGAATAAGTCTTAGTAAATACGTAACTATGCCATATGTCCAATCCAAGTCGCATTACATGAAAGAAGAGACAAACTTTAGAAGTCAACGACATACAAATATTTGTGAATATTGAGTGCAACTATATTGACAACATATGAAGATGGTGAAAGCTACGCAATACTCAAAAGAGAAATAATGGTATGCTCAAACAATCTAAGCAACGATTTTGGAGGTTATGACAACACAAAGAAATCAAAATCATCATCACCGATAATTTTTAATGGTTCCAGTGTGACAGTGTCTATGTGAAAAGATGGAGCGATCAGATTAGCTATGGAATCCATGTCACTCATAGGGAAAGAATGAAAACCACATTTTGTCAGCGATTGAAGACAAGCGACGAGTATTAGAGGAAACTACTAAGAAGGATGTCATTATATATATATATATATATATATATATATATATATATATATATATATATATATATATAGAGAGAGAGAGAGAGAGGGAGAGAGAGAGAGAGAGAGAGAGAGAGAGATTGGAGAAGAGACAAATTCAAGAAGCCATGATAGACAAGATAAAAGGTCTCCACTCTAATAGAGTCTGACAAAATTGCAAGTAATCGACGACACCTGGAGAAATATTTGTGCAGTCATCATTGGAATATCTAGTTTGTGAACAAAAAGGTATTTGAACAAACCTATGTGAGGCACCATAATTAAATGATCTAATCACAAGTCATTGGGTTTCCAAAAATAATCGGCAATAGAACTTATAATATCTATTAAAGATATAACCATAACAATAAAGTATTATGTTATGTTTAAAAAGAAAAATAATAAACATTTAGTTTATTTAAAAGAGATGTGACTTTATTAAAAAAAACAATATCATATATAAATAAGAGATGATATTTGAGAATAAAAAGCAAGCAGCTTGAGAAGTTTGGAATAGATGAGCAAAAATAAAGGAGATATATTCGGATATTATAAATTTGATATATATCTTTAATCGGAATTTTAAGAGTAGTGTGAGGAGAGCAAGAATATATATCTATTGAAGAAAATTGATCGACTTCAAAGGAAAGGAAATTACAGTTCCATCATCAATTGTAAAAGCAACAAAAACAAAAGTGGAGTTTCAAATTTGACATCAGAAGTGGGAGTAGATGCTTCCAGTGGGTTGAAGCCTATGAACTGTGGGAGTTGTAGCTTCCAATGGGTTGGTGCTCGTAAATTGAGGTTGGAACCTCTAGTAGGTCAGAGCCTACAAACATATTGTAAAAAGATTCAAAATTATATAAAAGCAATTATTTGTCATGGTTTTCTCCCACATTGGGTTTCCACATAAAGTGTGTTTTTGTGTTCAAGTGCATCATTGTTGATTTTTGTATCTAAAATAATTATTTGGATAAAAGTTTTCAAATTGACAAAAAATATTAATACACTGATTCACCCCCCCCTCAGTATATTTGTGTGCTCTTCAAGAAGAACATTTAAACTACACTTCCATCTAGAAATTGGAAACAGTGATACCGATAAACCAACACCAACTCAAAGGTTGATTGAAAGCGTACTAGCTTGGATCTAAGTCCAATTGTTCTACACTATAAAAGTAAGTCGCTACTACTCGGGCACAAAGACATCCAAAAGTAGATGATTTGTATGCTATAATCCTACAAGTTATTTCAGTTTAAACAAATAAAAATAACTTAAACCTAACAAACTGCGTGAATATCAGACTGTAATATAACCTATAGTCAAAGCTTCGGCTCCAATTTTTTCTTTGACTCACTTGCTCTAATAAACATACAACAGTAACAAAAATCAAAGACAATGGACACAAATCACAGTCGAAGCTTATAACTTGCTCTATCACAATTGCTTCAAGTCAAAGCTTCGAATCCAATTGCTTCTTTGTATTCACTTTTCTTCCAAATTAGTACTACACAATCGAAGTTATGCTTGCACAAATTAGGCAGAACTCTCTTGCATAAAATAAAAGATGATTTTCACAATGGCAGGTCGCCCCTTTGTATAAGAAAAGGAGTGAGAAAAGTAGAGAAAAGGTGGGATGAACTCAACCATCTCAACTAAATCAAAAAAGGAAAGAATATTTTTTAAATTACATGCACGTAAGGATCATTTAATCGAATTACATGTAATCTATCTTTTGCAACTACAAAGCTGAAAATACACTTGAAGAAAATAATGAAACTATTGATTCCAAATGAATCAATCCTATAGATTATCAGCAAAGGCTTTGTACTTGATGATATAATCGTGGATGGCTACTGAATCGAGAGTGCCTGTATTCCATGTCACTACATTCTCTTTTATGAATTGTCGTTTTCATTTGAAAACTTGATGTAACCAAGTTTTTCCTCATTCTACAATTGTGAATTCTTCTTTGTCAGATTCACACATTCTGAAATTTTTTACGCTTTGAGAACCTTCTCAATGTTGTCCGGGTGTAAGCTCAGAACAACTTCCCCTATAGAATCTTTAACAGGTTTTTCTCTCTCTTTTGGCAACATGAAGATTCGAAATAATGGAAACATCTTCCAATGGAATTGAATCCATTAGGATTGCAAGATTTGGTCACTAATGGAAAAACTTTATATACTTTTTAGGTACTTTTTGAACACTTTAGAAGGATGGAAATGGTATGAACAACTTGTATTTTGGACAATAACAGCCAAAATCAGGTTTTGGAAGGTAGGTTGCATGTAGCCAAAATAGGACTTTTTTTTTGAATGGCCAAGAATGCAAGTTGGAAGCATAAGGATGTGTGCAAAATGAGAATTTTTGGTATTTAAATGTCTGAACTTTCACCAAAATCGGGGTTTATGAGAGGCAATTACATGTAAAAATCCATCGTTTTCACTTGATGTAAATATGCAATCGAGTTTGTGAGATGTTATTGCATATGAAGCAATAAGGAGTTTGGATGTATGGAAAATGGATTGAGTATTAGGATGAAAGCATGGATATGCACTTCCATTCTTGGGTGAAATCTTCAACTTTTCTCCAAAAGAAAACCAAAATAAGCAACAAGAAATATACAAAAGCTAACAACAAAGAGAAAGAAATACCTCTTGCTTTGAGTCAAACTTCGATAAACTCCAAAACTTCACTTTGCATGCAATTTTATTTTTGAGATGGAAGAGCTTTGCATTTGCAACAAAGACACAGATTTCAAGCTTATTTAATAACTTAAAGCAAAAATCAAGGGCTGCATTTGAGCAAATGGATAACGAAGAGCTAAAGAATACAGAAAACTAGCAAAAAAAACAAGAAATGTAAGTAAAGTAAAATCCTCACACTTACTTGGAGAGCAATGAGAAATGTTTGGAAGAAAGAGAAGTTGGGATGAACTTGTCTTCTCCAAAATTGGATTCTCCAAGTGTATTTTCATGCGGTAACCAAATATCTTTGAAAGATTCAAAGTTTAGCTCCAAATCATGGCTGCAAGATTCAAATGCATGTGCAAGGTATTGCTGATATGATTGCAAATGTCTTCCTAAGTGCAGATCGCACTTATGGGAATGATTTCTATGTTTGAGAATGCATCTACAAGGCAAATTGTGGTCTCCAAGGCCAAACGCATGTGCATGTAGTTGATGCAAATGTCTTGAAAAGCTTTTCCCTCCAACATTTTATGTAAGGTAAGGTTTAGAATGCCCTATTGCATCAACATTTTTGGCTTTGAAGCAGAAAATCACGGTTTTGAACTTTTGAGAGCCAAACACATGTATTAAATATGCAAGGTAAATGCATATACTTCCTTCACGGTTTTGAACTTTTGAGAGCCAAACACATGTATTAAAAATGCAAGGTAAATGCATATACTTCCTTCCCAAGTCCAAATTGGGTTCTTTGGAGCTAAAACATGTAATGTTTTTGATGTAAATGCACTATTTTCAGGCAAAGCAGGGCCTCTAACTCCAAATGTATGAAGAGAAAATACAATACAAGCTTTTTGTATTGCAATTCAACTCACTCTCCAAAGGCATTTACATGTGACATTTTTGATGCAAATGCATGCCTTCAATGTAAATCAGATTCTCCAAGCCTCTTAGCATGTTTTATAATGTGCATTGGTATTGCTCAAGTCCAAAAGTTTTCCCTTGGAGAGCAAAAACGGACTTTTGAAGACCAAACGCATGTCATGTATTCGCATGCAAAGCAAAAACAAGCTCCATAAAAGCATTTGCATGCAGCGTTTTGAGTGCACAAAGAAAATCACAGTCTCCAAGGGCATTTGCATGTATTAAATATGCAAAGCAAAGACATGTTTGGGTGATTTTGGAGTTGAAGGCCAAAATTGGGGTCTCCATATGTAAACGTGTGTTTTAAATATACAACATGGATGCATGTAAGTCATATCGCAAACAAAATCGGGTCTCCAAACCCTTTTACATGTAATGTATTTGCACTTGGAAACTACACTCTCTACATGCCATTAAATGTGACATTTTTAGATACAAATGCAAAATCGGGTTTAGAATGATCAAATGCAAATTTAAAATATACAAGACAAAGTCATAAAACCCATCCATAGACAAAAATCGGGGTTAGAAGGGCCCATTGATTGTCATGTTTTCTTGTCTTGCACTTACATGTATTTTGGCCAAAACTCTACTTCCAAGCCAAAATCGCACTCTCTAGGAGTGATTACATGTTTTAAATATGCAATGCATTTACATGCGTTTACATATCCAAGCCAAAATCACACTCTCTAGATGTCTTTACATGTCTTTCATTCTCAAAAATAACATGTAATGTTGTTGCATCACTTAAATTTCCTATTTAGCACTAGTCTAATTGATTATTAAGCAAATATCACTTAAAGTTGTCAAATATCATATTCACACTATATATTTTACATATTATGTGCAAATATGTTCAAAAAGTAACATTTCACTTAATTGTTTTAAAATAAAATATTAAAATAAATCTCAAAATTAAATTAGACTATAAAGTGCACAAAGTCACTTAAAGTGAAAAATTTAAAAGCAACTCAACATTATATTATAACATAAAGTGCACTATAATGACTTAAATCACTTAAGTGATAAAGTAACTTAAAAACATTACATAAAGTCATTTTAATTTATATTTTTCAAAAAGTGCAACTCACCATTAGAATATAAGGTCAATATTTCAAATCTGAAATTGGACTTGGAGAACCCACTTTTTAGGCGCTAAAACCTTGATATCTTTTGACTGATAATTCCAATTAAATCTCAAGAGATATCGAACTGAAGGGAAAACCGAAAGCAAGAGATTGAAGGAAACAAAGAGATTAAAACAAACTAAACAAACACTCAAAAATGCAAAATGGACTTTGAAGGCCTGAAAAATCAACTATAGGCTAACAAACTAAAAAAAACACAGAGAAAGACTTGACAATAGCCTTCGGTAAAAGGATTCATCATATGAATTGGGAATGATCAGTTAATCAATCTTGGCCAATCAAATAGTGAATTATCTCAGAGAAACGCGAAACTTAATTGGAAAAGTTTCATACCGTTACCTCCATTTTGTAGTGACAAAATTCAGGACAACAAGATGGATATACTTCTGATGTCTGTGGGTGTCAAAGACGAGAAAACAAAGTCCATTAATGTCTTCAAGCTAGGCAAGGGAACCTCAAAATTATTTTGGTATTGAAGAAATAAGATCATTCAGATGTAAATGCACAGCCTATTCAAATCTAGTCGGAATTCTCCCAATGAAACATAGATTAAAATATTGCTACAGGGGTGTGCTTAAAGATAAATTATAAATAAAAACTATAGATTACATATTATAATGCATACAAATGATTAGACTTGAAGATTATGTAAGTGATTTCATATTATCTGAACTATAATGTAGCATTTAATTGAATTCTGATGATAACAGACAATTATTCTATGACGATTTCTCAATAAAATCATAAAGGCATAGAGAATTACAAGTCAACGTTTCCTGACAACATGTTCCAGATTCCATGGTAGCTCCACATGTAGAATCCAAATTATCTAATGTCAATGATGATTGAATAGGTAATCTGCAAAAACATAAAATGGGTTACTGTTTATCAGTTTGAGGTTCCTAATGGATTCACAAAAACAGTTGTGATTCTTTAATAGAAACAGTCAATCCATAGTCACTTACTGAAGGTTTCAACACTCCTGAACAAGAAAAAATAGTAAACTCCAAATCTGAATGATGGAAAGAATAACTAGAAATATTTATATGACTTGAAAAGAAGCTGGAATTGAAACTCATATCATTAGATATCCAGGTAACAAGAGTACAATTAAGTAAACATCAAACAATTATTTGTCAGTTTTTCATACTTATAGATCAAATATCAATGAATGAAATTGCAACCATATATGCTACTATAGGAGGATCCAATAAAAACAGTGAATGATCTGCATAGACTCTGACAACCTGGTATAATTTATTTGAGGAAGCACTTATTTCAAAAGTAAAATTGCAGGTTTGGCTTGCTTTCCAACGTTATGGACTCTTAAGCTTGATTTTAAAAATTCATTTTTCACTCTCATATAACTTAAGCCTGAAATAAAAATAAAAAACTGAGGTAAAGTCATAGTTAATTCTGATATTTAAATTCATCATTAGTTGGTTCCTGTCTCTCAAATCACAAATCTTGCCTTCATTCAAAACCACCTTATCTCAACTGTCATATACATTTAGTGGAGACAAGCATAAGACTGTGTGCTAATGGACATATGCAAGCAGTTTCTCCATTAGCATACGTCCTACTACATACTAGAGGTACCATGGAGCATGACCATCATCAAACTTTCAAGATGAAAAGAACGATGCCTACTCTTCACCAAAACCTTGTCATAGATGAGAGTGCCTGTATAAGAACTTGGCAGGGCAATTAGTAATACAAATACTTGGCAAAACATTTGGTGTAAGACTCAACAATACTTGAAAAAGAATAATTTTTTTTATTGGGCCCTTTTATTCCATAATTAAATTTCCATTTGAAGATTACTGTTATCAGGCCAACAAAATTCTCTTGAAAATGTTTGAAAGATCCTCCTCAGTACTTTGACCATGAAGAGAAATGGACATCTAAACCAACAGCATTTTCTATTCTTACAGCTATAACCCTACTCTTACAGCTATAACCCAGGTTCAAGCCCCCACCTTAGTGATGGAATTATTGTCATTGATGTCAAAGGAATTCTTGAGCGTGAACAAAATGATAAATGTTAGCAATGTCAAAGGTTGAAAGAAGAAGTCAAAGATAAGGAATTGATTAATATTATACTGATGGACAACATAAGCATTACTATATTCTATAGTTAAAGATGTGAAAGAGACTAATGACCATTAAACATTGAGGCAACATAAATATATTCAGCCGATCAAATATGGTGTGTTAACAAGCAGTAAATAAAGAAAATAAAGATTAAAAGGTTATGATGAACAACGATTAATTATATGTACATAACTAGATGACTATTATTGTCATCAAAGCAAAGACAGTAATATGAATACCCTAACAAGTACTAAGTCAAAGATATCTTGCACATTTTTGTTGGCCTGATAAAGCAAGTCAAGAGATCGATGAGTAATATCGCTCAGAAAGGAGCACTATCAATAAGGGATGCAAAGGATGGATACAACCTAAACAATAAAGAAAAAAAGATGGCACTGTTATTATTAAACGAATGGCACATTGAAGTCAATCTTGTCCATGTCATCAAAAATCTTCAAAGAAACAACGCTGGGAAATAACAGAGGTTTATACTCAGTTGCAATGGTATATGGTTTCACTGTTGGAAGAAAGTCATTACCAGCGATACAAACAAATATGGATCTGCATATATATATATATATATATGTTTTCAGCGATACAACCATACTGATCTACATGTATATGTATCTTCAGCAATACCAATAAATACTGGTTTTGGTCCAAACACAAAGCATCAGCAAAATCTGTATGTAAGAGCGCAACATGTAACAGAGTAATAAGTTTTGATACCAAACAACCAAGCATCATTGAGTGGTCAAATTTAAAGAATAGAATTACGCGTGTCTTTCATATTCAAGTCGTGCTGTTACAGATTGAGTCTTTAAATCTTTAATTTGAGTCTCCAAAAAATATCGAATATTAAGCAACTACATGTTGACATTTCAAGATATGGACAGAGGTACTATTAAAGACAATAGCAGATAAAGTATACAATGGAGAAGAGGAATCATGACGGGAAAATACAAGGCAAGAAAGTGATAAGTCTTACAATGGTAACAATGTATCAAACAGAGATTTGATACACAAAGATATATGTCTCAATATATATATAACAGGTGCGATGAGTATTTAGTATTGAAGACCCAGTATATACATATATGTATATTTATATGTATATATATATAACAGGTGTGATGAGTATTTAGTATTGAAGACCCAGTAAAGACATACAGTGAGTGTGAATACTTTTGGTCAAAGATTTTGATTAGCAGCAGATATCAAGAATTGTATATCATAAACGAAGCTGTCATGAGCCCAAATTAATAGTAATCAAAACATGAATATTATATAGATTATTTATCTAATGATAAATACTCCATAAAATAGTATAATCTTACTTATGATTAATGTGGAATAATATTTTTACTCAATATAAATAGAATCAATAATAAATAGTAATGTTTTACATTAATAGTTTAAATATGTTCAATCCATAAATAAATCAAAAATATATATATTATATCGATAAATAAATAAAACATTGAAATCAAAAGGTAGAAAATAAATAATAAAAATATATCCCTAACATGGGACCCATTCACCATACATCGTCACTTGATTAGTCGAGAGGCACGAGCCATTCAAACATGATAGGTATAAAGACGTGAAGGAATGATTTGGAAGGAGGAAGAAAGGAAGGTGGCACAATATTTTAAGCGGAGAAGGTGACAAGGCTACACATATAGAAGCGACAACTATAATCCATGTCACCCAAGTACAAAGGAGTTGGCGAATAGGAGGAAGCAATAGGGATAATTGGGGGACACATCGACGAACGCAGAGGACGTAAACCGACCATCAAAGGACATCCATAGACCACTGGGTGACTGCCACATAAGCAAGAATAGAAAAGACAACAACATCATTGCTGCGAGGCGAGAAAGGAGGAACGTAAGCCACTATTACCAAGGACCCGCAAGATCAGACAACGCACAAGGCAGGAATCAAACAATTTCTCATTCAAATGTTCGAGGTTTGACTTTGACTTGAACGGATTCCCAATCAAAGTGCATGGAGAGTAAATGAGGAGCCACTAGCCACGTCAAGGTTATATCATCATCAGATAGTTAAGTATGTAGAATGGGAGTGTAGGAAAGTGTAATTATGTGAAGTAATTTTTTATTAATTATATCTAGTAATATATGAAGAAGATTATATTTAGATATTTTTGTAATAGTACTATTACTAGAACATAGTAATAGCATTATTAACTAATCTAATTTTATACCATTTCAATATGAGAATTCTTAAGATCAATTGAATTATGACTAGGATAATAAATGTAAATTATTTTAGGAAGAGTATTGATTTACATTAAACATTTAATATGAAACTATTGAAGGGATATGTAGTAGATGTATTAAGATAATCTCGTAGGACTTTGAAGGATAATGGCTAACTAATCGAGGATCGTTCTGAGGAACCCAGAGTGTCTTCCCAAAGGATTATGAAGCCCGACTTGAAAGGTAGTTTGAGGGAAGAAGGCCAAATAATCGAAGGCCATTCCTCATGAACACAAGGGATCCTCACAGAGGGTTAGGAAGCCAGATTAAGGATCCTCAAAGATGTGTAGAAATGTTGGAATCCCTAGTTATCAATCACTAGAATTGAATTTAATAGTCTATACTTCTCATTATTTCTATAGGTAAAATTGTCCCAAGAAGTGGGGACATTACAGAAGCTTATCTACATACTGTTTAATAATCAAATATTCTAGGCACTAACGATATCAAAGTTTGGCATTTAAAGAAAACAAATATATATAACAAAGATAAGCAGCGTGTAAATGACACGAATGCTGCAAAGAAATTACAATGGAAAAAGACAAATTATCAGTCAGTAGGCAAGCCGCGACATATAAAATAGCCAAGGAATGACTAGACAAGCAAAGAGCCAATGATTTCTATCGTAAACTCCATACGATGTATGATATATATAAATATATATTTCAAATGCAGAAAATGATTAAATGATGTGTAATAGTGACAGAACAAGCCGTTGGGGGTCTTTAGTGGCTACAAGAGATATTAAATTAATGGAGCACTACAGCCACTTCGGAAAAATATTCATTACATCATTAGTTGATAATGAACTACCCAAACAAAGTGATATAATGTTTAATCACTAATTTGTAAACTCTTAATTAAGTTTTTTAAAGAGATGGGGCTCTTTCATAGGTCACCTTATAAGATATATAAAGGGATTGAAAAATGTTTGAAGAAAATGTAAAGTAATAAAAAGAATGTAATAGAAATGAAATGAAAAGAAAAGGAAGCTATCTGGAAGATTTGTCTGAAAGAGAGTGTGCAAGTAAAAATGAATAAATAAAAGGAAGTGAAGGAAGAATATGCTGATTGGAACTATTGAACAAAGCAAATTAGAAAAATATATATAAAGGTGAAGGAACATAGAGAAGGGCTAAATGAATATGTATTTGCGGATTGATTATCTGATACATATATCAAACTGAGAATATGATAAGCAAAACAAAGGCTAACTTCATGTAGAAAGAAAAGTGTAAGTGCTGCAAACAAAGAAATCTTTACTGAGATGAGGAATTGTGTGCAGTGGGTTGGTGCTCACACAAACAACAGTGGGGGTTGGTGCTTCCAATAGGTTGGAGCCTGGGAAGTATGGGAGTTAGAACTTCCAGTGAGTCGGTGCTCATAAACGGAGGGGTTGGATCCTCTAGTAGGTTGGAGCCTACAAAACATTGTAAGGAATCAGTTTATATATAGAGCAATTATTTTTCATGGTTGTCTCCCGCATTGGGTTTCCACGTAAACATTGTGTTATTTTGTTATGTGCATAATTGTTGATTCCCGCATTTCAAGTTATTTGGATAAAAAGTTTTTAAATTGGCAAAGTTGTTATTATACTGATTCACCCCCCCTCTCAATATAATTATGTGTTCCCCGCTGAGATGCAATTTTATACCCACATTATTCTCCAAAGAGGCCAAGGGACCACTGATTTCCCCACATTTACCAATTCTTAAAAACAAAAAACAAAACAAAAATTGTCGCTAGAAAGTTAAAATTCTTATACAAAATCATAGTTACAGGACTCGGACTTGCCTCTAATTCGGATAATCAAAATTGGGCTCAGACTCGGACTTGGTGACCAGACTCGACAAGGACTCAGAAAATCAAAAAACCCATAAAATTCAAAGATTTTTAAGGATTTAAAGATTTTGTCTGTATCTTTTAGTCAATTAACATCAAACACACAATAACTAAGATAAATAGAAGCTACTTAACACACATACACAATTTTTCATAAATCACATAAGTATGAAAGCGAATTTCTGAAGGAAAAAATCTGAATAACGTAATATGAAGTTAAACATACTATCACTGTCAAATGTCTACAATATTCATGGATTATGAAATCCATAGAATCAAAAGTTCAAAACACATATCAAAATAACAGCTAGAGTTTAGAAGACTAAGGCTCATGGTAGCTTATGTCCTCCTATGAATACGCTTAAGATAAGTCATGGAAGACTGTAGAGCCATCGTCTCTCCCTGTGTTTGAGGCTGAACATCAAGGGAATCCTCATCCTTATACTCATCCTCATCCACACCCACATAATCTTCATAATCAAACCCAGATCCATCACTCCTAGCCTTAGGATCTTGCACTCAGTCTCCTTGCACTGTAGCCTCCTTGACTGCCATCGCTACTGCCTCTGCCTCCCAATCCACCTAATCAACCCAGTCCACATCTTCATCATTAAAGACAGGATCAGCAATCTTTGTGCTCCACTCTGGATGTGGATCAACAGTTTTTAATACAATCGGTGCCCTGGATCTGCCTATGGTGAAGGCAAAGGTTGTAGTGAACAGAGACAAGATCATTCAATTTTTGCACAGACAAAGGAAATGCAAGTAAGTTTGTAGAAGCCTCCTCCAAATGCTTTCTTTACCTCCTCTCAATACTAAAGTGTAAGCCACAAAGTTGCACAGAGAATCGACAACTGATATGAGAGAGCCAACCGGGTTGCTAATTTCTCTCTAAAAACCCCAATACTCTTCTCTAACTCTTTGCTCTCTGTCACAAGCATTAGTAAAGGATGGAATGACCTTTTTACGTAAAATAGATGTTATACAAAGCACAAACAATGCACTTAACCCTTTATTTTATTATTATTTTGCACTTTATGTGTCCTACTGTCGGAGAGAGTCCAAAACTCGGGACTCTACGAGTTAGGATAGTCTTTAGACTCGGCAAGTCCATAGTGACTCTGCTGAGTCTGAGGCCAGAGGCAATCTGCCTCATTTTGATGGACTCTGGCTCGGACTAAGCAAGTCCTACTCTGACTCGCAGAGTCCTGGAACTATGTGCAAAATCTCTCTGTTACTGGGTTGCAAATTCTCCAACTAGGTACGAATCTAGTTTGTCATGCATACAAGTATAGTTTTGGTTTGAGTCGAAGTATGTTGAGCAGTGCTCCACCTTTGAAAAATATTATTTAATATATAATCCCATTATTCCATCCAATAATTTTTAATCTTTTTTTTGTAAAGACAAATATTACCAACATGGATTATGAGTTGCCACAACAGCTCACGACTCCATGGTTTATGAGATACTAGTCACATTTCTCGAGAGCAAGCCGTGTATGTATGCCTTTCCGCAAAAAATTGATTCGTCATATTTCACCCTACTATTGTGTACTTGTAAGAAGATTACTATAATGACACAAATTATCTCGAAGAAATAGGGGCTTCGAGACAATTAAGGCATGGAACATGCTACATGATGAATACTTAGTGGTGCACTATGCATCATCATATGCATATTGGTTCCCTTACACTCTTGTACCACTTTGATGAAAAACGCCCTAGGAAGGGTTCAACATCCTCAAACAGGTCGGAGGATCCTTGAGTGTTGTTTCACATCTATGTTTGTTGGCTAAAACTTTTGTAAGTTAATAGAACTACAACTTACAAAATGGGAACTTTAGGTAACAATGTAGTGAGATAAATCTCTCCCCTCAACAATAGGGGAGGCTCCGTTATTACCGTAGGTGGCTACAACAAAAACCTAACAGGAATTGAAATATGGGTGGTTCTCTGAATCAATTCCTCTTTTTTGCAAGAATGATTTTACTCTTAACAACAACTATTTGTAAATTAACAAAAGGTTTCTACTGCTATGATAATACCAATGGCTTAGAAGTTGACGTAAGAACAACTTTAAGACAACAGTTACAACTTAACTTATGCAATCGAGAATAAGAGCACACAATCTCTTACGATCATCGTTTTTGAATAAAAGGATCAATAGCTAATAAGGCACAAAGTCTCTTATCAACTATTCAATTTGAAATCATATACTAAGAATTAGAACAAAAAGTCTTTAATTCTTCATACTTGCAGCCACCATTAAACTGAAGTAATTGTTTTTCCTAAAGCTCAAAGTCTTCAAGAACAACACCAAATGCTCAAACACTTCAAAAAGAGAGAAGTAACAAAGATGAATTAATCAAACGCAACATAAGAAAACAAAGATTGATTCCAAGCCTCTTAACACAAAGTTTAGGAAAACTTGTTTCTTTATTCAGCTCACAGATTTGCAACAATAAACATAAAGCTTTCAAGTTACAAGCTCAGCCTTCTTCCATAAAGAAAAAAATGATCATTTACAATGAGTTCTCTCCTTATAGAGGAAAATAGGAGATAGAAAGGGGGAGGGAAAAGGGGAAATCCTCAACCACCTTGACTTATTCTCTAACAAACTCCTAACTAACTAATTTGACTTATTCAAAGTTGCATGTGTAATGTGATTGCAACTTGACTATATGAGCTGATTATACACGGATATTAGCATGTGCTTACAAAATAATTGCACTTTACATGTAATCCTTGTCATCCTACCTAAAGCATATGGAGATTTTGATATGCACCGAACAGATTAGAGTCATATTTTGAAACATTCACATAGTCATCCTACATCTTTGTGTCAGAATAAACAAGAGCAATAATTCTATTGATGCATTTGAGAAAAGACAACAATGGAGATATTGTGTTTTTAGACAGGGATTAAAAATAGTGACTATAATTAATCAGGGATTGAAAAGGGAAGATAATGAAGTACAAAATCGCAAGATAGAAATAATAATTAATCAGGGATTGAATGGGGAAGATAATGAAGTCCAAAATCACAAAATAGAAACAAAGTGTTGACATAACCTGAATAGATGAATGCAGTGATAAGACACCTGGAAGTATATGACTGCAGCGTATTTGCATCACTATTCCAATAACAGAGATTTAGTGTATACAGTGGCCAAGGACTGTAGCAAACAAAGGACCCCATGTCAGCATTGAGTCAAGATGAAATTTTGAATATTCAGATGCGGTGACTACAAACATATTTACAGTCACAAATGGAGCAGCGTTTAATATTATTTTAAATAGAGAGTGATATTGGTATCATTGAAAATTTATTATGAGAGAAATTCATATTGGTCAGGATAAGAAATTAATTCATTATGTGCAATTAAGAAAAGGTACATCTAAAAACAGTGATTTGTTAATCCAAAACAAGTAATTTACTTTTTAAATGGACATGACTTTTGGACTTGAAAAGTCACATTCTCTCAATGGTAAGATTTAAATAAAAAATGATACTTTTGGACTTGAAAAGTCACATTCCCTCAATGGTAAGATTTAAATAAGAAATATATCATTTTTAAAAATGTATAAGTATGTGAAGCAATAAGAATATATATTCAGATTTTAATCTGTTATGTGTGTGTGTGTGTGTGTGTGTGTGTGGAAAGAGACTGAAAGAGAGTGAAGAGTAAAAGGTGAGAAAAGTGTCTACAGGCAGAGAATAAAAATTTATGCAAATATCATTATCGGATTGAACAAGAGGAGAAGTTATGCAATAGAAGTGTCCATTATTAGTTGAAGTAAGCAACATTATCAAGGTGGGAGATAAGTTTGTGTGCAGTGGATTGGTACTCACGAAGACAAGTAGCGGGGGTTGGTGCTTCTAGTAGGTCAAAGCCTACGAAGCGTGGGAGTTGAAGCTTCCAATGAGTCAATGCTCACAAACATAGGGGTTGGAGCATCTAGTAGGTTGGAGCTTACAAAATATTGCAAAAGAACAAAGTTTATAAAAAGCAATTATTTTGCCATGGTTTTCTCCTGCATTGAGTTTCCACATAAATCCTTGTGTCATTGTGTTCATGTGCATAATTGTTTATTTCAGTATTTTAAGTTACTGATTGGATTAAAGTTTTAAATTGGAAAAATTGTTATTCTACTGATCGCCCCCCGCCGCCCCCCCCCCCGCCCCCCTCCTCAGAGTATAATCATGTGCTCTTCAATCATGATACATCTCAGCAGATGAGATGACTTCATAGTGGCACAAGGCATCCAAATCAAACTCCATCATGTTCTTCTAGGCACCAATGTCTCCATCCAACTAACTCTAATTGTCGTTTAAGTGATTCTTAAATATCACTTAATTTGGCAACAACTTCCTTACCTTTCCTCAACATCCTATAGATATCTCAAATGATGTGAACTCCCTATGATTCAATGCGAGCAGCACATTCATCTACAATTTGCGCTTTTCTTTCAATTCTTTTTGTGCACTCGGAAAAGATAGGCTCAATACTTGAAGAAGATTTCTTTATCTCCTCTATTGTTTCCAAAAGATGTGCATTCTCTCTCTTCAGCCTATTTTTCTTTTCCCACAACATGTCATTTTTCTAAACTAATGAGTCAAGTGCATCTTGAGCATCTTCTCGACAACCCAAACAAGTTTGCTTGCCACACTCGATTCCGAAGAACTTGTAATCAGAAAATTGCATTTATTCCGCTGGTTTTTCAATAAGAAGTTCAGCAACTTTTGCATACTTGATGTTCTTGTCATCAACCACAACTCAAGAAATTTTTTATAGCTTTCTTGTTGTTTGAAACCTTTGGTCTGGCAAATTGCCTGTCAAACTCTTGTGGTGTGATTTCTTCTTTCTTCCTCTTCTACGTGATGGTGCTTAGCCATGGACGAAGGCTAAAAGAAGATGTGTCATTTGTAGCAGTAGTCACCATGGTCTGCACTGGATTATCTTGCATAACTGTAGTGACCATGGCAGGAGTCTATGTTTGAATGGCCATAGCTGTCGAACTACTATGTGTACCTTAGTCAAGAATTGCTCAAACTATGTTGAGGTTACATCAATCAATGCCATGGACTGAGTTGAAGCAGAGGGGATTGACATAGAATATGCACCAAACACATTCTCATAATTACTGATCACCTTCTAATTCTAGTACAAGTGCAACTAAGGACATAGGTTGTGCTGGAGTCACTAATAGTACATCTTCAAGAGCTGGATGTCCAGTGGAGAATGCATCCACTGTCACGATCAAAGGTGAATCAAGGGATTCATCTGATATAGGTGTTGAAGGGCCCATTTCCCATTGCACTAAAAGCATGCATTGCTCCAAAAAGTCGCATGCAATGGCAGCCCAAGAGTGTGATTTGCACTGAAAGTCACAAATACAAGAATTTTTAACACGTGTTTCTATCTATAGGGTGCGTTTGGCATTTGAGTTCATGTAAATGCTTCTAAAATCCACGTCTTTCCACTTCGATGCCAAAATATTTCATGCAAAGAAATCTCTAGGGCATGATTTGCATCAAAAATGCCTAAAAACATGCCATCCATAAAAGACATTTGCATGTGAATGTCTTTAGAGTTCATGTTTTGCATCTTAGAGCCAAAACGACCATATTTTGGGCCTTCTAAATCCAACTTGCATCAAAAAAGTTGGAAGGAAGAGAGTTGCAATAACATCTTGCTCATTCATGCACATGTGTTTTCCCTTGGAGACCACGGTTTTCCTTAAAACTTTGAATATTACAAAGGTTTTTTGGTTGTTGCATGCATTTGGACTTGGAGAACCTGCTTTTGGAGAAGACTTGTTCATTCAAACTTCTCTTTCCTCCATTTTTGGCTCATTGAGCTCCAAGTAAGTATAAGGATTCAACTTTGTTTGTATTTCTTGTTTTACTACAATATTGCATTCTTTGACTCATTTTTGTCCATTTGTTAAAATGCAGCCATTGTTTTTTGCATTTTGTATTTGAATAAGTTTGAAATCTTCTTATTGCAAATGAAGTCTTTCAAATCAAAAAACAAAATTGCATGTATGGATAGATTTTAAAGTTTGTCATGATTGAGTCAAAAATAAGAGGTAAGCTTTTGTTTTGTTTTTAGGTTTTCTTTCTTGTTTGTTGCTTGTTTTGATTTATTTTTTAGAGAATGAGGATTTCCACCCAAGAGTGCAAGTGCATATACATGCTTTCATCTTCCATGCCAATCCACACTTCATCCATTTTCCAAACTCCATCCTGTAACACATCCAATTATATCCTCCGAACCCAATTACATTTTTATCTCAAGTAAAGATAATGCATTTTTACTACATGTAATTACCTCTAGAGAACCTGATTTTGGTTAAAGGTGGCAATTTTTAAATACCCAATTTGTCATTTTGCACATATCCATTTGCATCCAACTTGCATTCTTGGTCATTCAAACAAAAGCCCCATCCTTGCCCACATGCAATCCATCATTCTAAGTCCAATTTTGGCTCTTTTGTCCATAAACATGTTGTTCCATTCATTTCAAGCCTGTTGTCTTGCATTTATCCGAGTTTAGTTCGTTATTTAAATGGTTAGTATTGATCAACCAATCGTTTCCAACTGATATAATGAATCCTTTTATAGAGGGCTTTCGTCAAGTCCTTTTAGTTTTTCTATTTTTTGAGCCTATGTTTGATTTTTGAAGCCTTAATGTCTTTTTTCTTATTTTTTAGTGTGTTTGTTGGGTTTTGCTCCTTTCGTTTTACCCAAATCATTGCTTTTGGTTTTCCCTTCGATTTGATCTATCTTAGGGCTTAATCGTAGTTGGCAATAAAATGATATGATTATTTTAGTGCCCAAAAAGTGGACATTTTAGATGCAATTGCACAAATTAAAAATATCATGTTATATTTTTAAGTTGACACTCACTTTTTGAAAGATATAACATGAATTCATTTTATGTTATGTTTTTAAGTTACTTTATCATTTCAATTTTTCACTTAAAGTAACTACAGTGCACTTTATGTTATGTTTTTAAATTGAGTTGCTTTTTTTTTCACTTAAAAGACTATTAACTATATAGTTTGATTTAGTTTTTGAGTTATAAATCAAACGCTCTAGTAAATAGTACTTTTAAAATGATATTTGCATATACTGTATTAAATATATATTATTAATATTATTTATGTCCCATTTGAGTAATATTTGTTCAAAAATTAAATACCCATGTACTTAATTCGTCACTTAAGTTGTGCAATCATGTCTACAAGCACATTTTAATTCAAAATATGTCATTGCACTCAAAACGTGCGATTTTAAATGGAAATGCATGTAATTGAAAAAAAACATGCAATTTCATATGTTTTAAAAACATGCAGTGACACCAAAAAGGTGTGTTTTACCTTATGGAGGTCATTTTTGAAAAAATTTAAATGTGTAAAAGCACTCAAAAGGTGTGTTTTTGCTCATAAGGCATATTTTTTCATATTGCAAAACATGCAATCACACCAAAAAGGTGAGTTCTGCGTTGGATGCATATTTTAAAACATGCAATCACACTAAAATGGTGTGATTTTCTTATAAGGCACATGCATTTGTATCTTCAAAACCCATTTTTGACCAATATGCATATTTTTAGAGCATGTCAATGCACCTCTAGAGTGTGTTTAGGTAAAGGAAAGCCAAAGACATGTTTTTAAAACATGTATAGGCATCTCTAAAGTGTGTTTGAACTTGTTAACATATGTCATTGAATCCCAAGATCCTGTTTTTCCGTCCAAGGGCAAAACCAACCCATGCATGTGCTTCCTAAGAAAACATCTTTGCATAGAGATCTAAGATTTTTCCATGAAATCTCTTGAAATCTTCTCATCTTGGGGCATTTTTGCAAGTCCAAGCATTCTCATGCTTTAGGCGTTGATTCTTCTCGCAAAAAACATTTCATTCTATGCATTGAAAGCCACGTTTTTGGCCAAAAATGCCCAGATCTGGGGCAATTTTGATCACTTTTTAGCTTAAATATATGTCGTTTTGACATTTTGATCCATATATATGCTATTGAAGAACTTATTTTTGCCTTTACATGTTAAAAAAGCTTCATTTCATGCCTTTTATGAATCACATTTTTGCTAAAAACGCCCAGAAAATTGGGATTTTTGTCATGTCCCCACTCTAGCTCAATCTAGCAGAGACATGTGAGTCAGCTTATTATGGGGTCTTGTAGGCTAACAGGGTTGGATAGAGACCCAGTATGGTTATTCAGTGTTGGGGACTTGGTGTTCTGGCGGTCAGTGATCAATTGGGAGACGTTCCTTGTTTTTAGGAGACAGTTCCTATATTTATGGGGTTCATTCCTACTTTTTAGGAGGTATGATCATGCACAGGGTTGGGTTTCCATGAGTTTGCTCTTTAGGTTCAGTTTCAGAGGGATAGAGCTTGTTTCCTAAAATTTAGGAGCATCCCTAGATTTTAGGGATGAGACTGCCAGTGGATCCTTGATTTCCAACTTCAATCACAGACAAGTGACAGGATGATTTTATGGTTTGTAATGTCAATTGGGCATTTTGTAGCTATTTGGGTTATATTTTTAATATTTCCTAAGTTAGCGTTTAATAATTAAATAAGGCTAAGTTAATAGCCATTTTGGAGTAATAAGGGGAATTTTCACCTCATCTGGATGCGTACCCCTTGGTGTGATAGCTCGTTGGAAAGGTCTTGAACTTTTCTAAATCTTTCTCTTTGGTCTCAGGGCAATTAAGTGAACGGATTTATGTCTATGGAGAAAAAGGGTCATTTTTAGTAACATTGCCACTTTAAAATAAGACTTAAATCACTTTTGTAACCCAACGCCTTTTGGAGTCACTTTAGGGTTCGATTTGCTTTGGAAGGGGTTATAAGGAGATGGAGGCGCCATTCCTCATTCATATTATGCATTTTAAACTTGTTTACAAATTTGCTCTGCTTGGGCGATTTTATTCTAGGACGCAAACCCCAGGGTATTTACTGGCTGGGACGTAACCCTCAGCAGTATTTGGTCTTGGAATTTTCAGTGGTATCAGCTGTTATCAAAGAAGGAGGACGCCATTTCAGCTTGGGTCTGCAGTATTGTTTAGCTGGGCACGATTATTGGTACATGGAAAAGTGAGCCTTGCAACAGTACCCGCCATTTGCAGCACTGTGAAATATAGAGAGTCAAATAATCAGCAGCAGACGTTTGCATGTTCACAGTCCTTTTCCATCAGCCAGTTTGGCGTCATTGTTAGGGAAAATGTACTGGGTCCTTTATTTGGCTCTATAATTTAGAGATCTACCTGGTACGATTTGTATCAATTCTGATTTTGCTGCATATTGTTATTCATTTTCAGACTCTTTTCATATCATTTGCTCCTTCTCATTTCTATGTTGAATAATCATCAAAAACGCAAAATCAAACAAACTCTTCTGCATTTCCGTGTAGTGCTGCAAAAAAACTTTAATAAACAGGAAAAAGAAAATTAAAAAGAAAAAATATAATAAAGCTACAGCAGATTAACGACAGAAATCCATCAGGGATCTTTCAGTTTTTATCCACTTTTATGCATTTTAAAGTCACTTTTTTGCATTTGGGTTCATGTATATATATTTGTGAGCCACGGTTTTGCAAAAACAACCCAAATTTTTGGATTAAAATGGGACATTTTTGTTAAAAACACCCAAAAAATGACATTTTCAGCCCATGCATTTGGATCCATATGGGTCATTTTTGAGTTTTAATACATGTTATTGCCCTTGGAGATCATGTATTTGGCATTCTCATTTCAAATGCGACCCTTCATTGCTCATTAATGTGTTGAATACAAGTATGGAATAAATCAGATTTTTGTTTGAGAATCCAGATTTGAAGGAGAATTGCTCTTCAAAATTTATGATTCTTGCTATTTTGGCTTATTAACCTCTAACTAAGTGGACATTTTCAAACTTGTTCATCAATTCATGCTTATATTGATATTTCCATGCATATTTAACCTGAAGTTGCACATTTGTCCATATATATGCCATGAAAAGTGCATTTTTCTTTAAAAATGATCAAAAGTCTCATTTTCATCCTTTTGGTTTTTTCCCAAATTCCAAATTCGAGTTTGCATGTTGAAGTAACTTGTTTGTTGACATGTTTTAGTCTAAAACCAAAGCCACATGTTTCTTTTGTTCTTGTTTTCATTCATTCTTTGTTTGTTTGCTTTCTTGTTTTCCTTCATTTGGAAGAAATTGCAAGTTCTTTCCCAAGAACTTGAGCACGTTTTAGTTGACTCCACCTTCCACCTCTTCATGCAAGTGCATCATTTCATTCCATATTCGCCATTACATGCCAAGGCTCATTGCATCCATTCCTTTCATATGCAATTACACTTCAAGAGCAATTACATGAAATTCTACTTTCCATGTCATGACACACTACATCTCATTCTCCACATGTGATTACATGTTATCTCACCCTCCATCCACACTTACATGCAATCTCATCCTCCGTTCCCATATACACACATTTCCATCTTACAAACCTAAATGCATGTCCGTTTTACATGTAATCCACTTTACGTGTAATGATATCAAGAGAACCCGTTTTTGACTAAAGTTCACACTTTTAAAGTCAAAAGTTATCATTTTCATGCATTCATATGCATCCCAACTTGCATTCTTAGTAATTCCCATGAAAGCTCATCACTGCCCACATGCAATCCATCTTTCGAAGTTCGACTTTGGCCCTTTCCATCCAAATACATATGCTTTCTGGTGCATTTCCATCTATCATATGTGTTTCATAAGTGTCTAATCCATACATCGAATACCCACCCCTCATGGACACATCATTGTAACTCAAATCCCAATGTTCTCAAGGATTCAATCTTATTGGAAGATGTTATCATCTTCATGTTGCGGCACAATCTTCAAAATATGTCAAAACTTCTTCAAAAAATAGAGATATCCTATCAAGAAAGCATGTTTTGATTCTCAAGAAGCGGTAATTCATTTGATCTTCATTTTCTCAATGGTTGTCCAAGAACATGAGTTTGTGTGGGAATGTGCCAAGCACTTTGTTTCGAAAAAAAAAGTTGCAGATGCTTGTTCAAAGTTCTTCCGAGTTTACATCCGGAAAACATCGAGAAGGTTTTCAAAGCATCGAATACTCTAAAATGTGTCAATCTACAAAGGAGAATTCAAGACAACTTGAATGAGAAAAAGTTTGATCACATCAAGATTTCAAATAATAACAAACAATTCGTCAAAGAGAGTCAGAGGCTATCAAAAGACGTAACACCATGATTATCAAGGTGAATGTTGTGGCACGAAATACAGGAACTTCTGATCCTATTATCATCTAGGATTTCATCGCCAAGAACAAGGCCCTTCAAAACAACCCCTAGGATTGTTTCGATTCTCTTTTGTCTTTCTTCTTTTTCTTTCATGTTTGTAATTGAAGAGGATGTATTACATGAAAATGTGTAATTACATGTAATACGAGTTACATGTGTAATGACATGCAGTCCAATAATTTCTCTCATTAGATAGACCAAGTCAAAGTTGGTTGAGTTGCTCCCACTTTTTCCTCCATCATTTTCTCAGCTGCTTTGCCTATATAAAGGAGTGCCCCCTCATTATAACAATCATCTTTATTGGATGCAAGAAAGCTCTGCTAGACCCATGCAAGCATAACTTTAATTGTGTAGTAAGAATTTGGGAGAAATTGAATAAAAGAAGCAATTGGATTCAATGCTTTGACTGGAAGCATTGTGATAGAGCAAATTGTCTTTGATTCATGTTATTATTGTGTGTTCAATAATAGAGCATAGAGATTTTGAGAAGCAATTGAAACTGAAGCTTTGATTGAGAGCGGTTGTGGAAATACATAGACTAGGAGCTTTGACTGTAGTTTGTATTTGTTGAGTAACATGGATCGGTTTCTGCAAATGTAATTATATTGTCATTGTTATAGATATCGTCCAAATGCAGATCCCAATCTCTTATAAATATAAGAGGAGACATGTCTCATTAAGAGAGATGTCTCTATGATTAATCATTATTAGTTAAAATATATTAACAATATAAATCACAATATAACACATGTTATATATATATATATATATATATATATATATATATATATATATATATATATATATATATATATATATATATATATATATATATATATATATATATATGTAGTATATATGTAGTATATATATCACAATTGTATCTTAAGATTAAATCAATTCGACTATAACTATAATCTTAACACTCCCTCTTAGCTAGGGAGGATTTGTTATGGAACACAATATGCTCTCAAGCATATGGAGATATATCATCTCAAAGTGGTATTCCTAGAATGGCATATTTACGAATATCAACATAAATCCATCAACACACATATATATATTAACATATATTACATATGAAATTTGCTTCCATTCAACACTCCGTCTTTAACAAAGAGAGAATTAAAGCAATTATAATACAAGATTTGAACACCATCTTAAGTGTGGTCTATAATAGATTTAAGTTATGGTGTCTGGCAAGATTCGGCCCGAAGAACCATAACAAATTGATTTTCATCGTGTTCGGCAAAATCAAGCCCGAAGAACCATAATGAATTGATTATCAAGATGTCCGGCAAAATCTGGCCCGAAGAACTATAATAAGTTGGTTATCAAGGTGTCCAACAAAATCTGGCCCGAAGAACCATGATAACACTTGCTCCAACACATTTTGGTGTTAGAAGATAGATCAACTATTGATAAAGTCATCACCTTACAATAGTTATCTTCTAGTTGATACATTCATTATCATGACCTCCAGCACTCTAGGACAACTTAATGATGTCGGTCATGATAACAAGTCTACCATTTATACGATTGTCACCTTACAATGGTTACCTTCTGTTTATATATGTCAATGAAGGGTCATCACCTTTCCTTACATATCATATGTGAAATAGTAACCACCATGAACTAGGTCAGAGGGTGGTGCAAAGGCTTTCACCTCAATTCTATCTCATAGAAAAGAATACATTACAATAAATTTTACTTAGAACTTCTCCTCATAGAGAAGATATCATTTACAAAGGATTGCACCTCAAAATTCTCCCTTTGAACATTGATCTTGGGAAGTCAGGTCCTCTAGTTACTTCCTCAAAAGCTCTCTTCACCCAAGGATCCCTGTCGAACTCACTCTGAATCTGATATCAATCTTTTGATTTTCTACTGATAAGTCAATACTTTCTCATGATGTCCTCAAGAGTAAGCCCATCAAAATCATGTAATCACACACATGTATTTCTAGACTCCCTCTGAGTATTAATCTTCTAAACTCCTATGTTGCCTTCGAAGAGTCTTCGAAGAAGTGTCACACTCCCTCTTAATGCAAAAGAATCTCATAATCTCAATCATCAAAGATGTTTTCTTTAAGAGCCTCACTTTATCCATCCTGATCATTAGGTCTTTGGAGCTACTATCATTAGATCGAGTCTATACAATATTTGGTAGCATATATAGAGTACCAACCTTCCTTTCCTATAAGAAGAAAAAGATCAAGGCAAATAACTCTTATAGTATGTATTGAACAACAAATAAGAGAGAGACTACAAAGAGTAGATAAATGTAAAAGATAAGAATACTTATCAACACATGAATAAGAATACTTATCAGCACATGAAGATTCAGAAATTCTCTTCTTAGATTATTTGAGAATAGAACATCTCCCCTCTAATTATGGTTCAAGTGGGAATGGAACATTGACTATTATTCCCCCCACAATGTAAAATATCCACTCAATCTTATATTGTTGAACAATTTTGTATCAAATATGACAACTCCTTTCTAACGTCCACCTTGTTCTTTTCGTCTATTGAAGGTCCAAACATTCATTTAGCTTAACAGTAGAAGAGAACATGTCCTTACATTTTCTCAAACTTGTCCACAATATGCCAATATCATGATTTAGTATAGGTACACAATATGCCAAATAGGCCCATTAAGGTCATACAATCATAGACAAGGACTTCTAAACTCAATCATCAAAGCTCCTCATCCAAAGTTGCCTTTGATGCTATACTATTGAACAAACTGGGAATGTATCATAACTGTCAATAATGCTTAATTCGATGTCTCTAATATTATACATTCTTTTTTTCTGACACAAAGGTCTGTCGATACCATTCTTTATGTACACAAAGTAATAATGCTATTTTAAATACTTGAAATTACATTCATATCTAATTACGCGTGAGCTTTCGTATTCATTACATTAGTCGTCAACCATTTTGATGATTCCTAAATAATATTAGCGCATCAAAATAGCCTCTAAGCTTAGTTAACCTTATAAAAGTTAGAAAATCGATGTGACGTCAAATATAAGAACTTTGGAACACCAATATTTGGTTTTGGAGTTCCAAAGTGGCCAGATGATTCCATGTCGGGGATTTTACAAATTTATGAACTGTATTGGGGTTTGGGGGTGGTTCGTAACCGATATATAATGAGTATCATCGACAAGTCAGAGAGAATAGAAACTGAGGAAGTTATTTGAAATGTTAGAACATAATCGATATGATATAGGTTAAGTCCCACTTGAATCAGTTTGGATCATTGATTTTGACTGCGATGAAATTGCTTCATTTCCTATGTCTCAGTTTCTCTATTGAGTGTGAACGTCGAATGCTAACTGAGTGTTCCTCCATCCGTCGTTTGTCCTTTTCCACTTTTTGTATATGACTTGTACATTTGCATTTGGCCTTGATACCATGTTGAGTAACATGGATCGGTTTCGGCAAATGTAATTATATTGCCATTGTTATAGATATGTTCCAAATGCAGATCCCAATCTCTTATAAATATAAGAGTAGGAGAAATGTCACTACGATTAATCATTATTAGTTAATATATATTAACAATACAAATCACAATATAACATATGTATTATATATAATACATATGTATAATATATATATATATATATATATATATATAGTATAGTATATATTTATAATATTATATATATAGTATATATATCAACATTGTATCTTAAGATTAAATCAATTCGACAGTAGCTATAATCTTAACAATATTACCATCTCAAATTCATGAAAAATAGTTAGAATTCCCTATTTCTAGAAGTCTTTATGCCCCAATGCTAGAGGTTATTGCTAAAGAATAGGTTAAAATAGGACTTAGAATCAAACCAATACACTTTCAGCTAGCCTTTGAGTTAAGTGTTGGTTTATCAATATCACCATTTAAAACTTTAGATAGAAGTGCAGTTTGAGGTTTCATCTTGCCCATTACTCACTCCGCCGGTAGGTGGATTCTTTCAAGAGGAAAGAATATTGGTAACACCTGTTGATTTCTAAAGATCGATTGCAGATGTAATTGCATTGCCATATTGGTATATGTTTTCCAAATGCATTCATCTCTATTTGTATGGGGAATAAACCAATAAGAGACATGTCCCTTCATGGGACATGTCTATTAATATAATTAATATATTAGTAACTTAATCACAGTTATCTATCTATCTATCTATCTATATATATATATATAAACTTTTCTCTGATCTCATTGGTTTATCCTACTAAAGCTACCAAAACATCAACACTCCCTCTTAGCTAGGAAGGATAAACAGAAGTATATAACAATTTGAAGGATATCTCAGAAGATTTTCATCATTTGGTATGACATTTAATATCATAAGTATTGGCCTTCAGAATATCAACATATGATAATCACCAAATACTCTAAGTAATGGTCTCCAGAATATCAACACTTGATATTCACCATGTATTCAATAAGGTAATGGTCTATATAACATCAACATATGTTATTCACCATTATAATATCTTATTTGAGTATTGGTCTACAGAATATCAATGTATGATATTCACCAAATACTTTGAGTAATGGTCTTCAGAGTATCAACACTTGAAACTCACCATGTACTCAATAAGGTAATGGTCTGCAGGATATCAGCATATGATATTCAACATTTTGATATCATATTTGAGTATTGGTCTACAGAATATCAACGTATGATATTCACCAAATACTCTTTGAGTAGTGGTCTCCAAAATAAGATGCAAGATATTCACCAAGTACTGTGAGTAATGGCCTCCAGAATATCAAGTCGTCTAATATTCACCGTGTACTTTATGTAATGGCCTCTAGAATATCAAATTTGCATAACATTCACCATATACTCAAAATGTTTATAAGGTAGGTGCACACGCATTCTCATAATGCTTACCACATAAACATCCACCAGGCAAGGTATAATCTATCATGATCTGCATAGACATCGTAAGATATCCATCATAGTAGAAAATTAAGTTATTGTAAGATCGTCACCTTTCAATAACTTTTACAAATACAAGTGACATCATTTGGAACTCGTCACTTCCTCATGATGTACATAGGGGGTAGGCCCATTAAATCATGCAATCACACACATCATACCAAAAGTTTACATGAAGTCAAAACTCCCTGTGAATGTGATATGATCAAAATCTTCAAAGAATCAACTGAGGCATATCCTCTATCTATTCCTTTGCATAGATGTGTCAGACTCTCTCTGAACATCTATCTTCTAAGCTCCTTTACCTTTGAAGAAGTGTTAGACTCCCTCTAAATTTGATATCAATCCTCCTTCTCCTACAATAACATTCTCGGAGGAAAAGATCAAGGCAAATAACTCATAATGTAATGAAAATCAAAAATAATAAGAGAGAAACTGTGATGTCCCCTTTAGATTCCCTCTTTAATCACCCCAAATTTCTAGTTCAATATTTGGACAGACCTTATTTATATCATAAATGATTTCGAATATAGTAAACTTGAAAATTTTACGAAATTTATGATTCACTTCAAAATTACACAAGCTCTTGAGAAAATTTATAAATATAAATAACCAAACATAATTTGAGGCTTACCTTCCTTACCTGCCTCCTATTTGGTATCCATAGAATGTACCCTTGAACAATTATCTAATGAGATAACCCATCATATTTCATTCATAAGCATTTCTTCTCAACTAAAGGAGTCGTCATAGTTAATGATCATATGATCAAATATGAAGGAATGAACTTTCTATGAATTTATTATTCTCTATGAAATATATTCCTCGTGAATATATCCCATATTCCTTAGTCCCATAATATGTACTATATTCATTGATTCTTATGGTCACGTCTTTTATAATATTCATAATAAAGTTCTCCATATATTATTATCTCTCCCTAATTTTATTTCATTAGAACTGTTTGTCACCTTTCTGTGCACGAACCAACTTCTCCACAGTGACACTCAGAGCCCATCTAAGCGGCATCAACACACTCGGCATCTAGGTTAGGTCCAGAAAGGCTGACCCACACGGTTTTGATCAGACTGTAGAGATCGATGGTGGCCCATTCAATTTGCAGAAGCTCCAAAACCACCGTTGTGGCACATCCTTATATTTGCCCGCACAAAGGTTAGATATTTGCAGACCTGGTCACATCTGTCTCCCTCTCAACAAAATACACTCTCGCTCCTCTACACATCTTGATAGCCCCAATCACTTCAAATCTCAGCCACATCTCCAATACATTGAGCTCGGTACCCAATCCACAATCACATCTTGTGCGGATTACAGAATATACTACAATCTCATTACAATCACCGCATGAGTCCTCTACTTCGTTGCCACATGGGCTTCTTCTGAGATCTATTTTCCAAAGCTCATGGAACACACATCCCACGTGAACGCACATCTTGGGAGGACATTGCTTGGACCTCATATCTAGCCCGAGGCCCCATCAGCCCTACACATCTGGCTCCTGCTATATCTTCGTCACATAAGAAGCTTGTGTGTACTTGTTGTCTTAGATCTATCTGTTTGGTTGCAAAGAAGAGCACCGTAGACTTAAACAAGTCTTGTTAGCCGATGTGGACAAGTCAAATTATATCAATATCGATCAAAATTCTCCTTCCGTTTTGATTCCCTTGACTGTCTTTGAAGGCCCCAACATATTCCCTAGCATCGTCTCCTTTTTTTCTTATGGATGTTGCATCAACTGTGTGTGTACAAGACCTGCCTGTTACATATGGCATTTGGCAATGACTTAATGTTGAACCTCTATCCACATCACCCTCCTTGCTAGTTACCCTCAATAATGTTTTCAATGTACTTTCGTTTCCCTTTCGAAGGCCCATTATGTCTTCTTATCAGTCTAGTTCTTATTCCTTACCTTATTTTCTAAGGTTAATCCACGTGACGATTTCTAGGTACTCATCCGCCATATTCCTAGTGGATCGAATTTGGAGGTCTAAGATTTATCTCACTAGATTCTTCTTCATGCCATTTTTCTTCTTCACCCTGGACCCAATACAACTACTTTCATTGTGCCTACCAATTTATTTCACGCCTAGCTTCAGTTGACTTGCAATGGTATCTCTGTTGGTGCAATAATTGAAGTAGTTTCCTTCATATATGTTGTCCACCCAGAGGTACTTCACAACTCGGGTGACTTCTTAATTCCCTTCTCTCTGCATTATCATTTTCTCTCTATCTACTTACATTTGCAGTCTCAACCTGGCTCTACTACAATGTTGATTTCTAAGGATCGATTGCAGATGTAATTGCATTGCCATATTGGTATATGTTTTCCAAATGCATTCATCTCTATTTGTATGAGGAATAAACCGATAAGAGACATGTCCCTTCATGGGACATGTATATTAATATAATTAATATATTAGTAACTTAATCAAAGTTATATATATATATATATATAAACTTTTCTTTGATCTCACAGGTTTATCCTACTAAAGCTACCAAAACATCAACAACACCCCTTACAAAATCTCTCAACTTCTTGCTTACCTTGAGTTGATCCAAGGAACGGTGAGAAGGGGGAGCCTTCTCTTTAAGGTAGGAGAGACTCTCTCTCACACGCTATGGTTGGTCATCCTATTTTGCAACTAGATTTTACCCAAAACTGTCAGTTGCAAAATATCCACCCAACACAGCCATCACATGTGTTCCATAAGTATTTAATCAATCCTTCGAACCCCTGTTCTTCATAGATCTGCAATTACAAACCAAAGTAAACACCTTCATGGATCCAATCCTTTCAGACGATGTATATACTCTTTGGAATTTTCATGTTGAAGCACAAGATATGACCGCGCCACCAAAAGCCAAAGGAAAGATGAAATATCATTATGATAAGAAGCTAGCTCACACAACTGCATCACTTGTTTCATCTACTCTTGATCAAATCTTAGATACAAAGATTGGGCATGTCGACATGGCCAATTTCTCTCACAGGCTCAAAACTCCTACCAACAAGAATATGCAACGTATCAAGAGGAGCGACATTCATCTAATATCCACCTTCCCTATGGCTGTCCTCGAACCCAGATTTGTCTTGGGATGTGCACGTCATTTTAGCCCCAAGTCAAAAACACTTAAGATTGTCGATAGTAAGGTACTTTTCAGCTTGCATCTAGATGTTATTGAACAAATCTTCAAAGTCACTCCAACTTTAGAATGTGTGGGTTTGTCCAAGGAAATATCTATGCGGTTTTGGAATCAAAGCAACTTAGATTATCAGAGCCATACAAATGATAACTTGCTAGAGAATAAGAGACCTGATTTCTCTAGATGGCCGAAAACAATACAAAGATCTGACTTCTCTCTAGAAGTTAACAATTTGATAACCCTCCTTACCAAAATTTGTGGTCTCAAAGAATCCAATAACTTTGAGACTTGGATGCTAAGTCACAGATTCAAATTCAAATTCAAGTTCATCAAGCATAAAATTCGGAAGAAATTCGGCAAGGGTAAAAATTCAAAAAAAAAAATCAACATTAAATTTTTACTTATAAATTTATTTATTTTCATTATAAGTAGTATATCCACAAAACTATCAAAATAAATTGGCATTGCTAAATAATTAAACTAAATAAATCGATTTTATTTTTAAATAAAATAATTTTATTAATAATAATATTATATTAAATATCATAAAATTCGGAAGAAGTTCAACAAGGGTAAAAGATCATTAAAATTTGAACTTCATGGATGAAATTCAGCAAATCTTGTGACTTACCAGCCTAGATGTAAGAGTTCATCTTTTAGATTTTTGAAATAAAAGAACCCATCTATCTAGGGAGAACTCACAAGCACAACGTTGTGCGAACAATGGATTCATGTGGTGACATCATCACCATTCTACATGAATTCATATTTCGTCTACATTGCTGCAATCATTCAGACATTCTCAAGACTCTCTGCCAAGGGAGATTGGTATTTAGCTCCCATCTGGAACTACTATGATCAGATTACACTAGCGCAAAGCATCATTAATCGATGGGACAAGATGCATCCTTTGGGCATTTTAGGTGCATATTCAACAAAAAGCTAGCAATCATAAGAGTATTAGATGAGGCATGGGAAACGGTAAATCAGTTGGGGTGCATTTTCTTGCAGTTTCCAATTTTCACCTATTTAAGAGGGGTATTTTCAAGAACCAAACACTTTAGCAAGATTTCCTACTAATAGGATCATTATCATGGAAATGGCCAAACAGATCATAGAGGTGCAAACATACCAACACAGCCAGCACAAGCCCGGCATTGGCATTACCACTGCCAAACCCCTCCAAATTGGTCAATATACACGCAATTCGGTGCATAAGGCGAAAGCTATAAAAACAAAAATTCAGCTCATTCCCCTGAAGAAGATCAAGGCTTGAACCAACTTTGACTACCAAGGAATGCATTCAAAGATAAAAAAGGGCATTCACTCATGTTCATCACATGGAGGATGTGTGGATTGTCTTGCGCACTAAGGTAGACATCATCAAGATGGACTAGTACAAGGTTACTTTGCAGCATATCATTGACCTCTACATAATTGAGATTCTAGAAGGGTTTAAGATTGAAGATGATGGCGTGATCCCGGATCTAGAATATCACAATACTCAACTCAGAAAGCTTTCCCCTTTCCTATTCAGTAGCAACAAAAGGAAGGAATCTTTGTCTTTAATAGATTCTAATATATTTTTCTGAATACTTAACAAGTGGTTGAAAAGAAAAGGTCTCAAAAGAGTATATTTGAAGGTTGGAGTAGATAGGAATCATTTTGAGCCCATTACAAGGAAATCTCAAGCGGAGATCAAGACAAAAGACAGTTCGTCCTCCTCAAGGCTAGCAAAAAATCTCCATGTTTGAGCTCAAAAGAGGAAAAGCTTCAATTCTACCCTTGGATTCTTCTCAAGAACCCCTAGAGGTGCAAGAATTAGATGAGGAAGACAAAGAGGAAGAGGGAGAGATAATGATCCTATCTCCCTCATGGCCCTCAAACAACCAAGGTTCGTCTACACAAGAGGAACTAGTTGAAGAGCTTAATCACTCAGATTACAAGTTCACCAAAATTGAATTTGGTAAACAATCACGGCTAGGGTGTTTATAGGATGCCCAAGATGCACTCTCAAATTTGTCAAAAAGCAATCATGAGCTTTGAGAAAAGAAATATCAGTTAAAGCAAGAGAATGCTCACCTTCGCAAGGTCATTAGTTAGTAATCATCGAAACCTACGGTCATCACCTCACAAACAAATTGGGCAAATCGAAGACCTGAGGTAGAAAAGGTTTGGTTTGAGGTTATCTCAGAAGGAGTTCAATCTATTAAAGATGCACTGAAAGTCCTTGAACATATCAAGTATGTTGAAGAAAGGCTTTGTTGTCCTGCATTTTGTCACCACGAAATGTTGGTAACAGCACGAAACTTTTTCAAGCTAGTTTCACGTTTCTCTAAGCTTGAATTTGATATTCAATTACTTAATGTTGATCGATCGATCCATTTCAATTCATATATCAAATCATTTTCCTGAAGGCCTTCGTCAAGTCATTTTTTGTTTTGCTTTCTGTCAAGCCTTTGCTTGATTTTTGAATCCTTCATCGTCTTTTCTTTGCTTTTGAGTTTGTGTTTGTTTGTTTTTAATCCTTTGGTTTTGCTCATGTCATGCCTTTTGTTTTTTCCTTTGATTCGGTCTAACCTAGAGGTCAATCAGAGTTGTCAGTCAAGAGTTATGCCCATTTTAGTACTTCAAAAGTGGACCTTTTGGGTGCAATAGCACGAATTAAAAATATGATGCTATATTTTCAATTTGACTTTCACTTTTTGAAAAATATAACTTATATTCACTTTTTGTTATGTTTTTAAGTTACTTTAACTTTAAATTTTTAACTTAAAGTGACTATAGTGCACTTTATGTTATAATTTTAAGTTGAGTTACTTTTTAATTTTCACTTAAAATAACTATATAACTATATAGTTTCAGTTTAATTTTTGGTTTTAAAAAACAAATGTTTATTTAAATGTTACTTTAAAATGATGTTTATATGTTGTATTTCAAAATATGATAAATAAATATTGTTTTTGACCCATTTTGTAACATTTTTATAATTTTAAGTGAATTAAATGGCTTAAAGTCTTCATAAGTGGACATTTTATATGCAATAACATGTAAAATCCATCAACAGTGGACATTTTACATGTCACTGCATATCAAGTTTACTTTGGTGGACCTTTTTGATGTCATTATATCAAAAGTCCATCCTAAGTGGACCTTCTTTATGCTATTGCATCAAAAGTGAAGTTTTCATGCATAGACATCTAAACAGTGAGTTGCATTTTAAAATATGTTTCCTCCTCCAAAAGGTTCGTTTTTGCCTATGAGCACATTTTAAAACATGTAATGGGACTCAAAAAGTGCAATTTTGGAGAGATGCATGTTTTAAAATATGTAATTGACCCAAAAAGGTCCGATTTTGGAGAAAGACATGTTTTAATATATGTATTGACCCTCCAAAAGTCCGTTTTTGAAGAAGAACATGCTATTGCCCTCCAAAAACCCAACTTTGATCATAACTTGAGATTTTCTCAATGAGTTTGCGAGAGATTTGTTCCATTGGAGGCGTTTTTGGTTGGCAATGATTTCTCTTGCTCTAAAACGGAGTTATTAAGCTCAAAAACATTTTTGAAAGCTTCATTCTTGGGCACGTTTTTGGAGAAATCAGCAAATAAATCCATTTTTAATGCATGTTTTTCCTCCCAAGTAAATTGATTTGGCATATTTTGGAGGTTACATTGCATTGTGGTTCACATTTTGGTGTTTAATGATCAAAATGCTTTGATCTTGCATCATGAAGAAAAACGTTTTCGTCAAAAATGTCCCACAAGCATGAACACCCAAAAACGTTGGATTATGGAGCATAAATAGGGCACGTTTTGGCATCTCCTAACAACTTCTCCTTGTTTGGTGCCCTCTCCCATTTGAATTTCTTAAGTTGGGAAAAGACTAAGTGTTTTGGTAGAATTTTTCAAACATGGGAGCATCTTTTCCCTTCATTTTTCACACATGTAAATGAACTCTTTCTTTCTTGCTTTTAATTCATGCTTATCTTGCTGATTTTATGCATGTAATTACTTGATGATTGCCACTTGTTAAAATCTTTGCCATGGAAAGTGCATTTTTCCTTTAAAAATAAAGTTTCTGTTCATTTTCATTGTTTTGGTTTTTTCCCAAGTCCCAATTTCAAATTTGAGTGTTAAAGTGCATTCCACTTGGTATATTTGAGTCACTTTCCAAAGGTATGTTGTTTCTTTTGTGTTTTGTGTTTTCTGCTTGCTCACCGGTTTTCTCCACTTGGAGAAATTGCAAGTTCTTTCCCAAGAACTTGTTTTTGTTTCATTACATGTGAAAGCATCATCACATTCCACTTTCCATTTCCATTCACAACACTTCATCTCTCACTCAACAAAATGTGATTACATGTTTTCCATTCCATTCACCATCCGCGCATGCATGTAATCTCATTTTCCGCTTCCATTTTCACTCATCTCACTTTTTGCCTCCACTCGCACAACACAATTACACAAAATATCTTACATGTAATTGTATCCAAAAGGTCCAATTTTGATATAAAGTCACATTTTGAAAAGTCAAAAGCTGTCATTTTCACCTCCTATGTACTTTGACTTCCCTTTTTTACCAAAAGTGACTATAAAACTCATTATCTCACTTCCATTTTTCATTTCCATCCCTCCATATGCATTTGCGCCTCCATGAGCAAATACTTATTTCTGTATCTTTCCATGCTTTCCATTTCATATTTCATTCACACATACATGTTAAGTACATCCTCCACCCGCATTCACATCTCATTCCACCTTCCATCTTCCATTACATGTTGCACTTACATCTACTCATTTTTCATGCAAAAATGTCTTGAAAACACTTAGTCACTTTTGAAATCAGCAATTTTCATTTGCATGCATTCCCATGCGTTCCACCTTCACACTTTCTCATTTCATTTCATCTTCCATTTTCTCACTTTTATACCATTTCATTCTGCATTCTATTCCACACTCTACTGCATATGCATATGTTTTCTCTTTAAAGTCACTTTGTCAGATTTGCAAAGTCTCCAATCCATTTTCGTATTTTCACTGCTGATCCAGAGTCAACTTGCATGGAGATTCCTTCTGATGATCTATTTGTGTTTTGGGATTCTTGTGTTGCAGCACAAGCACAAGACATGTCCTCGACATCCGAATCCAAAGGCAAAACGAAATATCAATATAACAAAGAATTGGCTCATGCAGCTCCTTCGTCAATCATATCTATTCTGGATAACGTGATGGACACAAAGATTGGTTATGTGGATGTGGCTGATTTTCTACAAAGAGTTGAAGCTACAGCTAGTCATAAAAAAAACGTATTAAGAGGAGCAACATTTACCTGGTGTCTACGTTTCCCATGGTGGCTATAGAACCTGATTTCATTCTCGGATGTGCTCAGCGGTTTACTCCCAAGATGAAGACTATCAAAGACATTGATGGCAAGGTTATCATTAGCCCTGATCTTGAGGTCACTGAGCAAATTTTCAAGCTTTCACATAAAGCAAAATGTGCTGATTTGACCAAAGAATCATCATTAGCATACTGGAATGAGCAGAAGGGCGATTATCAGAAGTATGTCAACTTTTACTGGTTGGACAATAAAAGAAACAACTTCTCCAGATGGCCAAATACTATTTATCGGTCTAATTTCAAACAAGAATGTAAGGATCTCATCATCCTTCTCAGTAGGATTTGTGGCCTTAAGGATTCTACGAATTTTGAGCCATGGATGTATAAGTTCATGTTTCAAATTATGGAGAATAAAGAACACATCTTTTGGGGAGAACTCATCAGTATTGCACTTTGCTAGCAGATATACAATGTGGGAACATCAGTGCCCTTCTACATGAATTCTTATCTTGTTTACATTGCTGCTCCTATAGGGTCTTTCTCTGGTCTTTCTACCAATGGAGATTGTCTTCAATTTCCTATTTGGGATTACTATGACCAAATTACTTTGGCAAATAGTAAATTCCATTACAAAAGAATCCAAGATGCTTTCTATGGGCATTTCCGGTGCTTGTTCAATAAGCAATATTATCTATCAAAAGAGTATCCGATGCAGCATGGGAGAAGGTGAACCAATACAGCTATATTTTTCTTCAGTTTCCCACTTTCACATACTTAAGAGTTAGATATTTCAAAGGTGAGCCATATACCTTACCTAGGTATGCTATAGATTGAATTATTCTGATGGAGCTATCTAGACAGCTCATGGACGTGCAGAGTGATTAGCATGCTTTGCATAGGCCTGGTTTTGGCATTACCTCAGCTAAGCCTTTGGCTATTGGCAATTATTCAATCATTTATGTGCCTAGAGCAAAGAACATGGAAGCAGAGTTGCAGATGATTACCTTGAAGAAATTCAAGGCCAAATTTGACATCATGAAGATCGACTACTGCAAATTAACCCTATAGCAGATAATTGATTTTAACATGTTGGAAATCCTTTCAGATTTCCAAGTTGAAAATGATTGCAACATTCTTGATCTGGAATTTCATCAAGCTGGTTTTCATAAGGAGTATCATTTTCCTATTCAATGGCAATCAAAGGAAGGTACATCTATCATGGACAGATTTTAATCCATCTTGGTAAACTCCAACAGATGGTTGAAAACTAAAGGCCTTAAAAGAGTAAATCCTAAGATGGGCTTGGATTGTGGAAGCTTTGGTCCTCTTGGTAGGAAGTGACAATTGGAAATCATAGGGAAAGATGGTGCCTCACCCTCTGATGCTAAGAGTTCCCTCAAATTCAAATTGAAGGGCGGAAAAGGAGCTAAATCATCTCAAGTTCCTGAACCAATTAAAGAATCAGAAGAGGAATTGGAAACAAAATCTGATAAAGGAGATTCAGATGAAGGAGGGGAAATCATGATCATATCTCCTCCAAAGCCTGCACAAGCTTGTATATTTTCTATACATGAAGATTCTTTCTTGCATGAGATTGATGATGATGTGGATTCATTCTCCACTGTTTTTACTCCTATTCTAGTCTTGGAGATTAATACCATGGCTCTTCCTATTTTCTCTGCTGCTCCTCGCGTCCCTGTGCATGAACAATACAATCATTTAGCAAATGTATTTGAAGATTTTCCAACTCTTACCAGTGATCAAGTTTCCCAACTTGATACGTCTTTGACAGGATTTGAGCTTTTCATGACAGAGTCTTCTCAACATGTTCCTATGCCTTCAGTTGTACAGATTAAATCTTGCTCAATCTCTACGGAAATACAATCAGGATCAATGCCAATGATTTCCACTGTACCTACTTCTGCGGATGAAAATTTCAACTCGCCTGCATGGTTGAGCAAAATAACAACAAAGAGGAGGAAAGTGGTTGTTCCTCTAGACAATCTTCCTATCAAGAAGACCAAATCCAAATCCAAATCTTTGAAAGACAAGATTGTTTCCTGAATTTTGGTTGATTCTGATCAAACCAAATTTGTTGAGGTTGCTGAGCCTTTGGTAGATAAACTTGTTGAAATTGGAAAGCAATCACGATTGAGTTGTTTGCAAGATGCTCAAGATGCATTGGCTAATGTGTCAAAGAGCAATCGTGAACTTTGGGAAAAGAAAAATCAAATGAAACAGGAGGTCTCTCAGCTAAATGAGGTTATCCAAAAAAAATCTTCTCAGAGTGTTGTTGTTTTGTCTCAAACATCGAAGGAGAGAAATTTGATTGAAGCTGCTAAGTGTTGGATACAAGAAATCATTTTTGAAGAAGTTTGAGCTATTACAGAGACATTTGCAGTTCTTAGGCATGTCAAAGAGTTGAATGAAATAGTGCGAAACTTAATCTCTTCTTTGACTCAAGAAGCAGATAACCTGAAGGAAATCCTTGATGATTGGGATGAAATGATAAAATTTGTTCTGGATGTTATGGTCTCATGTGACATTCTTCTGTCATGTGAACTGTTCTTTAGATTTCAAAGACTCGGTGGCTACAAGGAGGAGACATTGAGGAAGTTGATCACAAAGTTGCAAGTGGCCTTTGGAGATTGTCAAACAGTTGAAACAAGTGTTACTTGTGATTTGGAACAAATGGGATGCCGTGTTACTGATAACTTTGGTAATCTTATTGCAGCAGAAAGAGTAATATCAAAATATACAATCAAGATCAATGCTGATGTAGATTCTAAAAATTTTGATTCACATAAGATGAACAAGTTTGTTTTGTATAAATCCTTGACAAAGCACTTGCTAAATACTATAGCAACAAATTCCAAAGTTGTGCAATCAGCATATGAAAATGCAGAGAGTAGAAGCCATATCAAAGACTATGGAAATCATTGATCTTCCAACAGTGCGTGACATCATTGTCAAATTCAAGAGATTGAGAAATAATCTCTAAGATTGTTGTTTTGTTTTATGTTAGTAGTTGTAAACGATGCATTACATGAAAAAGTATAATTACATGTAATGCGAGTTACATGTATGTAAAAGGATGTAATACGAGTTGCATGTGCAATTCCATGTAACTCTTTATTTTCTTCTGTAGTTAGACTAGGTCAAAGTTGGTTGAGTTGCTCCCACTTTTTCCTCCACCTTTTTCTCAACTCTTGTGCCTATATAAAGGAGTGCCCCCTCATTGTAAAATCATCATTATCTTCATGCAAGAGAGCTCTGTAGAAATTGTGCTAGCAAAACTTTGTTTGTGTAAGCACTATTTTTGAGAAAAAGTGAATACAAAGGAGTATTTGAGAATTAACTTTGATTAAGTGAGATTGTTCTTTATGTGTGTTGTAAGCTCTATCTATAATCCATCCAAGTTATCTTTGATTCATGTTATCTTGTGTTATTGGTAATTGTATCTTGTGAATTGAATACAAAAGAGTTAAGAAGCAATTCAAGCCAGAGCTTTGACCAGGAGCAATTGTGGGAATATATAGCCAGAAGCTTTATTTGTAGCTTATATTTTCATTCTTAATTCGCAAAATAGTTAAGTTATTCTCGCTTTTAGGAGTCTGTGTGCCCTAATTGTAAAGCTTTTTCATATAGAAGTACGACCAGACTTAGGGCCAAACCAGTACATTTTTAGCTAACCTTTGAGTTAGTGAAGGTTTATCTGTATCACTATTTTTAGCTCTTGATAGAAGTGTAGTTAGAGATTCACCCTGCCCATTACTCGCTCCACAAGTAATTGGATTATTTCTTGAAAGATAAGAAGAAAGGATATTGGTACTACCCATTTTATAAAATCTTTCAAATTCTTGTTTACCTTAAGTTGATCCAAGGAACGATGAGAAGGGGAAGCCTTCTCTTTAAGGTAGGAGAGACTCTGTCTCACATGATGTGGCTGGTCATCCTATTTTGCGACTCGATTTTTACCCAAAACAATCGGTTGCAAAATATCCACGCAACAGACTCCATGACATGATTGCTTCTTTCAATCAAGAGACCAATGCCCTGAAAGAAGATTTGGGTACCTGTGATCAAATAGAAAAGGGTGATTTGGTTGTCTTGATCACATATGACAACATTTCATCCCTAAATATGTTATATGAATATTAGGGACTCATGGATCACACGGTAGAGGTGATGGAAAAGCTTTTGATGAAGTTACAAGGAGCCCTAGATAGTTGCGAGGTGATTGAAATAGAGATCATGGCTTATCTATGAAAGATGGGATACAAGGTCCTCAAAGAGGACGACAACTTGTTCATTGCATGTTCTCCTCAATTTTGGATTCACAAAACTGGGGCAACCCTACGCAATTTTATTATGTATTCATAGGTGTATCCTCTATGTTTTAATGTGTCGATAAGGGGTAATGGAACAATTCATTATCCCTAAAGTGCACTCTATGTGATCCTATCTCTACATTCTTTTTGAGGGTTTATGTTGAATTAAATCCCAAATTGTTTGCTAGTAAGAGTTTTTTTTTCTCTAACTGCAAACGCTCGATTTTCGTTAAACATTCGTGTATTTTCTTTGCTTTTCTTTGTCTTGTTAATAGTTTTTAGTCTTTTTTTTTCCTTAGGTAAACAGCCCTTGCAATTCTGCTCATTTCGAGCTAACTTACGTCGAAATTGAAGTTGTCTACCTCAAGTTATAAAGGAAAATGTGGGGTCTTTTAGGGAAACTGCATATCTTGATCTAAAAATCACATAAAAGTGGGCTTTTATTAGTAAAAGTAAAATGTAAAAATATTTGAAGTGGATTTTGTGGTCAATTTTCAAATTTCAACTCATTCTGAGTTGATTTGACCATAGTTTTTAATGTTTTAAGAAAGTAGCCTATTTCAAGTCTTTTTCATGTTAGTTTATTAAAAATTACAGTTAAATATTAAATTAATTACATAAGACATCTAAATTGCATTTAAGTGGGGTTTTAATTATTCATTGCATATATCAACATGCAAATCACCATTACAAAACTCACTTCTAATAAATTACAAGTCCCAACTTCATTAAAGTGCATTTTTTAAATGCAATAACACATTTTTTAATGTTTATAATGTATTTTTAATATGCTTTTGCTTATTTACAACTTATTAAATCAATATAAGTGGAGATTTTGAACCCATTTACACATGTTGTTGCACATATAGGTTCATTTTAATGTTTTAATACATTTAACCGGCATTTTTCGAACCTATTACGCATGCAATTTTAAAATTGCAACTTAAGTGGACTTTTGAGCTCAATTTACATGTTATTATAACATGAAAATACATGTTTTAAGTGAGTATTCAAAGTAAACAACTCGCAACATTAAAACAACAAGTGTTTGGTTCAAGGTAAGTTTGAAAGTATTTCCTATCCTTTTTACCTTACATTCAAGTCTTTTAAATCACTTGATACGCTTGGGAGGTCATTTTCCAAATTCTTTGCATGCTGCACGTTGTTGTTAGATTTTTAGGATCTCTGCAAATGTAATAACATTGTTGTATTCTATGTGTTTCAATTGCAGATTTCCAAGATATATAAATCCATCATCAAGAGGCATGTCTTGTGAAGAGACATGTCTCTATGGTTATATATATTAATTAATCATTAATTAATCATTAATTATAAACATTATAACATATATATATTATACATAATATATATATATATATTATACATAATATATATATATATATATATATATATATTAGAGTATGTCTAAATTAATGATTCCCAATAACAACAAAAGGATTAACTCTAGGATAGTTCAATCCGACAGAAGCTACAACTTAACACTCCCTCTTAGCTTAGGAGGATTGTCATAGGATACATAATCACAATAATCTTAGAATGTCATATTAAAGACATCAATATATATTTATCACACTAGATGTTATCCTTTGATAATACAAGAAGTCTTAATCATATCATAGTTGTCATCTTCCTATTTATAGTAGACATCACTTCACGAAATGTATCAGTATAATCATGCCAACAATATCTGATTCTAACAATGATATATATATATATATATATATATATATATATATATATATATATATATATATATATATATATATATATATATATATATATATATATATATATCAATTGTTTTCTACCACAGCTATGACTTAGATACAATCGAGGCTATCTCAACACTCCCTCTTTAGCAATGAGGGTGTGAAACATCTTCATACTAATAGGTATGAGTACCACTCAAATGTAGTTGATAGAATATCCACCAATAGTTTCAATATATAGAATTTCTAACATCCTTAATACTCCCTCTTAATTAGGGAAGATTGATATATAATACATTATGCTCTTGAGTATATGAAAAAATATGATCTTAGAATGATATTCCTAAAATGACATATTCAGAATATCAATATAAATCCATCAACACATACATTTATATATCAACATATGGAATTTAATTCAATTCACTATAACGCTAACTTCCTCATCACTCCCTCTTTAGCAAGGGAAATTAAAATAAGTTTAACTTACACAATAAGGTGTAATCATCATTATGTTTTAAACTAAGAGAGAGAAAGAAGAAAGAAAACATAATGAATTTTCATGGTGTCCGGCTATCGCCCAAAAGACCCACGAAGGTTATCAATGTGTCCGGCAAAATCCGGCCCAAAAAACAAAGATAACCCAAACTTTCAAAACAATGGATTTTCATGGTGTCCGGCTATCACCCAAAAGACCCATGAAGGTTATCAATGTGTCCGGAAAAATCTGGCCCAAAGAACAAAGATAACACCAAATTCAACCATTGTTTGAAGACAGATCAACTAAAATAAAGTCGTCACTTTATAATAGGATCAGAACACACGAAAGGTCGTCACCTTTCACAAGAAAAGTCGTCACTTTTCACAATACAAGCTTGCAAGCAAAAATAATTTTATATTCATGAATATATAGTTTAATAAATGCATTTACAACAAGGTCATATCAATTTTACCTCTAAAGTACACAATTTCAACTTTGCAAGAGGCTTGGTAAAAATATCAGCACTTTGCTCATCTGTACTAATATAACTCATCCTTGTGATAAATGCACCAGTATCACAAGGTCACATGACATTAAGTCATGGAGCATTTTCTACAACAGCAGATTTATCACTGTAGCATATAATCATCAACCATATGATGTTAGTCAATAAGTGTATAAGAAACAATAATCATTAATTATGTCAAGTTTACCTCTGAAATGATATGATCTAATCCCTCTGAATAAAAATTTGATAGAATCATGTTCTTATTTGCTCCCTCTTAATCTGAAGCAATGTCAAATTTCCTCTTCATAATCTTAATCATAAAAGATGTTCACTTCCAGAGCCTGCACAATAATCCTAGTAGCAAACGTACCAACTTTCCTTTTCTACAAGAACATTTGTAGATATAACGGAAAAGATCAATGCAATTTAACTCTTATAGTACGTATAAGTTTATAACCTAGGAAGAGAGAGACTATAGTAATTAGATAACTATAATACTCAAGAGTACGAATTACTTATCTTTCTATGACAATCCATAATTGTCAAATGATTAAATCACCTCTAAAGATGGTTTCAAGTGGGAATTTGAACATTGTTTATTAAATTTACCCCCCACAGTGTGAAATTTCAACTTTTATATCATCGAACAATTTTACCTACTCGGTACCTAATGTATGATCATGCAAGTTATTTAATGATCTTTTCATTTTCTTGTGACATTCACAAGATGTGGCCCATTAAAATCATTTTGTTACTCATAAAACTTTTAAACTTCCTTTGAATATCTTAAACTTTTCAACCTTCAGGTGATAAGTCAATACTTCCTCATGATGTACATAGAAGTAGGCTCATCAAAATCACGAAGTCACACCCATGTATTCTAGACTGCCTCTTAATAAGGATAGTCATAATCTCAATCATCATGGATATTTTCTTCAAGAGCCTCACTTTATCCATCTTGATCATCAAGGTCTTTGGGGCTACGATCATTAGATTTAGTTTGCACAGTATTTGGTAGCATGTGTAAAGTACCAACCTTCTTTTCCTGTATGAATATCCTCAACAATAAAGGAAAATATCAAAGCCAATAACCCTTATAGTATGTATAGAGTTACAAATAAGAGAGAGACTATAAATTACATAAATGCAAAAGATAAGAATACTTATCTGCCCAAGAAGATTCAGAAATTGTCTTCTTAGAATATTTGAGAATAGAACAGCTCCCTTCTAATGAACGTTCAAGTGGGAATTGAACATTGACTATTATTCCCCCCCTCACAATGTAAAATTCTCACTCATTCAAATGTGACAACTCCTTTTTAAATTTCAATTTGCTCTTTTCATCTATTGACGATCCAACCATTCATTTAGCTTAATAGTAGAAGTAGACATGTCCTTCCATTTTCTCAAACTTGTCAACAATACACCAATATCTTGATTGATTATGACTGTGCCACATGTATGAATCTCCAACTCATATGTCAATTTTCATTTATCAAAGAGAGACTCATAAATGATTTAATTGAAGTCACCACTTTCTTATGATGTACACAAGGGGTAGGCCCATTCACATAGTTGCATGAATTACAGTCTTCTTGACTGTTACAATTTATCGATCATTGAAGATTCCATCACAACATGGTTTACTCCCTCTGAATCAATATGATCGAGATCACTGAAGGTTGACGAAACCATATCCTCTCTCTGCTCCTCTCTTTCAAGGTTGCAATTGATAAAATGTCAAATGTTCGGCTCCCTCTTAATCTCAAAAAATTGTGCTTACAAGAACATCCTCACAGGAAAAAATAAAGGTACATAGCTCAATAGTGTGTATGGAAAAATAAGAATGTTAATTTGAATGTTAGTAATTTAACTCATTTCTTTTACTAACAATAACATTATAACATTATAATAGAATTAAGATAACTCAATACTTAATTTCTATATATATGACTTTTACTTAGATGACATATTCTCCTAAAGTTCAATATTGATAATATTTAAATTTCATTTCTATTTCAATAACAATATTAGTAACTCACAATAATACTAATAACTTGTATTGTTTAACATATTTATTTGTAACAAAACATAATATTAAGTTTATTAAGTATCATTCTAAAATTAAGATACTCTCCTTATAAATTCTCATTTATATAATATCTATATAAGAAAATTAAGTAATACATTATATGTACTTATTTACGGAAACAACTATATAAGAATGAACAAATGCAATTAGACCTTTTTAGTTACCTTAAGCATGGTTTGCAACCCAATGTATTCCAATTAAATACATTACCTTGAACCTCATCGGAAAGTCCTGAAGCAATGCCTCTTCTAGAGTATATTGGGACCTATAGTTTCCATCATTGATTTATGATATAGTCAACCTGTGTTTTGTTAGTGCCAATGTTTGGCTTCACTTGTCTTCATAGAGAATTTTCACACCCCCATTATTTGTGCATATGTTTGTTGAAATTATCACTGTGTTTATAACTATATCAATACGTACAAGTGTATTTGATTCCTGACCATTCTTCGTGATCAAAATCAGAAAAATTTGCGAAGGAATTATCTGGGGAACTCCGCTTAAGACAGTTGCTGTCTTTTCTAAGTATACGTGACTCCATGCTTTCCTTCTCTTGCTCGTGGATGAAAAATATAATCTGCAATGTGATTGACGCACTCAGTTGTCCTTGTAGACCTTGGCAATGATTTTTTTGTACGGTACACGTCCCCTGCTGGGATGACCCTTATAACTGTGTGTTTTCTCCACCGTGTCAAATTGTATAGGCACATCATTTCTTAATGGTCGCATCATTAGATACAAAAATTCTGGTGATATTTATTGTAGTCTGATCTGACTTAGATATACTGTTTTGGTGAACTAGTTATCAAAATATTTTTTCCTTCCATTCTGTTTTGTGCTCCATCTTTTCTATTGATGGTTTATTTCCATGTGAATTAGAATGATCATATCTGATTTTTAGTTATTCTCCCTTCATCTTCCACATCAAACCATTACCTTATCTCTCCATGCATTTTCATAGTAGCTGTCCACATAGGAATGTAGTTACACAATGACTTTAGTTTCTCTATCTTCTATATGCTGGTGAATAATTTACACTTAACTGCATAATCTTATTTTATTTTTAATATATATTGAGTTCCCTTAATACAAGTTTTCCAAATGAGGACTCTTTAATGATTAGAGACTTAATATTTTTCCTGTTGTGTAATGAATTTCTGACTGTATCAAGTTCTTCATATTTTATTACATTCTTTCTTCATAACCTGTGGTGTAGTAGTTCACTATATTTGATATTGAACTTTTGATTGAAAGATCCACTGTTGGAAAGGTCTGATGAGGCGAGGGTATTTGAAATATGATTATATAATATGTCGCAAGCCCTGAGTCTGTTGTTCTCTCAATTGGAAGGGAGGCATTGTATAACCAATATCAATACATCCTAACATTACTTTGGAAATTTAAGTCGCTAGTTCGGAAGTTATTCTCCCTTACCATGACACTATAATTAACGTGGAGGTTATTCAATTTTATAACCCTCCGACTGAGATTTGATTGTCCGTTCTGCATCCTTTGATCTTAATGTATATCTAAGATTGACGCACATTAATCCAAAATTCAAATGATGGCTGTCGAATAATCTTTCACTGTCGTGGTTGTAAATTGTTGACTGGGATGCTTAAAATCCAGGTAGTATATGTATACCAAGTTGCTTCCTTACATTCACAGTTTGGCTCTGATACCATGTTAGATTTTAGGATCTCTGCAAATGTAATAACATTGTTGTATTCTATGTGTTTCAATTGCAGATTTCCAAGATATATAAATACATCATCAAGAGGCATGTCTTGTGAAGGGACATGTCTCTATGGTTATATATATACATATATATATATATATATATATATATATATATATATATATATATTAATCATTAATTAAAAACATTATAACATATCTATATTATACATAATATATATAGCATTATATATATATATATATATATATATATATATATATATATATGAGTATGTCTAAATTAATGATTCCCAATAACCACAAAAGGATTAACTCTAGGACAGTTCAATCCGACAGAAGCTACAACTTAACAATTGTTTGCTCAAAATAGTTGCTAAAATGATATAATTTTCTGCTCTAATTTCCTACACTTGGCAAGCTATGAATTTTGACTCGTGTCTTGCAAGGATTGAGATGAGATTCGAAGTTTATTTAACACTTCATCTAGCAATCTTTCAAAATCCAAAAAATCACTATGATTGCATTTTCAAATTTTTCACAAATATTTAAAACAACTTCTTCTCTTGCCTCTTGATGAAAGGTTATGATTCCTTGTTATTTTTCATAATGTTTTTGTTGTATATATTTGTTATGTTGTGTATGCAAGTCTCATCATTTCCATTTTCAGATTTGCATTTGTTTTGTATATGTCAAGTTGCTTCTTCTAGTCTTCTGTCTACTTCTTCAACTTGCATATGCAATCGGGGGAAAATCTCGTTCTAATATGGAAACAAGTCCCTTATTTTCCCTCATGAGAATGCAAGTACAATTCCCACCAATATGCATTGCATGAACCTCCATATGGCTGACCTATGGTCGAAAAGGAATTTGTCACATGCTTGCTAAATGCATAACATGACTTATGCCTTTTAAAGCATGTTAGGTTTCCATTTCATTACACTTTACTCCTCATTTGCACATTTTAAAGCTCGCTGTCCGCATATGCAATTCACTCCAAGAAACTCGTTTCTAGCTATTCTAGCCATTTTTAAGTCATTATGAGCTTGACCCATTTGTTCATTCACTCCCTGCAATCATCTCATACACTTTCCCTATTCATACTTTGCCCAAATTCGTGTTTTTACACAACAAAAGCTTGCTATGGACTCCTCATATGATGATGTTCTTACCCTATGGAACTTTCATATAACAGTTGCACAGGTACATCACTCTACAATGTCAAAAGAGCTTGCATCAGCAAAAGGAAAAGATAAGAAAAAGTTGAAGTGCCAGTATGACCAATATCACAACTCCATACCACCATCACAAGTAACTTCTTACAATGAAAGGTTCAAGATACAAATGTAGCGTGTTATCCTGCATTTTGTCACCACAAAATAAGGTAACAGTACGAAACTTTTTCAACTTAGTTTCGCATTTCTCTAAGTTAGTTCATTATTTAATTGGCTAACATCGATCAACCAATCGATTCCAATTGATATAATGAATCCTTTTACTGAAGGCTTTCGTCAAGTCTTTTTATTTTTTTCTGTTTGTTGAGCCTATATTTTATTTTTGAAGCCTTCAACGTCTTTTTTCTCATTTTTGAGTGTGTATTTATTGTCTTTTGGTCTTTTGGTTTTGCTCAAGTCATTGTTTTTGGTTTTCCCTTCAATTCGATCTATCTTAGGGCTTAATCGGAGTTCGCAATCAAAAGATATGACCATTTTAATACATACAAAGTGGGCTTTCTAGGTGCAACTGCACGAATTAAAATATCATGTTATATTTTGAAGTTGACATTCACTTTTTGAAAAATATAACATAAATTCACTTTATGTTATATTTTTAAGTTACTTTATCCTTTTAATTTTTCACTTAAGTAACTATAGAGCACTTAATGTTATATTTTTGAGTTGAGTTTTTTTTTAATTTTTCACTTAACTATATTAACTATATAATTTGATTTAATTTTTTGAATTTTAGTTCAAAGATCTTAGTAAACATTACTTTTTGAATGATATTTGTGAATTACATATTTATTTATAGTGTAAATATTATTTATGACCCATTTAAGTAATATTTCATCAAAAAATTTAACTGACATGTGCTTAATTCATCAGTTAAGTTGTGCATAGCATGTCTACAAGCATATTTACATGAAAATATGTAATCGCCTCTAGAGACCACAATTTTGAACAAAAAGGCAATTTGAAAACACAGAGAACATTTAAATACATGTGGTTTAAAGAATGCAATGACTCCAAGAGAGAGACATGCATATTTAAGTGTTTTCAAAACATGCAATGACTCCCCAAATGTGTGATTTTGCACTGAAGGTCATTTTAGAACATATGATGAAATATGTAATGCACCTCAAAAGGTGTGATTTTGCACTTAGACTCTATTACATGTTTTTAAAACATGCATATGCATTCAAAAAGTGTGATTTGAATACGGAGACTATTAGATGTTTTTAAAACATGCAATATCTTCCAAAAGGTGTGATTTGTCTTTAATACATGCATATACCCTCATAGAACCCGAAATTGAAGATTCAAAGGCAAAAAAATTGATTTTTTTTTCCTCCAAGAACATGTTTTTCATCTAAAATGGTTAGATCTACCGATATAATGGCTCAAAATCCATCACAAGGGGGTCGTTTTTGAGTTTTAATGCATATACATGCGTTTGGTGGTCATGATTTTGCATATCTAAGACAAAAATTACTCAAAATTTTCCACGTTTTTATTAAAGATGTCCAAATTTGGGGCAATTCTAATAACATTTTGGTTCAAATAGAAGTCGTTTCGATGTTTTGATCCATATATTTCCTATTGAAGAACACGTTTTTGCCTTTAGATGTCAAAAACGATTCATTTCATACCCTCTATAAATCACGTTTTTGCTAAAAACGCCCAGAAATTTGGGTTTTTCATTCACTTATTTGCATATCGGAGCCACAGTTTTGCACTTGGATCCATGTATTAGCATTTGGGGAAGTAATTTTTGCATTCACAAGTCATAAACAATTAATTTATATGCATGTGAGCCACGTTTTTGCAAAAATGGCCCAGATTTTTGCATAAAAAGGCACGTTTTTGTTAAAAACACTCAAAAAAGGACATTTCAAACCAATACGTTTGGATCAATAAGGGTTGTTTTTGAGTTTTCATGCATGCTATTGCCTTTGGAGACCACATTTTTGGCATTGTCATGTCAAATTCGACCCTTCATTGCTCATTAATATTTGTTGAATGCAAGTATGGTAGAAGTCAAATTATTGTTCGAGAATCCGGATTTGGAGGAAAATTGGTCTTCAGAGCTTTTTCTCCTTCATTTTTGGCTCAATAATCTTCAAGTGGACATTTTCCATTTTGCTAATTAATTCATGATTATATTGCTATTCGGATGCATGTTTCAGCTTGATGTTATACACTTGTTGATATAGATGCCATGAAAAGTGCATGTTTTCTTAGAAAATGATGAAAATTCTCATTTTCATACTTTTGGTTTTTCCCCAAATTCCAAATTCGAATTTGCATTTTGAAGTAACTTGTTTGTTGACATCTTTGAGCCTAAGACCAAAGGCATATATTTTTTTTGTGCTAGTTTTTGTTGTTTACTTGCTTGCTTTCTCATTTTTCTTCTTTTGGAAGAAATTGCAAGTTCTTTCGCAAGAACTTGAGCACGTTTCACTTCACACCACCTTTTGTAATGTCCCCGCTAATAGGGTTAGTCAGGGACAAGTAATACCTGCAAAAATAAATGTTAGAATCACAATAATAATAAAACTAACTATATTATTCTACCCTGTAAGTTAACCCCAATCTTAAGGATGTCTCCAGATCAGGCTTCATAGCTCATAGCTACGTCGCCGTCATCCCAAGAGCACACCCCTTAAGATTCTTCTTGGACGGGCATCCTATATCCAAGGCCAACGACATATGCATATGTTTGACAACATCAAAATATTCTAGTATGTCGATTATCTGCCATGTCGGACAATGGAGATCTTAAATATTTCACATGCTCCATGCTTCGATATCGACTCTCAGCCATGGCGGACAATGGAGATCTTAAATATCTCACATGCTCCATGCTTCAGGTTTCATTAGTATCCATGATATTAACCTCATAGGTTAACACAATATTATCCACAATTATGATTCATTTATAAAAAAAAAACACATAAACATAATTAAACAAATATAATCCATAAACATACCTTTCTTACCTTCTTTTTTTCCAATAGTCACTACCTTTCATAATACAAATCCTTTGAAAAGTCACAACACTTCATAGTTATAATCCTTTCGAAAAGTCACAACACTTCATAACTAAAATCCTTTGGAAATATCTCAATACTTTATAATCACAATATTTTTGAAGAGTCACAACTATTCATAATTATGACCCTTTCAAAAATTCACATCCTTTCAATATCATTCATACCTTTTCAAAAAGTCACTTCCTTATTTTCTTCACGATATTACTTTCCTCTTCCATTTTCCCTATTTGAACTCCTCTCTTCTCCTCTTCCTTTTTTTTTCCCTTTCTAAAATAAACTCTCCTCTTTTATACATCTTAATTTTAAGGAGTCATGTCTATTTGTTAAATCTATCTTCACTTTTCATTATATTTAGTTAATTTATATTATTCTATGTTATATTATTTATTTATTTATTTACTTATTTGTGTTTATTATTATTTATTATGAAATTCTATTTAGAAAGTTTACATACTTTCTACAATATTGTCTCGTCTTTAATTTTATTTCTTTATTTACTTTTTGAAAAAAAAAATTATTTTTAATTATTTAAAATATCATACTAAATATTATTTCACTAATAATATAGATTAAATAATTATTACTTTCTAATTTTACAAATATAACTTTATTATCATTATTTATTTAATAACATTTTATTATTTAATTATTATTAAAATTCTATCTTAAAATGGGGATATGACACCTTCCACCTCTTCGTGCCAGTGCATTGTTTCAATCCATACACACCATTACATGCCAAAGCACATTGCATCCATTCCTATCATATGTAATTACACTTCAAGAGCAATTACAAGATATTCCACTTTCCATGTCATAACACACTACATCTCATTCTCCACACTATATTACATCTAATCTCACCCTCCATCCACATTTACATGCAATCTAATCCTTCATTCCCATTTACACACATTTCCATCTTTAGAACCTAAATGCATGTTCGTTTTACATGCAATCCACTTTACGTGTAATGACATCCAAAAAATCCATTTCTAACTAAAGGTCACACTTTTAAAGTGAAAAGTTATCATATGCATCCCAAAATGCATTGTTGGCCATACCCATGCAAGCCCATCATTGCCCACATGCAATCCATCTTTCCATGTCTGACTTTGGCCCTTTACATCCAAATGCATATGCTTGCCAGTTCATTTCCAGCCATCATATGTATTCCATAAGTGCCTAATCCATACTTTGAATACTCACCCTTCATGGATTCGTCATTGTAACTCAAATCCTGACATCCTCAAAGATCCAATCTCATTCAAAGATGTTATCATCTTCATGTTGCGAGACACTCTTCAAGATATGTCAAAACTTCTTCAAAAACAACAGAGATATCCCATCAAGAAGGCATGTTTTGATTCTCAAGAAGCAATAATTCATTTGATCTTCATTTTCTCAACGGTTGTCTGAGAACCTGAGTTCATGCGGGAATGCACCAAGCACTTTGTTTTACAAAAAAATATTAAAATAAACAATTTGCAGTAGCTTGTCGGAAAGTTGTTTCAAGTTTACCTCCAGACATCATTGAGAAGGTCTTCAAAGTGCCGGAAAATCCAGAATGTGCAAGTCTAACACGATACTTCACAACTTGGAATAAGGAAAAGCTTGATCATGTCAAGTTTTCAAATCACAACTGGATACTCATCATGATGAATGCAGTGGCGTAGAATACAAGAATCCTCAATCCCGTGATCATCATCAACTACAAGGCCTTTGCCAACAATCCACAGGATTGATCCATTTAGAATCAATAGCCTCAACTCTTTTATGTTTGTAGTTGGAGAGGATGTATTGCAAGAAATTGTAAAATTACATGTAATACGATTTGCATGTGTAGTGACATGCAATCCAATAATTTCTCTTGTGAGTTAGACTACGTCAAAGTTGGTTGAGTTGCTCCCACTTTTTCCTCCTTCTCAACTCCTTTTTCTATATAAAAGAGTGCCCCCTCATTGTTAAAATTATCTTTTGATGTATGCAAGAAAGCTCTACCACTCTTGTGCAAGCATAACTTTGACTGTGTAGTACAAATTTGGGAGAAAAGTGAATAAAAATAAGCAATTGCATTTGAAGCTTTGACTAGAAGCAATTGTGATAGAGTAATTTAAAAGCTTTGACTGTATTTTGTGCCTATTATCTTTAATTCATGTTATATTGTGTATTCAATAATAGAGCATAGTGAGTTAAGAAACAATCGGAGCCGAAGCTTTGACTGAGAGCGATTGTGGTGATACTTAGACTAGAAGCTTTGATTGTACCTTGTATTACCATCTCAAATTCACGAAAAATAGTTAGAATTCTCCTACTTCTAGAAGCCTTATAGAATAGATTAAAATAGGAGCTAGAGACAAACTGGTACACTTTCAATCAGCCTTTGAATTGGTGTTGGTTTATCGGTATCACTGTTTTTGGCTACTAGATAGAAGTGTAGTTAGAGATTTCATCTTGCCCATTACTCGCTCCGCGAGTAAGTGGATTATTTCCTAAAAATTAAGAGGAAAGAATATTAGTAACACCACTTGCAAATCTCTCAACTTCTTGCTTACCTTGAGTTGATCCAAGGAACGATGAGAAGGGGGAGCCATCCCTTTAATGTAGGAGAGACTTTATCTCACACACTGTAACTGATCTACCTATTTTGTGATTGGATTTTCACAAAATTGTCAATTGCAAAAAATCAACAGAATAGTTTTTTGGCGACTCTGTTGGGGACACGACACACATTTGAGAGCCTCATGCTTTCATTTGAAGCAAACCCGTGTCCTTTTCCATTGTAAATATTCATTATAATTATATTTCTTTAAGTTATTACAAGCGTTTACCAAGGACATGTAAATGGCCATAGGTCCTTGGGGAAATGTTTTTCGACCATTTAATCTAGCTTCGCCTCTACATGATCTTCTTGATGGCTCACGAAAGAACTTTCCAAAGTTTTCAAGTGACGAACAACATCCTAATGAAAATATTGCTTCTTTTTACATTGCATCCGGTGTTCATGCTATTGAATATGAGGACATGTCTCTAAGGTTGTTCATGGAAACTCTCCAAGGCGTGGCTGCTGATTGGTTTTACTACTTACCACCACGTACTATCACAAACTAGGCTACTCTCATAGCCAAGTTTGAGAAAAGGTTCAAGCCTCCTAAAGATGCTCATGCATTATTGGCCCAACTAGCTCAATTGAAGAAGTCATTTCACATAGCTATGTGTGATTTTGTTACTCATTTCAACAAATTGACACAAAGAATTCCAATCGCTGCTCAACCTACAACTGCCAATTTGAAGTGTTTCTTTGTCAATGCTCAAATTCCTGAAGTCAGTTTTCTTTTGAGGAGAGAAGCCTCAACTACTCTTGTTGTTGCACAAACATTGGCAATTGAAATTGAAGATGGTCTTATTGTTGCTGGGAAAATAAGAATCGAAGCGAGTTTGCAAAAAGTTATCATTCTTACAACTCACCTTCTTCTAGCACAAGGACAGATCCTGCAGTGCAGAAGTTAGAAAATGAGTTACTTGCCATCAAAAAACAAATGGTTCAAGGCATGTTCTTCGTTCCTCACGGAGATGTACAAAGGAAGCCTCTTGCAACTGTTCCTCATAGTTTTATTGTTGGGAATTAACAAAAATTGGTTTCACCATGGAAGAAGCTTGCAATTGAAGCACCATTAGCAAAGATAGCAGTAAAGCATCTTGTATCTGAAGCTAGTGATCTCAGCTCAAGAATTCAAATTTTTCATATTCTTTAAGTATATTGCAGTAGGAAGATTACATGTAAAAACAATTATGTTGTAAGTAGAGGATAACATGTTCCCGTACAATTAGCTCATGTAGTCAAGTTGCAACTACATTAAGCATGCAACTTTGAATAAACCAAATTATTTAGTTAGAAGTTTGTTAGAGAATAAGTCAAGGTAGTTGAGAATATCTTCTTTTTCCTCCCACTTTCTCTCTCCTATTTTCCTATATAAAGAAGGAAGCTCATTGTAAATAATCATCTTTTGGCAAGGAAAGAAAATTATGTCAATTTATATGTGCACTCTAAGACTTTGTGATTTGATGTAAATCTAAATTGTTATCAATAAAAGAGGCAACTTGTTTTCAAACTTTGTGTTGATTCAAGGTGTTATGTCACAACATTTTCTAGATATTAATTGCGAGTTTTGAAGCTTTGATCAAGGGGGATTTGAATTTAATCGTGTAGACTTTGAGCTGCCTATTACTTTCAGAGTCAATTTAAACTTTTGAAGACTTTATGCTGCAGGAGGACAAACTTTAATAGATAGTCAAGGTTGCAATTACTTCAAGTTGAAGAGTTTGGGGGTTAGTTGTAAGTGTCTTTATTAAAGTTGAGAGTATCCAATAGGAAACTTTGTGCCTTACTATTTATTCTATTGAATCCTTATTCGAGACAAATGCATGAGAATTTGAGTTCCTGTTTTTGCTTCACAAAATATAAAAAGTAAATTGCTTCCCTTGTGTTGTTCTTACGTCAATTCTAGGTTCATCGGTATTATCGTAGCGATAAGGCATTTTTTGTTAAACTGGAAAGTTATATGCAAATCATTCCTAAAAGGAGGAGGAATTGATCAAGAGAACCATCTTTTTTGTAATTTAATTAAGTTCCTATTGAAGCCAAATGCGGTAAGAAGGGAGCCTCCTCGGAAAGAGAAATCTCATGAAATGTTGCCTAAAGTAACAATTTTGTAAGTTGTAGTTAGTGACATACAAAAGTTTTGGCCAACACTACAAAGACATGACTTCAGAGTACCCTAACAAGATGAATTTGATTCAAAGGACTTTGGATCCCATACAATGAACAAGTTCGCCACATACAAGTTTGTGGCAAACATTTGTGGGATTCCATCGTGGAAAACTACCAAGTTGTAAAAAAAGGAGATGCCAATGCGCTCAAAGTCGAATAAATTTCAAAGACAATGAAGTTTCCGAATCTTCCCATCCTTCATGATTCTATTGCCAAATAAGGCTTTTCTTGACAATCTTTAAGATTGTTTCAACTTGTTCAACCTTTTTCTTTTGATTTTTAGCTTTGTAGATGTAGAAGATAGATTAAATGTAATTGCAATTGCACGTAATTTGATTACACAAACCTTTACTACATGTAATCGAATAAATCTTCTTTCTTAGTTTTACCGAGTCAAAGTGGTTGAGTTTTTCCCACGTTTTCCTCCTTTTTCTCATTTCTTTTCCTAGATAAGAAGTGCCCCAACTCATTGTAAAAATCATTTTTATTGTATGCAAGAAAGTTCTGCCAAACTTGTGCAAGCATAACTTTGATTGTGTAGTACCAATTTGCAAGAAAAGAGAATATAAATAAACAATTGGAGCTAAAACTTTGATTGAGAGCAATCGTGATAGTGCAAGTTAGACTCTTTGACTTTGATTTGTGTCTATTATCATTAATTTATGCTTTTATTGTGTGTTTAATAGTAGAGCACAGTGAGTTAAGAAACAATCGGAATCGAAGCTTCAACTAGGAGTGATTGTTATAATACATAGACTAGAAACTTTGACTGTAGCTTGTCTTATCATCTCAAATTCACGAAAATAATTAAAATTTCCCTAATACTGGAAGTCTTTGTGCCCCAATGGTAGAGGTTTTTCTTAGAAAACAAATTAAAACAAGACTTGGAGCCAAATCGGTACCCTTTCAATCAGCATTTGAGCTGGTGTTGGTTTATCAGTATCACTATTTCCAGCTATTAGATAGAAGTGTAATTAGAGATTTAATCTTACACAATACTCACTCTACGAATAAGTGGATTTTTTTCCTGAAAGATAAGAGAGAGAATATTGGTAATGCCCTTTACAAAATCTCTCAACTTCTTGCTTACCTTGAGTTGATCCAAGGAATAGTGAAAAAGGGGAGCCTTCCCTTCAAGGTAGGAGAGATTTTGTCTCATACGATGTGGCTGGTCTACCTATTTTGCAGTTAAATTTCAACAAACTGTCAAATTGCAAAATATCCACCCAACAAAATCCATCTGCGACAACCTTGACCGCGGAGGTTAGTAGGTTGACATATGAACTCAAAGCTTTAGAAGGGAGCCAAATTATCATGAATATTTGGTGTTGCTAAGCCTCATGGTAAATTCACAATTTGTTACATTCACTCATGTTACTAGGAAATCGAACATGTACATTCATGTACGAGAAGTTGTTTTTTCCGAACAATGTTGTGATAAATCATGTGCTTTATAATGAGTCTCCTGGAGCAAGTTGTTTTTCCATGATTGAAGCATATGAACAAGGCATGCCTCTTTGAAAGACGAAGCAGCTAATGGATCTACATCAATTAATGTCTAACGATACTGACTCAAAAGAGATGGTTTTTCCAGTATTTAGTTGAGGTACATTATCATTGAAAAATGAACGACCAATATTCTCACCAAGCCTCTTCCTAGAGAGAAGGTTGTGTTCTTTTGGGATAAGCTTGGTATATTGGAGATTGAAGCCTAAGCTGAAAAGGAGTTTCAACATTAGTGATCTATTATTTGTATCCTTACATATTCTTCCATTTGAAAAATGAGTTTGAGGTGAAAGCATTGTTTCCATCCTCAGGGATGAGCCATGGTGGGTCCACCCCTTGATATGTTTCATGGTGGATGTCAACAATATGACTCCATGATTTCATTGGTTCAATGATTAATGAGCCTCTATGAATATCATTGGGAGGCAACGATCTTTCAATGACGTACACTTGTTATTATGGTTATTGTTGTAAGGTGATGACATCTCAATAGTTTAACCTAATTATCATGATGGATATCATGTGACTTGATATCCATGGACATGGCATGATCGTTCATATCTATTTAGTGATATTAACTAAGTAGCGTGTAACCACGATGAGTTATAAAACTGAGATATTTCATGGTGGATATTATGTAACATAATATCCATGGATATGCCATAAACAGATATTATTTTAGTAGGTATCATGTCACTCGATGCTAGTGCACATACCAAAAAGGATATTGTATGTAGAATATCATATCACTTGATATTTGTGGACATGTCATTACTCTTGATGTCACCATGAGGTGGACTCATTTATAGTGGATATCATTAGACTTAATATCTAAGGATATCCCATAACTACCACACAATATATGGATCTACTGTGTTCACATGACAATAGTAGTCCTCCTCCCTAGCTAAGAGGGAGTGTTAATGAATTGTAGCTTCTATCGGATTTTTCCTATCAATGAAATCTAGTGCATAAAAGGCCAATTGATGAAAGGTACTCCCTTTATCAACAAAAACACACACAACCATTAGAGGAATAACATCAATTTGCAAGAAAAAAAATGGGATTATTATCTTCAAAAGTATGGAATTACTAATTGCAGAAATACATGGAAAGCCGCATGGGTGTTTTCATTAAAATATTTATTAAGCCAAAGTGTAATAATCTAGCTTTTAATTTTGTGTCCAAAGCTAGTGGATAACTGAGGGACAATTTTCGTCAAATAGTTCTCATGTATGAAATGTAATACCCTCAACTAGATTTGAAACAAATTCTAGTTTCTGATCTCAAAATAATTACTTCAAACAATTGTCTTGAAACTCAATTCACAAAGACCTGTTATTGTTATATTACTGCAAAGCACTAATGAAATAATATAAAGCAGAACAATCACTTTTTATACCAATAAGTGGGTTTTATTTTAAGACATCAGAGGTGAGATTATACAAATACTGCAACCAGGCTATTTATCAGTAAATTGAATCAAACCCAAATACAAAGGTAGAGCGATTGTTTAATATCTAATGAAGTATGTTTGTGGCAATATCACAACCAGTTGTTTAGAAATTCATACCTGTACCATTCATTCTAACTTTTGGGTTGAATATCAATTCACATTTAATGGAGTTCTTGATAGCGATTATTGCAAAGCAAGGTTACGTACCAATATTGTCTCCAGAATACATAAAGCCCACAACTACTGTCATCTAACAATGAACAAGTACTGAATGCTAGCGCAACTCAAGAAACCCATGTATCTTGTGATTGCTACGTTATGCTGATTTAAATCTAAACGTATGTAACCCGTGGTCCTGGGCTAACGACTAATGCTTCTTTCACACAAAATATAAAATTGCCCCCATACGCTTCAATGACTGTGATGAACTCTGTTCAATCCGAACACCTGCAATGTTACTTCCCGTGTGACGTGCCTGTATCAGTGGCGGAGAATATCAGGACTCTATGCCTGGGTCGTGAATGCCTGTTTGATACCAGCGAGGGGTGACGATATCTGTTATTGTCTCAAAAGAAGATGGCCCGACTCCAGTTTCTCACAACACGACGGCTCTCAGTAATCATTTGTTCTCTTACGCACATGGAGATACCTGTTTTCCCGTGTAACAATTGCCCTCCGCTACCAAACCTCACTACTAGAGACGTGAACCACTTCCATTTGCAATGCTATCATTACCAAAAATGTTGTGGTAAGCTAACGCCCTGGGTATGATGGTTGGCTTGCTTCCCACTATCGAGAACATACACAATAGACTTCCTCCTGCCGTTAAGCCACCTGTAAACCAAGGTACGATGCCCAACCAACACTTACATACAACCAACAATTAAATCCTGTCAATCGGTGTCTTCTAGATGTGGTAATGGTGAATGCTTGTCTGGTTTAAGTTTCTCTGAACTTAGGATGGGAAGAACTCAATTACTTATTCTCAAACCAATGGCAACAGTCCTGCTAGCATATAAACTCTACTTTTTGGAAGGAATCAAATTTTGCTCAAAACTTCAGATTTTGCGAAAACAATAAAACTTACTTCATGCCTGAACTGAAAAGCTTGTTTCTTGCCGATTTTTGCCCAAACTATACAACTGCAACTCCGAAAGAAGCATGGGGTAACGTCCAGCTCCTATTTTCAGACTCGAGGGTTTTCATCCTCAAAGCCTCAAACCAGTCACATCAAAGCAACCAGAACTCAGAATACTTGTTTATAAATTCTCTTGTTGTTAATCCCAATGCAAACTCGTGCATATATGGTGTCGGAATGAGGGAAAGTACAAAGTACAAGGAATGTGGGATTAAATGTCATTTTCGTCTTGTAGTCACTTAAAGCTATTTATAAAGTAAATAACTTTAAAAACATTAAAGTGACTTAGCTCTGCTTCATTTAATAAAGTTCTGGAATAAATTAAATTAAATTCCTCATTGTGACTGGAGAGCATCCTGCTTGAAATCGTTATTAATCTATCCGGATGTGGAGATAGATTAATTTTGTTGCCTGGAACTAAGAATGAGAAGGGGACATGACAGTCCTCCCTTCCCAGGATTGCTTGCCCTCAAGCAATCTCAATGTTGGATGCTACAATATAGACTCGCCTTCCCAAGTGGCGTCCTCATATGGCAAGTCTTTCCACCGGATTAGATATTCCTTGACGGTTCTATTATGCAACTTTCTCTCCCTGGTCTCAATCACCTCCTCTGGAACCAAAACAAGTTTACCCACTTCATCAAGTGGAGGTAAACTCTCTAAAGGCACAATCTGCTGGCCCACGGCCTTCTTAAGGCACGAGACATGAAAGACGTTGTGGATCCGGCTGTCACCAAGTAACTCCAGCTCATACGTGACCTCCCCTATCCTTCTGGTGATACAATAAGCTCTATAAAACCTGGGCTTAAGTTTCTCATCCCCATTTTTCTTCAATGAGCTCTGTCTATAAGGCTGTAGTTGAAGAAAAACTCTATCTTCTAACTCAAAACTCCGCTCTGTGCGATGTCAGTCAATGTACAACTTTTGCTGATTCTACGCCTGCTGAGTATTATCTCTAAGTGCTCGGAGGATGTCCTGTTGTTCCTCAATTCAATCTCTGGCCAATGGTGCTCTATCGTCTGATAAGGCCAAATCAATAAAAGAGAGAAGCTCATAGCTATAGAGAGCACAGAAAGGAGTCATCTGAACAGACATATGATAGGTGGAGTTATAACAGTACTCCCCTAAATACAACCACTTGACGCACGCTCTATGTTGTCCTGCAATGTAGTTCCCCAAGTAACCTTCCACCCACTTGTTCACTATCTCGGTCTGGCCATCAGTCTGTGGATGATAACTCGTGCTAGGAGTCAATTATGTACCAATCAATCTGAAAATCTCCTGCCAAAAGGTACTGAGAAACCTACTGTCTCTGTCACTCACAATGGTTTTAGGTAATCCATGGAGCCTGAAAATCTCACAAAAAAACAATTCAGCTACCTGGGAAGCTGACCAATCTGCAGCTATCGCGAAGAAATGCACGCACTTGGTCAACTTGTCCACCACTGCAAAGATGCAATCCCTGCCCTAGACCCTCGGCAACTCGGTGATGAAATCCATAGAAATGCTCTCCCATCTCTGAGTTGGAACACGGAGGGGCTGAAGTAATCCTACAGGAAAACCCTGATCTAACTTGTTTTGTTGACAAGTCTAGCATTCTCTAACATGCTATAGAACATCATCCTTAAGCCCCTTCCAGGAGAATCTCTCTCTAATCTCCCTGTAGGTTTTAAAAAACCCTGGGTGCCCTGCTATCAGTGCATCATGTATGGTGTGCATAATGTCCTCCTTTAGTTTAGAATTGGGTACTAGATAAATTTTGTCCTTATAAAATATAATTTCAACCACGTAAAAAACATACTCTAGAAGATAACAATCAAACTGAATCTGAAGACCGGCTACCTTCTCTGTGAACCTCAAAACTTCTCCACTAGCTACCTTAACATCAAACTTGGGTATGGCGACTGTCTGTAAACCCCTCCTAGATACCATCTGTGTACTGATAAAATTATGTGACGCCCCTATATCCAAAAAGAAAATAATACGCTAGCCTCTAACAACCCCTTTCACCCTGAAAGGATGACATGTTGGATCACTCGAAAGGGTAGCTAAAACAAGAGGCTGCTCAGTAGGGGTTTGTTTCTTCTTATCTTTACTGGGCTGCCCCTCAACTTCCTCCTCCTCACTGTCCACACTATTATCACCTTCCTGTGGCTCTTCTACCTCTTCCTCTTCCTCAGAATGGACCTCAACGTAGTGGATTTTGCCTTTTCCTAGGCATCTGTGGTCAGGAGTCCAAGGCTCCCTGCAAGTAAAACATAACTTCTTCCTCCTGAGTTCATTGCGTGTCTCAAAATCCAATCAGGGTGTGTTTGTCTTTTGCTGTTTTTTATTTCCCTGAAAAGAAGTGGATACTTTATAGGATTTCTTAGGAGGTTGTAACAATGAGGTAGGTGAGTCCAAATTCTGAGCAATCTTAATGGCGTCATCCAAGGTGTTTGGTTTTAGGACTTTAACCAAACCCTTAAACCTGTCCTGTAATCCCTCTATGAATAACATCACCTTGCGTTGTTCGGACATGTCCGGTACCATCACTGATATCCGCTAAAACTCATCTATATAGTGATCCAAAGTCCCGCTCTATCGTAACTAAGCCAAATCCCTGTAATAAACCTCGATATCCTTCCTATCAAAACGAGTAATCCACTTTGAGCTGAAAACCTCGTATGAAGTGATGAGTCTATGATCCTGGGTAACCAATCCATGATGCCACCAATTATAGGCTGCTCCCTCAAGATGCATCGTGGCAAATCTGATAGCTTATGTTTCCTTCATGGGCTTGAGTGTTAGGTAAGTATCCAACTTATGAATCCACACCCTGGCTGAAGTTTTATTGCTGCCATCAAAAGTGGGAAGTGTTAATTTGTTCATAGCATGTTTAAGATCCCTATTTTGCATCCTGGGCCTCCTATCATGTTGAGGTCTCTCAGTTTCCCCCTTTTGGTTCATATATTGAACAAAAGTCAAATTTTGTTTGATTGGATCTGGAAATAAATCCCACTCATCATATATTTCCATAAAATTATCAGGTAACAAAGCTAGGGCTGCGGGTTGAGCCACTTCTTCATGAGCATTATTTCCCACAAAAACAGGCATCAAGGGTCTATCTGTATTCCGAGTAGGAGCTCTTGCTACACAGGGTTATCCTACTATGCTACCATCACCACTGTGGTGGCTCGGTGCTCCTCTATTTAAAGGAGCTAACTACTGCATGGCACCTGTGCACTGCTGTAATGTTGTAACAAGGTTATTTTGCCCCTCTCTAATGGCCCGCAAGGTTTCCATTACTTCCCTATCCACTGCTTCGTCATTTCGTGCCATTGGAAAAGCTAGTACTTGTTCCTGAACCTATTCACTTCTAGTAGTTTGTTCAACTTGTACTTTTGGTCCAAAACTTATGTCCTCATCTACTGAATAGTTGTCTTCCACTACAAAAAATTTCGGAGATTCTGTTTGTTCCGGCTGAAGATGACAAAATGTATACTGCCTTCTACTCATTCCCGGTTGTCATTTTGTTTAACAAACTTGCAAAAATAGTTTTTCCCACAAGCTGGCAGGACTTGTGGCTCTGATACCACTGCAATAATCTAGCATTTAATTTTGTGTCCAAAGTTGGTGGATAACTGAGGGACAATTTTCATCAAACAATTCTTGTGGATGAAATGTAATACCCTCAACTAGATTTGAAACAAATTCTAGTTTCCGGACTTAGAATAATTACTTCAAACAATTGTCTTGAAACTCAATTCACAAAGACCTATTACTATTATATTACTGCAAAGCACTAATGAAATAATATAAAGCAGAACAATCACTTTTTATACCAATAACCGGGTTTTATTTTCATATATCAGAGGTGAGATTATATAGATACTGCAACTAGGCTGTTTATCAGTAAATTGAATCAAACCCAAATACAAAGGTAGAGCGATTGTTTAATATCTAATGAAGTATATTTGTGGCAATATCACAACCAGTTGTTTAGAAATTTATACCTGTACCATTCATTCTAACTTTTGGGTCGAATATCAATTCACATTTAATGGAGTTCCTGATAGGGATTATTGCAGAGCAAGGTTACGTACCAATATTGTCTCTAGAATACATAAAGCCCACAACTGCTGTCGTCTAACAACAAACAGGTATTGAATGCTGGCACGACTCAAGAAACCCGTGTATCTTGTGATTGCTGCGTTATGGTGATTTAAATCTTAATGTATGTAACCCGTGGTCCTGGGTTAACGACTAATGCTTCTTTCACACAAAATATAAAACTGCCCCCGTACGCTTCCATGACTGTGATAAACTCTGTTCAATCCGAACACCTGCAATGTTAATTCCCGTGTGACGTGCCTGTATCAGTGGCGGAGAATATCAGAACTCTATGCCTAGGTCATGAATGCATGTTTGATGCCAGCAAGGGGTGACGATATCTGTTATTGTCTCAAAAGAAGATGGCCCGACTCCAATTTCTCATAACACGACGGCTCCCAGTAATCATTTGTTCTCTTATGCACATGGAGATACCTGTTTTTCCCGTGTAACAATTGCCCTCCGCTACCAAACCTCACTACTAGAGACGTGAGCCTTCCATTCGCAACATTACCAAAGATGTCGTGGTAACCTAACGCCCTGGGTACGATGGTTGGCTTGCTTCCCACTGTCGAGAACATACACAACAAACTTCCTCCTACCGTTAAGCCACCTGTAAACCAAGGTGTGACGCCCAACCAACACTTACATACAACCAACAATTAAATCCTGCCAATCGATGTCTTCTAGATGTGGTAATGGTGAATGCTCGTCTGATTAAGTTTCTCTGAACTTAGGATGGGAACAACTCAGTTACTGATTCTCAAACTGATGGCAATAGTCCTGCTAGCATATAAACTCTACTTCCTGGAAGGAATCAAATTTTGCTCAAAACTTCAAATTTTGCGAAAACAATAAAACTTACTTCATGTCTGAACTGAAAAGCTTGTTTCTTGCCGATTTTTGCCCAAACCATACAACTGCAACTCTAAAAGAAGCATGGGGTAACGTCCAACTCCTATTTTCAGACTTGAGAGTTTTCATCCTCAAAGCCTCAGACCAGACACATCAAAGCAACCAGAACTCAAAATACTTGTTTATAAATTCTCTTGTTGTTAATCCCAATGCAAACTCGTGTATATATGACCTCGGAATGAGGAAAGTACAAAGTACAAGGAATGTGGGATTAAATGTCATTTTCGTCCTATAGTCACTTAAAGCTATTTATAAAGTAAATAACTTTAAAAACATTAAAGTGACTTAGCTCTGCTTCATTTAATAAAGTTCTGGAATAAATTAAATTAAATTAATCATTGTGACTGGAGAGCATCCAGCTTGAAATCATCATTAATCTATCCAGATGTGGAGATAGATTAATTCTGTCACCCGAAACTAAGAATGAGAAGGGGACATGACACAGAGCCGCCACCACCAACCCTGCGGGGCTTCTTTGAATAGGCAATTTTCAATCGCCCAAGAAGTTTCTACAATTTTAGCCCAAGGCCCTGAGGCTGACCAACCCTACATTATTATTAATTTTCATATTTTATCACATTAGTGTCAGCCCAAATAATTTTATTTTCATAATTTCAGGTAGCAAAACTTTCGAAGACCATAACTTATCAACCCTTACTTCAATTGATTATGATTACCCCTTTTCAGAAATCGCACCACCCAATCTATAGCATGACTCACAAGTTTCAATCAGCCAGAGTTGTACTTCCTTTTTGGAGCCTCTGTCTTCAAAACTAAGTCCAAAGTTTTTGTACCGAAAATTATCAATAAATTCACAAATACAAATAGTATTGCAATAAAACTTTATTGGTAGGCTGATAGATAGATAGATAGATAGATAAAATTTTAACGTCCACGAGGCCAAAAATAGCCTATGGGACAGCAAGACAACTCAAGCAGACTTAAGTAGCGTTGTTCGCCTCTTGTGTAGACTAATGATGAGCCCCCCCAATTGCTCAATGTACTCTTCGTTGAACAGGTTATGCCAAGAACTGTCACATATAGTATCCGCAAACTTATCCCTGCTATCCTTGTAGGCCTCACATTCTAGAATAAAGTGTTGTTCAGTTTCCACTTTCCCAAAATTGCAAAATCTGCAAATTCTCTCTTCCCAAGCCTCCTTTGGCCTCTTCCAACGCCCGGTCTCACAACGAAGTCGGTGAGAGTTGGTTCTCAGCTGAGCAATAAGAATTTTAGCTCTCCAAGAAATGTTGGCTCCTATGTACACTTTTTCGAGCTGATCACAAGTGGGGTTGAACTCATTTATATAATATAGTTTCTTCCTCCCAATCTCACTTCCCCAATTTCTCTTGTAGAATTTCTCCATAACAAAGACCTTTATTTCTTTATTACTTGTGGGGCACATATTGAAATGAATATTCCATTTACTCATCCACTTGATGTTTTGTTGCATCCATGTCCTTTTTCGCTTACATAGTGTGTCACTAAAGACAACTTTCGGCCATCTATCCTCTTCCATTTTTTCGATTCTTTTTAGATAGCTTAAAAGGCGAACCATAGCAAGTGCCTCAATAGGCGCAGCCCCCATTTCACTTAGCATGATGTCATATGGAACAGTGCTTTTAATTTTAAACTTGCTTGTAATCAAGCGCTTTTGGATTCCTTCGATTTGTTTCCATTGTGCTATAGTAGTGCTGCTGGCCCATAATTCACACCCATAAAGAACAACTGGCAGCACAAGAAGACCAAACAAGGTTTGAATAGTTTTCCAATCCCACAACTCCGCTTCACGGCACCTATTCTGAAGAGCGTAGAAAGCCTTCCATCCACCTAATGTCCTTTTATACCTGCAGCTAGACCAGCTTAGTTTTTTGTTGAAATCGATGCCAAGGTATTTATATTCCGCAACTTCTTCGAGAACACTTCCATTGTAATAAAATTCATGTTGATGCTGTTTTTTATTATTAGAGAAAATCATAACCTTGGTTTTGCTGATATTGACTTGCATCCCCACCATTCTACAAAAGCGCTCAAGAGAAAATAGGTGGTCTTGCAAACCACAAGCAGATTTGGCAATTAAAATGAGGTCGTCCGCATATAGGAGTAGCTTTATAACAAATTCCCCTAGCTGAATGCCTTCACGCTCTTGCGTGTTTAACCACTCTTCCAGTTTGTCAATATATAAACCAAATAAAGTAGGGGATAAAGGGCAGCCCTGTTTGACCCCGATATCGCTCCTAAAACATTCTGAAATGCCATCTGAAGTTCTGATTTTGACTTTCACCTCTTCGTACATCCTATGAGCAGCAGCTCTGAGATGCCTAGGAATCCCCAATTCTTCCACCCTCAACCAAAGCTTGTCTCTCAGAACGGTATCAAAAGCCTTTTTGAAGTCAACAAAGCAACAAAAAACCTCTTCCTTTTTCTCCCACTCTTTTTCAATAATGTGTCTCAGAGTGACACAGTGATCCACTGTCGAGTGCTTTGGCCTAAAACCAGCTTGCCCTTTAGCACGTTTATGATTTTCTTCTGCCCATTTGCTGATCCTAGTTTCTATCATACTGCCAAAAAGTTTAGCAAAGAGGGGATTGATCATTATAGTCCTGTAGTTGGAGGGATTGTTAACATCACCAAACCTCCATTGATGAAATTAGAACATTTTGCGCCCAAATGACCAACCAACTAACAATAGTAAGCTTCAAGAAATAGCAACTTTGCATCAAAATAGCCCTTGTTGAAAAGACAAAACAAAAATATTTTTGAGTGATGCAAGATTGTAAAGTAAGCTTCAAGAAATAGCAACTTTGCATCAAAATAGCCCTTGTTGAAAAGACAAAACAAAAATATTTTTGAGTGATGCAAGATTGCCCTTACACCCAGAATGCGCCCACATCACCTAGTGGCCTCAAGTATTTTATCTCTATCCTTCTTCTGTATTCTGCTATGATTATTGGTTATCATAATACATGACTAATAAATAATAAGATAACAATCGTGTTTATGTATATAATTAATATTGTACATGTACATTATTTAGTATACATATATACATGATTGAAATTGAAATAACTATTAATAATCATGTTGATACTAATTAACATTGGTTTGAGATTGGTGGGAAGACGTCTCTCTATCATAGAGAGACGTGCCCCTACATGGACAAATCTCCACTCATTTATACATATGTCCGATCCAATATGACTTGGGAGGTACAGAAAATAATAAGTGCCAAACAAGTCTCAGCAACATTCTATATAGAATACTATAACCTCTAGATCTGAATAAAATCAACATTTTGGATATTTTGTATGTCATATTTCAGGGTTAGGGGAGCAACAGCACCTTTTGTGAAATAAAATAAGTCAAGAAACATCAAAGAAATTTTTATTGCCCAAATTTGATGGATTGATGTGGCTGGACACAAAATTCAGCCTAAACTCATCCAGACTGTGGATTGGACCCTATTTGAACCCATAAAGCACCGGACCCAAGCCCTGAACCACGTTCAAACCAAACCGGGAATCCGCGCTCCCCCCTAGGCAAACTAGTAACATAGATCATATATGATCTGCTGTAAATTTGCTTTTTATATCGTTAGAATTCATAAGAAGATATGCCCCACAACAGTTTTAAATTTGGAAAATCGTTTATAGAAGACATAATCACAGCAGATATGATGTTGGTCCTACAAAAATGAAGTTGAGAAATAACAGCAAGTTGCTTACATGATTTTTATCCCAGAGATCAATTAAGCATACATTTGGAGTACTGCTGTACATCATATTAGTGTTTGAGGATGTCAATGTACTTGATTATTTAACAAATTCCAAAGGATAGAGAAATTATGCCTAATAGAAGAATCACATATGTCTTATCCTATGTGGTAAGGGCCTCCAACATTTCAAAAAATGCAATGATTTCATGAAAAATTATTGGAAAAGCTTCAATGGGATTTCACTAGTGATAAGCTTTCCAAATTTTCCTCTACAGGTAAGTACTGTAAAAAAAAGTCGACTCAAAATTCACACTCCAGTGCTCATAAGTCTGCATTCACACAAACCCTATTACTGAATTACATCATGTGTTACAACTTACAATCAATTAAGATGGCGCTATGATAAATGAGACTCTTATGCAAAAAATGAAGAGAATAGCATCTGACTTACATAGATTACTCCCAAAATTTTAATCTTCCATTCTTTAATCATTGAAAGATCATCATGTCCTTCCATGTATCACACACGCTGCAGTCTAGGAATGAAATTGTTATTGTGATCATACCATTCTTCCATAATTGATTTATCTTGAATGATTTTAACACCACAAAATTAATTATTATTTTCTTCATCAGAGACTGTAATCCATGGATCTTCTACAGATGCTTCCCATTGCCATATGTGATTGTTTTATGTGTGCACAGAAAATGCTCCACTTTTGTTAAAACGCAAAACAGGTTGCAAGTTTATTGGCATATATATGAGATAAGAACTTGAGGAATAGAATATTAAAACTAGTTAAAGTAGAAATTATGTTGCTTTGCCTTGAAAAAGAAAGGAAGCTTTCAAAAGTCATTTTCCCTTTCAAAGTCCACAAAAAATCTGACAGCTAATTTTCCTTGAGCAATTCCATAAAATGGAAATATTAGTTTATCAGGATATTGTATCAAGAAAATATCCTTTTGTGTTGCCATATTTCAGTGGAACAATCAAAATCAAAAGACACATTATTCGAAAAATAGTTTGTTATTAAAGATTATTATTTGTGTAATACTAGAAAAGATAGAATGACATACATTTTTTTACGTTTTGAAGGAGAAATTGCACCTTCCGAACAGCTTACACTTCCAGGACCATCTACAACTAAGCTTCCATCACCTAGAATTGAAGATTCTGAGAAAAAACATATATAATGAGCAAAGAAAATTGGTGAAAAACATCATAGAAGTATCCATAAGTAAAAATTGTATCATAATAATCTGAATCTTCAGATATTCATCAGCCACCACTCTCAACATTGCATGACTAGAGTTTAAAGGTAGATCAGAGAATTGCACTAGATCTGCAAATATTCACAAAAATTTAAAATGAATTGCTATTAAAAAATGATACCGATCAGTCTTAAAATTAAACCTGTGTTGCTAGTTGGGTTAAGGTTCAAAGTTTGGCTTTGAAACATATTTCAAGAAATTCAAGATATCATGATTTTAAGTATGAAGAATAAAAAATAAATGTTTTGAAAAATTATGTTAATGAGGAGGTTATTTTGACCACTTGGACAATGTCATAACCCTATGCTAATACATAATTAATATAAACATATTCAACATATGCATTATGCTAAATATAAATATATATATTTAATCCCTTACTAAATATGTTTTCTCTTCATCTATGATACAAAGACCAAAGTAAACTTAGTACTCAATAAACGTAACCAATTAACTATAATATGAAAGAAATGATAATAAAGAGAATAATCATTTTGTAATCACACTAACTAATTCAATAATATATTAGTGAGTCAATACTAGTAAAAGACTAAGTTGTCCTTACAAGTGGATTTCTTGAGCCATCAAGAAAAGATAAATTGACAAGAACAAATACCATCAACGAATATTATTGGTTAGTTGCAGAATGGCATAGGCCACATCAATCATTACTTTAAGTTTTTAACCAAGGTAAGTCAACATATATCAACTAAAGGATAATCCAATCCAATAAAATAATGTGAACGGGTAAACAAAAGTGGGCCATGAAACATCATATTAAAATTAATATACCTTAATAAAATGACACCCACAAACATAAAGTGGGGCCTTAATAAATTGAAGATTTAGAGGGAAACTTTCCCCACTGTGTTAGGTCTAAACCAACACACATTAAAACAATAATTAATATTGTTAGAAGTAAATCGGCAAAGAATGTAAAACACCCTCAACAAAGGGTTGCCACCTAAAGCAAGCAGTCCATGCCGCTTGGTGGGCCCGAGGGAAATATTTAGGGGAGCAACATGGGAATAAGGCAGAGGGGAGAAACATGGATCGATGGTGGAACCAATCAACATGTGAACTAAATAGGAAGGGAGATACAAAATTGTAAGGGAGTAATTATTAAGGGAAGATAATATATTTGCATGACATAAGATGATATAAGATAAAAATAGGTTATAATTAAGCTGTGGAGAGAGGAACAAAAGTCGATGACCATTTAAGAAGGAAAAGGAAATTGGGGGATATTTCGTGGAGATTAGGAAACTCGTAGAAAAATCACTATGTTATATTTGATCATTCCTTCATATTTGATCATATATCAGCATGGCTCCACACGTTGAGAGAAAATTCTTATGAATGAAAGGTAATGGGTTATTTATTAAAGAATTGTCAAAGGGTGCATTCCACGGGTACCAAGCAAGAGGCAGGTAAGCAAGATAAGTTTGAATTATGTTTAATTAGTTATATTTATGAATTTATTTATATTCATGAATTATGATTATGGATAAGTTATATGTATACATGTATACATACATTTATATATATGTATGTACATATCTATATATGTTACATAAATATGAAATTCTAAAAAAATGGTACACATGGACATAATGGTTAAAGGCTTAAGATCAAGAGAGTCCCTTTCAAGGAAGGAGACTGATCTTAATATTGTTAAAGGTTATGGTTAAAGGTTTAAAATCAAGAGAGTCCCTTTTTAGGGAAGAGAGTGATCTTAAAATGGTTTTTTAAGGCTGGAATATTCCATTGAAGGTAAGATATGCGTATGTGATAAGGGCTTTGCATAGAGGATATCTCTTCTAGGAAGGACCTTAGAAGGAGCACTCCATAGAAGACGAAAAAGTAGCTGAGGATGGTACTAGAATTGAGCATATATCATTCAGGACATGGACATCCTCAAGAGGGTTATTGATTTGAATGTGGATATGTCTTAAAGGTTAGGGTTAGGATGGAGGGTAGAATAATATAGCTAGATTTATTATTGTTTAAATTCTAACATTTATTTTGTAGGCATTACTTTTCCCAAGCTAACCCTAATAGTGGGGACATTGCACACAAGCTTAATTACATGCTATATTGTTAGAGAAAGTAAAGAAATAAGCTACTTGCAAGTGGGCTTTGTTATCACCTAAAACTGCACCCTTGTTAAGTTTGACAAAACTTGATGTTTCAAGGAAACATTGAAACACTCCTAAGCTATGGGTCACTTGAAAATGGAATGAATCTTTGGATAAGGCCAGCTCCTAGCTTCTAAACTATTAAAATTTCTAGGAAAAGGGATAGAGGAAACTTGAAATGAAAGACTTGTAACTTAAAGAAACATGAAACTTGAAGATTCCACTTATGAACATATAGTAAACCAATTTTAAGGAAATGAACACTTGCAGAATGACACTAATCCACCTACAAATAAGAATCCCAAAATCACAACTCGTCATGAACCTATTACACATAAATGTCAGAAAATTGAAAAGGAAAAAAGACTTCCACAAGACAGTTCTTGAACATTCAAACAAAACACATCTAAATAACCTTTGCAATAATCACTTATAGTAAGAAGCAAATACATGAGACAGACTAAATAAGGTCTAACAAAACTCCAAACTTTCACCTATCAATCACTTGATATGACTAAGACTGCAATAATCAATAGGATAAAACTCAATGATCTGCAAATAATAAGCCTTCAATTATATTCACTTCAAAACTGAGTTACAGAAAATATGATGCCAAAAAGACAAAGGAAGCGAAAAATTCACTAAATCTTTTCCCTCAGTAATCAGAAGTGACTACAAGATGAGTTCAAAACTCACTAAGTACCAACTTCCAACCACCTGGGTCGAATCAATGAAAACAGCCAGCAAAAGGGACCTACAAGCTTCAGACGTTGAAGACTAATCACTCAAAACTATGCACCAAAAGCTCTAACTAGCAATAAAGGCCCTTCAACTACCAAGGCAAAGTCAAATTCGACCTGCAAACTCCTAGAAAAGCTCCTTATGTTTCCAAACCGACCCAAAATACTAAGTCTTCGTAATCACAAAAAATCCCCATACCTTGGACACATGGCAAATTTGACTTTTAAGTCAAAATCTCATAATAATGAAGAAAATAACTTAAAACAAATCATATATTTGCACTTTAATATGATAAGTCTTTATAAGATGGTTTATAAATCACCATTTAATAAACCTATCTTACCCTTACAAAAAATGCAAATATAAAAGTGTTAGATAGCCAACACCCTGTGAACATAATTATGGAGCAAAAGATGAACAATAAAATATCTCATCAAAACTCTCGATATCGAAAGAGCAATACACTTTAGTTATGAAGGCATACATATGCATTTTAAACCTTAGTGTTTCTTATTTCATTTTTATTGTGAGGGTCTCTGGAAAGTTCAAGAGCAGCCAGATAGGGTTTGGAGCCAGAATTGCAACTTCCACATGATTTCTGAGCATATTTTTTGGTGTTCAGGCCACTTTTTAGCAGACATTTCTACCTCTTGTTCATCTTCGTTGTCATTTAAGGGCAAGATCTGCTGCATTTTGCCACCGTTGCTATTCTAGAAGGTGAATTTTTTGTGCATTTTTTGAGGCCGCTGCTGATATTTTTAATGTTATGCCATGATTTTAACTCATTCTCCATGGAATTTTTTGAGAATGCCAAAACTTTGAGGATTTTTGGAAACTGTTTTGAAGGTATACTACAAGTCGCCCTTGACGTGGTGATTTTCTGAGAAATTTTCAAACCATTTTATCCTTTTCCATGGCATTTTGCAGCTGGAGCTTTGTCATTTATTGGAAGGTCACATATGCAGGCAAAACGCAAAACTATTGGTAGAAAAGGGATGTTTTTCTTTACTCCTCTTCACCGTTTTCTACAGAAGTAAAACTCTTCTTTGAGCCTGTCGTTACAAAAATACTTACCCAGATTTTGTTACTTTATGCCATTTGATGGTCATGGCTTTAGGGAATCTGCATATCTTATTTATCCATCTTCCATTTATATATTTTGCACAAGGGTTTTGCAAAATACCACATCCTGGAGGTTTCACTCGAATTGGGTATAGCAAAAAACATTGTGAAATTATCATCACATCTTTCCTTTCAGCGTGCTTGCTTCTAGGCATTGTGGGGTATGAATTTTCGTCCCAATTTGTTCATTTTCTTGCTATTCACTTGTTCATCTGCAGATATACTGCTAATGAATGTCTCATAGCCTTCTTTTCGTCTCTCTTCTTGCACTCTAGTCACGGGTTTCTCTGGTTGATCAAAACCCATTTCTTTTCCACTGTTATGCTTTTAATGGTTTAATATAGGGTTTCACTTTCCTCCACACTGTAGCAATTACAGGTGGCTATCAAGCTAGATCTGGGCCCTTCTTTTATTTCAGCTGGGTATTTGCAAATTTGAGGCTTTTTCCCATCTGGGTATTTGCAAATTCGTTAATGAAAGCCATTAAAGACATTTGTTGTTGTAGCTTTTTCTCTATCTACAACCATTGTAAAACCTTGGCTTGATTTTCTCTCCTTAGCTTCTTTTGTTGAACCTTGATGAATCTTTCATTAAGTTCTTGAAACTCTAAATCAGATATTGAAATGTTCTTTTTTTTTAAGTTTCACTTATGAGTTACACTTTGTCATTGCGTTAAGAGTATCTTATTCATTTCTCAATAACCTGAAACTAAATAAGTTTGTTTCTATATTGTCGGCTGACTTTGCTTCACAGCTGAATCTTCATTTCTGCAAGTTGACATACTCAGTCTGTTTGAAGTTCCTTTCCTTGCATAAACCCTTAATGCCTTTTGATACGTTCTCCTTGCTGATAAATGCTCATTGTTAGAGAATTTCACGTTGCTCGTTCAGATATACATATATATACTTACACTTGTGACTGGAAAACATTTGAATAATTGTAGATTGTCCTTGACATGCTGATTTCTTTGACATTATCATATACATGAAGTGCTACTCCTCCCTTTGTTTCAGCATTAAAGTTACTTGTCATTTTGCTTCATTTATCATCTCACATCTATTATGCTTGTCTTTTCATTTGCTTCCTGTTTCATTTGATTCTGGGCTGCATTATACTTCGTTCTGAATACACATTACTTCTATTTGCATTTTCATACACCATATCTTTGCTGTAGCTATCCATCATGCTTTAACCTTTGATGCTTGCTTGCAATTTATTTGCTGATTGAAACTTCTTTATGAAAATACCTGATGTATACTTTGCTGCCTTGAAAGGTTCATCTTCTCACATTATAATCTTTAAGATCTCATGCACATAGAAAGAGAGGCGTAATCTTTCATTCATACTGTATTCTGTTCCTGTAGGTGATCCTCTTGCAGTCCTAGGATTATATTGTGGTTTTTCTTCTTTTGCATGTGGATGTGATAAATGAATTTTAATCAAATCTGTTCCCTGTGTTTTCTTAAGTTGCTTCTATAATTGTGGCCTTAATGTATGCACTGTTCTTCATTACTTGTCTGTTTGTTAGGAAAATCATGTAGCTAACTGTAAGGTTTTAAATTAATGTCTATTTGTCCCTTCAACATTTACCTGATTTATTTTTCTTACGATCTTCAACATGATAATAAAAGGTTTCATGCATAACAAATGCATTTCCCTTTGATATTATGTACTTTCCTTGCTTTATCTGATATTTGTTGATCAATGATACGCTGGGCTCAAAACCTTGTGGGAGCCACATATTACGTCCACGTGACATTGATCATTTTTCTGCACATGACACAAATCAGTTAGAAAAAATAGCTCAGGGTCTTGAGATTTTGGATGTAAATGCATATGCGGGGGTAGGATGGTGAGTTTGCTAGCCATTCCTTAGATCATTTTAGTCTAACCCATTTACGATGTACCCACCAGGTTTGGAGTGGGAGCATGGAAAGTGGGACAGCGAGAGCAAAAGTGCGGCAACCAGCAACACAGCCAGTCGTTCCAGGCAATGGCTGGCACCCATGACCCATTTTACTTTCTTGTTTTTACTTTCCGCATTTGCATTTACATACATAGATCAGATTCTGATTTACTTTTTCTTGGTTAGTTTCACGGCCTGTGTGAAACGTAGTGGACACTTCATGAATAAAATTACATTTTCAGAAAAACTGTGTATGGTACTTGTTTTACTTCATGAGATATTGTTCTATTTTCATCATAAAATGCAACTTATAGATCATCGGGTGAAGTTGTCACTTCAAACTTCTAAAAGTTGTCAAGTAGCTCATAAAGTTTTGATGTAACTTTTTGACAACTTTGACAAAATGTTGCGACTTTTAACAATTGACAATCTAGGACATCATGATCGACCAAAAGTCTCCACAAATGAACTAAAACGTGCTAAGACCCTATCTACCCCCTTTTTAGACCAGCTACGAACCGTTGACCAAGGTTTGACCATGATGGTTAAAGCATGCCTATCATGCCATTGGCCTTACAAAAATGTGACTATTGCTTCACCCAGTTGGTCTTTAAGACCTTATTCTACCCCTTAAAGTTCCTTACTCACAGCATACCATGAGCCTTCAAGGGCTCGTTGAAACTTCATGATGAGGTCCTCCTACACCAAGGATTTGGACAATCTCTGCCTAACTATATAGTCAAGATTTGTAGATCTTCCCCTAGATTTGAATAAGGAAGGATTTTGGGAATTTTTTTCAAATTCAAGACAACTTTCTCATTGCGTTTTTGGTTTCTCAAAAGAGGTATGGTTTTCTTTACTTGCATTTGATCCTCATTTTGAAACACATTTCGAGAAAGCTTTTCCTTTGTTTGCAAAATGCTAAGACTTATTTGGAGGCAGATCCTACAAAAGAAGAGGGCACACAGTACAGCATCGGGTGGCAATGAGGTGTCTTCTGGGGTAGACGGTGGTGTGGCCGTGGGTCTTGGGGATTTGGAGGATGCGGATATGATTGCAAGTAAAGGCATTTTTGTCTCTAGTGTTGATATCTCACTTCTGCCCACTCGTGAGCTAGATTTCAGTGATGTTTCTGGTTGGCGTGGTGTGGCTCAAGATGATCTTTGAGCTGGTCTGCACGGTGGTGCTCATGGTGAACTTCATGATGGTCAGCATGGTGGTACTCGTGGCAGAGTTTGTGGTGGTTGACAAAGGACTGGTCCACTTCTTGATCCGTCTAATGTCATTCCAAATTTCTCCAAGGGAGAGGTTGCTCTCCAATTTGAGTGAAATATCAATTGTTGGTCGTTTGCTTGTACTTTTTGTATTTTCAACAGGTCTACGTAGTTGGTTTTTGTCCCTAGTATAATGGTTGGGGTAGTTGAGATCCCAAATTTTGTTTCCTTGTGATCTTTTCCGTATCCAATCGAGTATGGTTTTTAGGGGATGTAAACTCGTATGGCCCTCATGGATGCCAAGCTGAATCTTTGTAATTAAACTTTGTTTATATCAATATAAGCTATTTTGTTACTGATCAAAAAAAAAAAGTTTTGTTTTGTATATATGTTTGCATTTGTATTTTTGCAAAATAAATCAGTTTTGTTCTTAAGTTTGAAATTTAAAGTATTGTTTCAAAACAATACAAATCCTTCCCAAAAAATGATACAAAAGGAGATGCAAGAAACTTCCCCAAAATAAAATCTTTAGGAATGCATGTTTTTCCCCCCTTGCAATTCGATTTAAAAACCTCAATTAAGAGTTCATTTTGCAGAAAAAAAGCTAAGTTCTTCCCTCACTTGTCGTTGTACTTTAATAACCCAATTCCAAAGTGTTTTCCAAGCGTAAATGAAGTTTTTTCCTACTTGCAGTTGAACTTTAAAAACTGATTGCAAGTAATAAACCTTTCCAAATGGACTTATAATTGTATTTCAACACCTTGATTACAAGTAAAAAAATGATCGTCCATCTACACACACACACACACATATATGTATGTATATATGTATGTGTGTGTGTGTGTGTGCATTTACACATAAAAGCCTCTCATTTTCACAACAAGCATATATGTTGCATCTACCTGCAAAACTCACAAAAAAATACAAAAATTCCTCATGGACCTCATTTTGCAAGTAGATTTCAAGGTTGGAAGACACAGAGCAAGAACAATCACATGTCCAAGCCATTTAAGGTGGGAAAATGATGGAATAATGGAGAGCATAGTATGCTTGCCAAACTGAAATGGTCATGAATAGGTGCTTCGCCAGTAACAGCCATAATGATATAGAATAATCAAGGTGCAAAATTTCATTTTGGTACAAGTACTTTCACCATGTGGTCCTGCATTTTGTCAACACAAAATGTAGGTATCAGTACGAAACTTTTTCAACTTAGTTTCAATTTTCTCTGACTTTAGTTCATTATTTAATTGCTTAGTATTGATCAATCAATCAAGTCCAATTTTCTTGATGAATTCTTTCATTGGGGCTTTCGTCAACTCTTTTTAGTTTTTCTGTTTGTTTAGCCTATGCTTGATTTTTTAAGCCTTCAAAGTCCTTTTGCATTTTTGAGTGTGTTTATTAGCTTTTGGTCTTTAGATTTTGCTCAAATCATTGCTTTCGGTTTTCCCTTCGATTTGATCTATCCTAGGGCTTAGTTAGAGTTGGCAATCAAAAGATATGATCATTTTAGTGCTCAAAAGGTGGACTCTCTAAGTGCAACTGCACGATTTAAAATATCATGTTATAGTTTAAAGTTAACATTCACTTTTTGAAAAATATAACATAAATTCACTTTATGTTATGTTTTTAAGTTACTTTATCACTTAAATTTATCACTTAAGTGACTATAGTGCACTTTATGTTATTTCTCATGTCGAGTTGCTTTTTAAATTTTTGACTTAAGTCACTATATTAACTATATAGTTTGATTTAATTTTTGAGTTTTAATTCAAAACATCTTAGTAAATATTACTTTTTGAATGATATTTGCACATTGTATATTAAACTATATAGTGTAAATATTATTTATGACCCAATTAAGTGATATTTCTTCAAAAATCAATTAAACATGTGCTTAACTATTCACTTAACTTGTGCAAACATGTTTTAACTCATTTGCATGTAAAAGATATAAATGCTCCTAGAGAATGCGTTTTTTAACTAAAGGCATGTAAATGTCTTTAAACTTAAACTATGCAATGAGCCTTCTAGAGTACGTTTTGCACTATATGGCTTACCACGTTCATATTTTTAAAATACACAATGCTCCTCCAAGAGTGTGTTTTGCACCTTTAGGACATATACCGTATTTTTAAAATGTGTAATGACACAGTAAGAGTGTGTTTTACACAGGCAAGTCATTCATATTTTTAAAATGTGTAATACCACTCCAAGAGTGCGCTTTTGACCAAATGCATGATTTTAAAATATGCAATGGCACTTATAGAGTGTGTTTTGCATGAAAAGATCAACTACAAACATCTTAAAATATGTAATCCCTCTTGGAGAATGTGTTTTACATATGTTTCATGCATTTGCGAATGGTAAACTCGAAATTGAAGATTCAAGCGAAAAAACTTGATGGTTTCTTCCTCCAAGAACACGTTTTTCATCTAAAATGCCCAAATCTGCCCATGATAAGGATTGAAATCCCTAGGAAGAGGGTCATTTTTGCATCTCTTGGCATTATAATGCCCTAGGCGTTCAATCTTATACAAAAAACGGTTCATTGCATAACATTTTGGAGCCACGTTTTAGTCAAAAATGCCCAAATTTGGGGCGTTTTTGGTCATATTTTTGCTAAAAAACGCTTCATTTCATGCCCTCGATAAATCATGTTTTTACAACAACGCCCAGACTTAAGGCAATTTTGATCACATTTTGGCTCAAATAAAAGTCGTTTTGAGGTTTTGATCCATCTATTTGTTAAAGATTGTGGCTTCAATCAAATTAGATCACCTTTAGATCTTTTCTGTACATGCACCTTGCATAGATTAAATTGATAAACATATATATATATATATATGTATGTATGTATGTATGTATGTATGTATGTATGTACTCACATATTCAACATTGCATTATAGTGCCATATTATTCACAGATGTATATATATATATAACTCATGCACATATTAAATAGAATACATTGATTGGACTTTCCTTGTAATACGAAATACCTTGAATGAACAAGGATCGAATGATATGATAACTATCAGGCTTATGTTATAGTTTAAGTTAATGACCATGTCACGCAGGGACATGACCCTACATGGCATTAGCCACATAGGGTCATGCCTCTACGTGACATGGCTCTTACCACATTTATATATACTGCCTATTGCCAATGGAAATTAGACCAATAACAATGACAGTCTAAAGTACATCAGCAGCATTATTATTTCTCTGTTCTAGCAGCGATAAGAGAGATTGTAATATATACTTTGACCTTTCAGTTCAAAATCAGATGAGACAATCATATCAATATTGAATAAATTGTTTGTCATTTCAAATATATAAATTCATCAATGCAGTATTGTTATACATTGAATCTATCAAGTATATATATTATCAGAAATACTGAAACTACTCTATCAGAGATCCTGAGAACTTTTACAATATTTTCTATTTAAGAACACGTTTTTGCCTTCAGATGTCAAAAATGCTTCATTTCATGCATTCTATGAACCACATTTTTGCTAAAAAGTCCTAGAAATTTGTGTTTTTCTCCACCTTTTTGCATTTTGGAGTCACATTTTTGCATTTGGGCTCATGTATATGCATTTGGGGAAGACGTTTTTGCATTCCTAAATCAAAACGACTCAAATACATGCATTTTTTGGCCATGTTTTTTGCAAAAACGACCCAAATGTTTGCATGAAAAGGGCACATTTTGTTATAAACACCCAATAAATGGCATTTTCAGCACATACGTTTGGGTCACTAGAGGTTATTTTTTAGTTTTAATGCATGTTATTGCCTTTAGAGACCACATTCTTGGCATTCTCATGTCAAATTTGACCATTGAATGCTCCTTAATCATTCATTATTTGCAAGTGTAGAGGAAGTCAAATAATTGTTTGTAAATCTGGATTTGAAGGAGAATCGGTCTTCAAGTCTATAAAACTTGCTATTTTGGCTCTTTGATCTCCAAGTAAGTGGACATGATCAATCTTGCTTACTAATTCATGCTTGTCTTACAATTTTGATGCATATATTAGCTTGATGTTGCACACTTGTTCATATATATGCCATGAAAAGTGCATTTTGTCTAAACATAATAAATTTAATCACATATATATATATATATATAGATTTTTTTTTTTTTTTTGTTTTTTTTTTTTTTTTCTCATATACTTAATGTCTCATATAACTATATATAGGTTTATCTGACAAAAGCTATCAAACATCAACACTCCCTCTTAGCTGGGGAGAATAAACACAAGACATATATTACACCATTGGTAATTTTAGGAATGACAAATTTTAAGGATGTCTTTGATCAGAAGATATCCACCATTTTGATATCACATTTGATGTCAATAGTATTGGTCTCCCAGAATATCAATGATATTCACCAAGTAATCAAAATAAGGTTTGATATCAAGAGTATTGGCCTCCAAGAATATCAATGATATTCACCAAATACTTAAAATAAGGTTTGATATCACATCTGATATCAAGAGTATTGGCCTCCCAGAATCCATGATATTCACCAATTACTCAAAAATGTTTGATATCACATCTGATATCATGAGTGTTGGCTTCCCAAAATATCAATGATAATCACTTAATACTCAATAAGGTTTGATATCACATTTGATATCAAGAGTATTCGTCTCCCAGAATATCAATGATATTCACCGAGTACTCTTTGAGTAATGGCCTCCCTGAATGTTGAGATGCAAGACATTCACCATATACTCATTTTGTCTAATCTCATAATACAAGTTATTGTAAGATCGTCACCCTACTGAAACTTCTGCAAATATAAGTTACATCATTTCAAAGTCATCACTTCCTCATGATGTACAAAGGGGGTAGGCCCATTAAGGTCATTATCACACGCAAGGACTTTCGAACTCCCTCTGAATATCAATCTTCTGAGCTCCTCAACCAAAGTTTACTTTGATGAATTGGATACTCCCTTTAAATCAGTTATGATCAAGGCACATAGCTAATATAAGAATACAAGTAAAAGAAAGACCACAAAAATATGTAAACATAATATTAAATAAACTAATCATTAAATACTTATCTCATTTGGAAGCTTGACCAACCAATGGAAATTCCATGTCTCCAATTTCATCACACCCTTCTCTTCATGTAACTTGATCTTTTTTTTAGTAAAGGGAGACGTGACTCTTCCACGAGTCACAAATTCAAATCTATCATAGTACTCTTTTATCACATGTGGACACCCACTATATGTTAGAAATTATTATCGATGTACTTTAATAATTGCTTTCACACTTCAGAGCACCCAATTTATGCCTCACAAGATTGTATTTGTTTCAAATAAATCTTGATGAGAAATCAGTATCCAAGTTAATGATTTGTGACATGAACCACCCTATGTGATATAGCCTGGTCAACAAACAATTTGCTAACTTCTAATGCAGATCTGACTTGGCATGATTACAAGTCTCTTAACCCATTGACTTTTGTTCTTCCTTCTATAATATTAATGACGTTTGTACAAAACATTATTTTCATCAGATATTAGAGTCGAATAATCTCCACCGCTCATCTTAAACAATTTCTTCCCAAAGCTAAAGATAGTGATGCAGTATAGATATTTTACTATAACAGTTGCCTGTTTTGGGTAATATGATACAAGATGCAAAATTGTGTTCTACCTTCTCTTATATATAATCCATGTGTGATCTATTTTATTCATTTCAGCTCCTCGTCATTTCCCTACACACTTTAGTTGGTGTCTTGCAAAACATAGTGAATATGAATCTTATTCAATGGCAAATTTATTAGTTTATACTAAGTATTCAAACTATCTTCCTCTGCATGTAATTTAGAGGGTTGAATTACTAGGGTGTCACCCATTTTTGAATAGTTTCCTCCATTCTTATTTATGTCCACAGGATAACTCACAACGACTTAACACTGGCTTCTCTTATCCTATGTGGATCTGACTCATTGGCCCGAGCTCCAAACCAAGCACATTATGTACATCAAGCTTGAGTCGGCATCCATTCTCCTCATTGTTGGGAGTTTGCAAAAAAATTCAACGCAGGAGGTCCACCATATTCGGTGCAACACCATGCAAATTCACTGGCTTTGACATCAATTCCTCACATACGACGGTCACAAAGACCTTTGTAATCTGGTCCCAATGCATAGTTCAACATCCTCATCTACGTTCCTACGCAAAAAACTCACCTACCTGAAATTCCAACATAGAGACGATCAATTTCGCCTTGGCACGAAGGCATCGTGTACACACATAGTGCACGATTGTGTAGAACTGGAGTCGGGTCATCTTTGACATATGAGAATTGAACACCAACATCCATTCATAGCAGTTCCAGATCATTCACTTCTTCCTGCAGCAATCTCCTCTCATGCATCTGGCTTTTTCTTCTACACCCCCAAGATCCACGCGCAATTCTAACAATATTTAATATAAAGTGAGATATCATTTCATCTTTGATATTAAATATTAGATCGAAGGAATAAGGATTTCCATAGCATCATTGTCAACTTATATAGTCAGCAAATTTCTCCGGCATCAACTTATATGCAGTCTATTTAGCACCCACAAGATCCCTAAAGACCAACCTGCATCGATACCATGTTAGATTTAGAAGGATCACTACATTTGTAATGGCACTACCTCTATTCGGCATGTGTTTTTCAAATGCAAAAATCACTTATATTTATATTGAGTATAAGCCATGAATAGACATGTCGCATGATGGGACATGTCTATTCATTGATCAGATAATTAATATAATAATAGATTTAATCTCTCTCTCTCTCTCACACACACACACACACACACACACACACATATATATCACATTATTATATTAGTTTTTTCTCAAATACTTATGTCTCATATAATTATATATAAGTTTATCTAACAGAAGCTATCAAACATCAACATGTGCAAGTGCATCATTTCATTTCGTATCCATCATTACATGCCATAGCACATTGCATCTCATTCCCCACATGCAATTACATGTAATCTCATCTTCCATCCACATTTACATGTAATTTCATCCTTCATATGCATTTACATAAAAACCTATTTTCCAAACCCACTTACATGTAATCACATCCTCCATCTGCACTTACATGTAATCTCATTCTTCATTCCCACTTACATGCATTTCCATCCTCCAAACCCAATCACATGTCACAATTACATGTCAATCACTTTACATGTAATTGCATTTTGAGAACCCATTTTTTACTAAAGCTCACACTTTTAAAGTCAAAATTATCATTTGCACACATTCCCATGCGCCTATGTAATAACCTTAGCCAGATTATAACCCAACAACTCCAATTTTAAAGTTCAAAAATCAATTGTTTGACATTTCATCAAACACTTGGCTAGCAAGTTCTATTATAACTGAAAATGATGTTGGAGAATTTGTTCTCTAAATATATTCAAATCTAAATTCTGGAACTGAATGCTAAACCACAAACTTTACCAAATAAGATTGATTGGCAACTGATTTCTTTATTCCATTTCATAATCAGAATGTTACAAGTTTAGAAACTGATACTAGAATCACCAATACTGGAAACCAGTTTGCAGAATTAAATTCCTAGATACACACACCTGTAATTAATTTGCAGGCCCTTAATTGTTGGCTCTTGTGTGTAGAGGCCCAATCGCTACCTTGCCAGATGAATCGCAGCACATGTATAATTGCTAACAAGCCTTTCCACACCCAACGTCCACCTCCAACTTAGTTCAGCAGGTTATCTAGTTCAAACGCAGATCCTCACAACATGAATTACAAGTCCAGTATGTGTGTGCAGCTACAGCAAAAGAGATCGCAGTCTCTTATTGATCAAATTCAGCCCTTATCTCCTGATCGCAGGGCTCCAAACATGCACGCAGCCTATTGAAATCTATTTGACAGACCCTAACTCCCAACAGCGACGCTTCCAGACTTGATCGCAGCCAAAAAGGAATGAATACCAAGTAATAATTAGGTCCTAAATGCTGCTTCCCTGTGACTACGGCAGCTTCACAAATGCCCTCTGATTCTTCAATGCAGATCACAGGTGTTATAGATTGACTGCAACAACGAATTCCTTCCAAACAACTTCCTTCAACATCAACTTCTTCTTAGCTATAGTAAGAGACAGTAGAGAAGTCAATAAATAAATCACAAAAGCAAATTCTCCTTAGACACAATATGAAACAATAGGAGAATGTTGGCCAATTGTATACTTCAACACAATTGCCAAGAACTTTTCAAACATAATCCTTGTACATTAGCAAAGACATACAGTTTAGAACACAGGAAAATGCCTCAAAGGCACAAAAGCAAATATATATTCAGACGTGCTTTTCCGAATTCAATGAGCTCTCATTTATAATCTTTCGTTGGCCAAAGTTTCCTAAATAACTCCACCTCATAAATTGTGGAAGTTTCCCAAAAGAACTCAACACTAGAAACTTTCCAACACACTTTTTAGAAACATCTCTTAATGTCATTATTATAATATATAAACATTAGTATAATAATGCAACTCAATGATTAACAAATAAATAAGAGCTCATGCAATTATTACTTTATTAACTACAAGTGATGACCAACTACCGAAGCCACCCACTGCACTGCCAAAAATAGCAACTACCAATAACTGACTTACTAAAAATAGTAAGTTCAAAACTAAGACCCCCAAAACACCCAATTAGCTCACGAGGGTCCCTGTGATGAGCTAACTCCATCAACTACGTAGACCTGCCAAAAACAAGGACATTACAGCCTAGTGGCCAAGGGAAAGCACTCTTTGGGATAAACTTCATGAAGGAGAATTTCTCCAGATTCTTAGATAGTCTGATTGATGTGTCTTCCAGTAATCAAAACAGAGTTGCGGAACTCCAGAAACTCAGCGGATGCATACACGTGGCCACGGAGGAATTGCCAAATCAATTAAATGTTGTGAAGGAATTGGCCAGGGAACATTCTAAGTGGCTCTTGAGATACACCAACATACACGTGCCTAGGAATGAAGAGCTAATCCCAATCATACTTGTCGCTAAGGCCTATAGAACAAGAGTAGAAAAGGGGAAGAAGATGAAGTGATTCACATTCCGCCCCCTTTTCACTTTCTTATGTAATTATTGCAATACAACAAACTAGTTTCTTGCCATTTGTCATTCTTTGAGAAGATGAACAGATTGAACTTCTATTGTAACGGTCATCTCAGAATCCTATATGTATGAAATTGAAAGATTAATAAAAGGTCGGCGAATTTTTGGTGTGAAGTACTTGATGTTGCAGAGTCTATTGAATGGTATTTTGTATCAACTATTTTCTGCTTCAATTTTGTTAGTTGTAGTTATATGTTTTCTCTTTTTTTCTAGATTGAAGTAAGAAAAGAACGGAGTTTCATTCCCCTGTTTCAAGGCAGCGAACAGATGTGATAACCAGTGTCATTGCACGTTCAAAGAGGAATCCCTTAAACATTTTTCCCTTTTAGTTAACTTCTTCTTCTCTGTAGTTCGGATCCTAATTAATTCAATTGAGTATTAGTTGTTATACTATTAAGTTTTGTGAGCTCATAAGATGTGTGGGTTTATATACTTAATCAATTCCTCATAAATCTTTTTCTGCCTAAGTTAGATCCTCCTTAGGTCTGGCTCAGTTTTACCTCTTCTGTTCTTAGGTCAAGAATACACCCCCATACTAGTTTAGGAATAAAACATAATTCATTGCAAATCTACCATAGGGAGCTATACCTATTAATTCAGAGAAAGGCCAATCTATCCAAAAGTGGCTTTTCAACTGCTTGTAATCAGATATTGTTCATAATTCGGGCATTCAAGAGTCATAATTAAAAAAGAACAAATTTGTTTACCAACAAATGTAAACTTGTGTAGGTGTGCAAAGTAGCTTTTTTTAATCTCAAATATTGTCTTTAATGTTAACTAATTAACCCATGCATGAAAAAAGTTTTAAATCCTTAAAAGTTTTCGAATTTCTTGGGTTTCTCAATTTTCCAAGTCCTTACCTTGTTTTTGTCGAGTCCACATCAAAAATCAGCTTGTCAAGTCCAAGGTGACTCTTGGTCTTGTGACTATGGTCCAAATATGCCAAAAATGACTTACTGTGAATAGTAAGTGTACAAAAAACTGCCTCAAATTACCTCAAAATGAACTCCAACTGAAATTGCCTAAGCCATATACCTTCTAAGTCCCTTTCATGTCCAGGTTAGCTTACGAGACCAAGGGAAAATAGGCTAACCACAACAGTGTGTTGTGAACTCTAGGAAGGGGGCATTATTGATAAAGTCATTTAATATAATTAATATTATTAAAGTAAAACCTAGTTTGACTTCAATAATCTAATTTAAATCAATAAACCCACAATAAATAGTATATCAACTCATGGGAATAATCCAACCACTTCCCAGATATAGATATGATGCCAACTAACCAACTCCACAACTTACAGTAAATAGTAAGTATGAGCAAAATATCCAAGCGAGTTACTGAAAATAGTGTGTGAATCAAAGTGTCCTGAATGATCTTTGTAGGCACGCTACAAATAAAATAGGACACTAAGTTAAATGATACCATAAATGAAAAGATCGAAGGACTCGCTTTGTACTCGAAAGGACTCATGAGTCCATGAACAAATCAAGTCAACTTGCCACAAACTTGGAAGCCAAGTCCAGGCAATTGCTAAACTCAAAGTCTGAATTGTTTTCTCAAAACTCTCCCAAGTCCAACGTCAAGATTCTGACCGCAAACTACAAATGCTTAGTCATCTTTAAAACTTGATTTTATTTACACTTTTCGTCTCATTTGTTATTTCTTATCACTCAAAATGAGTTTGTTATTTATTGTTTGTTATTTTTCAGGGCTTAAAATTGAGTTATATTAGGGAAGAAAGAGGAAGACGTAGACTTTGGTCTATTGTTTTTTACATTTGGACAAATTATTATATGTAATTTGTAAACATTTATAAACTTACGCTGCTTTTTTATAATTTAAGTTTGGAAGTACGAGTATGCATGATAAATTTCAAATATTGAATGTTTGGAGAACATATGACATGTGTAATGTTTCAATTATGGTTCTAATGTTTCTCTAAATGCATTAATTTTTTTATTTTTGTAAAGCTACAATTTTTTTCTTTTGCGAAGTCCTTCCTTGATCTTTTTTTGAGTCGGAGCAACCAAATCTAAGTCCAGTATTTTTGTTTATTGAGTCAAAGGCGAGTCCAAGTCTTCTAACTATCAATAATAAAGAAATGAGCACCATGAGGTCAACTAAAGAGCCATAAAACACGCTCAAAATAGCCCCTTAACCACCATATTAGCCTACAGGGACCACTGATTATAGGTTAACCTCTTAAAACAATTGATGCTTACGAAGGTGCAAAATTGGGGACATTGCACACAATGACATCTTTCCCATTCAAACCCATGTCCAATCCTTCTCACACTGAAGGCAATTATATTTTTGACTCTAAAAAAAACATAGAGAATGTTGTTGAGCTTCCAAACGTTCTATCTTATCCTTTCAACCCTATGTGCTAAACCTAATCATATCTCTGTTTCAATTTTCTATGCATAGTTCAAGTTTTTTTTTTGATTAAAGACGTGTATGTGACCAATTGGTTCTCTCTTTCAACATTCTATACTTAATTCAAATTTCTTTCAGTTAGAGCTGTGTATGTAACCACTTCTCGTCCTATCTTGGATTGCAATTCTCAAGCTATTACAACTTTTAAGGACTGCTTTCTCAAGTGGCTGTTATACTCTAATAACTGGTGACTGCCAATATTTATTTTAGCATAATTATTTTATTCCCAAAAAAAGTGATTTATCCCACATCTCTCGGATTACCTGTGGTGAAGATATGAGTGCAACAGGCCTAAAGAATTGGCAGAAAAAAGCCCTTAAGATGTTGATTGTTGAGGTCTCAAGTCATAACATGTCTATATTATGAATTCCAGATATTGCCAATAGTTTTAGGATTCCATTGGAAAAATAATTAAACACTTCAACTGACTTACTAGTACCATTAGTCATTACACTATTCAATCCTTGCAACAATTTGTGAAATCACTGAGCGTGTACATACAGTAGTTCTTAATAACATGGAAAATATGCACATATTTCATTTAATTGTCAAAGAATAAACAAACAAATCAAATACCAACAATAAAAATTATCGTACTTTTCACTTCTCTGCTCAGTGAGGATGCAATTCCCATATGACAATCATCAACATTTGCCGATTCTGAAGCACAAGTATCTTCCCCATCAAAAGGTTCTGATATTTCCTGATCCCCTGCTGCTGTAACCTGGTCTTTCAAAAAGCTAAGGATTTACTGATAAATATCAATAATGTAAACACCCAACTGCATGGCACAGACAAGTGGAAACTAGCTAGCGCATTCAGGAGTTGGGACAAACTAGAGAATAGCATGAAAGACAGGAAACAAAATGACAGTCATAACAAGCCTATATGTAGCTCTGCCTCATAGTCTGTCCAATATTAACAAAACAAAAATCCGTCTTATATTCTGTTCAAAACTTCAATGTTTAAAGATACTCTGCCACATGGTCAGCCCTTCTCTATGAAAATTTCAAGAAGTAATGATTGCGATTGTTATGTTCTACATTACTTTGGATCACCTGCTTTGCTGGCCTTAGATTCTCCAAATGATCATAAACTTGGTGCTATGACATGAACCAGGACACGAACATTGACTGTCAGTAGAATTAGTATCCAAACAATAGTAAAATAAGCCAATGTTGTAAATTAATCAAGCAAATTGAACATTACGTGCTCCATGCCATACACCATTTTCTTGTTCTTATATACAAAAAATTTGGCAATTGTGATTCATTTTGATCAAAGAAGACTTATAAATGTGCCAATCCACAAAATACATTGAAAGATTAACATGTCATGTACTTTTCACCTTCAGATTTACAATACAGAAATACCTTCAATAAATTTTACTAGGTCAAAGCATCCTTATCTCAACATAGTGTTATATTGACAACTATCTAGTATTGTTATTTACAGAAGGATACTTTCATGAGTTGTTTGAACCTTTTTCCTGACTTTGCAAGGTGGCCTTTTGTGTCCAGTGCCCCCATCAAGCTCCAGACCAGTATCATCTGAAGCACTTAATGATTTGCAACGCTCTGCACAAATTGCAGCCACAAACAGCTATAAATTCCTAATCATAACAGCTTCCAAAAATAAGAAAGGACTTTTAAAAAAGATAAGTGTGCAATGTAGTAAAAATATACAGCCAAAATGGTCATTATTACAAATAAGGTTTGTAAATGTCCATAATTCCAAAACTCATTCTCGGCAAGGGTGACTCAACTTACTAGGGACTCGGTGAAAAAACTTAGGGTAGACCCCACAAAGTGAAAATCCAAGAAATTTAGAGAGTTTTAAGGATTTAAAACTTGTTTCATGAACCCTTTATTTAATAAACCTTAAAGACACAATAACATCATCAAACAGAAGCTAATTTGATCACATCCACAACTATACACCAACCACATACGTACAAATGCAAATTGCAACTTAAAGAGTTGCATAGATATATAATTATTTTCAAATGTATACAAAGCTCATGGAATATGAAATCCAAGACATCAAATTTTCCAAACATATATCAAAACAGAAACAACAAATCTATGGCTCAACCACTCAAAGGAGCATGCATCCTACCTACAAAGGCACTCAAGTAGGTCCTCGATGACGTAACAGCCACGATATTGTTTTAATCATGACTATGCAGAATTTTGAGATAATGGATATGCATTATGTAGATTTCTATGATAATGATTTTCATAATTGGCCTTTTATTTTCTTAAGACTTATAGTTTGATGGGGATTTCAGAGCGACGCTGAAATAAGGTTGAGGTTGGTGCCCTTTGCAAGGGTCTTAGGGTGACAGTGAGAGGTACTAAGATACTCATATATCCATACTGAGATACTGAGGTACTCACTCCATACTTTCTGGCATAAAGTATCTTCATCTATTTCCCCTCAAACAATGCCGCAATTCATTTTATACTGGTTACTCTGTCCATCCGTATTTGGAGATGAAGATGCTCACTCATTTTAAATTGCCGCTAAATCATGGAGATGTCTTTTATATTCAACTACTCCTGTAGACATGTTGGTGATCATATTCTATGTCATTGATGCTGGAAATGACTTTCACTATTTTGCAATGATTCTCATTTTACATCCTTTCGATACTGAAGGCTATTTGTATTCCTTGGTCGGGGTCCTGTCTTCTATTGAACATTGTTTATATGGCTTCTAACCAGGATCGTCTCTTAGTGCAATTTTCCTCATATATCTTTTCATTGGCTAATGACTTCCTGTGTAGCTTTATATTGTCTCAAGCTATTCTTCGTTGTAGGTATTGTTTGGCTTTGTGCTATGTATCCATTCTGTCATCTTCTATGACATTCGACGCTGCTCAATAAGGATATTTCATTTGATGATGCTTGTCAACATACTCCATATTGTGTGGTGTGGATTTGACATATCACAGACTGACTCATTTTGTATGCTAATGTTCCCTTTCTACACCAAATTAGTACCAGCATACACCAGCACTGGGAAGGCTAACTGTAGAATGGATTCATTCATTGTGAAACTTGCAATTACTATAAACTTATCCAGCTATGAAGCACTGTTGACCTGTCATCCACCAAAGATAAAATTGTAGTCATCAAACAACATATCTATGACAGTAGCCTCTTCATGTAAGTATTAGTGATACTGATTATGACTGTTGTATTTGAACACACAATTCTGACATTAATGACAATTCTTCATCATGAATTTCCATATTCTCTTGATCATGATTTTTAGTGTCTTGACACACATTGTTTGAATATAAGTAGTGTGTAAAATCTAAAGATTCTCCCTTTAGCATGGATTTTGGACTCAAACTTTTCAAAATTTTAGAGTTCCATCATACCCTACAAACCCTCACAAATTTGGTTGAATACATGTGAATATTCAACCTAGGGCTTGCTCATAGAACCTTCAGATCTCTTGAGGCAAATCTGCAATTTAGGAATCTACAAGTACATTTCCTAACCTTATGAAATCCAGGAGGCCATTGAATTCCAACCATGGAGTCACAAGTTAGGACCCAAAAGCCATGGAAACCCTCAATTTCAAGGTTTGCTGACCCAACCTTAGTAAAACAGAGATATCTTCTACCAAACTTAACAAAAATGTATGAAACAAAGTACAATGGAATCAGGATTCACAGCTCTACCAACTTATGCCATCTTATCCAGTCCACCAATGCGTAAAACTCTGTACACACAATAAATGCTCAAGAAAACTGTTTATTTCTCCTCGAATTTGATTTGTCTGTACAGTACTTCACACCTCTGGTTATTTCTAGGGTGTGGATGCATAAATACATCATCCCCAATGGTTACAACAGAAATTTGAAAGGTCGGGACCATTGGGTGAAAAGTTGCACTTTTTGACAAAAGTAGTCAACAACAAAAATTGCAAAATCAGCAACTTTTACAACTTTTCACTTAAAACAAGATTACTTGTTCATTTGCATTCCTCCAACCCTTATTAAGGTAGAATTAACATAAAAACATATTAGAGACTCCTATTTACTCAAAATATGCAATTTTAGATCTTTTTGGACTAAGTGAACTTAGGTTATAAGCACACCTGAAGTTCCTTAACCAAACATAAGATCGTTGCTTATTACATTCTAAGTGAAATCAAGAACATCGTGTTGTGGATCATTACATATCTTTCACAAGGTCATCCTATGCCTTGATCCACATTGTACCCTTGGTGCCCTGCACTAGAGTGCACTGGCGTCGTGAATACAAGGCCAAAAAAGTCGCTTTACACTAAAGAATCGGCTCTAGAAGCGTGTCGTGGCCGCAAAGAATCAAATCTCGTCGCTATCAAAAAACTATCTAGATAGGATAACATGAAGTTTTAACCCACCTGTGCACACCTATAAAGTTGACCCTTTGAGCGTCACCATTTTGCAAGCAACTCCGAAAGTTATTGTGAAAATGCAAAAAAACCGGGGTCATTGATCATAAAAAAGATGCACACCATTAAACATTGTGAAATGTGGCACTGACATGGGCCCACACAATTATTGACAAAGAAAAGCCTTTAAATCTGATGGATAGCACAGTTTCCCATAACAAAATGGTAGAAGAAAACACGGGAAGGGATAACATGAAATGTCTACACCATTCAATGTGGCACAATCCTATTAACTGCTGAAAAGATGCACGACGTGAAAGATGAGACACATGGCAACAGCATGAGCCTTAAAACCTGGAAAAACACTACATTACCATCACTTGAATGGAATGGAGATATGTGGCAGAGCATAGTATTTCGCCATTTTGCAAGGGGCAAAAAGGGAACCCTGTGAAATAGCGAAACTGGCATAACACAAAGGTTAGCTGCAGATTTGAGGTGTTAACCCACTGTGACAAATTTCAGCCCATTGAAGGTTTCTCAGATCGATTATCTGTGATGGGCTGAAGGGGGGCAAAACAGCCTACAGTATGCATCTAATGCATTTGAAACAAGTTTCGCAACATCTAAAGGAGAGATAACACTAAGATTGAAGATAAATCTAACAAAATGTTGTGCCTACATACACAAAATCTTCATAGGATTATATTTGTAAACTATGTAACTAGCAATTTAACTAAGAGAAGCATTTTATCCTTAAATACTTTTCTCTTTGATATCATTAGATTAAAAACAATTTAGTGCAGTAGTATGTCACTCTAGTGAAATTCATTCCACCTTAAATATATCCCTCCCTCCTATTGTTGTCCTTGGACATCAAAACTAATTATAATCTCACTTGAATTTTATAGCAGAAACTAAAAAAAAGATATCTTTAAGATTTTTGTTGGAGTACATTAAGGTTCCCAGCCAAGGGCAACAAACAAAGATTGATATAGCTAAAATGACCAAGGAGACACATATCAAAAAGACACTCACATATTCCCACTGTGACCCTATTCTGAAAAGAGTACATAAAACTCATTGTATCGAAATATCTCATGGACTTCTACCAATAACCAACAAGATACAACATAAAACCTTGATGGCATCCAAATCATCTAATCAAGAAATTTATAAAGTCATCTGTCTATTCATTGGCATCAAAGGTTATATCACGCACTGTGTTGCAGCATTGCCCTACCATCAACATAAACTTTCCTTGATGAAAAAGAACAAACCTGCATGAGCTGCATATTGACTAGCTTTAATTGGTTTCCTGCATGTCTTACAAGATACCTGCAAGACCATTTTTGACAAAACAACATTAAAGTTGTACTTATAGTGAATGAAAATTTTCAATGAATAGATTCTATAGAAACTAATAGCATGAGCAGAAGTTAAATAAATTAATGAAAGAGCAACTGGAAGAATGTAATACAATATTCAAAAACTTCTGAGAAGCATAAAAAAAAAACTGTCCATGAAAAAAAGATTCTTTAGAGGACAAACAGTACTTTAAAAAAGATGAAGCATTACAAAACTCTGCACATGGACTTAATATTAAGAGAAAACAGGATGGTATACTTGAGAGACAGGACATAGTTAATTATCTATGTTACCGATTTGTCAGCCTCAAGCCCCAGATCCGGGTCATATCCAAACCCAATTGAGATTCCTAAAATATTCTGTCAAAGAATTTCAACAAACCTAAAACAAAGATTTGATTTGTTAACATTGTAACCAACCCCAAAGGGTTTTGATTTTTTTCCATTATTTTTTCAGTTCGTATTTGTTATTCCACTTTACAACATTAACCTAGGGCTGGCAATTTCACACAGAATTGAAAACTTGGAGCCATAATTTACAAACTCTGTGAATACTCTCTGATTTGCCAATTACTCTCTACATTTTTGCTAGGCACATTTCTACAAGTTCAACTCTTCCATTTTTAAGACACAAATGAGGAATGGGTAAAAATGCAAATGCATTTATGTAATGTCCCCTCTCCCATAGAATTGAATAATAAATAATAAATTAATAATTGAAGTATTAATAATAAATTATAATATAATTTGTTATTAAGATAATAATGAAAGAAAATTAATAATGCATTATATAAAATTATATATATTATCTATCATTATGGTCTATATAATAATAATAAAATTAAATATAATAAATAATGATAGCTAATATATTTATATAATTTCTTATTATAATAATATTTGGATAATGTAATAGTTAATCATTTAAAAATTAGTATAAAACATTAATAAAACAGAGGACAGGTCTCTTCAAAGGGATATTGAAGCTCTTATAACAGCAATTGGCTAAACTGACTAAGGGGGAGTGTTTGGAGAAAACAAATAGGCAGATACAACAAATGTAGTGTTAATCACTGGATAGGAGAAGGATTGACAGAGCACTTAAAAACATCAATAATAGATTGGCAGTGTTAAAGTAATTAAGATCGTTTCTGCAAATGTATTTTCATTGCCATTGTAATTGATGATTTCCAAATGCAGATTTGGATCTCATATAAATATGAGAGGAGGAGACATGTCTCTTCAAAAGACATGAAGAGACATGTCTCTATAGTTAATCACCATTTAGTTTATAAATAACTATATGTATAACTCATCTTTAACATATATATAATATTAATTTATTAACCATTTATGTAATATAATAATATATAATGCATAATATATAATACATATTATATTACACATATCATATATATATATATATATATATATATATATATATATATAAGATATATAATGCATAATATATATTATATGTTATATTACATAAATAATATATATTATATATATAAGATGCTTAAGGACAATTTATCATCAATGAGGTAGCTTAAACAAAATCGATCCAACAAAGTCATGTCCCGTAGCTTATGAAGTCATAGAAATACATACATACATACATACATATATTATTATCAGTAATATGAGACATAAAACAATGTTCATATAAATCATGAATGCAAATACTCAATGTAATGAGTATATCACTTCGACTGATGCTATACTTCAACAGGCAAACTGATGTAGTGGAGAGTAGGAGGAGTTAATCATATGGTGTGCTGGATTTATTTAAAGAGAGTAGACAGGAGAACTGGCAGTAATTCCAATCAGCATACTCTGATGGAAAAGAATATTAACGGAAAAGACATATGCCTACATCACTCCAATCATGGGCAATGCGAGATTCAATAAGGAGCCTTTATGAAAATCAATATGTTTAAGACAATGGAAGACATGCAATTATCAATGAATGCTACAAAAGGATTGACGGGATAGATCAAGACTAATGTTCAGCACAATCGAGTGTTAGAGCCAAATGCAACTGCTCAAGTATTCAGGGTGTAGGAAGAAGATTAGACGTAACGATTAATGAATCCACAAGAGATTCATATGATCATCGGAAGGGATGAATGAGTATTAGCTCAACTATACCATAGCCAACTCATCACTATGAGAGTGTTGTCAGCATCCACAAAAGATATTTAGTCAGCATATAGAATGAGGCAGTAGGTCATCTCACTAAGAAGGCAGACTTTACCACAGAAAAAGACAGGAGTCCTTTGGATATATACCATGGAACTTTAAGATGATATTCCAGCTGCAGGGGCTGTCAAAGATTATGGTATCAGTCGAACTGAGTCATCCTCAGATTTTACTGTATATAATAAAATATAGATACACACACAAACACGCACATATATATAACCTTATTCTATACTGTAAAAGACTCTTATATATATATATATATGCAAATAGAAATAAACTTCAGTATTGATTGAGCATTATTATCTTAACTGATGCCTCATTTAGTAGTCATTCAAGTGGCTAATAAAACCAATGATCATGCCACGTAGTGACATGACACTATGTGCTAATAGCCACATAGAGTCGTGTCTCTACGTGACATGACTATTGCCTATCATATATATTTCTCAATGCCGATGAGAAACAGGATAAATTACCACAGCAATCCCAAAGTATTATCTGCAATATAAATCATATCTGCCATTGCACAAGTCAGTACATATTATTAGCATTTACAGCAGATCGAAAGTATAAACAATTTTATCAGATTTATTAAGAGTACACGTGATCAGTCAAGGTCATTGCTGTAACAAATATATATATTAAGATATAGCTCTCTGCTATATATTATAAATACATTACAGTATTCGGGCATATTTGAATACATCAAAATATTTCTGAATTGTTGGGTGGATATTTTGCAACCAACAATTTTAGGTAAAAATTCAGTCGCAAAATAGGATGACCAGCCACAGCGTGTGAGACAGAGTCTCTCCTACCTTAAAGGGAACGCTCCCCCTTCTCACCGTTCCTTGGATCAACTCAAGGTAAGCAAGAAGTCGAGAGATCTTAAACAGGGTGTTACTAATATCCTTTCTTCTTAACATTCAAGAAAGGATCCACTTACTCGTAGAATGAATAATGGGCAAGGTAAATCTCTAACTACACTTCTATCAAGAGCTGGAAACAGTGATACCGATAAATCTTCACTAACTCAAAGGCTAGCTAAAACATACCAGTTTGGCTCTAAGTCCGGTCGTACTTCTATGTAGTAAAAGTTTTACAATTAGGGCACAAAGACTCCAAAAAGTACGAACAATCTAACTATTTTGCGAATTAACATGAAAATACAAGCCACAGACAAAGCTTCTAGCTATGGATTTTCACAATTGTTCCTGGTCAAAGCTCGGGCTTCAATTGTTTCTTAACTCTCTATGCTCTTTTATTGAACAAACAATAATAACATGAATCAAGACAATAGGCACAAATTATAGTCAAAGCTTCTAATTTGTTCTATCACAATTGCTTCTAGTCAAAGCTTCGAATCCAATTGCTTCTTTTATTCACTTTTCTCTCAAATTCGTACTACACAATCAAAGTTATGATTGCACAAATGTGGCAGAGCTTTCTTGCATACAACAAAAGATCCTTTTTACAATGAGGGTGCACTCCTTTATATAGGCTGCCCCCTCTATATAGGCAAAGAAGTTGAGAAAAAGGGGGGAGGAAAAAGTGGGAGCAACTCAACCAACTTTGACCAAGTCTAACTACAGAAACTGAAGGGTTACATGCAACTCACATACAACTCACATTACATCTTTTACATACACATGTAACTCGCATTACATGTAATTACACTTTTTTATGTAATGCATCTTCTCCAACTACAAACATGAAAGAAGAAGAAAGAAGATGGAAAAGAAAAGAACAATTCTGAAAGGCCTTGTACTTGACAATGCAATCCTTGATGATAACAGGATTGGAAGTTCCTGTACCTTGTACTGCTGCATTCACGTTGATAACCATAGTGTTGCGTCTTTTGACAACCTTTAGCTCTCTTTGATGAATCGTCCATTATCATGTGAAAACTTGATGTGATCCATCTTTTCTCGCTCAAGTTGTCGTAAATTCTCCTTTGTAGATCAGCACAAACTCGAGTCTTTGACACTTTGAAAACCTTTTTGATGATGTTCGGATGTACACTCGAAACAACTTTCCATCAGCACCTTTAACTCTTTTTTTTTTTCTTTTTTTTTGAAGTAAAGTGTTTGGCGCATGGGAATGCATGTAAATGGAAATTGCTGATTTTCAAAAAGTGACTTGGGCTTTCAAGATGTGATTACATGAAAAATGGATTACATGTAAATGCAACATGTAACGGAAGGTGGAAAGTGAAATGAGATGCAAGTGTGAGTGAAAGATACGCTTTACATGCATATGCGGATGAAGGCTAAGATGAAAAGCATGAAAAGATACGGAAACATGTATTTGCTCATGGAGGTGTGAATGCATATGGAGAGGAGAAAATGACATCTTTTTGACTTTACAAAAAGTGACTTTTAGTCAAAATTGGACTTTTTAGATGCAATTACACGTAAGATATTTCGTGTAATCGTGTCGTGCGAATGAAAGTGAAAAATGAAATGGATGAAAACGGAAATTAAAAATGGGAGTACATGCATATGCGGATGGGATGAAAAACATATAATCACATTTCATTGAGTGAGAGATGAAGTGTTGTGAAATGGAAATGGAAAGTGGAGTGAAGTGAAACGTGCTCAAGTTCTTGGGAAAGAACTTGCAATTTCTTCCAAATTGAAAAAAAACCGAAATGCAAACAAGCAAAACATAAAAACAAACACAAAATAAACACATGCTTTTGGCAAAATACTCAAACATGCCAACAAGGAAACCACTTCAATATGCAAATTCGAATTTGGAATTTGGGGAAATTCCAAAAGTGTGAAAATGAAAGTTTTCATCCTTTCTAAAGGCAAAATGCACTTTTCATGGCATATATATGGACAAATGGGCAATTTCAAGCAAAAATATGCATGAAACTAGCAAGATAAACACAAATTAAATAGCAAGAAAGAAAGAGTCCACTTGCATGAAGATTAAGTGCCAAAAATGAAGGAGAAAGAGCCAAAATAGCAAGTTTTATAAACTTAAGACAAATTCTCCCTTAAATCCAAATTTTCAAACAATCTTTTGACTTTTTCCGCACTTGCATGTAATGGACATTCAATGGTCGGATTTGACATGAAAGTGCCAAATAAATGGTCTCTAAAGACAATATCATGCATTTAAAACTCAAAAACAATCCCTTTTGATCAAATGTATGGGCTGAAAATGCAAATTTTTGAGTTTTTTGAACAAAAATATGACTTTTTTATTCAAAAATCTGGGCCGTTTTTGCAAAAACGTGACTAAAAAATGCATGTTTTAAAGTCATTTTTCACTTGTGAATGCAAAAACGACTTCCCCAAATGCATATGCATGGATCAAAATGCAAAAAAGTGACTTTAAAACGTGATCAAACTTTGAAGATTTATGGAGTGTTATACAAACAACATGCCCAAGCTTGGGAGTTTCAAACACGTTTTTGGGTGCAATAACTTGATTTTTGATGAGGGTAAAATGATCACCTCTCCAAAACATGATGAATGCAATTGATTTCATTCAAATCCATGAAGAGAATCAAAAGTTATGATCAAAATAGGAGGTTTTTGGAGCAAGAACATGTTTTCTTCATATAATAGGACATTTTTGTGTTCATTGCATATTTTAAAACATGTAAGAAGGCAAAATATGACCTTTTTGATGCAATTGCATGTTTTAAAATATGTCTTTGGTTATAATCTCACTTTTTGAAGCCCATTACATATTTTAAAATGTGCAAGTCTCCAAAATCTCACTTTTTGGAGTCACTTACATATTCTATAAACATATCTCACATTTTTCATGCACAAGTATGAAAACTCAACTTTTCATGTCATTGCATCAAAAAGCTCTACTTTTACAAGCGTTTGATGTAATGGTATGAAAAGTATCCTCAAAGTGAATTTTTATATGCATTAGCATGAAAAGTTTCCACTTTTCATAATTTTTTACATGCATATGCACATAAAATGTCCACTTTTAAGCTTTTAAGTTATGCATTTCACTTATTTTTATAAAAATGTCAACAATATGGGTCAAAAATAACATTTATGCATCATATTAATCAATATAATACATAAACATTATATTAAAGTGACATTTATATAAGTATTTGATTTTAAAATCAAAAATTTAAAAAGTAACTATATAGTTCTATGTTCACTTTAAGTGAAAACTTAAAAAGTAACTTAACTTAAAATTATAACATAAAGTGCACTATAGTCACTTTAAGTTATAAATTTAAATGAAAAGTAACTTTAAAACATAACAAAAAGTGAGTAAAATGTTATATTTTCAAAAAGTGAATGTCAAAATGAAAATATAACATCATATTTTTAATTCGTGTTGTTGCACCTAAAATGTCCACTTTTGAGACACTAAAATGACCATATCTCTTGACTAACAACTCCAATTGACCTCTAGATTAGATCGAATCGAAGGGGAAAACGAAAAGCATAACATGAGCAAATTCAAAAGACCAAAATCAAGCAAACACAAACTCAAAAGCAAAGAACGGACTATGAAGACTTCAAAAATCAAGCAAAGGCTCGACAAAAAGCAAAACAAAAAAGACTTGACGAAGACCTTCAATTAAAAGATTCATTATATCAATTGATGCCGATTGCTTGATCAATACTAACTAATTAAATAATGAAATAAACTCAAAGAAATGCGAAACTAATTTGAAAATGTTTCGTACTGTTACCTACATTTTGTGGTGACAAATTGTAGGACAATAATTGGCTCTGTCTGGGGAATGTTACTCATTTATTCTTGAAAACAAAGAGTGACATAGAATCCAGTTCTTTAAGTGCCTTTATCCACTCCATTGGGCTATAGAGTCAGGCGACCAAAAATAAAAAGAAATCTAAAGCGACTAAAGTACAACAAATCTAATAAAACAAAAATGTGCAAGTACACTTATTGAAAACAAAGGAAAACCTACCGAAATAAAACTAGCCAAAAATGTAAATTTTAGATGAAACCATTTACGGGTTCAACAAAATAGCTACCTTTTTTCAGTACCTTGCATGTTCATATGCAACTTCATAGAGATGGAGCACGAACAACTGAAGCAATGATGTCAAAGCCTGATGTAACACCTCCTGGAAGAGATGGAAGAATTCACCCTTTTGAGATGAATCATATGTACTGCTGCTCCAAGAAAGTTTCATGAATTGAAATTGCTCCTCCAGAACTAAAAATTTTTCTTTAACATCTTCTTTGATAGTATTTTCATGTTCATGTATATGTGGAATCTCTAACTTTCTATTAGCCTCCAACCAAGCAAGATGTCGGATTGGACATCCCCTTGATCGAACAAATTCTGAATTTTTCTTGCCAACTGCAATTTTCTTGACTGGTTCATTAATCACCAACACCTCTGGATGATCACGAAAACTTTGCTCATGTGATTTCAGTGATGACATGCCTATACTGCCTGCCTCAACATGCTGCTCACAAACTTTTGACTTGGGAAAGTCTTTACTGTTTATGAGAAATTCTTTTTCAAGCTCTGAGGTAGAACATTTATGCAAAGTGTTCCCAAGTTCATGACCTTGAGACACAAACATATCATTTTTAGCTTGATTCGAACTTGCTTGCATGTCAACTTTAATGACACAGCTATCTTGAATCTTGGAAGAAATTTTTCCTTCCTCATCTTTCATCATCATAGGCCTTCTAAGACTGCATACACCAGATATGAGAGTCGCCAGCTATGTCTTCTTCCTTTTCTTGGAAGAGAATAGCAAGATCACTAGCTTTAGATATAGGATGTGTCACTGCTACCTTTGCTAATGGTGCTTCAATTGCAAACTTCTTGGATGGTGAAGCTAACTTTTGTTGATTCCCAACAAGAGAACTTTGCAAAAAAGTTGGAAGAGGCCTCCTTGGTACATCTTCATGAGGAACAAAGAACATGCTTTGAGCTATTTGCTTTTTGAGGGCAAGAATCTCATTCTCTAATCTCTGCACTGTAGGATCTATTCTTGTGCTAGAAGAAGGTGAATTGTAAGAATAACAGCTTTCTTCAAACCCACTTGCTACAATTCTTATCTTCCCAGCAAGAATAAGATCATCTTCAATTTCAATTGCCAATATCTGTGCAGCTGCAAAAGTAGTCAGGGTTTCTCTCCTTAATAGAAAACTAACTTCAGGAATTTGAGCATTGACAAAGAAATACTTCAAATTGGTAGTTGAAGGGTGAGCAGCAACTGGAATTCTTCATGTCAATTAGTTGAAATGAGCAACAAATTCACGCATAGGCATGTGAGATGACTTCTTCAGCTGAGCAAGTTGAGCCAATAATGCATGGGCATCTTCAGGAGGCTTGAACCTTTCTTCAAACTTGGCTATGAGGGTAGCCCAGTTTGTGATAGTACGTGGTGGTAAATGGTAAAACCAATCAGCAACCACACCTTGTAGAGTTTCCACAAACAACCTAACAGACACGTCCTCGTATTCAATAGCATGAACACCGCATGCAATGTAGAAAGAAGCAATATGCTCATCAGGATGTTGTTCATCATCACCAAAGAATTTGGAAAATTCTTTCGTGAGCCATCAAGAAGATCATGTAGAGGTGGAGCTAGATTCAACGGCCCAAAAGCATTTCCCCAAGGACCTTGGACCATTTACATGTCCTTGGTAAATGCATGAAACAATTACAATGAATATTATTACAATGAAAAAGGATACGGGTATGCTTCAAATCAAAGCATGAGGCTCTCAAATGCACGTCGTATCCCCAGCAGAGTCGCCAAAAAACTGTTGGGTGGATATTTTGCAACCGATAGTTTTAGGTAAAAATTCAGTAGCAAAATAGGATGACCAGCCACAGCATGTGAGACAAAGTCTCTCCTACCTTAAAAGGAAGGCTCCCCCTTCTCACCGTTCCTTGGATCAACTCAAGGTAAGCAAGAAGTCGAGAGATCTTAAACAGGGTGTTACTAATATCCTTTCTTCTTAACTTTCAAGAAAGCATCCACTTACTCGTAGAACGAATAATGGGCAAGGTAAATCTCTAACTACATTTCTATCAAGAGCTGGAAACAGTGATACTGATAACTCTTCGCTAACTCAAAGGCTAGCTAAAACATACCGGTTTGGCTCTAAATCCGATCGTACTTCTATGTAGTAAAATTTTTACAATTAGGGCACAAAGACTCCTAAAAAAGTAAGAACAGATGAAAATACAAGCCACAAACAAAGCTTCTAGCTATGGATTTTCACAATTGTTCCTGGTAAAAGCTCGAGCTTCAATTGTTTCTTAACTCTCTATGCTCTTTTATTGAACACACAATAATAACATGAATCAAGACAATAGGCACAAATTATAGTCAAAGCTTTTAATTTGTTCTATCACAATTGATTCCAGTCAAAGCTTCGAATCCAATTGCTTCTTTTATTCACTTTTCTCCCAAATTCGTATTACACAATCAAAGTTATGCTTGCACAAATGTGGCAGAGCTTTCTTGCATACAACAAAAGATCCTTTTTACAATGAAGGGGCGCTCCTTTATATAGGCAAACAAGTTGAGAAAAAGGGGGAGGAAAAAGTGGGAGCAACTCAACCAACTTTGACCAAGTCTAACTACAGAAACTAAAGGGTTACATGCAACTCGCATACAATTCGCATTACATCTTTTACATACACATGTAACTCACATTACATGTAATTACACTTTTTTATGTAATGCATCTTCTCCAACTACAAACATGAAAGAAGAAGAAAGAAGACGAAAGAGAAAAGAACAATTCTGAAAGGCCTTGTACTTGACGATGCAATCCTAGATGATAACAGGATTGGGAGTTCCTGTACCTTGTACTACTGCATTCACGTTGATAACCATCGTGTTGTGTCTTTTGACAACCTTTAGCTCTCTTTGATGAATTGTCCATTATCATGTGGAAACTTGATGTGATCCATCTTTTCTCGCTCAAGTTGTCGTAAATTCTCCTTTGTAGATCAGCACAAACGGAAGTCTTTGACAATTTGAAAACCTTCTTGATGATGTTCGGATGTACACTCGAAACAACTTTCCATCAACACCTTTAACTCTTCTTTTTTTTTTCTTTTTTTTTGAAGTAAAGTGTTTGGCGCATGGGAATGCATGTAAATGGAAATTGCTGATTTTCAAAAAGTGACTTGGGCTTTCAAGATGTCATTACACGAAAAATGGATTACATGGAAATGCAACATGTAACGGAAGGTGGAAAATGAAATGAGATGTAACTGTGAGTGAAAGATACACTTTACATGCATATGCGGATGAAGGCTAAGATGAAAAGCATGGAAAGATACAGAAACATGTATTTGCTCATGGAGGTGTGAATGCATATGGAGAGGAGAAAATGACATCTTTTTGACTTTACAAAAAGTGACTTTTAGTCAAAATTGGACTTTTTAGATGCAATTACACGTAAGATATTTCGTGTAATCGTGTCGTGCGAATGAAAGCGAAAAAAGAAATGGATGAAAACGGAAATTGAAAATGGGATTACATGCATATGCGGATGGCGAATGGGATGAAAAACATGTAATCACATTTCATTGAGTGAGAGATGAAGTGTTGTGACATGGAAATGGAAATTGGAGTGAAGTGAAACGTGCTCAAGTTCTTGGGAAAGAACTTGCAATTTCTTCTAAATGGAGAAAAAACCGAAATGCAAACAAGCAAAACATAAAAATAAACACATGCTTTTGGCAAAATACTCAAACATGCCAACAAGGAAACCACTTCAATATGCAAATTCGAATTTGGAGTTTGGGGAAATTCCAAAAGTGTGAAAATGAGAGTTTTCATCCTTTTTAAAGGCAAAATGCACTTTTCATGGCATATATATGGACAAATGGGCAATTTCAAGCTAAAATATGCATGAAAATAGCAAGATAAACACAAATTAAATAGCAAGAAAGAAAGAGTCCACTTGCATGTAAATTAAGTGCCAAAAATGAAGGAGAAAGAACCAAAATAGCAAGTTTTATAGACTTAAGACAAATTCTCCCTTAAATCCGGATTTTCAAACAATCTTTTGACTTTTTCCGCATTTGCATGTAATGGACATTCAATGGTCGGATTTGACATGAAAGTGCCAAATAAATGGTCTCTAAAGACAATATCATGCATTTAAAACTCAAAAACAATCCCTTTTGATCAAATGTATGGGCTGAAAATGCAAATTTTTGAGTTTTTTGAACAAAAATATGACTTTTTTATTCAAAAATCTGGGCCGTTTTTGCAAAAACGTGACTAAAAACTGCATGTTTTAAAGTCATTTTTCACATGTGAATGCAAAAACGACTTCCCCAAATGGATATGCATGGATCACAATGCAAAAAAGTGACTTTTAAAACGTATAAAAGTGGATTAAAACCCCAATTTTCCGGACATTTTAAGCAAAAACGTGTTTCTCCAAGAAAAAAAAACGTGATTTTCCAAACAAAACGATTTGATGTTTAAACACAAAAATGGTGATCACTATGTGATGTAATCAGCAAATAGGGCCAAAACGATTTGATTCCATACAAAAATGTGATCAAACTTTGAAGATTTATGGAGTGTTTACAAACAACGTGCCCAAGCTTGGGAGTTTCAAACACGTTTTTGGGTGCAATAACTTGATTTTTGATAAGGGCAAAATGATCACCTCTCCAAAACATGATGAATGCAATTGATTTCATTCAAATCCATGAAAAGAATCAAAAGTTATGATCAAAATAGGAGGTTTTTGGAGCAAGAACATGTTTTCTTCACATAATAGGACAATTTTGTGTTCATTGCATATTTTAAAACATGTAGGAAGGCAAAATATGACCTTTTTGATGCAATTGCATGTTTTAAAATATGTCTTTGGTTATAATCTCACTTTTTGAAACCCATTACATATTTTAAAATGTGCAAGTCTCCAAAATCTCACTTTTTGGAGTCACTTACATATTTTATAAACATATCTCACATTTTTCATACACAAGCATGAAAACTCAACTTTTCATGTCATTGCATCAAAAAGGTCTACTTTTACAAGCTTTTGATATAATGGTATGAAAAGTATCCTCAAAGTGAATTTTTATGTGCATTAGCATGAAAAGTTTTCACTTTTCATAGTTTTTTACATGCATATACACATAAAATGTCCACTTTTAGGCTTTTAAGTTATGCATTTCACTTATTTTTATAAAAATGTCAACAATATGGGTCAAAAATAACATTTATGCATCATATTAATCAATATAATACATAAACATTATATTAAAGTGACATTTATATAAGTATTTGATTTTAAAATCAAAAATTTAAAAAGTAACTATATAGGTCTATGGTCACTTTATGTGAAAAATTAAAAAGTAATTCAACTTAAAATTATAACATAAAGTGCACTATAGTCACTTTAAGTTATAAATTTAAATGAAAAGTAACTTTAAAACATAACAAAAAGTGAGCAAAATGTTATATTTTCAAAAAGTGAATGTCAAGATGAAAATATAACATCATATTTTTAATTCGTGCTGTTGCACCTAAAATGTCCACTTTTGAGACACTAAAATGACCATATCTCTTCACTGACAACTCTGATTGACCTCTAGGTTAGATCGAATCGAAGAGGAAAACGAAAGGCATAACATAAGCAAATTCAAAGGACCAAAAACAAGCAAACACAAACTCAAAAGCAAAGAACGGACTGTGAAGGCTTAAAAAATCAAGCAAAGGCTCAACAAAAAGAAAAATAAAAAAAGACTTGACGAAGACCTTCAATAAAAAGATTCATTATATCAATTAGTACCGATTGCTTGATCAATACTAACCAATTAAATAATGAAATAAACTCACAGAAAAACTAATTTGAAAAAGTTTCGTACTGTTACCTACATTTTGTGGTGACAAAATGCAGGACAACATGAATCATGCATACTTCTCTAATATTTGAATACATCAAAATATTTGTGAATCATGCATACTTCTCTATCAGGAATTCTATAAACTTTTCAGGGGCAACTCTTTGTAATTACATTATTAAACTATTAATGAGTTTGGGCATTCAGCATAGACTTGTGAAAGAGTAGTAGTTACATTTATAACTAGCGAATATGTACAGGACAGAAACGCTCTGTATATTAGGACAAAGTATTAATAGATATAAAATGGGAATGACCAGTAAATTAGTGATTGATACGAATAGTTAATGAAAGAATGATAGCAACAATGGGATTATGTAATTAGCATTGGTGTTGTCCTGAGAGTGCTCAATGAAACATTTATAATGTTTCATGTCGATTCTTGATAAATTACTTAGGAGAAATAGAAAAGTTTTAGTGAAGAAAATTAAGCAATCTTACAGCATATTTTAGATTAATGCATATAGTCTTATTGGGTAGAACATCACAATCGCAGCTGGGTGTTCAAAGTATTAAAGAGGACTGGCCATCACTCGTTATCATTTCAGAGATTAAGAATATACATATAAGGTAAGGGACATTACACTACCATCAACTTGAAGAGTCATATCACAGCTATCATTCCAAGTGACAATACAATGTAAACGCTGGTTAAAAAGCATCATTCACATGATTTTTCTATAAAAGAATGCATTCTCTTTTGGGATGCCAATTTTTAATTTAATACATTTTGTAATTGAATTTTGCAAAAGGCAATGTAACATTACAAGATTTTTATTTTTAGTACTTGCTAATTTGCTAAGTTTTTACCGAGTTTTTGTTGAGTTTTTGCCGTGCTGAATATTTTGAGCTTACCATGTACTCTCCAAGCTCAAGTCTGTAAACTATGCTTGAAGCATTGTTGGCTTCAAGAGAGTAAGGTGTAGCATTCTCAATCCTTAAATGCCAGATTAAGATAATGTATGTTTCTCTTATTTAGGTTTTATGTTTCATGTTTTAGATTAGAATTTAGGTTAAATCAGTTTTCAATTCTTTTATGTTCTAAAAATTAATAATAATGATTGCTAAAGTTGTGAGTTTTCTATTAGAATTATGTTATCAAAAGCAGGAAGAGGTAAAGGAAAAATTTGTGGTTCGTCTTTGAAAACAATTTGCTGAAAATCATAGGCTTCAAGGGTTTTGACCACGCAATTTCCTGGTTTGAGCAAAAGTCTCTGATTTTCAAGGGTTGCATGTACTTGCATGTTCGTTCCACATACATATGCGCTTGCATCTTGCTTGCATATGCTGTTTTTGTTAGCATTTTTTATTGATGTGCATATGTGTGGGTTGGCACTCTCTATGGTGCTGATTTAATTTGCTAGGTGTCACCCCATATTTATGTTGACTTGAATCTGCATTTGATCTCTATATGCTAGTCCTAAGTTTGTCAGATAGACACAAGTATCTCCATATGCTGGGCAGTGTTCAGGTATCAAACTTTTATATTCTGTCAGTATCATGTGTTTTGCTCAACTGTTTTTAGAGATTTGCAGCATTCCCTGCAACATGATGACCAAGAATATTGTACAGGAGTCTATGCATTCAAGCATAGAGGCATTACCTGTAATAAGACATGATGGAGACTGTGAACCAGACACGTGGAAATTAAAATCTTGTGTAACGGCTTAGTTTGTACACCACTCATTCTGCAAACAAATCCTCATAATAACAGGCCATCATTTTTACTGCAATCAATAGAAAATACTGCATATGCTTGAAACTGCTTAGAAACCTGCCACTATGGATTTATAACATGTGGTGGAATATGTAGAAGATAACATATAGAATGCAAGCTCCTGACTGCCATTACTTTTGTGAATAGAAGAGAATGTAACAGGTATCATTGTGCTTCTATCAAGCATTTTGGTTTCCAAATGGATGCCGCTCTAACAGAGGTGGGTGTAGCTAGAATAGACAGACGGTATTTATTTTGGGGAGTGTTGGACACTACTCTTGGCCAGATCAAGGCACGCTTTCGTTAAAACTGAAGGCATCAAACATTTTTTTGTTCAAATGCACCAAAGGAAGTCATGGTGAGTGTGGCATGGTGAACAGGGGTGTGAAAGACCTTATATCCATTTCGGGAAAGATACAATATTGAGTTTGTCTTCAGCATCTGTATGTGTGCATTACACTGCAAATGCACAACCTCGTTTCTTTTCTAATCACTTCTGAAAGAGGTTTTTGGGCCACGACAGTCAATACAGGAAAAAGACAAGTAACATGTAACATCCCCATTCTTGCCAGAATTGGAGTTTCAAGGATTAGCATATTATTGTGATCTTCGTAAGCTAATTATTGTGGATGGAGGGTCTTTTGAGGCAGTGGCTTGGCTTGGGAGGATCTTGTCTGCTCCACAATTCAGTAAGCTACAAGTTGGTCTTTGTTTGGCTCAGATTGGACTTCGTTTGGGTTTAGTTTTGTGTACTTACTATCTGTGATAAGTGGAGAGTTGATTGAGATGGACCCTTTCTATTTTTGGAAAGTGCATTTGATCACATGGAGAAAAAATAGGTATGACTACTATTTCAAACGGCATATTTAAATGATGAGTATTTTGGGAGTTATTATACTTTTAGTGGCCAAATTATTATTAAATTATTAAATGGCTTATTATAAAGTTATAATTTCACTTAAGCTAAAGGTTATCATTGGAAAGAGCCATTTATTAATTAGTTGAGCCAAGTCAAGTGAAAGAATCTAACGGAAGCTTCTAATTAATGTTGTGTGATGAAGCTTTTTGAATGAAGTTACATTTTGGCAACAAAAAGGGCATCTGGAGGTTATAATCACAAGCTCATTTGTTGAGTAAAGCATGCTTGGATATTTTGTTTGCTTTTGATGCCTTTGTGGCTTTTTCTGAGTTCTGACTTTTGTGCCCTTGCTGAAGTATAAGGGTCTGAATTCCGGGCTGTTCCATTGGATCCACAGCTGAAATTCGAATATGAGAATTGGTTGAAGGTTGGCTTGCAATTTGCTGTTCTTGTATAGCATTTTGCATATCACCTACTGTTTTACTGTGGCTAAGGAGAGCTCTGTTGTTGAAGAATTTCATTTGAATTGATGAGAATAATATTATATTGTGCCTATATTTATTGATTGAGGAGTTTGGCAATTTATTGGAAAGCTGCAATACCTACAGGCAGCGTTTGGTTGTTTGAGGCACTGGATTGCATCATTGAAGGGTCGTTATTCATTATCAGGTTTGCATGTCTCTTTTCAAGGGCCTGCAACTTATTTCTAGAAGTCTGTGTTTCATTTTAATGTCATACATTTCATTGCTGAAGACTGCATTTTTATTAACTGGGAATGCAAGCTGATTTAGGAAGTCTGTAGAGGGCTGCAATCTAAATAAGGAGTCCAACGTCTGAATTTAAGGGCAGTCTGGGGCAGCATTTACAATTCTAGGAGTTGCAGATTTGTCCGGACAATAACATAAATGTGCACCATCAAGTCAACAGGTTTCTTGTATGTAATTTGAATTTCAGAATAAGCCTTTCCAGCATTATCTTTAATTGCTATCAAATAGATTTGCAGAAATAAGAATTGTTTCATTTCCTTAGCAATGCTTGTCTTTTCTTTCATATATTTGTTCCAAATACATATGTATTGAAACTTGGAAAAACAAGAAATAATACATGTGAACTATCACAAGAAGTTGCCAAGTGTTTGACTAAATGCCAAATCTTTGATTAGTAAAGGAAGTTGATGTTATTTGAAGCTATAACCCGGCAGGGTTATTACATAACAGCAATTTACTAATGAAGTTTATGATAGAGATGAGTAAGGAAAAAAAACAGTCCAAAGTGGGGATTCCAATTGTGCTTTTGGTAAAAAGGTGCCTGGAAAGTGATGTGGTTTTTAATGATGGTAAGAGAGAAGACGCAGTGTTCAGACATTTTAATAAGCAAAAAATGTAACCTTCAGTTTATATTGTATGGTCTACCGTTCTTGTTAGCAAAAGGACTTGTTCTGAGTTTTGTGCAACCATGACTGCTTAAGTTGGTATTGTTTTTTAAATGTATGGAGTTTCCTGTTATTTGATGAAGTGGACGTGTGTTGTCAGATGTAGTTTTGAATACACCACTTCATGGTGTTGATGAAAATACAGAAAGTTTTGAAGAAGATCGTTATTCAGAGGAGAGCATATCAGTTTGAAAAGATCTTGGACTGGACAGGAAGGAGGACGGGTATTCAACAACAATTATTCTAGCTCTTCTAAAAAGAACACACAAAGATAATTCTAAATCATAGATGTGTTGGAGAAGTCTTGAAACTAAATTACAGGAGAGCTGAGAACACTACACAAGTTATAGGAAACTTGTTCATTACTTTTCAAGGAGTTAGATTGCCCGTGCTGAAGGTATTACGAAGTAATTGGTAAATATCTTCCTTGTTATTAACTAAAACTAACTAAATATTAGAAACATTTTAATATTTACAATAGATTACAGAATAGATTACCATTAACTAATAATAGACGATTATCTATTATTGCAATACCCTCCCTTGATGATTAATCTATCTAGAATATGAAGCTGTCAAAAAGCGTAAAATGCAGATTTTATCTGCTCAAAGTGCTCTAGATTGTTCGTTGTGGGCTACGAACCAGATTGCTTGGATTGTGCAGCTAAGTGTTTCTGACATTCAACCTTCATGTGCCCAAACTTGTGGCAATAGTTACATTGAATATTCTTCTTCTAGAAGCCGTCTGAAGCTAGAGCAGAAGACTTATGTTGAGACGACTATTGAAACTTGCCTTGATCCTTCTGAAAGGATTTAGCAGCAAAGGCTTGCTCTGTGGAGATGGAGCTTGAACTGCTACCAAACTGTTGTTTCCACCGATCTTGCTGAACAAAGATCAGTGAACTTCAAATCAACACCAAAAGACGTAATGTTGAGTCTCAATAAAATGCTCATAGGACTTTGGTGAAGAGTGATAACCACAATATCCTCTTCCTTCATCTTGCGACCGATGGCAAACAACTGATCACGGATTTCGTGAATCCTATTCAGGTGTGCCTGGAGCGAGGTTCACTCATCCATGACAATAGAAAACAGAGCGTTCTTCAAAAAGAAAGCTCTACTTTTGTTGGAAGTCTCATGAAGACCTTTGAGATGTGTCCAAATCTCGGCAACTATCTTGTCGGATGGAATTTGAGAGTTGATCATCACCCACAGATAATTTCAGAAGCATCACTGCCTCTCGAATATTCAAATCCCAAGTATCACGATTAGTACCAAGAGCAGTTAGATGCTTCGTAACACCCAGAACAAGTTGATCGGTATTCTGATATTCAAAAATTGTGATGATCCGTTGCTTCCAAGTGCCATAATCTTTACAATTGAATTTGGAGTTGTGCTCGAGCAAAATGTTCGTCAAAGATGCCATGGCACATTTTTCAAAGAAAAATGTGATAATTTGTGAAGGCACGTTCTTCGAGGCAAAAAAAGGAAGACCCCGAAATTTTGGAGTGACCCAGAAGAGAGCTCAAAAAACCCAAAAGGAAAATATTGTTGGTTTCAAGATCCATTGGCTCAAAAATAGAGGCACCCAAAAAAATCTGATGACAACCCAGTTGAGCTCTCAAGAAACTCACCAAGACTGTGGAATCAAAAAAAATTAGAGCTCAAAAATTAGGTTTTTGAAGAAAACCCTAGTTGACAACCATTGAAGGTCGAATTTGCAAAGAATAATGGAGTTTACAAGCCAATACAAGTCGTTTTTAAAGCAGATCAAGCTTCAATGTAGAAAAAAACGACTAGGTATGCAAAAACAACTCCAAATAATGGTGTTTAGGGCACGTAGATGGGTGAAAAACAAGCATCCAAACACCAAAAAATGGTGCTGATCAGAGTCACGAGTTGCAGACCAAAAAACAAAAGTTGAATATCAATTTTATGCCGCGATTTGCAAGAAAAAACAGGCCCCCAACGCACGAGTTGCAGAGAAATCGGCAATGGAAGATATGAGTTTGCAAATTCAATCAGGTACGAGCTAAGGTAGGGTTTGCAGAACACCAAACGCGAGTTGTAGACGTGTCTGTTACAGTCGAGAGGCAAGAAAAATTGAGATTTGGAGCTCACAATTTTCCTCTGCTCATGGTTTCCCAACTCGTAGAACCTCAAACAAAAAAACTAAGACAAAACCCTTGTTCGAGAGTCAAAGGATTTTGATATGACGAAGCAAGGATCATAGAAAAATAATTTTGAAAATGGTTCTAATAATTTTGAATAAGAAATTATGATTTTCGAAAAAAATTAAGAACTAGGCTCTCATACCATATTACGAAGTAAATGGTAAAAATCTTGCTTGTTATCAACAAAGACCGAGAAGTCATTATTTACAAAAGAATAGAATGATGTTTCTTTAGGAAATGATCGTAAAGGATAAAAACATTATATTCTAGCTGAAAGAAAGCCAAAAAAAGCTCCAACTAACTAAAGCTAACTAAATATTAGAAACATTCTAATATTTACAATAGATGTCATTAACTAATAATAGACGATTATCTATTATTGTAATAAAAGGATGGTAGGTGTTATTTGAAGAAGTTTTGCTCGTTTGCTTAAATCTTTGTTATGTAAAAGGTTGTAGCCTTAGAGTGGTTTGAGTGAGTTGTAGCTTATGTTAGCATGAATGCTGATGATAGTACTTTGGGGGAGTATCCTAAGCATTGGAGAGTGTTGACATATTGCATTCAAGACTCTGTTTGTCATTGATGTCAACATAGCATGGTTTCTATAAACATTGGCTGAGTAGCAGACAGAGATCTTAATGGTACGAAGAATGGTTTGTTTGTCTAGTGATGCACAGTCATGGACATGTTCTACACTATGTCTTGATGACGTGGTCAAGTGCGCAAAGTCTAAGTCAAAGACGTACAGAAGTTGTACCTGATTTACAAAGAGCAATTCAGAGAGACTATTGGGAAAGCAGTTCCTGATGTTTGTTCACTATCATTCAACTGAGATGCAATGAGAAGATGCGCATTTGGGCAGTGACAAAGGACAGTCTGTTGGTGACGTCAGCAAGTGCGCAAGCCCTAGTATCGCATGTGTGAAGTTTTGTATAGTGTAATGTTCCCACTTTAGCAGTTTTCCAATTGTGTGACCGTTAACCTATTTTTGCGTGGTCCTAGAGGCTAACGAAGAGGTCAATGAGATCCTGAGATGTTTTGGCCTAGTCATTTCCAGTTCGGGCCAGAACGAAGTTAATTTACATGGTATTGGGCAAACTTATTATTTTTAGTAAGTAAACTAAGCATGGGTGATGTCAAAATTAGCGATTGGGTTTGATGCTCCTCGATAAGAGCTTTCCAACGAGCTATCACTCATATTATTCCAAGCCCAATTACTATTTTATTTTAATGCCTGAAGTTTATTAAAGTAACATTTAAATTAAATGTGAAAATAATAAAGTGTTACTTTAATATTATTCATGTTGGGTTGTGTATTGGAAAAGGGAAGCCCAAGGGAGACATAAGGTGTTATTTTATTTTATTTTAGAACACTTTATCCACCATTGCTTGTGAAAAGAGGGTCGACCCTATGAAGTAGAAATAAAAAGGAGAGCTTGTGGCCCTTGTTCGACATGTTGAATATGAGAAGAAATTGGTGTGTGAGTTGTAGATCCGTTCTTGGCATTAGAGGATGTCTATGTCATGCCCAAACTACGAGGCAAAAACACACAAAAAAAAATTTTAAATAATAATTAAAATGCTCAAGTTTGATAAGTTTGCGATCACAGTTTAAGTAAGGTTCTCTACAACTCATCTTAAGTTACATATCTTGAGAAGGAATAAATTGTTAAACTGAAGCTCTCGCTATTAAAATAATATCGACGTTTATTTCGTTTCATATTAATCTTAAAACAATAGATTTAAATTTCCTCTATAACAAAATAATTAAAGATAGATTTAACAATTAGTACATAGTATCTTTCATCTCATACAAGGTTAACATTATAGAAAAAATATTTTTTATAATCTCTTTGCTATATAAAAAAACAACATTTATCAATGATAATTTAGCATTTTAAGAAAACTTTATGATTACAATAAAGAAATAATAATTAAATTTTATCTAAATTGAGAATCTAACTTAATTAAGATATTTCCATTAAAGACAACGATTATCAAAATCAAACCAAATAATAATTAATTAATTCTTATATATACTTGAAATAAAATAATGCTAACTACAAAACAAAATTAATTAACTAATTCTTAATGCACAAATCTCTAATTATCATCTTAATAATTCAATAAATCTATTACTAAACTAACTAAATCTAATTTAATTTATTTAAACTAACTAACTAAGTATCCTTTATATTAAAACTAAATAATATTAAAAACAAACTAAATTAACATAAATATAAAAACTAACTAAAATTAACTTAATCTAAACTAACTCCCTTAACACTCTAACTTAATTTATTCATTTAATATGACACAAATTAAAATAAATAAATAAAAAACAAACTAACTAAACCCCTAACCTTAACCTGTACCCAATCTACTCCACATCATACCTATGCTAACCTTTCCCCCACCCCTATGACTCCCTTATCCCCTACCTTGGGCGAGCGCTTCCCAAGGTCAAGCGCTGGCCAAGGACAGCGCTCAGCCCAAGGCCTAAGCTAGTGCAGACTCATCCATTAAGGAGGCGCCCAAAACAAATTTGCTAGGAACAAAGACAAAGTTTCATAACAAAATTTAATTCCTTCTTTTTTCCACATTGCAAGACAAATCTTGGGGTAAGCAAATTCCATGAGGATGATAGGGTGACATCATCTCTATGATGACAGTTTGACTTTGCACAACAACTTTTTTAAAAAAATCTTTTTAAAATAGAGCTTCAGAACTGACGTCCCCCAAGGGAGATGGGTATGTATTGATGACATAAAGTTTTCTAGGCAAGTTTAGGATACTTAGTTTATATGATAAGTTATAATTTCTTTTTCTTCTTCTTCTTTTTTTCTTGTTTATTTAATTACTATTTTTAACTTTAAAAACAATATTCAATAAAACAAAGAGGATAATAAGAGAATCTTTTAGATTCTCTGTTACCAAAAGGTAACAATTCTTTTCCCATACAAAAGACAGAGAGTTTTTACTCTCTTGCAACATTTTTTTTTAAATTTTTCTAAGTATAGAATTACAAGGCAAAGTATATATTTTTTTTGGTCTATATTTTTGAATAGATTTAAAACATGGATACAATAGTTTGTGTCACATTAACACCATATTTATTTGATCTCCTATACAACTTGAATTGAAATATATCAACCATAGCCATTATTTTCTTTCCTTAACATAATTTTCATTTTGAACATATAAGGAACTTGAAAATTTTGCTTAATTAAACCATCATCATTCATCCTATTTTTAATGAGCATCCATATAATTGAAAAATTACGATTAAATCTCATGGTAAGCAACATTACTCAATCACCATTTTTATTGGCAAACCTGATTCAAAGGCTCAGCCGGGAAAGAACTAAGAAGAAAACCCGGCGTCGTTGCCATTACAACAAGGTTTTGAGATACAAATTACATAGGATTTCAATCCTGAATTACAACACTTAAATTAAATTTCCTTCATGACCCTCATCAAGGGTTCCATATCAATTTCTGCAACACATTTCTAAGAACCGTGGAGGGAACAGAATCTGATCAGGTGACAACAAGCATGACCAAGAAACCAATCAAACATGTATAATCATACAAGGTTTTCACAATAGGATTCACAATGAATCAACACTAGGGAAAGGTGGATTCTTCCAACAAGAGAAGTCAAGCACAACACCAAAATAGATGCCCAATCGGGGCTATAAACCAAGAACTTCCGTTCTTCCATTTTAACATGCCATACTCATACGAGGTTTGTGCTGACAGGTAGGGGCCCATAACACCCTACCCTCTCTACCTCTTCTCATCCTGAGAAGAGACTCTACACTAGTTGGATTCAACTAAAAAGACCTTTCCCAAAATTGGTCACTTCTGCCCTATCCAAAGGTGAGTAAGACCAAAACACTCATTCAAAAAAATCTCAAAAATTCAAACATAAACATGAAAGGAAAACATTCAAAAAAAAACATGGTTTTCAAATCTTCCCAACATACCCACAATCATACAAGCATCCAATGACAACACCATAGAAAAGCATGAAACAAGCATGAAAATCTGAACAAGGGAGATGAGAATTCCTACCTTCACAAAGAGGTAATGGCAATGAACAAGTTTGAGTAGAGTTTTTCCCTTCCTTGCTTCAATCTTCCAAGACTCCTCTCTAAATGTAGAGATTGGGTAACAACCTAAACTACTCCAAGAAGTTCCTCTAAATAAGCCTCCAACTCAACCACCAAAAATATCAATAACTTCTTCCACCCACCTACAAATCTAGAAGCTCATAACTCAACCCACACTATGGTTAACCACTTAGTGGAGGTGAGGTGAGGCAACTCATGGTAGCCATAGTCAATTTTCGCACAAAGGCAAAAAGAGACTTTTTGAGTGACCTCAAAAGTCAATAAAAAGGGCTTGGGGGTTGGAAAAGACCCCCAACCCATACCCATACCCCTTGGGTATAATTATTTCAAGTTTTAAAGCCTTAGGAATAGGTTTAGAGCCAAACAAAAGCTAGGGATAATTAGGACCATCTAACAACTCTAGAAAGGCAGATTAAGCACTAATCTGGATTAAGGATGACTAAACTCGATTAAGAACCAAATTGGCAAACTGACACTAACTAAAACCAACTTAGGTCCAAAAGTTGCACAGCTAACCCTAAACAGCACACTAAAGAACATAAACAATTCACGAGTGTCAAGCGACACTAAAAGAACATAGCTACGAACATTAACATTCACTGAACACAGAAAGATACATACATACATCCAACAATACAATACTTGAATTACGAACAAGGTTTCCAAAATTAGCACATAGGGATCAGTTTCGTTCCTTCGTCGATTTTCTCGGCTAAAATATCTGCACACTCATTGCACACATCAGTAGTCCCGTAAAATCACATGTACATATGTATATACGTATCAGAAATTCACTTAAATTGGAACATACATCAATCAGGGTTTCTTTCATCCTACTCATATCCTTAATCATTTAAAATATCTTAAACCAAAATATCAATCCTACCTTTTGCTTAATTCATCAACATACATATACATAAAACATTAAATGACGAACATCAAATATCTGAAAAATAACATCACACAACATGAAATAATATAGTATGTTCTAAGCATCAGATAATATCTCGACCTCTCGAGTCGTGAGTATCAAAATAATAGTAATGTATCACTATGCTACGATGGGTCGGGGCGAGGCCACACAGTCTATTCTCTCTTGTGACATTCTAGACGCCATTCCCTTAGGGTTTGGCCTTTGGAATCCATTGCTATTAGCTTCTCTATCAGGCACTTTGGTGGCATTTCCAGCTACAAGCGGATTTGATATTTTGCTCATATCTTCTTCACTACTTGTCTGACACTTATGCTGCTTTGAGGGAATGATTTTATGAAGGTAGTCGACTGTTTGAAAGACAAAGTATTGTAGCAGCACTGCTCATGCAGCACTATTCACGCAGCACTATTCACACTGTACTATTCACATCACTGTAGAAGCAAGTTCGAAAGCATGGACTGGAGTATTATGCCAATGATATTGAAGTAATTAGTGAGTTGATAATCTGTCATGTATTTGATTTAATTAAATTCTGAAAATAAAATTTTATCAGCAGCAATTCATTGTCCACTTTGCATATTATTGTAGTTTCCTTCTTGTTTATGTTGTATGATCCCTATTCCATGCACAAAACACAACAAACAAATAAACATTTGATTTCTGAAGTTATAAAGGGTCTAAACATTAAATGGAGAAATAAGAAGTTGAATGCAAACTGTTTGACATAATTCCTTTCAGCAGTTGGTTTAGTTTCTTGGGGAATTGAGGGGTGTCCATTACAGTGGTATCAGCACTATAAGTCCTACCATCCTGTGGAGGTCTTATAGGAAATTTGAAATAGCCAAATAGAGAGAAAAGTGTTTGACAAAATGCCAAAACACTAAAATCAGAAATTAAAAAAACAGGCTAAGCATTTATGTTTGAGCATGCGACAGGGGCCTTATAATTTCCCCATTACCAAAGCAAGACAGAATAGGATTTCAGACTTGCAGAGCAAACAGTCTAGTTCATCCGTGTAGGTGGACATACAATCCAGTCATACAGACACAGAGCAGATATTCTTTGATCAAGACAGCAATATGGGTAACCGGGATGATAGGAATACAAGATTAGGCGGAGGTGGGAATACCAGTCCAAATCAGGGGGAGGTAATGTTCAGACAGTTACTGGATACATTAGAGCAGGGGCAGCATATGCAGCAGGAGCAAAATAGGCGAATGGACATGATGTTGCAGCTTATGCTTAGACAGATGAACATCAATATTAATCCAGGTGATGCCAACAATCGAAACAATAATAATGGAGGAAACGATAACAATAGGGTCAATGATAATAATGGAGGTTGAGGCAACAACAATGGTCCTGAGAATAACATTAATGGTAATAATGGACATGGCAACAATGGGAATGAGGCTGATAACTTTAGACACGTTGCACACTGAGCTCGAACAACAAGCTCGAGACCTCTTCTACCCACCGTCCCACCCAGAGATCCGGTTCAACCAGTAAACGAACCGCAAATTACCGAGTTATAGGATCAGTTTAGGAGGGACTAGGAGGCTAGTGGACCGAAGTTTCAGGCGTACATTTCCCTTAGAGATTATATGGACTTGAGGATGAGACACATGCCTAGAGCAAGAGGGAGGAATCAAAACTTTGAGTTGAGAAAGAAAGTTGGAAAACTTTCTTTACCTTATTATGATGCTTCAGGGAAGATGACTGCACAAGCTTGGGTACAGAAGGTAGATACATACTTGCAGCTGATTCCTATGCCTGAGGAGAAGGCTATATTCATTTGGATGGCCCAGTGCATGAGTGGTGGCACCATGGCACGGTAACCTTGGGGCATAATCAAATCACATCTTACGAGTTCACTGAGAGGCTCATAGAGAGATTTGATACCAGGGATCCCGAGTTACAGTTTAAGGAGTTGGCACAACTCAAGCAGTGGGGATTAGTTGAGACGTATATCAATAAATTTCGAACGTTAGTTATGTTGGTCACAGATATTTCAAAGAGGAGGTTAGTAGTGTTGTTTATGGACGGACTCTCAGATCCCTTGAGGGGTTGCGTCAAGGGGCATGACCCAGCTACATTACAGGAGGCTACTAAGAAGGCTCATGCCTTAGCATCTTCTTCTTTTAGGAGCAGATTTCAGCCTAGGGATTCACATACGAAGAAGGATAAGGAGAAGGACAAAAAACATTTTCACCGGGAGGCTCAGCCAAAACGGGATAATAAGTTGGATAATGACACCCTGAATGAGTTAAGGAGGAAGAAGCTATGTTTTCATTGCAGAGAGCCTTGGGACTTATAAGTGTCCTCTCAAGGCTAAGGCAAATCAAATGGAGTAGACATGGGAGATTATGATGTCATCCTCGGCATGACATGGATGGCCTCGTTGGTTGAGTTCACACTCAACCTAGCAAAATTGAAGATGAGGTTCCAGCATGAGGGCAGAACTGTTGTACTTAGAGGACTTTCAGATGGGAGCTGCAGAGTAATCTCCTTGAGGAGAATGCAAAGACTGTTTCGGACTAATGATGTAGAGTGCGTCAGGAGCCATAGGTGAAGAGTCATCCACTAGATATCCAAGAGATACTTGATAGGCATGCTAATGTTTTTGGTGAGATTCTGCATGGGGTTTCTCCTGACAGAGGGATAGAGCATGTTATTGAGCTCGAGGAGGGTGCCAAACTAGTTATGATTACTCCCTATCGTCATCCTAAGAAAGACAAGGATGAGATAGATAAGGCGATTAAGGATTTGTTGGAGATGGGGCATATCTAGCCTAGTAAGAGCCCCTTTGCTTCAGCAGTAGTATTGGTAACGAAGGATGGGACGATGCACATGTGCATCGATTACAGGGCATTAAATAAGAAGACCATTAAGAACAGATATCCCATCCAGCGGATAGATGAGCTGAATGATGAGCTGCATGGCGCATGCTTCTTTATGAAGATTGATTTACGGTCAGGGTATCATCAGATCAAGATGAGGGTGGACATTAAGAAGATAACCTTTCAGTGTCACTATGGCCACTTTGAGTTTTTTGTTATGCCATTTGGGCTAACCAATGCCTCTACTACGTTCTAGAGTTGCATAAATCAGGTATTTAGGGGGCAGCTTAGGAGATTTGTCTTGATTTTCTTCGATGACATTTTGGTCTTCAGTAAGACTTGGTTAGAGCATTTACAACATCTTGAGATGGTGTTGTCCATTTTGGAGAAAGTCGCTATATGCCAAGGAATCTAAGTGCGAGTTTGGGTTGACTAGGTTACTATACCTTGAGCATATCATCAACGCAGATGGAGTTCGGGTAAATCCCAAAAAAATTAGAGCTATTGTTGATTGGCCTACTCCTACGAACCTCACACAGCTTAAGGGGTTCTTTGGTCTCTGCGGGTTTTATAGGAGATTTGTCAAGGGATTTTCACAGACCGTTGCACTTTTGACAAACCTTACCAAGAAAGGGGCCTTCGTATGGACAAGGGCAGCACAGAGATGCTTCGGTCATTTCAAGAAGGTGATGTCATCATTTCCAGTATTAGCTCTATCGGACTTCACAAAGCCATTTGAGCTTCATTGTTATGCTTTAGGTGATGGGATTGGGGTAGTCTTGATGCAGGAGAAGCATCTCATTGCTTTTGAGAGTAGCAAACTCCGTGGAGTGGAGAGGAGCTATTCCATCTATGACCAAGAGATGTTGGCCATTATGCATGCATTAGCCAAGTTCCGGTCCTACCTAATTGGGGAGAAGTTTGTTGTCAAGACTGATCACAACAACATCAAATACTTCATGAGCCAGCGTGACTTGAATGATAGACAACAGAAGTGGATTACGAAGTTGCAAGCTTATGACTTTGACATTGAGTTTGTCAAAGGTAAGAAGAATGTGGTGGCAGATGCTTTATCCAGGAGACCTCATATTTGTGCTCTAGCTGAGATTACAGGAGATTGGAGAAATAAGATTACAGCAGAGCATGCAAGGGACACTTGGGCTTCTGGAGTGATTGCAAGCACCATAAAAGATAATCATTATGTGGTGATGGACGGATTGATCAAGTTCCAAGGTAGGGTATATTTGATTCCTTCATCACAATTTAGGGAGGTAATACTGAAAGCATTTCATGATGCACCTACAGCTGGACATCCAAGGGTCTTTAAGACCTATAGGCAGATTCGTGAGCAATTCACATGGAAAGGGCTCAAGGATGATGTTCAGAAGCATGTCAGGGAGTGTGCAGTTTGTCAACAGAATAAGGGAGAGCACACATCTTGTAGGGTTTTTACAGCCTTTGCCCATTCCGAATACAAAATAGGAAAGTATTTCTATGGACTTCATCACCGGGTTACCACGAGTACAAGAGAGAGATTGCATCTATGTGGTAGTTGACCGGCCGACAAAGTTTGCTCACTTCTTTACTATTCCATCCACCTACACAGCAGCACAGGTGGCCGACCTTTTCTTCAGAGAAATATTCAGGTTACATGGGCTAGCTAGTTTCATTGTCAGTGATCAAGATAGTAAATTTATTATGAGTGCTTTTTGGCAGGAATTGTTTGGGTTGTGTGGCACAAATCTTACACCTAGCACTAGTTATCATCCGTAGACAGATGGGCAGACGGAGATTGTGAATAAATTGGTGGAAGGATATCTGAAGAACTATGTGACTACACAACAGAAAGTTTGGGTCAAATGGCTACATATGGGAGAGTATTGTTATAACACCACTTATCATATGGCCATCAAGATGACTCCATTCATGGCACTATATGGTTATGAAGCATCTAGCTTCATGGATCTGGTTTTGAGGGTTAGTAGAGCACCCAAAGCCAAAGACTTATTGCAAGATAGTTAGGATATTTTGAGGGTTCTCAGGGAGAATATACAGCAAGCCCAAAATCAGAAAAAATTGTATGCTGATCAGCAACAAATAGAGCACAGCTTTGAGGTTGGAGATATGGTTTACTTGAGGCTACAACCATACAGACAGTCATCACTCAAGAAGAGCGAAGCAGAGAAGTTGAAGCCTAAATTTTATGGTCCCTTCAGAGTGATTTGCAAGGTGAGCGAGCTTGCTTACTAGATTGAACTTCCAGAGAGTATTCAGGTGCATAATGTGTTTCATGTGTCGATGCTTAAGAAAGCCATTGGTCAAAGAGTTGTTCCTTATGCAGATTTTCCACAATTGGATGAGGAGGGGAAGCTCGTATTGATTCTTGAGGCTATTCTCGATACCAAGGAGAGGACTTTGCAGAACAGGGTGGTTAAAGAATATTTAGTCAGATGGAGAGACCTGCCAGAGGAGGATGCTACTTGGGAGAGTAAACAGGTGTTACAGCAAACAGGACTGAGATTGCTTGAGGACAAGCAATTTCAAGGAGGCCAACTGTAACATCCCCACTTTAGCAGTTGTCCAGTTGTGTGACCATTAGCATATTTTTGCATGGTCCCGAAGGCTAACGAAGAGGTCAGTGGGATCCTGAGATGTTTTGGCCTAGTCATTTCCAGTTCGGGCCAGAACGGAGTTGATTTACATGGTGTTGGGCAAACTTACTATTTTTAGTAAGTCAACAGGGCATGGGTGATGTCAGAATTAGCGATTGGGTTTGATGCTCCTCGATGAGAGCTTTCCGACAAGCTATCACTCATATTATTCCGAGCCCAATTAGTATTTTATTTTAATGCCTGAAGTTTATTAAAGTAACATTTAAATTAGATGTGAAAATAATAAAGTGTTACTTTAATCTTATTCATGTTGGGTTGTCTGTTGGTAAAGGAAAGCCCAAGGGAGACATAAGGTGCTATTTTATTTTATTTTATTTTAGAACACTTCATCCCACATTGCTTGTGAAAAGTAGGTCGACCCTATGAAGTAGAAATAAAAAGGAGAGCTTGTGGCCCTTGTTCGACATGATGAATATAAAAAGAAATTGGTGTGTGAGTTGCAGATCTGTTCTTGGCATTAGAGGACGTCTATTCTCTCTTGTGACATTCTAGATGTCATTCCCTTGGGGTTTGGCCTATGGAATCCATTGCCATCAACTTCGCTATCAGGCAATTTGGTGTCATTTCCAACTACAGGGGGATTTGATATTTTACTCATATCTTATTCACTACTTGTCTGACGCTTATGCCGCTTTGAGGGAATGATTTTATGAAGGTAGTGGATTGTTTGTGTTGTCCTGCATTTTGTCATCACAAAATGTTGGTAACAGCATGAAACTTTTCCAAGCTAATTTCGCATTTCTCTAAGCTTGAATTTGATATTTAATTGTGTAATATGAATCGATTGATCCATTTCAATTCAAATATCAAATTGTTTTATTGAAGGCCTTCGTCAAGTCTTTTTCGTTTTGCTTTCTGTTGAGCCTTTTATTGATTTTTGAAGCCTTCACAATTTGTTTTTTGCTTTTGAGTTCGCGTTTGTTGGTTTTTAGTACTTTGGTTTTGCTCATGTCATGTCTTTCGATTTCCCCTTCAATTCGGTCTAACTTAGAGGTCAATCGGAGTTGTCAATCAAGAGTTATGCCTGTTTTAGTGCCTCAAAAGTGGACATTTTAGGTGCAACAGCACGAATTAAAAATATAATATAATTTCAATTTGACTTTCACTTTTTGAAAAATATATTATACTCACTTTTTGTTATGTTTTTAAGTTACTTTCACTTAATTTTTAACTTAAAGTGACTATAATGCACTTTATGTTATAATTTTAAGTTGAGTTACTTTTTAATTTTTCACTTAAAGTAACTATATAACTATATAGTTTCATTTTAATTTTTGGTTTTAAAAATTAAATACTTGTTTAAATGTTACTTTAAAATGATGTTTATATATTGTATTTCATAATATGATAAATAAATATTATTTTTTACCCATTTTGTAACATTTTTATAATTTTAAGTGAATTAAATGACTTAAAAACTTCATAAGTGAACATTTTATATGCAATAACATGTAAAATCCATCAAAAGTGGATTTTTTACATGCCATTGCATATAATGTTTACTTTGGTGGACACTTTTCATGTCATTACATCAAAAGTTCACCATAAGTGGACCTTTTTGATGCTATAACATGAAAAGTGGAGTTTTCATGCTTATGCATCTAAAAAGTGAGATGCATTCTAAAATATGCATTCTCCCCCAAAAGGTCTGATTTTCACTAAGAAGCGTAATTTAAAACATGCATTGCACCTAAAAAGGTCCGATTTGGAAGGAAAGCACATTTCAAAATATGCTATGCATCCCAAAAAGTCCGATTTTGAAAGAAAAGCATGCATTTGGCCTCCAAAAACCCGATTTTGCTCATAACTTGAGATTTACTTGGTGGATTTGCATGAAATCTTCTCCATTGAAGACGCTTTTCCTTGACAATGATTTTCTTTGCATCGATAATGGTTTTAACATGCTGAAAATTGTTTTAGGAGCTCAATCTTAGAGCATGTTTGTGAAGAAAAACTCCAAATACCTTCAGTTTTGCTCATAACTTGAGTTTTTCTCAATGGATTTGCATGAGATTTGTCTCACTTAAAATGTTTTTGGACAGCAATGAGTTTTTTTGCTTCTAAAATAGATTCATTTACCTCAAAAACATTTTTGAAAGTTTCATAATGAATCACGTTTTTGTTTAAAGTGCCCAGAAAATTGGGGTTCTAATCCGCTTTTATGCATTTTGAAGCCACTATTTTGCATTGTGATCCATGTATATGCATTTGGGGAAGTTGTTTTTGCATTCACAAGCCAAAAATGACTCAAAAACATGCAATTTTTTGGCCACGCTTTTGCAAAAACGGCCCATATTTTTGCACAAAAATGTCATGTTTTTGTTCAAAAAACTCAAAAAATTGCATTTCCAGCCTATACCTTTGATCAAGAGGGATTGTTTTAAGTTTTAAATGCATGATATTGTCTTTAGAGACCACGTTTTTGGCCTTCTCAAATCAAATTCGACCATTGAATGTTCATTACATGCATGTATGGAAAAAGTCAAAAGGTTGTTTGAAAATCCGAATTTAAGAGGGAATTGGTCTTACGTCCATAAAACTTGCTATTTTGGCTCTTTCTCCTTCATTTTTGGCACTTAATCTTCATGTAAGTGGAATCTTTCTAACTTGCTCATCAATTCATGCTTATCTTGCTATTTCCATGCATATTATTGCTTGATGATTGCCATTTGTCCATATATATGCCATAAAAAGTGCATTTTGCCTTTTAAAATGATGATAATTCTCATTTTCACACTTTTGGAATTTCCCCAAATTCCAAATTCCAAATTGCATGTTGCAGTGCATTACATCTTGACATGTTTGAGTCTTTTGCCAAAGGCATGTATTTGTTTTGTGCTTGTTTTTATGTCTTGCTTATTTGCATTTCAGGTTTTTCTCCATTTTGGAAGAAATTGCGAGTTCATTCCCACGTTTCACTTCACTCCACTTTCCATTTCATGCGAAAGCATCATCACATTTCACTTCCATTTTCCATGCCACAACACTTCACATCTCATCCGACAAATGCAATTACATGTTTTTGATCTCATTAACCATCCACATGTGCATGTAATCCCATTTTTCGCTCCAATTTTTACCTCTCCATATGCATTCACACCTCCATAAGGAAATACATACTTTTCCATTTTTCGCATCTTTCCATGCTTTGCACCTCATCTTCCATTTGCACTTACATGTAAAAGCTCATCCTCCATCCACATTTGCATGTCATCTCACTATTCATTCTTCATTACATGTCGCATTTACATGTAATAATTTTTCGTGTAATGACATCTTGAAGACCCTAAGTCACATTTGAAAATCAGCAATCTCCATTTGTATGCATTCCCATGCGCCAAGCACTTTACTTCAAAAAAAAAAAAGAGTTAAAGGTACTGATGGAAAGTTGTTCCGAGTGTACATCCGAACATCGTCAAGAAGGTTTTCAAAGTGTCAGAGACTCTAATTTGTGCTGATCTACAAAGGAGAATTCACGACAACTTGAACTAGAAAAGTTAAATCACATCAAGCTATCAAAAGACGTAACACCGTAGTTATCAAGGTGAATGCAGTGGTACAAAGTACACAGACTCCCAATCCTGTTATCATCTGGGATTGCATCATAAAGTACAAGGCCCTTCAGAATTGTTTCCTTCTCTTCCATCTTCTTTCTTCTTTTTTCATGTTTGTAGTTGGAGAGGATGCATTACATGAAAAAATGTAATTACATGTAATGCAAGTTGCATGTACATGCGTATGTGAAAGATGTAATGCGAGTTGCACGTGCAGTTGCATGTAACCCTATATTTTGTCTTCTAGTTATACAAAGTCAAAGTTGGTTGAGTTGCTCCCACTTTTTCCTCCACCTTTTTCTCAACTCCTGTGCCTATATAAAGGAGTGCCCTCTCATTGTAAAAATCATCTTTTGTTGTATGCAAGAAAGCTCTGCCACATTTGTGCAACCATAACTTTGATTGTTTAGTACAAAGTTGGGAGAAAAGTGAATAAAAGAAGCAATTGGATTCGAAGCTTTGACTAGAAGCAATTGTGATAAAGCAAATTAGAAGCTTTGACTGTAATTTGTGTCTATTGTCTTTGATTTATTTTATTATTCTGTATTCAATAAAAAAGCATAATGATTTAAGGAGCAATCGGAGCCGAGCTTTGACTGGGAGCGGTTGTGGAAATATATAGCTAGATGCTTTGTCTGTAGCTTATACTTCTTTCTTAATTCGCAAAATAGTTAAGTTATTCTTACTTTTCCAAGTCTTTGTGTCCTAATTGTAAAGTTTTCCATATAGAAGTACAACTAGACTTACAGCCAAACCGATACATGTTTAGCTACTCCTTTGAGTTAGTAAAGGTTTATCATTATCACTGTTTCCAGCTCTTGAAAGAAGTGTAGTTAGAGATTCACCCTGCCCATTATTCACTCTACGAGTAAGTGAATTCTTTCTTGAAAGTTAAGAAGAAAGGATATTGGTAACACCCATTTTACAAAATCTCTCGACTTCTCGCTTACCTTGAGTTGATCCAAGGAACGGTGAGAAGGGGGAGCCTTCCCTTTAAGGTAGGAGAGACTCTGTCTCACGCGCTATGGCTGGTCATCCTATTTTGTGACTGGATTTTTACCCAAAATTGTCGGTTGCAAAATATCCGCCCAACAGTTTGAAAGACAAAGTTTTGTAGCAGCATTGTTCATGCGGCACTATTCACACGACACTATTCATGCGGCACTATTCACGCACCACTATACACACGGTACTATTTGTTAATTTTAATGGATCTCTAATAGACAAAACTATTTCTATAAATGTAAGAATAATATAATTCTTACTTGTATTACTATTATGCAGTCTTGTTCTTCAAATACTGATGATCTCTGGGAATGTGAATGCAGAATCAACTTCTTTATCTTTATTGCTGATGACGTGAAATGATTACTTGATGCCCCTGCAGATTAGATAAGATAGACAAGTGCTTATAATAAACTGGATGCACATCACAGAAACAAGATGCCGTGGATAGATGTTGTAGTACAGCGATCTAGACCTTGCATAAATACTACAGCGAAGGGTCATGACCCCCGTAGAGTCATGGCCCTAAGTGGCCAAAGCCTCGATGATGGCATGAACAACCGCTACTTGATGCAAACTATCCTTACCACAAGATAGTCAATGTTTACTTGCAATGATAAGTATATCATGATTTCTGCTGATGTAATAAATAATCTCAGCCGATAATGTCATTTATTCAACCAATATATATATATATATATATATATATATATATATATATATAACCATAATGAGCATTTACATAAACACAAATTAGTATATCAAACAAACACTATTTACTTCTACTGATGCTAAAACATTAACACTCCCTCTTTAGCAAGGGAAAAGTAATGCACCATTTGAATTTTAGTATAGAATACTTGACCGCTTTATTTAATCTTCACACACAATGAAACAGTTATAAGTCAGACAACAAAAATCACCAAGTTATGAACACTATCATAATGTATATTATAATCTCTAAGTGTCTGAACTAATATCTATAGTAACCACAATGAAAATGTTACCTATGATCTCTAATTGCTCGAAGCAATGTTTAGAGATGTCCATAGTAATAACACAAGATTTCATGATCTATAATTGCCCGAAGCAATGTCTAGAGATGTCCATGAAAATTTGTTACTCATGATCTCTAATTGCTCGAGGCAATGTCTAGAGATGTCCATGATAATAACATGAGTTCGTTATCTATGATCTCTAATTACCCGAAGCAATGTCTAGAGATGTCCATGATAACAGGCCTATTATTTACAAGATTGTCACCTAGTAAATAATTACCTTCTGAATAAATATGTCGATGAAAGATCGTCACCTTTCATTACATATGATGCTACTAACCAACAATAGAAGCATAAACTCACATGAATTAAAATTTAATTTAATATTCAATATTACAAATTAGTCATACCAAGTTTTTCTCTAAAGTATTTCAACTTCACTTTAGCAGGAGGCTTGGTAAAGATATCAGCTATTTGCTCATTAGTACAGATATACTCTAATTGAATGATTCCTCGATTCACCATATCTCGAATGTAATGGAAAGGAATTTCAATATGTTTGGAGCAATTGTGGAATATCGGATTGGTTGAAAGCTTGATGCAACTTTGATTATCACAATGAATCACGATGGGCTTCAAAGGTCTTTTAAACAATTCTGCTAACAACTTCTATAGCTATACCGCTTCTCTAACACCCAAAGAAGATGCAATGTATTCTCCTTCGATGGAACTTAATGCAACTAAAGTCTGTTTTCTACTGGACCAAGAGACCATGCCAGATCCTAGATTAAAGCAATATCTAGAAGTACTTTTACGTTCAATAGGACTGCATGCCCAATCAAAATCTAAATATCCATGAAGTTCGATGTTGACTTTATCATATTTGATTCTCATTCCAATAATACCCTTTAAGTATCTCAAAATGTATTTAGTTGCATGTAGATGTATCTTTTTTGGTGCACACATAAACTAACTCAAGGTGTGAGTAGCATAGCATATGTTAGGACGAGTATTCACCAAATACATTAGAGATCCAATAATCTGCCTGTAGTAAGTAGAATATGTACGTTTTGATTTGATCATTTCATCTTTCAACTTGTGTAGATTTATTTTCATAGGAGTAGCTACTGGTTTACATTCCATCATTCCAAATTTTGTTAAGATGTCAACTGTATATTTTCCCTGATTCAGAATAATGCAGTTATCCTGATGTCAAACTTCTAATCCAAGAAAGTAGTGAAGTAGACCTAAGTCTTTAATTTCAAACTTTGTTGTAAGCTATTGTTTGCATTTCTTTATGAGATGTTCCTCACCTGTTATCAACAAATCATCAACATATAACACAAGGATAATCATATCATCACCATCTATTTTGAAATATAAGTTGGGATCAACTTCATTTTTGGAATATCCTAATTCCTAACTTCAATGGGTAGTTGTCTATCCTTTCATGTCAAGCTCTGGGAGCTTGTTTAAGACCACAAAGTGCTTTCTTTAACTTACAGACATGAGTTTTTTTGTCATGAGTACTGAATCCTTCTGGTTGCTCGATATAGACTTCTTCAATCTTGCCATTAAGGAATGTTGTTTTGACATCCATTTGATGTACCTTCCATCTCTTAGATGCTGCAATAGCCAAGATGGTTCTAACTGAAGTATATCTAGCAACTGGAGCAAATGTTTCATCATAACTGATGCCTTCTTTCTGTGTGAAACCTCGTGCTACAGACCTGGCTTTTTATTTTTCAATGCTGCCATCAGATGCATGTTTAATTTTAAACAACCATTTGGAAGAAACAACTGATTTGTTCTTAAGTCTTGGTACAACATCCCATACATCATTTTTTACTATAGAGTTATATTCTTCAATCATTGCTTTTTCCAAGACTGATTTGAAAGTGCTTCTTTAACAGTAGAAGGTTTTGTTTTTATAAGTTCAATTAACAATGCAACATAACACGATTGATTTCTTGTTCTTTTGCTCTCTCGCATTACTTCATTAAGTTCAACATGATTTTCTTCTATCATTTTCCTAGCCCAGAGTGGCCTCTTTTTATTATTGATATTTTCATAATCTTCATGATTAGACTTATTGGAAGAGGAAGGTTCAGAATCATTCTCCCTCTCAATTTATGTTTGTTTATTTTCTTCAGGAATAAACTTAGTAATAGATTCATCACAGTTTCAGGAAATTTTAAAGGCAGTATCTTCTTCAAATTTCACATCTCTGCTAATCTCAATTGTTCTTTGACCTGGAATGAAGATCTTGTATCCTTTTGTTGTTTCACTATATCCAATAAATATTCCCTTCTTCCTAAAAGGTTCTAATTTTGTTCTTTTCTCTTCAGGTATGTGAATATAAACTAGACATCCAAATATTCTTAAATGACTTAGATCAGGGTTAATGCCAGTGAATACTTCTTCTGGAGTGGTTTTCTCTAAAACTAAGTGTGGACATCTATTTTGAATGTAGACTGCAGTATTAGATGCTTCGGCCCAAAAGGAAGTATGAAGGTTTTGATCGTGCATCATTGCTCTGGCTGATTCCAACAATTGATCTGTTTTTACGTTCCGCAATTCCATTCTGTTGAGGATTATAAGGTATAGAAAATTCCCTCTTAATCCCAACAACAATGCAGAAATATTAAAAATATCAGAGATATATTCACCTCCATTGTCTAATCTTCTAGTTTTTATTTTATGTCTTGACTGATTTTCTACTAAGGCTTTGAATTCTTTGAATTTTGCTAAGACTTCAATTGATTCCTTTTGTTTCAAGAAATAGATCCAGGTTCTTCTAGAGTAATCATCAATAAAAAATATATAGAAGAAGCATCCATTAATAGAAGGTACAGACATAGGACCACAAAGATCAGTGTGGATCAGTTCAAAGATGGATTTAGATTTGTGATCACTTTTAGGAAATGATTGTTTAGTATTTTTGCCTAAGGCACATCCTTTGCAAATATTTGAATGATCAGTTTTTAGGCTAGGTAAACCTTTTACAATTTTTCCTATGGATGATAATGCCCCGTAGTGAAGGTGACCTAGCATCCTATGCCAAATTTCAATGGAATTTGTAGTTTCATGACTAAGAGCTAGTTTTAGATTTTGACTATTACAAAGTTTGTAAAGACTTCCATCTCTAAATCTGACGGAAATGGCTTTCTTAATATTAGAGTTCTTGGGCCCAGATAGAACTCTGTCCTCTTGAAATGTGATTCTGAAACCTTGATTAGCAAGACTAGAAATTGAGACTAGGTTTCTCTTTATTCTTGGTACATATAGAACATTCTTGAGTTGTAGTGTAATTCCCGAACTTAGTTGAATTGAACAGGAACCAATTCCTTTAATAGGATGAGTAGAGTTATCTCCAATAGTAACTTCTTTTGGGGCTTCATCTGAGAAGGTTTCAAATTTGTCTTTAAAACCTGTAATGTGTTGAGATGCTCTACTACTATGATCCAAGTATTGTGGTTAGAGTTTAGTTCACTTGAAAGGGCTAAGTAAAAACCATAGTTTTCTCTTTCTTCTTTCTCTTCACCCTCTTCTTTGATTTCTGCTAAGGCTGCTTGAATTCTCTTCTTTTCGGGATAGAATTTATGGGAGTGACCAATTTTGTCACATTTAAAACATCTAACTTTTGACCAATCACGTTGCTTGTAAGATTTGTTAGATTCCTTTTTGTTGTATTTGAATTTTCTCTTTTTATTTGATTTTACATGTAGTGCTTGAATTTCTCCCTCTTGATTTGTGCTTAGTCCTCTTAAGACTAATCTAGATTCTTCTCTAGTGCATTTATTTTTTAATACATAAAATTTTGGAAGTTCGGATCGAGCGCTTAAACCTCGAATAAATGTTTCCCGTGATAGTGGAAGACCTCTTAGTGCTATCATGCTGAGTTCTTTGTCATCAACTCGACTTTCATTGTTGCAAGTTGATCTTTTAGTTCAGGAATTCTTAAAAACTATGAGGCGATAGATTCTCCATTTTTCATCTTTATGTATAGTAGATCTTGTTTTAGAGTTAATAATCTACTAGTATTGTTGATTTCAAATGTATCTCGAATTGTAGAGAACATCTCAAATGCAGTCTTGAGTCTAGATATGGATGGTAGGATATGATCTTTCACAGAATCAATAATGATTTTCATTGCTTTGTTATTATGTCTTTTCCATGTAACTTTCTTTGGTACATTTTCAAGCATAGACATGTTTGTTTCAATATATTCTTCTAATTCCATTTCCCTTAATATTATTATTACTCTAATTTTCCATGATGAGAAATTAGATGCACCCTCAAGCCTATCTTCCAGTCTCACATGATTCACCATTTTAGTTTAGAATTTTATTCTCCTTTAAAAATTCTGAGAATTTAGATTTTAATTCTAAGTAATAGTTTTTCTTATCAAAATAGCTCTGATACCATGTTAATTTTAATGGATCTCTGATAGACAAAACTGTTACCATAAATGTAAGAATAATATAATTCTTACTTGTATTACTGTTGTACAGTCTTGTTCTTCAAATACTGATGATCTCTGGGACTGTGATTGCAGAATCAACTTCTTTATCTTTATTGCTGATGACATGAGATGATTACTTGATGCCCTTGCAGATTAGAAAAGATAGAGAAGTGCTTAAGATAAACTGGATGCAGAACGTAGAAACAAGATGTCGTGGATAGATGTTGTAGTACAGCGAACTGGACCTTGCATCAATACTACAGCAAAGGGTCATGACCCCCATAGAGTCATGGCCCTACGTGGCCTTTGGCCAAGTAAGATCATGCCTCTACGATGGCATGAACAACCGCTGCTTAATGCAAACTATCCTTAACACAAGATAGTCGGTGTTTACTTGCAATGATAAATCTATCATGATCTCTGCTGATATAATAAATAATCTCAGCCAATAATGTCATTTATTCAACCAATATAAATATGTATATGTATATGTATATGTGTGTGTGTGTGTGTGTGTGTGTGTGTGTATGTATGTATGTATATATAAGTAACCATAATGAGTATTTACATAAACACAAATTAGTATATCAGACAAACACTATTTACTTCTATTGATGCTAAAACATTAACACTCCCTCTTTAACAAGGGAAAAGTAATGCACCATTTCAATTTTAGTATAGAATACCTTATCACTTTATCTGATCTTCACACACAATGAAACAATTATAAGTCAGATAAAAAAAATCACCAAGTTATGAACACTATCATAATGTATATTATAATCTCTAATTGTTTGAAACAATATCTAGAGTAACCACAATGAAAATGTTACCTATGATCTCTAATTGCTTAAAGCAATGTCTAGAGATGTCCATAGTAATAACATAAGATTTCATGATCTATAATTGCCCGAAGCAATGTCTAGAGATGTCCACGAAAATTTGTTACTCGTGATCTCTAATTGCTCGAGACAATGTCTAGAGATGTCCATGATAATAACATGAGTTCGTTATCTATGATCTCTAATTGCCCGAAGCAATGTCTAGAGATGTCCATGATAACAGGCCTATTATTTACAAGATCATCACCCCATAAATAATTACCTTCTAAATAAACATGTCCATGAAAGATCATCACCTTTCATTACATATGATGCTACTAACCAACAATAGAAGCATAAACTCACATAAATTAAAATTTAATTTAATATTTAATATTACAAGTTAATCATACCAAGTTTTTCTCTGAAGTATTTCTTCACTTTAGCAAGAGGCTTGGTAAAGATATCAGTTGTTTGCTCATTAGTACAGATATACTCTAATTGAATGATTCCTCGATTCACCATACCTCGAATGTAATGGAAATGAATTTCTATATGTTTCGAGCGATTGTGGAATACCGGATTGGTTGAAAGCTTGATGCACCTTTGATTATCACAATGAATCACGATGGACTTCAAAGGTCTTTTAAACAAATCTACTAACGACTTTCGTAGCCATACCGCTTCTCTAGCACCCAAAGAAGATGCAATGTATTCTGCTTTGGTGGAACTTAATGCAATTGAAGTCTATTTTCTGCTGGACCAAGAAACCATGCCAAATCCTAAACTAAAGCAATATCCAAAAGTACTTTTATGTTCAATAGGACTGCCTGCCCAATAAGAATTTGAATATCTATGAAGTTCGATGTTCACTTTATCATATTTGATTCCCATTCCAACGGTACCCTTTAAGTATCTCAAAATGTATTTAGCTACATATAGATGTATCTTCTTTTGTGCACACATAAACTGACTCAAGGTGTGAGTAGCATAGCATACGTTAGGACGAGTATTCACCAAATACATTAAAGATCTAATAATCTACCTATAGTATGTAGACTCTGTACATTCTGATTTGATCATATCATCCTTCAACTTGTGTAGGTTTACTTCCATAGGAGTAGCCGCTGGTTTACATTCCATCATTCCAAATTTTGTTAAAATGTCAACTGTATATTTTCCTTGATTCAAAGGAATGTAGTTATTCTATTGTCAGACTTCTAATCCAAGAAAGTAGTGAAGTAGACATAAGTCTTTCATTTCAAACTCTACTATGAGTTTTTGTTTGCATTTCTTTATGAGATGTTCCTCACCTGTTATCAACAAGTCATCAACATATAACACAAGAATAATTATATCATCACCATCTACCTTGAAGTATAAGTTAGAATCAGCTTCATTTTTAGAATATCCTAACTTCATTAGATAAATAATCTCAGCTGATAATGTCATTTATTCAACCAATGTGTGTGTGTGTGTGTGTGTGTGTGTGTGTGTGTGTGTGTGTGTGTGTGTGTGTGTGTGTGTGTGTGTGTGTGTGTGTGTGTGTGTGTGAATAACCACAATGAGCATTTACATAAACACAAATTAGTATATTAGACAAACACTATTTACTTCTACTGATGTTAAAACATTAACACTATTCATGTCACTGTAGCAGCAAGTTCGAGAGCATGGGTTGGAGTATTATGCCAATGATATTGGAGTAATTAGTGAATTGATAATCTGCCATGTATTTGATGTAATTAAATTCTGAAAATAACATTTTATCGGCAACAGTTCATTGTCCACTTTGCATATTATTGTAGTTTCTTTCTTGTTTATGTTGTATGATTCCTATTCCATGCACAAAACACAACAAACAAATAAACGTTTGATTTCCGAAGTTATAAGGGGTTTAAATATTAAATGGAGAAATAAGAAGTTGAATGCAAACTGTGTGACATAATTGCTTTCAGCAGTTGGTTTAGTTTTTTGGGAAATTTAGGGGTGTCCATTACATATAGACTGTGAGCCGACAGTGCTATTGTAATTGCAATTAATTAATTATCTTATTATAATTAATTGGGAAAGCCTCAAGGCCGACTAAAGGAATTATTTCGAAGATATGGTATAAAGGAAAGATGTTTTCCATGTTTGCGAAGTATCCATGGAAGTGCCGAGTGTGAAAAGGAGCAGAGTGTTTGAGGAGTGCGTGTAAGTGATCCAAAGGATTATTGGATGCGAGTTTTGTGATCTGGTTACAGGATCAAAAGGAATAGAGATCCGGTTGACAGGACAGAAGAAGAGGAAGGAAGTACATTTCATTTCTATTATTCTACAAGGAATAATACAGAGATCATTTGGACAGTGGGTTCATTGGTTTTGCCCTTGAAGCAGTTGGACAATGGGTCCACCTATCTTCCACAACACCTAACAGGGTTGGCACAACTCCTAACAGGGTTGGAATCTCCTAACAAAGATTCAAAGTCTCCTATCAGGGACTCATATGTACTAAATGCATTCATAAACTCCTAACAGGGTCCATCCTCTAACAAGGAATATTTATATCAGTACATCATCTTGTGGATACCATCCCCACCGAGGTTTTCCCTCTGATCAAGGGTTTCCCTAGTTAACATATCTGGTGTTATTGTGTATTAGTATCTTGTTGTGGTTTCTGATTATATTACTCATATGGTTAAAGTTTAATAAGGTTGATAATTGTGATATTAGTTGAATGACTTATTCACACCCCCCCCCCCCCTCTCAGTTATATTGGTGGACTATACATTCTAACAACTTATTATGATTTAGGTTGTAGCCTGAATCTTGTTGCTACCTGTGAGAAGAGTTGGTGCCCTATTTGTATTCAGTTGTAGCTCATTCTAATTAGGTAGTAAACCGTTGTTTTTGCCTAATTGGGTTTCCATGTGATAAAGTTGTATGTTGTAATCTTTGTGTGTCCTTGTTTAAATGTGTCCCATCTTATTCTAAGTTTAAAATATTGATTCACCCCCTCCCACTCTCAGTATTTTTTGTGTGTTTCAATTTTACCATGCGAAGTCTCGTGTTTTGTTGCATGAAGGTTTCTCTTATGGGTTTATAATTTTATCCTTGGAAAAATTAGGGTTGGGTTTTAATAAAAATCTCCCTCAAAAAAAATTTGTTGGGTTTTAATAAAATTTTCCTAAAAAATTATCTACTAGCTTTTAATAATTTTCCACTCAAAAAATTATTTGTTGGGTTCTACATTTTTTCCTCAAAAATGGAGTTTTGTACTCTCGGATCTGTGTCTCAGATTTTGTTTTCTAGCTTTTCCAATTTTTGCGACTATCTATAGTTTGTTTTGGGGTGTCATACTCTTTTGTTAAAATTTAGAGGTTTTGCTATTTTTTCTCAAAATCATGTTAGCATTCTCAATATGTCTCTGGCTATAGGGAAGGACAGCTTTCTTATCCAACATCAAATTGGAGATTCGCGATGATTTTTAATCAAAAGTTTTGTTGATTCTGGGAGAGTTACTAGCAAACTCATCTTAGTGGCAGAGCCAGTGGCAAGTATTGTCTCTTGTTGCAAAGCAGTCTGAAGAAGGGAGCAGCCTTCTCTCTTTTCCTCTAGACAGATTTTGGCTACTCTTGGCCATTAACATTTTGCAGATCCAAAGGGGGTCTCAAAAACAATAGAATGTTCTAAAGAATTTGCAACCACAAGGCATGTATTGTCTTATGCAGGGTCCTTAGACTATGACCATTAAGGGCGGGTATTAGAATATTGTAATGTTTCTTTAATGGTTAGCATAGTTAGTGTTAAAGTTTATTAGGTTGTTTCAAGTTTCACCTAAAGTTCACGATTGTTTGTTTTAGAGACATCGTCTTAGTAAATCTATATAAGGAGCTTTCATCTCCTTTGTTTAATATAACATCAATTTACCATAACAGAAGCTTGTAGGAGATGTTGGCATCAAAATGGCATTTGATTAGGCATTACCAAGGTGCCAGGACAGCACAAATAAATATATTTGAATGACCAATGTAATTAATGTGCTTTATTTTTGTAATTTCATCTTGACAAAACACTAAAATTTTGCCAAGCAGTTGGTTTAGTTGAGTCTATCATCGAAATGTACCTTGCCTTTGGAAGTGAGTTGCTTCATTAGCCAAAGCATCTCTGACAATCTGATATAGTATAAGTATTTTGACATTCGAGAAAGAAAAAAATCAGAACCATGTTTAGAATTCCAATAAACTATGGGTTAAGAATTGCCTTCTACTTCCAATTTTCTTAATTGACATTCCCTTGCCCCACGAGCATTACATGAAGCTCCAACGACTCGCTTGTTTGGACTCCTACATATTGATTGAAGGTGATCAAAACTGCCCCTTATGACAATATCCATTAAATTTTGCATTACACCATTATACCATTATTGATCAATAGATGAAATTATTGACTAAAATCACTTGCCACCCTTGTCTTAAAACACAATCCATACACACCTCAGTTATGAAGTAATTGGAAAATATTTGTTTATTATTAACAAAGACCAAGAGGTCATTATATACAAAAGAATGGAACGATGTTTCCGTAGGAAACGATTGTAGAGAATAGAAACATTCTATTCTAGCTGAAAGAAAGCTAAAAAAGTTGCAGCTAACTAAAGCTAACTAAATATACACAATAGATTACCATTAACTAATAATAGACGATTATCTATTATCATAATACCCTCCCTTAATGGTTAATCTATCTATAACACCAAGCTGTCCTCTCAATTTGCCAAACTTATCAGGACCAAGAGGCGTGGTGAGAATGTCTGCAGTCTGACCTATGGTAGGAACATATTGCAAATCTATTGTCCCGTCTTCAACTAGTTGTCATATGTAGTGACAGTGAACATCCTACTGCTTAGTTCGTTCATGAAAGACTATATTTCGAGCTAACTTGATAACGCCTTCGTTATCAACAAATAGAGTAGTCAGTCCTAATGGTGACATCTGCATATCCCCAAGCATCTAACGAAGCCAAACAGCTTCACATCCTGCCTTAACAGTCCCTCTGTATTCGGTCTCTGTAGAGGAGAGAGAAACTGCATACTACTTACTGGTCCATGTGACTGCACCAGAACTTAAACCAAACACATCCGGAAGTTGACTTTTTATCATCAACAAAGCCTACCCAATCTGAATCTGTGAACCCACTAAGTCTAGGATTAGAACTTCGAGAGTACAAAAGTCCATAATCTGAAGTTCCCTTTGATGGAACTCCAAAATTTAGCAAATTTTAGAGCTCTAAGAACCATGTTCAAAAACAAGAAAATCCCTATTCACTGCAGACCTAGAGACTTATAGGTGACATAAGATTTTTAAAAAAAAACATCAGCTCTTATTATTTCTCAAGTTTGGCCTTTCCCAACTAAACAGCGGACAGCAGCAATTATATATCAGATCGTGTAACTTTCCCAGGGGCTTACTGTTATGGGCTGAGGGCAAAAGTGATTGGAGAAACATATATGTGAAGATATAAGTGATTCAATATGGAAGTTGCTAATGTCCTTGAACTCAAAGTAGCTATGATGGAAAATATTGATAAGAACTTCAAACATTACCTCAAACCATCCAAAACAGTTAGCTTGAATATCTGCCTCAAGATTCATTACAGTGTTCAAACAACGAACTTCTAGCAGGCCTAGAAATATGAAAGACGTAATTTAAGTCTCAGCAATATGTACAAAAGAAAAACGTGTGCTTAGAAATCAAGTGACAAATTTATAAGAAGCGGCTAATTAGAAGGAATGATATTGCATATACAAAGTAATATGCATGGCACCATCAGGAGTATGAGACCGACTTCATCATATTGTGAAAGCAAAATGGATTGCGCTTAGACTATTGGATAAAACTCAGACTTGCAGCAAACATGGTGCCAAGAATAACAATGGAAGAGTCTTCAATGCATGTGGGTACTCAACGCACCCGATATCTAGAAAAGAGTTAGAGAAATGAAAGGGAGGATATTGCGACTCTTGAAAAAGTACATATGGCAGAGTTTGCATGGTCGGAATACTAGTTACGTCCAAAGGATCCACTCACGTGTGCAAAGAAGTATGAGAAATCCGCTAGGCAAGAGAAACGAATACATCAAATATTCATCCACATTGAGTATCCGACAATTATAAATTCTTCAGTGGCAAAAAACATTGGTATACGACAATAGATATGAAATATGACAAAAATTTATGAAACCCAATAAAGAGATCAAGTGCCATTTGCAATTAAACTAAAAGGATTTATTATCAAAGGGATATGTGATAATAATATTGAAAGGCAGATATTAATCTGGAGTGGCGACGAATTCAACAGAGATGCATTATGGATAAATCAAGCCTTTCATGGGAGCCTATTGATTTTAAAATATTTAAAATTGTTTACAAGTTATATTATGGGAAGGTGCTAAAATTATATTTATTATGTACAAATGATTTTAATTTGTTATGGTAGACAGGTGCGATTAAAAAGAAAATGTAATATGACTTTTCATTTGAAAAGTCACAATTTTTTACATAGAAAGGATATAAATATAAGTTAGAAATTGAAGATTTAGGGAAGGGACACAATCATTGGACATTGAAGAAGCATTTTTATCTTTTATATATTTTTGTAAGGAGGAATAAGGACTCAATGTGGCTTTGAAATATAAATTTCATTATTTTATTTTTTAAATAAAATAAAACGTCTTTTGTTTATTTTGAAATGGCGTGGAGATTTAAACTGCAAGCGAATCGTCCTTTGTAATTATTTTTGGAATTCTATATACAATTTAAATGTCGGATAAGTAAACATGGTTATTTAGCATTTTAAGTTTGGTCATCGCAGATACTGTGAAATAAATAATTGTATCTGCATCTGTGTCCAGTTTGTCTCTCTACCAGAGGAGTTAAAATTCAATCTGGAGTACTTTAAGATGGCATAATATTTGATCTGTCACATCTTGATTATTTAATTGTTGGCAATAAAGAGTGTAAAACATTATAATGTTGTAAGTGATAATTCACTAAAGTTAACTCTATCGCCCGGATGAGCAGAGGCACTGATCTTTTTATTGAAGTCAAAAAAATCTATAATTTCTTTCCTGCAAACATCAAATCAATTATTTAAAACCTTATACAAAACAATCAACTATTATCTAGCATCCAGTTTCATTTTGATCGAGTTCAAGGACCTTGCCAGCCGATGAACTCCAGAAGTTTAAATTCGCTATAGAAAAGCCTTGAACCGGACGGTCAGCGTTTGAGGTGAAGGTTTGCCCGCCTAGGTGTAGCAGAGCCTGAAGTGCAGGGAAATCGAGAAGTATTCCTATTCACTGGCCAGAACTGATTGAGAAGTCCTATCAGAGAAGTGGCAGGGTCTTGGATTTCCAATCTGCGGTTTTTGGAACCAACACCCTTCACATAACAAAGCACATGCTTTGCGACCATCCAATGATCAGCCTTAGGATCTGTCATAAAGCGTGAGATATAGCTGACTGCGAAGCTGATATCAGGCCTAGTAGCAGAGAGGTGGATGAGGCTGCCTACTAGTTGCCTGTATGTAGTTTCATCAACAGAAGGAGAATTAGACTTTGCAGGTAACTTGAGACCTTTCTCCATAGGTGTCGATGCAGGCTTGCAATCTTGGATACGAAATTTGTCTAACAGAGCCCTGGCATATTTGGACTAAGAAATGAATATACTACAAGATTGTTGCCAAACTTCAACACCTTGGCAATAATGCATGAGCCCAAGGTCAGTCATATCAAAAGACTGACATAAACTCCGTTTGATTCCCTAAATCAAATATATTGAAACTACCAGTGATGATCAAATCACCCACATAAATAACCAGAAGGATGATGTCCCTGTCAGTACTCTTGATTTACAAATTTGAGTCTAAAGAACTCGTCTGGAAGCCTTGATCATTAAAGTACTTATCAACTTTTATGTACCATGCCCGAGGAGCCTGCTTGAAGCCATAGAGAATTTTTACCAATCTAAGAATCTGATGGTCTTTACCAGCAACCTTGAAACCAGGAGACTACATCATGTAGACCTCTTCATGGAGATCACCATTCAGAAAGCACTCTTGACGTCCATCTGATGGACCTTTGAGCCAAATTGTGCTATCATGGCTAGGACTAATCTGATGGTGCTCATCTTTGCAGTAGGAGCAAAGGTCTCCTCATAATCAATGCCCTAACGCTGAGAAAAGCCCTTCAAAACTAAACGAGCTTTGTACTTATCCAAAGTACTATCCGATTTGCATTTGATTTTGTAAACCCATTTGCAACCAATGGGTTTCTTCCCTTGTGGAAGATGAAAAAGGGCCCAAATGTTATTCTTCAATAGGCTTTGGTGTTCAGATGTCATGGCCTGTTCCCACTCTGGAATTCCTTCAGCCTCGGAGTATGTTTGATGTTCAAACACACTATGAATGTTGGCCATGAGAGCAAAGTTAACAGACACTGTAGGTTGGCTCCTTTTCCGAGCAGTTCTCCCATCAATGAGCTCATCATCACGAAGATCAACAAGTGTCTTAGCCCACCACTTAAGCCGAAGAGGAGAACAACCAACATTAGTATCACGAGATGCTTGGTGATCAAGTTCCTCATCAAAAGAATTAGGATCAAACTCAAGTGAAGCATCTACAAATCGAGGTGATCATACAGGGGAAGTTGGAGGTGTCTATACAAGGATCATTGGTATAACTGGAGCTGCAGGAGTTACTAGAGCCCTCTCATCAGATGGACCTAATGGAAGCCTAATTCCCAAATCGTGACCCTTCATAGGCTGGTCTACTAGATCAAGAACAGGAAAAACACACATGAAAGGTCCTCGCTCCTCATCAAAGACTGCATCACGACTATAGATGAGACGAGATGTCTCAACATCGATCAGGCAATAGTCTTTGCGAAGACTACTATATCCAGCAAGTATGATTTTCTGACTTGTTCGCTGGATATTTTACAATCGACAGTTTTGTGTAAAAATCCAGTCGCAAAATAGGATGACGAGCCACAACGTGTGAGACAGAGTCTCTCCTACCTTAAAGGGAAGGCTCCCCCTTCTCACCATCCCTTGGATCAACTCAAAGTAAGCAAGAAGTCGAGAGATTTTATAAAATGGGTGTTACCAATATCCTTTCTTCTTAATTTAAAAAAAAAAAACCACTTACTCATGGAGCGAGTAATGGGCAAGGTGAATCTCTAACTACACTTCTATCAAAAGCTGGAAATAGCAGGGCGGGGGCCCTAGCTCGGTTGGCTAAATCTTCCCTGATGCAGGGGGTTGGTCAAGGGTTCTAGTCTCCCCCGTCCTCGTGGTACCGGTGGGCGTGTCGCGCCAGTGCTACCGATCAAGTTAAAAAGTTTACCAGGCGCACTGCAGTTTATAGGGGGGCCGTGTTGCACCGATTCCTGCAGTCTAAACCAAAAAAAAAAAAAAAAAAAAAGAGCTAGAAATAGTGATACCGATAAACCTTCACAAACTCAAAGGCTACCTAAAAATGTACCGGTTCGGCTCTAAATCCCGTCGTACTTCTATATGGAAAAGCTTTACAATTAGGGCACAAGACTCCTAAAAGTAAGAATAACTTAACTATTTTGCAAATTAAGAAAGAAGTATAAGCTACAAACAGCTTCTAGCTATATATTTCCACAATTGCTCCTGATCAAAACTTTGGCTCCAATAGCTTCTTAACTCTTTTATATTCAATTCACAAGATACAATTACCCAAAACACAAGATAACATGAATCAAAGATAACTAGATGAATTATAGACAAAGCTTATAACTCACACAAGTAACAATCTCACTTAATCAAAGTTGAGTCTCAAATGCTCCTTTATATTCACTTTCTCTCAAAATAGTGCTACACAAACAAAGTTTTGTTGGCACAATTTCTCCAGAGCTCTCTTGCATAAAGATAATGATAATTTTACAATGAGGGGGCACTCTTTTATATAGGCACAAAAGTTGAGAAAAAAGTGGAGGACAAAGTGGGAGCAACTCAACCAACTTTCACCTAGTCTAACTAGAAGAGAAAATATAGGGTTATATGCAACTCGCATTACATCCTTTTACATACATGTAACTCACATTACATCCTTTTACATACATGTAACTCGCATTACATGTAATTACACTTTTTCATGTAATGCATTCTTTCAAAACCACTAAAATGAAATAAAAACAAAAACAACAATTTCAAAGATCATTTCTCAGTGCCTTGAATTTAACGATGATGTCACACACTGTGAGAAGATCAGCAATTTCCATGGTCTTTGATATGGCTTCTACTCTCACTGCATTTGCATATGCTAATTGTACAACTTTAGGATTTGTTGCCAGAAAATCTAACAAATGTTTCGTCAGGGATTTAAACAGGACGAACTTATTTATTATGTGCGAACCAAAATTTTCATAATCTACATCAGCATTTGTTAAGAAAGTAACATGAATAACCTACAGGTCTATGGGTACAGAATCGTACCTCACTCTTCTTGCTAATATTCTCTAAAGAATGACATTGCATATTATTTGTAGTCTCTATAGAGGTGCCAGTGATCAGGTTGGGATTTGTTAGTTTGACTTGTAACTAGTTATTAGTCAAGTCTTATTACTATTCCAAAGTTGCTAACTTAGAGACTCTTAATAATGGATGCATTTCAAGGGTCATGTCTCTTAAGAACATACCCTTCAATAAGGATATTTAGACGGGTATTGTATGCAGTTTTAGGACACAGAAAATATAAAGTCTAGACTAAAAGCATATATATCCTATCGGGTTCCTTGTATCAACTTCACACTCCAGTTTAAGATAATCTCAGCAATACAGTCTTCTCAAAATTCAGCATACTCAGACCTGCAAATTAGTATTTGGATCAGGGTTGATTTTCACCTAGTTTTGATCTTTAATCTCAGAATTCTTGTCATCTGAATCTGCAGATATTTACATGGTATCAGAGCCTAGTTATCAGATCTAGGGCTCTGCAGGTTGTTACATATCAGACCTGTTCATATCCAGTAGTTATTATTCATCTCCAATGGCATATACAATCAGGCCTGAGGATAGATTTGATGGAAAGGAACATTTTGAAGCATGAAAATTCAGAATCTTGATGATTCTCAAAGAGAATAATGTTAGACAATTTGTTGATGGAGCATCCAAACAGCCATCTGTTGAACCTCACAAATCCACATGGTCCAATGGAAACAGGAAAGCCATTCAAATCATCTTGGATGGAGTTAAGAATGACATCGTACCCATGCTTACAAAACACCTAACTGCCTACGATATGATGAATGCATTACAAAATGCATTTGAAGTAAATAATGCAACAAGGGTCCTTGCACTAAAGAGACAACAAAATCACATCCAAATAAAGAAAAGAGAATCAATAAACTCCTATTTTCTAAGAGTTGCTGGTATTAGAGATGAATTGGCAAGCATAGGAACCATCATAAATGACACCGAATTAACGCTCATGGCCTTAGATGGACTGTCATAATCATGGGAAACATTTGCACAAGGTATAAGTGCTAGAGATAAGCTTCCAAATTTTAACAAACTTAAAAATGATTGTCTTCAGGAAGAATCAAGAAAACTAAAGAAAGGAGGAAAACCTAAAATGGAAAATGAAGAACTTCACATTCTCAATGCCAACTCTTATAAAGGCAAGAAAAAGCATTTCAAGAAAAATAAAGGAAATCAGAAGAACGGAAAGTCCTAGAAAGACCTATCAAAAATAAAATGTTTCAAATGTGAAAAATTTGGACACTTTAGATCAAATTGTCTAGAAAACTCCAAACAACAAGCGAACTGCACAAATATTGTTAGAGAAGAAGAAACTTATGATACAGAGAATCGTGTTTTGTATTCCTCCTTATCAAATGAAATCTCAAATAAGGAATGGGTAATAGATAGTGGATCCTCTAGGCATATAATGGGATACAAAGAAACTCTGGATTTCTCGTCCAAGAAAGTCAATGGTGAAGTTACTATTGGTGATAACTCAGCACATTCAGTTAAAGGGATTGGTTGCTGCACTTTGAAGCTAAAAACAGGAAATACTCTCCTTCTGAAAGATGTACTATATGTACCAGGGATAAAAAGGAACCTAATATCAATTACAGCGTTAGAAGATGGACACAATGTTGCATTCATGGATGGCAAAGTACTAACTTGGGCTAAGAATTCTTCCATCAAGAAAGCCAAAGTAATTGGTCAAAGAAAGGGATATTTGTATGAACTAAATATAGAACCCATTCAAGCTCTTGTTCACAAAGCAGAAGATTCAAATGAAATATGGCATAGAAGATTAGGGCACCTAAACTTTAAAACCCTATCTACTATGAAAAAAATGGTTACCGGGTTACCAAAATTAAAACAAGATCACCCTAGTATTTGCTAAGGGTGTGCCCTAGGTAAAAATACTAGAAGACCTTTTCATGATAGTACTAGGAAAACAAATAATGTACTAGAATTAGTTCATTCAGATTTATGTGGACCCATGTCTGTACCCTCCCTTGGAGGATTCTAGTATTATGTCTTGTTCATAGATGACTTCTCTAGAAAAACATGGATTTATTTTTTAAAATGCAAAGAATCAGAAGAAATCTTACAAAGATTTAAAGAATTCAAACCATTAACTAAAAAATTTTCAAGACATAAAATTAAAACCCTTAGAACAGATAATGGAGGAGAATATACCTCAGATTTGTTTAAAAAATTTTGTAAAGAATCAGGGATCAAGAGGGAGTATACTGTTCCTTATAACCCTGAACAAAATGGGGTAGCTGAAAGGAAAAATAGGACAATTATAGAAGCTACTAGGGCTATGATTTTTGACCAAAATCTAGAATACTATCTTTGGGCAGAAGCTTCTTGTATGCTGTATACATCCAAAACATAAGCCCTCACTCGTTTCTTAAAGATAAGACCCCTGAAGAAGTATTTACTAAAATAAAACCTAATATAAGTCATCTCAGAATCTTTGGATGTCCTATATACATTCATGTGCCAAAAGAAAAGAGAACCAAATTGGAACCATCTGGGAGGAAGGGTATCTTTGTAGGGGATAGTGAAACTTCTAAAGCATATAGAATCTTCATACCTGGACAGAAAACTATTGAACTAAGCAGGGATGTAGTCTTTGACGAAGATCTTGCATTTAAAAAGGCAATAAATTCTCTTGAACCCTCTCCTTTATCAAATTCTGAAAGCATAAGTGAGTTTGAATCTCAGAAGGAGAACTTAGAAGAGGTCGACGATGATGTAAACCTTGAAGAAAGTTCAAAGAAAAGGCCACTTTGGGCCATAAAAACAGTTGAAGCAGCTCAAAATTTTGCTGCACCTTCAGGATCAGTCAGAGAAATTAAAAGACTTAAAAGATTCTCTAGTTATACAGCAAATATGATTGATTTATCCAAAACAAAGCCAACCAATCCTTCTGATGCTATTAAACATCCCGCTTGGAAAGAAGCTATGACAGAAGAATATCAATCAATTATGAAAAATGATGTTTGGAAAATAGTTCCAAGGCCAAAAGGAAAATCCATTGTTTCTTCAAAATGGTTATTCAAAATAAAGCATGCCGTTGATGGAAGTATTGAGAAATATAAAGCCAGATTTGTAGCCAGAGGTTTTTTTCAGAAAGAAGGAATTGATTGTGAAGAAACCTTTGCTCCTGTCACCAGATATACCACCGTTAGAGCTGTCTTAGCAATTGCCGCCTCTAAGGGATGGAAGCTACATCAGATGGATGTAAAGACAGCATTTCTCAATGGGAAGATTTCTAAAGAAGTCTATATAGAGCAACCGGAAGGATTTGAAAAACATGATCCAAATGCCTTTGTTTGCCGACTCAAGAAAGCTCTTTATGGGCTTAAACAAGCTCCCAGGGCCTGGTATGAAAGGATTGATAAATATCTCACTGGCTTAGGATTCTCCAAAAATGCGGCTGATCCGAACTTGTATTATAAAAGAGATAAAGATGGTATGGTAATCTTGATATTGTATGTTGATGATTTATTAATCACAGGTGATGATCATCTTATAGATCAATGCAAGAAAGAACTTATCAGAGAATTCGAGATGAAAGACTTGGATCTTCTTCATTACTTCCTAGGATTGGAAGTGCGACAAAATGTTAATAGTATCATACTGAATCAAAGGAAGTACACTTCAGATATCTTGAAGAAACCCGGAATGTGGAACTGCAAGTCCATGTCTTCTTCGATGGAAACCAATTTGCATAAACTTAAAAAAGCAGCTGCAGAATCACCTCCAACAAATTCTACTCTCTACAGGAAGATAATTGGATCTCTGATGTACCTTTAAATACAAGACCTGATATTTGCTATGTGGTTCATGCCTTAAGTCAGTTTATGTGTGAACCTAAGGAAATTCACTTAGTTGTTGTTAAACACATTATGAGATACCTTCAAGGTACTCTTAACTATGGGCTCAAATATGAGAGAGTGGCTTTAGATTTGCATGGATTCACCGATTCAGATTGGGGTGGAAGTGTTAAAGATAGGAAAAGCACTTCAAGATGTTGTTTTTATTTAGGATCAACGATGATTTCATGGATATGCCGAAAGCAATCTTCTGTAGCTCAAAGCTCCACAGAAGCTGAATACATTGCAGCAGCAATGGCCTCTCAAGAAGCAATATCGCTAAGGAAGTTGCTTGTGGGATTATTTGGGCAAGCCATGAATCCGACGATCATTCATTGTAATAATCAAAGTTCTATCAAGCTCTCAGTGAATCCAGTTTTCCATGATAGATCCAAGCATATTGAAATTCCTTACCATTATCTAATAGATATGGTAGACAGGAATTCTGTTAAATTGGAATACATTTGTACTGCAAATCAGACAGCAAATATACTCACCAAACCTCTATCTAGAGTAAAGATAGAACATTTCAGAAAGAGACTCGGTATGATTGAGTTGTAATTTATTATTTAATTACTAATAAAATGATGAATTTTATATTTGTCAGGCTATTGACTGTTATGGGCTCCACCATGTGTAATCATTATTTAGAGGTGACGATCTCTGAAGTAATGAATACTTATGTAAAAGACATTATGAGAGGTGACGATCTCTTAAATAATGTCCTAACAGTAGATTTTACTATAAGATCCAGGTTAATTTTAGATTGTCTTGTGGCATTGACATGTTCATGGGTCACAAATTGGATAAAGGAAGAATTCTAGAAATTCTTCGGGTTTATCCTGTATTCTAGTAAATCTTAAATTCAGGATCTAGTTGTGATTTAGAAATACCAATGTCTATGAGTCACAACGTGTGTCTTATCACTAGTAGCAGTGATTTGTCACATTACAGGTTTAGTAATATGACTCAATATCATGTGTTTTATGATACTATGTATTAAGAAGAGATAGACAGATATAGAGTATTAATTCTTGTCTAATATCTATATTGATGTTGCTCGATATAATATCTCTCTGTAGGAGTATCAAGTTAAGAGGGAGTGTTAAGAAAGTAACCTGAATAACCTACAGGTCTATGGGTACAGAATAGTACCTCACTCTTCTTGCTAATATTCTCTAAAGAATGACATTGCATATTATTTGTAGTCTCTATAGAGGTGCCAACGATCAGGTTGGGATTTGTTAGTTTGACTTGTAACTAATTATTACTCAAGTCTTATTACTATTCCAAAGTCGCCGACTTAGAGACTCTTAATAATGGATGCATTTCAAGGGTCATGTCTCTTAAGAACATACCCTTCAATAAGGATATTTAGACGGGTATTGTATGCAGTTTTAGGACACACAGAAAATATACAGTCTGGACTAAAAGCATATATATCCTATCGGGTTCCTTGTATCAACTTCACACTCCAGTTTAAGATAATCTCAGCAATACAGTCTTCTCAGAATTCAGCATACTTAGACCTGCAAATTAGTATTTGGATTAGGGTTGATTTTCACTTAGTTTTGATCTTTAATCTCAGAATTCTTGTCATCTGAATCTGCAGATATTTACAGCATTGATCCTGATTGTATATTATGAGTTTACTCTTTCTACTACAATGAGATTACTAGATTCATCAATAACATGGCATCCCATCTATTCCTAATCACAAGAAACACTTGTTTCAACTACCTGACAATCTCCAAAGGCTGCTTGCAACTTTGTAATCAACTTCCTCAATGTTTCCTTTTTGTAATCAATGAGCCCTTCAAATTTGAAGAACATTTCACACTACAGAAGAATGTCACATGTGACCAAGGCATCCATATCAAATCTTACCATTTCATCCCAATCATTGAGGATTTCCTTCAAATTATCCACTTCTTAAGACAAAGAAGAAATTAAGTATCGCTCCATTTCATTCATCTCTTTGACGCACCTAAGAACTACAAATGTCTTCGTGATGGCTCGAACTCCTTCAAAAATGATTTCCTGTATCCAAGACTTGGCATCTTCAATCAGCTTTCTCTCCTTATATGTTTGAGACATAACAACACTGAGAAGATTGTTGCCGAGTGACCTCGTTTAGGCGAGAGACCTCCTGTTTCAGTTGATTTTTCTTCTCCCATAGCTCGTGATTTCTCTTTGATACATTAACCAATGCATCTTGAGCATCTTACAAATAACTCAAACGTGATTGCTTCCCGATTTCAAACTTAGTAAACTTGTAATGAGAACGAGTAAGTTCTTCAACAGGTTTGTCCACCAAGAGCTCAACAACTTCAACAAACTTGGTTTTGTCTGAATCAACCAAAATCTTTGAAACAATCTTCTCTTTCAAAGATTTGGATTTGGTCTTCTTAACAGGGAGATTTTTCGGAGGAACAACCACTTTTCTTCTCTTCGTTGTTATTTTGTTCAACCATGTAGGCAGACCGAAACCTTTATCCATAGAAGCAAATACAGTGGAGACCATTGGCATTAATCCAGATTGTATTTCTGTTGTAACAGAACAAGATTCAGTCTATAGAGTTGAAGGCATAGGAACATACTGAGAAGATTCTGTCATAAAAAGCTCAAAACCTGTCAAAGACGTGTCAAGTTGGGAAAGTTGACCACTTGTAAGAGTTGGAAAATCTTCAAACACATTTGCTAAATGTTCATATTGTTCACTTGCAAGAATGCGAGGAGCAGAAAAAGAAATAGTAAGAGCCATTGTATTGACTTCCGAGACTAGAATAGGAGTGAAAATAGTGGAGAATGAATCCACATCGTCATCTACTTCATGCAGAAAAGATTCTTCATGTATAGACGGTGCACAAGCTTGTGCAGGCTTTGGGGGAGATATGATCATGGCTTCCCCTTCTTCGTCTGAATCTTCTTTATCATATTTTATCTCTAGTTCTTCTTCTGATTCTTCCTCTAATTCTTGAATTGGTTCAAAGATTTAAGATGATTTGGCTCCTTTTCCACCCTTCAATTTGAATTTGAGGGAACCCTTAGCATCAAAAGATGAGGCACCATCTTTCCCTGTGATTTCTAGCTGTGACTTCCTGCCAAGAGGACCAAAACTTCCACAATCCAAGCCCATCTTAGGATTTACTCTTTTAAGGCCTTTATTTTTCAACCATTTATTAGTATTCACTAAAATGGATTGAACTCTATCCATGATAGATGTACTTTCTTTTTGTTGCCACTGAATAGGAAAAGGTCACTTCTTATCAAAGTCGTTTTGATGAAACTCTGGATCAAGGATGTTGCCAACATCTTCAACTTGGAAATCTGAAGGGATCTCCAACATGTTAAGATCAATTATCTACTGCAGAGTTAATCTATAGTAGCCCATCTTCATGATGTCAAGCTTTGTCCTCATATCAATCCAGATGTCTTCAATGCGATGAACATGAGTGTAAGCTCTTTTCATTTGAGAATTCATCTCTCGGTAATCAAAGTAATCTCGCTTTGAATTTCTTCAAAGTGATCACTACAACTCTGCTTCCATGTTCTTTGCTTTAGGTACAAAATTGATCAAATAGTTGCCAATAGCCAAAGTTTTAGCTGAGGTAATGCCAAAACCAGGCCTATGCATAGCATGTTGATCACTCTGCACATCCATGAGCTGTCTAGCTAGCTCCATCAAGATGATTCGATCTGTAGCATTCCTAGGTTAGCTATACAGTTCACCTTTAAAATACCCAACTCTCAAGTATGAGAAAGTTGGAAACTGAATGAAAATACAACCGTATTGGCTCACCTTTTCCCATGCTACATCAGATACTCTTTTGACAAATAACTATTTATTGAACAAGCACCAAAAATGCCCAAAGAAGGTATCTTGGACTCTTTTGTATTGAAATTTGCTATTTTTGAAAGTTTTTTGGTCATTGTAATCCCAATTGGGAACCTAAAGACGATCTCCCTTCGTTGAGAGACCAAAGAAAATTCCCATGGCAATAGCAATGTAAACAAGGTAAGAGTTCATGTAGAAGAGCGTTGAAGTTCCCACGTTGCCTATCTGTTGGCAAAGTGCAGTGCTGATGAGCTCTCCCGAAAAGATGTGTTCTTTGTTTTCCATTATTTGAGAGATGAACTTATACATCCATGGCTCAAAATTAGTAGAATCTTTGAGATCGCAAATTCTGCTGAGAAGGATGATGAGATCATTATATTCTTGTTTGAAGTTAGACTAAGAACAGTCTTAGGCCATCTGGAGAAGTTGTTCATTTTATTGTCTAACTAGTAAAAGTTGACAAATTTCTGATAATCATCCTTTTGCCCATTCTAGCATGCCAAAGATGATTCCTTGGTTAAATCTGCACATTCTACTTTATGTGTAACCATGAAAATTTGTTCAATGACCTCAGAATCAAGGCTAATGATAACCTTGTTGTCAGCGTCCTTGATAGTCTTTGTCTTTGGAGTAAAATGTGTTGAAATAACTTAAGATCGTTTCTGTAAATGTACTCTCATTTCCATTGTAATTAATGATTTCCAAATGCAGATTTGGATCTTATATATGTATAATATGAGAGGAGACATGTCTCTATAGTTAATCACCATTTAGTTTATAAATAACTATATGCATATCTCATCTTATATATATAATATTAATCTATTAACCATATATGTAATATAATATAATATTATTATATCATTATATAATAATATATAATGCATAATATATATAATACATATTATATTACATATATCATATATATTATATATATAAGATATATAATTCATAATATATTATATTATATATATATAAGAATCACCAATAATAATTTATCTGAAAAACATAAACACAGATTAATATATCAAATAATCAATGTTTTACTTCTACTGACGCTAAAACATTAACAAAATGTCGTGCACATTCGAGAAGGAAATCAAGTTCTATGGCCACCATAGGAAATGTAAACACCAAGTGAATGTTACTTATTTTGATACACTTCATTTCGTGGCCAACTGGAGTTTCAACTCTTTGCAGAAAATCAGCCACATCCACATGACCAATCTTCGTGTCCATCACGTTATCAAGAATAGATATGACTGGTGAGGAAGCTACATGAGCCAACTCTTTATCATATTGATATTTCATTATGCCTTTGGATTTTGATGGTGAGGACATTTCTTGTGCTTGTACTACAATACAAAAATCTCAAAACATAAATGCATAATCAAATGGAATCGCCATACAAGTTGATTTGTGATCAGCAACAAAGATTTAGAAACAGATTGGAGACTTTGTAGATCCAATGAAATGATCTCAAAAAGAAATCATATGCATATGCAGTGAATAAAAATGAAATGAACGGAATGCAGAATGAAGTGTTGTGAAGGTAAATGGAAGATGGAATGAGACAGAATGAAATGAGAATGTGTGGAAGTGGAATGCATGGGAATGCATGCAAATGAAGATTGCTGATTTTCAAAGGTAACTTAGGGTTTTCAAAGCATTATTGCATGAAAAATGAGTACATGTAAGTGCAACATGTAACAAGAGATGAAAGGTGAGATGAGATGCAAATGTGGATGATGGATGCACTTTACATGCAAGTGCGAATGGAGGATGAGATGGGAAGCATGGAAAAATGCAGAAACATGTATTTGCTCATGGAGGCGCAAATGCATATGGAGAGATGAAAATGGAAAATGGAAGAGCGATAACAAGCTCTATAGTCACCTTTGGTGAAAAGATGAAGTCAAAGTACATGAAAGATGAAAATGACATCTTTTTGACTTTTCAAAAGTGAATTTTAATCAAAATCAAACCTTTTGGATGCAATTACACGTAAGATTTTTCGTGTAATCGTGCCGTATGAATGGATGCAGAAAGTGAGATGAGTGAAAATGGAATCGAAAAATGGGATTGCATGCATGTCCGGATAGTGAATGAGATGAAAAACATGCAATCGCATTTGTCGAATGAGATGTGAAATGTTGTGGCATGGAAACAGAATATGGAACGTAATAATGCTTTCACATGAAGTGAAACAACAAGTTCCTGGGAAAGAACTTGTGACTTCTCCAAAGTGGAGAAAACTGAAAAGCAAGCACAGAACACAAAAACACAAAAACACAAAAGAAAAACGTACCTTTGGAAAGTGACTCAAACATGCCAAGATGCAAAGCACTTCAACACACATTCGAAATTGGAACTTGGGAGAGAACCAAAAACATGAAAATGAACAAATTCTTCATTTTTAAAGGAAAAATGCACTTTCCATGGCATACATTTCAACAAGTGGCAATTATCAAGCAATTATGTGCATAAAATCAGCGAGATAAGCACAATTTAAATAGCAACAAAGAAGAAGTCCACTTACATGAAGTTTAAGTGTCAAAAATGAAAGAAAAAGATGCTCCAATGTTGAAAAATTCTCCAAAAATGCTAAGACTTTTTCCAACTTTGAAAATTCAAATGGGAAAGGGCAGAAAACAAGGCATTTTGTGTGCTAGATGCCAAAATGTGCCCTAAAAATGCTCCAAGATCCAACATTTTTGAAAGCACATGCTATGGAAGTGTTTTAGTGAAAAATGCTTTTCACCAAGGAGAAAGATCAAATCGATTGTGAGTTTAAAGGTGGAGATTTGTATCACAATGCAATGTAATAACCATAAAACACCAAGTCGATTCATCTACATGCAAAAACGTTGATCAAAAATGGATGTATTTGGAGTTTTCTTTAAAAACGTGCCCTAGAATTGAGCTTCCAAAAACAATATTTAGCATGATAAATCCATTCTTGAAGCAAGAAAACTCATTGCGAAGCAAAAACGCCTTCAATTGAGAAAATTTCATACAAATCCACCAAGAAAATCTCTCTCAATGATCAAAATCGGGTTCTTGGAAGGCAAATGCATGCATTTCTTCAAAATCGGACTTTTTGGAGGACAATACACATTTTAAAACAAGGTTTTAGTTAAAATCAGACCTTTTTGGGTGCATAGCATATTTTTAAAACTTTCAACAAGGAAAATCGTGTTGAAGTATAGCATCAGTCGAAGTGATATACACATTACATTGAATATTTGTATTCATGATTTATATGAATATTGTTTTATGTCTCATATTATTGATAAGAAAATATATATATATATATGTATGTATGTATGTATGTATGTATGTATGTATGTCTATGACTTACATAAGCTTCTGGACATGGCTTTGTTGTAGCCTCTATTGGATTGATTTCATTAAAGCTACCTCATTGATGATAAAATTGTCCTTAAGATAAGTATCTTATATATATATATAATATATGTAATATAATATGTATTATATATATTATGCATTATATATTATTATATAATAATATAATAATATAATAATATATTACATATATGTTTAATATATTAATATTATATATATGTTAAAAAATATAGTTATTTATAAACTAAATGGTGATTAACTATAGAGACATGTCTCCTCCTCTCATATTTATATGAGATCTAAATCTGCGTTTGGAAATCATCAATTACAATGGCAATGATTATACATTTGCAGAAACAATCTTAGTTACTTTAACAAATCGAACCTTTTGGGTAGAGACATGTCTCCTCTCATATTTATATGCGATCTAAATCTGCATTTGGAAATCATCAATTACAATGGCAATGACTATACATTTGCAGAAACAATCTTAGTTACTTTAACAAATCGAACCTTTTGGGTGCATAGGATGTTTTAAAATATGCAAGTGATCAAAATCGCACCTTTTGGGGTGATGAGCATATTTTAAGTTACATCTTACATTTTGGATGCAAAGACATAAAAACTTACCTTTTGATACAATGACATCAAAAAGGTCCACTTTTGATAGCTTTTTGATGTGATGACATCAAAAAGGTCCACTTATGATTCCAAGTTGAACTTTATATGAAGTGACATATAAAATGTCCACTTTTGATGGATTTTACATGTAATTGTATATAAAAGGTCCACTTTATAAACTTAAGTCATTTAATCAACTTAATTTCATAAATATGTTACTAATTGGGACATAAACAATATTTATATATCATATTTAAAAATACAACATATAAATATCATTTAAAAAGTAACATTTAAATGAGCATTTGATTTAGAAATCAAAAATTAAACTGAAACTATATAGTTATATAGTCACTTTAAGTGAAAAATCAAAAAGTAACTCAACTTAAAATTATAACATAAAGTGCACTATAGTGGCTTTAAGTGAAAATTTTAAAGTTAAAGTAACTTAAAAACATAACAAAAAGTGAATTTAAGTTATATTTTTCAAAAAGTGAAAGTCAAATTAAAAATATAACACGATATTTTTAATTTGTGTTGTTGCATCAAAAAGGTCCACTTTTGAGGCACTAAAACGACCATAACTCTTGACTGACAACTTCGATTGAGCTCTAAGTTAGGCTGAATTGAACGAAAAACCGAAAGCCATGACATGAGCAAAATTAAAGGAGTAAAAACCAGCAAACGCAAACTCAAAAGCAAACAAAAGGACGATGAAGGCTTCAAAAATCAAGCAAAGGCTCGATAGAAAGCAAAACGAAAAAGACTTGACGAAAGCCTTCAGTAAAACGATTTGATATACGAATTGAAATTGATCGATCAATCAACATTAAGCAATTGAATATCAAATTCAAACTTAGAGATATGTGAAACTAACTTGAAAAAATTTCATGTTGTTACCAACATTTTGTGGTGACAATATGTAGGACAACATGACTCTTGGCATCCAACTTGGTGCGTGCCGCATCAGGGATCCAAACAAAAGCAAGGGAGCCAAAAACTTTTAGGTGACTAATTCTGGGTTTGTGACCTGACCAGACCTCTTCCGAAGTTTTACTTTTGAACGTCACTGTGGGTGACCGATTCAAAAGATAAACTGTAGTGTTGATTGTTTCTGCCCAAAACTTCTTCAAAACATGACTGTGTTCAAGCATAGATCGAGTCATCTCGGTGATTGTCTAGTTCCAACATTCAACTACACTATTCTGTTGTGGTGTGTGAGGTGTTGTTAACTGGCGTTTGATGCCATGAGTATCCAAGAAGCTAGAGAAAGCATTAGAACAAAATACCCCCCCACCCCCAATTGTCTGATCTAAGAGTAATAATAGATTTCCCAAACTCTTGTTCAAGTAAAGGTTTAAACTTTTGAAATACAGGAAATGCATCTGATTACTTTTTAAGGAAATACACCCACATTTTTCTACTAAAATTGTCAACAAACAACAAAAAATACCAAGACCCAAGAACAGAAGGAGTGGCCATAGGGCTGCAAATATTGGCATGAACAAGCTGAAGTACATGAGAAGCTCGCCATGAATCACCACTTCTGAAGGGTGTGCAATGTTGCTTCTCAGCCTGGCATGCATCACAAACTCCAAGTTGTTGAGTCTAAATCCCTAGCAATCCAAGAACAAATTCATCCCGAGCATGCTACGAGAGATATTGCACATTTAAGTGCCCATATCGCTTATGCCAAAGTCTGCTAACAGAAGACCGTCGAGCAATCATAGCTAAGTCCCGAAAATCACCAAAATTAGTAAGTTGGAAAAGACCATGATCCTCAAGACCCACTGCAACAATAGACTGAGTCGCCCTATCAGTGATGGTACACTGATGTGAACTGAAGGTGACATCCAACTGTGGAGAATGTCGCAGCAACTGATTGACTGAGAGTAGATTTAGTTCCATCACTAGAATGTAGTACACATTGAGGAAAATGGGATTCCTCCTAGTAGATTGTATCTGAATGTTGTCTTTGCCAACAATAGTGTACTCTTATCCGCCACCAAAAATAACAGTTTGAATAAGGCAAGTGGTTAGTGAACCAGTCTTTGAGATGAGTGAAGTGACAAGAGGCACTTGAATCAATGTACCAAGCAGACGACTTCACATGATTTGCAGTTCTTTTAGCGATGAAGGTGTAAAAGGCAAATTTCGTTTGCTTAGTGTGCTCTACATTGTTTGTCAGAGATGCCATGGCATGTTTTTCAATGAAAAATGTGAAAATCTGTGAAGGCACATTCTTCGAGGCAAAATAAAAGACAAAAATTGTAGAGTGACCTAGAAGAGAGATCAAAAACACCAAAAGGAATATGTTGGTTTTTAGATCCACTGGCTCGAAAATCAAGGCACCCAAAAAAAAAATGACAACCCAATTGAGCTCTCGAAAAACACACCAAGAATCTCCAAGTCAAAAAATTCCAAGCTCAAAATTTAGGGTTTCAAGCAAAACCCTAGCCAGCAGCCATAGAGGTCAAAGTTGCAAGAAAAATGGTAGTTTGAAGGCAAAAACATCAAGTTTTTCTTAAAACAGATTGTGCAAGGACTGAGTTGCAGAATAGGGCACAATATACACCAATGAAGGATGTAACAGGCGCGCAATATTGGAGAATGATTGCAGGAAAAACGGCTCTAAAAATGAGCTCCTACAAAAGCCCAATGATAAGACTGTGACTCGTGTCTGGAATCCCTGTAAATCGCACAAAGAGGCACTAAAAAATCACACACGAAATGACTGGAAATTGCGTTCAGTAGAACGTGGAAATACAGCAAAAGATCGCACCTGGGAGAAACATGAATGTACAGAAAACCATTAGTCCTAAACCCAGCTTGTGATTTACATTCAAATCTCTCTGAATGAAAACCCCAGTTTGAATTAAAATATCTCCGACAAGTTATTTCGAAAAATAGCTACTCATAATTTCCAAAAAGAAATTATTTTCGAAAAAATTTAAAAACCTTCCTCTGATACCATATTACAAAGTAATTAGAAAATATTTGCTTATTATTAATAGAGACCAAGAGGTCATTATATACAAAAGAATGGAACGATGTTTCCTTAGGAAACGATCACAAAGAATAGAAACATTCTATTTTAGCTGAAAGAAAGCTAAAAAAGCTACAACTAACTAAAGCTAACTAAATATATACAATAGATTACCATTAACTAATAATAGACTCTTATCTATTATCGTAATATCCTCACTGCCTTAATGCTCTTATTCATAAATCAAATCCTTTGCTTTCTCTAGCAATTATATGTCGGTCTTATAGTGTATCAATATCGTTGCTCCATCTTAATGTTGTGCATCAAAAAGTGGTAAAATAGCATGTAATTAATCTGAATCATACCAATACAACTCTAGAATAATAAGGTTGCACCAAAGAGACCAGAAGCATATGCATGTACATGCAAACATCATAAATACGGAAAAATCATCTCTCCTTATTTTAAACAGCCAATTTCCTACTGTTCTAATGTGACTTGCTTAACCCTCTACCCACAGAAGTAAAAAGGAAACATTTCTCAGAATATACAGTTTGTTCCATCTACATTTAGCACAACAAAATCTATTGGCAAAAAAATTTAAGGTTGCATGCATTACCAAATTCAGAGGATCTGTAAGTGGCTTCCATTCAAAGACATGCATGTCTGCAAAACCAAGTAATTAGTGAGAAACAACTAAAATTTTCAAGTTTTGTTTTTTCTTTTGCAAAAATCCTTTATTTGAGCTCATCACAGCAGTGACTTCTAAATGACAATCTAATTACATAATGCTCAAAGGACGTTGGATAAAACCCAAGCAATATCACTCAAATTTGAAGACTTTATAATTTCTTTTTCTTTTTATTTTAATTTCTATTTATATAGAGAGAAGTTCTTTGCCTATGAAATCTTGAGCATGGTAAAAAAATCCTAAACGAACTTGACCGCAAGCTTCATTCTATAGCTAATTCCTATAAATCCTATAAAATAATGCATGAAATAACTTCAAATCAAAATGATACAAACAATAGCATATGATATGATTGGTATAGAAGTTTAAAGAAAAAAATGGGGAAAACATAGCAGATAAGGAGAAAAGACATGGCTATAATTAATAAACTTCAATTTCAAACAACATTGAGAGTTGATGTGTCCAAAATAAGCTCGAGAACATTAGCACAGATACCCTCTTCCTCCAAAAGATTGGCCTCATCTGCCTCGTTCATTTCTTTCTGGATAACTTGAGCTGCTAATTTCTCGCGGATAGCCTCCTCTGCTGAAACATGAAAATGTTCATAAGGTGTTCACACCCATACCACCGCAATAGAAATCTAACCAGACATTCTTGACAAGAAAAAGCATACTGCAATGAATTACCAAGAAGATACATATCAAACAAGAAAGAAAGATGCCTAATGAACACTTTTCCCTCTAACTGTAATGTAATGAACACTCTTCCCTTTAATTGCCAGATCCATTCGATTAAAATAACAGAAACAAGGAGAAAATACCCTCATGAGGAGTTTTTCACAATATTTAAATATTAGTATCACCTGATGATGGTTCCATTGAACTGCCACTGGATAGAAGCCTTTCCATGGCTGTCAATCTTCCCCTTCCAGGCGTGCACGCCATCAAAGACAGCCTATGTTTCATTAATAATGTCAAAGACCCAGTTAGATATATGTCCCAAATCTTATTAAAAAGGTGAAAAGGATTATATCAATATGCCGTGCATTCATCAAAAGTCAAAAATAATAATACAATTACAATCATAGACAAGCAGAAAGAATTAATGGACAAGGGTCAAGATAAACGTTAAGAATTCAAACTTTCCAAAGGAAACAACGCGAGCAGTGATGAAATCTAAGTAAAAGTGAACTGCACGAGATAGAAAAGAATCAGATTTAAAATCCACGAAGACTCGAAAGGTCAGTAGACAAGTAACAAGGAGCTTTAGGTAGTATGGCAAGGTAGATGTTGTAAATATATTAACATCTAAAATTAACCAAATTGAACACCAGTGGAGTAAACATTTGCCAATAACAGCATCCAAAAGCAAGAAGAAACCAGTGCTCCAAAGGAAACGCCCCCTGCCTTAGTACCCAAGTAACCTATAGGTGATATTTAGGGGAAAGTGGACACCTAGAAAACATCCCCCCATTCCCTCCAAAACAGAACAATATGTTTCCGAAACATTATATTTTGCAGGGTACATTAGGAGACAGCTACTCATCCCCTAGGGCCCAGGATTTTCCCAATAAGACTTTAAAAAATACATTTTTTAAATTAAAAAAAGGGAAAGAAAAACCTATCTCATTTTAACATTTGTAAACTTGTATTGAAAACCAGCGAGCGGAACAAAAGTTAAAAGAAGCCACTTGGGCATCAGATCCACTCAATATAGGTATTTTTTTGGCAAAAGGCAATATAAGCCTGTATAATATTACATTATAGGTGTATTCATCATCTTAGATTTGTTTTGCACTTTCTTAGGTGTTTTTCAAAAAGTAACAAATAGAAGAGACTGGCAGGTCTCTTCCAAATTTTAAACCAAATCCAAGTGTAGCAGTCATGGTAGTGATAATGAAGAGGTTGAAGTTCAAATGCAAACAAAGAAGCAGAACTAGAACCTATAAAAGTATGGCAGCCACTGGAGGCTATTCAGGGGATAGGAGTATGGCAAAGCCAACAAGTACAGGCCTATTTGAATGTCCTTAAATCCTCAAAACCTATGCGAAAGACCCATAACCCCAAAAAACCTCTCTAACAATTTGGATCACAACTTAACAAATAAGAGATAAAAAAATCCATCAGAAATAGACTATGGCTATGCCATTTATGAAAAAAATGATTGTAGGTGCAGATGCCCTAGAGTTTATTGCCATCTTTTGTGGATAGATGGTCAAAGGGTGAAAAATGTTGGGAAGCTCTAACTCCAAGTGAGAAGGCTAAGACAACTAGAATGCATATGGAGGGGGTGGAGAGGGCAACAAGAAACAAAGAAATTCCACCAAAGAGTTTGCAGCCAGCTGTGTCATTGTCTATAGGATCCATGGACTGAAATTCAAGGAGCGAGTTGTACTTATACCAAGGGAAAAAACAGAACCACTAGTATTTTTAATATATTTAGCATGCAATCACAAGATGTGACTCATTTTTCTGTTGCTAGCTTTTTTCATGCTCATTCAATACCATTTCATATGACACATTAACCATACTTTAAACAGATGTTCAAAAATGTAACAGTTCTTTGTCTCTCATTTGTCCCACCGAGAAAACATATGCAATGCACCACCTTCCTTGATAGAGAATATAAAAAAGGTCAATGTGTTCATGAAAGAGATGATCAAGGTTGGATAAGAAATGGATGTTCTACCATCATGGATGGGTAGACATATATCACATATCAGCCACTCATCAATGTTATAGTCATGAGTTCAATTGTATCTTTACTTCATAGAACTTTAAGTTGTTCAAGGTAAAGGAAGGATGAAAATTAAAAATTACCTCTAATTTTGTGTAGGCAGTGACTGATTCAACCCATGTGTGTAATCTAGTTGGCTTGATAGTGGAGGCTGTTTTTAAGCACATTTTTGGACCATGTGAGTTTATGCATTGAACAATACCTTGAGGCTTGAAGGACATTGTAAACATAGATTGGGTAAAAGCAATAGTGCCAAAGACTAGAAATGTAAATACGTTCATTTGCAACCATCACACTTCACTTCTTTTCTTCATTACATTTTCAAGGAAGAAAAGCTTGTGGCTACTAGATATTGTAGCTACTTCATTTTGTTAGAGAGGATGATTGAGGTTTGGGATGCTTTAAAACTAATGAAGGTTAATTCAGAGTGAGGTAGATGATCAAAACCAAGCACACTAAAAAGTGTGAAACAAAAAACATGTATAATGATAGGGTAACAGAAATGGTGCTACAGGCCACATCTGTGCAGATGTTCATTTGGAATCATCACAATTCATTTGCTTTGTTCTGGACCTTTCCAAGAAATAAAAGCCCATAGATACTAGATATGCTATGAAAGATCCCTGATGGATCTCTTCCGCTGATCTGCTGTAATATTATATTTTTAAATTTGTTTTTCCTATTTATTAAAATTTTCTTCCAGAGCTAGAAAGAAGTTGCAGAAGGGTTTGACTGTTTTATATTTTTGATGATTTTTCAGTAAGTAATAACAGAAGTACAATAACATGAACCAGTTCTGAGAATGTATTCCAAATAAATTTAAAGCAAAGTCACTTCAAGCAGTTTTTTTTTTAATATATGCCTAAAATGTAACCAAATGAAGATTTACAATAATATTCACAGCATTACAACCAAGAATAAAGCCAACCTAAAGGTGTGAAGGTGAAATATGAGCCCAGAAGGAAGTTACGGCCAGAATCCAGCTCTCAAATGCTGTACGTGGAAAAGTAGATGGCTGCCAGGCACGGCCGTACACTTACAAAGTGCCCACACGTGGGTAAAATACCCAAATCCCAGCTAAAACTCTGACTTGGTACTGCATTCCCCAGAAGAAACAATGCACAATCTCCAAGATGCTTCTGACTGCAAGAATCCAAACCACTGTTTTGGGGGCTACGTCCCAAATAGGCAAAGCAAGTGGGTTTGGCATCCCAAATGCTGAAAGCTCAATCAGAGCCCAAAACACAAATCTAAAATGTAATATGTCAATAATGCCTTTGAACTTTGTCTTTACCTCCTTATAACCTACCAAACTTAGCTCGAACCCTAAAAGTGTCCCCATGTGGCGTTGGGCTATAAAATAATATATTTCTCATTTTTAAAGTCGTCAAGTATCCAAAAAATGACCTTTTTCCCAATAGAAAGAAATCCATTCACCGAAATGCTCTAAGTTAAAAGAGAAATATTTAGAAAAGTTCAAGACCTTTCCAATGAGCTATTACACCAAGGGATATTCACCTAGATGATGCCAAAAAACCCCTTATTACTCCAAAATGGCTATAACTTAGCCTTATTTTAATTATTAAAATGCTAACTTAAGAGAATATTTAAATATATTAAAATATTTCCCAAATAGTGAACTGATAGCCAAAACACCTCTACAAGGTGAAACTGAACTTGTCACTTCCTGTGACTAATGCCATATAATCTGAAATAATTGACAGTCTTATCCCTCAAAATTAGAGATACTCCTAAAAAATAAGAACATCTCCGAATCTCCCGAAACTGAAACCATAGAATGATCTCGTTGAGACTCAAGACTATAACCCATCTCCACCTCCTAAAATGTAGGAAACTCCTCCTACAATTAAGGAATTGCTCTCAACTGCCCTCCTACTCTCTGAAACTCCAGATTTGAACATTGTATACCCTAACTAAGTCTCTAAACACCACTGCCAGCCTACGAGACTCCCTGATAGGCTAACTCTATCGTCTCTGATGTCCACTCTAGAAAGGGGACATGACATGCTAGCTACTTCATTTTGTTAGAGAGGATGATTGAGGTCTAGGAGGGTCTAAGAGGCTTTACAACTAATGGTGGTTAATTCAAACTGAGGTAGATAGCCAAAGGCTTACACACTATAGGAAGTGTTGATGTATAGCGTCTGTAGAATTAATCTGTCATATGCAAATCTATATTATACTTATCTAATAATCATTACTATTGTTCTCTCTCTCTCTCTCTCTCTCTCTCTCACACACACACACATATATGTATATATATATATATATATATATATATATATATATATATATATATGAATTGTTAATGATTTCAATAAACATGCGATTGATGCTATTGTCGGCAGATTAGATATCGACAGATTGCCTTGTAATATTGCCGATGGCAGTAATGTAAATGGCATTGCTAACTGCTTGTGTTAAGTAGTGTTGGTTTACTGATTAACTAATCATTAGTTATGCCCCGTACAGGCATGACCCTACGTGGCCTTTGGCCACATAGGGTCATGCCTCTACGGGTCATAACCGTTGCACAACTTATATATATGCAATGCAGATCAATGGGAAAGACATCTATCCATGGCATCACAGACCCAACGATCTACATCACAAACATTATTAATACTTTCAGTACTTCTCCTCTGTGATCTAATCTGTAGGATTATTAACTTATACAGTATACATTCCATATTAATCAGCAGCATACAGAGAAGGAGATTTTGCACATAAGTAATTCAAAGATCACCATTATTTGAAGGACGACTCTACACTACTATGGTACAAGTAAGAGCATCTATTGTTCCCATATTTATTGTAATAGTTTTATCTATCAGAGATCCACAAACTTGACGTAGTATCAGAGCCATTCTGATAAGAAAAGCTATTACTCAGAATAAAATCTAAAATCTCAATTTTTTTTAAAAGCTAAATTATATTATTAAAATGATGAATCATGTGAGGCTATAAGATAGGCTTGAGGGTGCATCTAATTTCTCATCATGGAAAATTAGAGCAATGATAATATTAAGAGAAATGGAATTAGAGGAATATATTGAATCAAACATATCCATGCCTAAAAATGAACCAGAGAAAGTAACATGGAAAAGACAAAATAATAAAGCAATGAAGATCATAATAGATTCTGTAAAAGATCATATTCCTCCATCCATATCTAGTCTCAAAACTGCATTTCAAATGTTCTCCACTATTCGAGATACATTTGAAATCAACAATACTAGTAGATTATTAACCCTAAAGCAAGATCTACTATATATAAAGATGAAAAATGGAGAATATATAACTTCATACTTTCTAAAGATTTATGAACTAAAAGATCAACTTGCAACAGTGGAAAATCGAGTTGATGACAAAGAAAACATAATAGCACTAAGAGGTCATCCTCTATCATGGGAAACATTTATTTGAGGTTTAAGCTCTCGATCCGAACTCCCTAAATTCGATTTGTTAAAAAATGAATGCACACAAGAAGAATCTAAATTAGTCTCAAGAGGACTAAGTACAAATCAAGAGGCAGAAATTCAAGCACCTCATGTGATATCAACCAAGAAAAGAAAATTCAAATACAACAAAAGGGAATCTAACAAATCATACAAGCAACATGATTGGTCCAAAGTTAGATGTTTTAAATGTGATAAAATTGGTCACTCTCATAACTTCTGCCCTGAAAAGAAGAAAATTCAAGCAGCCTTAGCAAAAATCAAAGGAGAGGGTGTAGAGAAAGAAGAAAGAGAAAACTATGCTTTTTACTTAGCCCTTTCAAGTGAATTAAACTCAAACCACAACACTTGGATCATAGACAATGGAGCATCTAAGCACATCACCAATTTTAAACACAAATTTGAAACCTTCTCTAAACAAGCCTCAAAAGAAGTTACCATTGGCGATAACTCTACTCATCTTATTAAAGGAATTGATTCCTGTTCAATATACCTAAATTCAGGAATTACACTACAACTCAAAAATGTTTTATATGTACCAGGAATAAAGAGAAACCTAGTCTCTATTTCTGGTCTTGCTGATCAAAGATTCAGAATCACATTCCAAAAGGACAAAGTTCTATCTTCGCCCAAGAATTCTAATATCAAGAAAGCCATTTCCATCGGATTTAGAGATGGAAGTCTTTATAAACTTTGTAATAATCAAAACCTAGCTCTTAGTCATGAAACTTCAAATTCCTCTGAAATTTGGCATAGGAGGCTAGGTCACCTTCACTATCGTGCATTATCATCCATAAGAAAAATTGTGAAAGGTTTACCTAATCTAAAAACTAATCATTTAAGTATTTGTAAACGGTGTGCTTTAGGCAAAAATACTAAACAATCATTTCCTAAAAGTGTTCACAAATCTAAATCCATTCCTGAACTACACCACACTAATCTTTGCGGTCCTATGCCTATACCTTCTCTCAACGGGTGCTTCTTCTATGTAATTTTTATTGATGATTACACTAGAAGAACTTGGATCTATTTTCTGAAACAAAAAGAATTAGCTGAAGTTTTATCAAAATTCAAAGAATTCAAAGCCTTAATTGAAAATCAATCAGGACAGAAAATCAAAATTCTAAGGTTAGACAATCGAGGTGAATATATCTCTAATATTTTTAAAAATTTCTACATTGCTGTTGGGATTAAGAGGGAGTTTTTTGTACCTTATAATCCTCAACAGAATGGAGTTGTTGAACGTAAAAATAGATCAATTGTCAAATCTATCAGAGCAATGATGCACGATCAAACCTTCATACTTCTTTTTGGGTTGAAGCATCTAACAATGCAGTCTACATTCAAAACAGATGTCCACACATAGTATTAGAGAACACCACTTCAGAAGAAGTATTCACTAGCATTAAACCTTATCTAAGTCATCTAAGAATATTTGGATGTCCAGTTTATATCCACATTCCTAAAGAGAAAAGAACAAAACTATAATCTTCCGAAAAGAAGGCGATACCTATTGGATATAGTGAAACTACAAAAGGATACAGGGTCTTCATTCCAGGTCAAAGAACAATTGAGATTAGCAGAGATGTGAAATTTGAAGAAGATATTGCTTTTAATATTTCTAGAAACAGTGATGAATCCATTACTAAATCTATTCTCAAAATAGATGAAAATCAACAAGCAGAAATTGAGAGGGAGAATGATATTGAACCATCTTCTTCCACTATGTCTAATCATGAAGATTCTGAAAATATCAACAATAAAAAGAGGCCACTTTGGGCTAGGAAAATGATAGAAGAAAATCAGGTTGAACCTAATGAAGTGATTCAATAAAGCAAAAGAACAAGAAATTAATCATGTTATGTTGCATTATTTACTAAACTTATAAAAACTGAACCTTCTAATGTTAAAGAAGCACTTTCAAATCAATCTTGGAAAGAAGCAATAATTGAAGAATATAACTCTATACTAAAAAGTGATGTATGGGATGTTGTACCAAGACCTAAAAACAAATCAGTTGTTTCTTCCAAATGGCTATTTAAAATTAAGCATGCATCTAATGGCAGCATTGAAAAGTGCAAAGCTAGATTTGTAGCACGAGGTTTCTCACAGAAAGAAGGCATTGATTATGAAGAAATATTTGCACCAGTTGCTAGATATACTTTCGTCAGAACCATCTTGGCTATTGCAGTATCCAAAGGATGGAAAGTTCATCAAATGGATGTCAAAACAACATTCCTAACTGACAAAATTAAAGAAGTTTATATCAAGCAACCAAAAAGATTCAGCACTCATGACAGCATAACTCATGTTTGTAAATTAAAGAAACCTCTTTATGGTCTCAAATAGGCTCCCAGAGCGTGGTATGAAAGGATAGACAACTATCTAATGAAGTTAGGATATTCTAAAAATGAAGCTGATCCTAACTTATACTTCAAGATAGATGGTGATGATATGATTATTCTTGTGTTATATGTTGATGACTTGTTGATAACAAGTGAGGAACATCTCATAAAGAAATGTAAACAAGAACTCATAGCAGAGTTTGAAATGAAAGACTTAGGTCTACTTAACTACTTTCTTGGATTAGACGTCTGACAACAGGATAACTACATTCTTCTAAATCAAGTAAAATATACAGTTGACATTTTAACAAAATTTGAAATGATGGAATGTAAACCAACGGCTACTCCTATGGAAATAAACCTACACAAGTTGAAGGATGATATGATCAAATCAGAACGTACAAATTCTACTTACTACAAGCAAATTATTGGATCTTTAATGTATTTGGTGAATACTTGTCCTGACATATGCTATGCTATTAAGACCTTGAGTTAGTTTATGTGTGCGCCCAAGCGGATACATCTACACGCAACTAAATACATTTTGAGATATCTAAAGGGTACTATTGAAATCGGAATCAAATATGATAAATTTAATATTGAACTTCATGGATATTCTGATTCTGATTGGGCAGGCAGTCCTACTGAACGTAAGAGTACTTCTGGATATTGCTTCAATCTAGGATCTGGTACGGTTTCTTGATCCAGCAGAAAACAGACTTCAGCTGCATTAAGTTCCATCGAAAAGAATATATTGCATCTTCTTTGGGTGCTAGAGAAGTGGTATGGCTACAGAAGTTGTTAGCAAATTTGTTCAAAAGACCTTTGAATCCCACTGTGATTCATTGTGATAATCAAAGTTGTATCAAGCTTTCAACCAATCCGGTTTTCCACAATCACTCCAAACATATTGAAATTCCTCACCACTACATTTGAGATATGGTGAATCGAGGAATCATTCAACTGGAGTACATTTGTACTAATGAGCAAATAGCTGATATCTTTACCAAGCCCCTTGCTAAAGTGAAGTTGAAATACTTCAAAGAAAAACTTGGTATGATTAATTTGTAATATTGAATATTGAATTAAAAAAAATTCAATTCATGTGAGTTTATGCTTCTATTGTTGTTTAGTCACATCAGATATGTAATGAAAGGTGAAGATCTTTCATGGACATATTTATTCGAAAGGTAATTATTTGCAAGGTGACAATCTTGCAAATGATAGGCCTATTATCATGAACATCTCTAGATATTGCTTCGAGCAATTAGAGATCATAGATAACGAACTCGTTTGTTATCATGGAGATCTCTAGATATTGCTTCGAGCAATTAGAGATAATGAGTAACAAATTTTTATGTTATTACTATGGACATCTCTAGATATTGCTTCGGGCAATTAGAGATCATAGATAACATATTCATTATGATTACTCTAGATATTGTTTCGAACAATTAGAGATTATGATGTACGTTATGATAGTGTTCATAGCTTTGTGATTTTTATTATTTGACTAGTCACTATTTCAGAGTGTTAATATCAGATAAAGTAATTAGATATTCTATTTTGAAATCTAAGGTATATTACTTCTCCCTTGCTAAGAGGGAGTGTTGATGTATAGCGTCTATAGAAGTAATCTGTCATATGCAAATTTGTAAAATTTGTATCATACTTATCTAATAATCATTACTGTTGTTCTCTCTCTCTCTCTCTCTCTCTCACACACACACACACACATACACATATATATACACACATATGTATATGAGTTAATGATTTCAATGAACATGCGATTAATGCTATTGTCGGTAGATTAGATATCGACAGACTGCCTTGTAATATTGTCGATGGCAGTAATGTAAATGGTATTGCCAACTGCTTGTGTTAAGCTGTGTTGGTTTACTGATTAACTAATCATTAGTTATGTCCTGTAGAGGCATGACCCTACGTGGCCAAAGGCCACGTAGTGTCATGACTCTACGAGTCATAACCGTTGCACAACTTATATAAATGCAATGCAGATCGATGTGAAAGACATCTATCCACGGCATCTCAGACCCTGCGAACTGCATCACAAACATTATTAATACTTTTAGTACTTCTCTATGATCTAACCTGCAAGATCATTAACCTATACAGTATACATTCCATATTAATCAGCAGCATATAGAGAAGAAGATTTTGCATATAAGTAATTCAAAGATCACCATTATTTGAAGAACGACTCTACACTACTGTGGTACAAGTAAGAGCATCTATTGTTCCCATATTTATTGTAATAGTTTTATCTATCAGAGATCCACAAACTTAACAGGAAGAAGTGTGAAACAAAAAAATTATTGAAGATTATTAGTGGTGCACAATGAGGTAAGAACTGATTTGATTATTTAACTTAAATATTAATTTACTAATGTTTCCAAATCGTAAACTATTTTTATTCTTTTTTCAATTTTAAGATTTTAATTTTTGTAACACGTATGTTTGCTCCTTCATTGACCCGATTGTGCAATTGATAACATATGATGATGCCAACCATCCTAACCTTGGAAATTTTTATGAAATCTTTGATAGAGTGCTCGAGCAAATGAAAAACAATTCATAGTAAGGACCCCACATTAGGATTTTTGGAGGAGCATTGCATATCCATTTTGGCACAACAAGGAAACATTATGAGCACCTCACTTCATATGGAAGACTATGCTCTAAATCCCAAATGGTATGTACCTAAGCCTAGAAGAGTGCCTCCATCTCATTATAAAGAGATGAAAAAAGGGCTCACAAAGGCCCTTCAAAAATGTATACCGAAAAACAAAATCTGCTTTAGTTCCATCAAAATGACTTCCATTTATCAATATCCATGGTCCACCGTTTAATAAACCAAAGGCAAGGACAAATAGAGCTACATTAGCTCTGTAATGTCCCTCCAGAATCATTTCTATAACACATATATACATGCTATATTAATTATTTTATATTAGTCTTAATTTCCAAAGAGCTAATATAAATTAATTAATAAAATACAAGGAAATAAAATAATTAAATAATGTGTTTGAGTTAATAATCACTTAATTAAAAAAAGCAGTCTCAAGGTGGTTCACGGGTTACACCCAAATACTTCAAATTAAATATGGTGCAGAGGATGAAAGCAGGCATCGAAGACTATTGAAAACAATTTTGCAAATTGTAGAAGACTCCTATTCCTTTTGTCAGAACCTTTCTGACCTAGTGGAAGTAAGAGGTATATAATTGAAGTTGAGTAGGTTATCAAAGAGGGTCTTCCTATCACCTTCTCATCAATTTCCAATGGCCTAACAGAATGCAAAGCAGTATACTCTAACATATATTCAGTTCATTCATTGTCATGTCTGTACAATCATGAAACTAGATTAATTCTTAGAATCGACAAAGCAGTAACGGAAGGATTGATAGAGAAAACTATCAAAAGGAGTTTGAGGGCCATGGCAAGTTTATGAAGCCAACATTAAAAGCCAATGAGCCAAGAGACTATTTGACAACGTCGACGACTTCACTTTCTAACTTGCAGTAGCCACGTATTTCAAGAAGGACAAGACGTTGATTGTCTGTAGCAGCAGGAGAGTTATTATTTGGCAAGAATGGACGGACATTGAAGGTAGTGGAAACAATTTCCAATCATTTATTCCTATTTGTAGCAAGCATAGTAACGAGAATCACGCTGAAATCGCGTGAATCGCCGATTCAACGATCAAATTCATGCACGCCGATTTTTTTAGTGTCGGAAATCGTGATCGGCGATTTCATCGGGTGAATCGCATGTATCGGCGATTCACTCAAAAAATCACCTGAATCGCCATCAAAAATCGCCAAAAATCGGCTCCCAGAAGCAAGCATGTTTAGTTGGAAATAATAAAAAAATCACTTATGTCTTTTGCTTTCTTTTTTACCTTTCCTTTTTGTTATTACCCTAAAGGGCCTTCTAATTGTTAAGCATGACTAAAAGAGAGGAGAAGAGAAAAGAACCATAGGTTATAAAATAAAATAAAATAAACGACAACAAATAAAAAATGTTTTGAATGCATAACGGACGATGCCCAAGGGAAGGGAAAGACATAATTAGGTAGTAAAACATCAACGGTTCCCAGAAAGAGTGTGGGATCAGAAGAAAATCACAAAAACACTGTGTTCCATGTAGTTTTGTGTGGGTTTCAAAGTGCTAATTTGGTCTTGGCGGAGGGGGCGCTACCCCTCGACCCCGCCTTGTATCGCGACAGGGAGCGTGCCTGACCCCGCGAGGGCGCTACCCCTCGACCCCGCTAGGGGCGTTGCCCCCTAGACCCCCAGTCACTGCGATTATCAGTCGTGGGAAGTTTGACCAGTTGATGAGACCTGAAGTTGTTGCAGGCATGGAGTGTCTGTGATGGAGAGAACAACAGAGCAAGCCTTTCGAGAGGGGTGATATGCTTTGAAGCACTTGGAGTAGGTGTTGGATGTGAAGCTATCTTATAAAAGCTCTTTACCCCATGTGGTAAACACAAACTTCCATGTTTATATATGTTAAGTTTCAACTTCTATTTGATGATGTTATAGTGTGTTTAAGTTATATTCAATAAAAGGTGCATGAAATAAATCTTAAATTGTTAAAATCTCTACATTTAAAGGGTTTTTTCAAATTTGCCAATTCACCGGCAATTCACCCCCGATTCATGATTTGATTCGGCCGTGCCGATTCCGATACAATTCTGATTCTCGTTACTATGGTAGCAGCGGATATTACATTTGTGGAGACCGTAGCCAAATATAAACTAATTCAATTCCAATGGGTGGTCAAAGTGTGGTGAGAGATTACTGAGGACATTCTAGGTGCTTATTTTTTACAATTCAAATATTAAATTTCCAATTGGTAGCAAACTGTTGATAAATTTATATTAAGCTAAATATTCAATTTGTGTAAACTTCATGGATATTAATTAAAGTTTATGAGCAGCATATGCAATACCTTGGGTGGAATATTGTACAAATTTTACTTAAAATTTTGAGATTTCTTTCAAATATAAATCTAGAATTTAACAAGCTCAGATTGACCCTATTGGATGGTGGATGTGGCATGGCAAGAGTGCATCAAAAGATGAGCATACTTGCAATACATATTTTTTCACATGTTAGTTCATCACCTAAAGAAAGGTATTGGTCCACGCGTAGCTGCATCCAATCAATCAATAAGAACAACCTTAGCTGTAAACAATCCAAGAAAATGACAGGCATACATAGTGCCTTGTGGCTATAAAATTGACAAAACTCATAGCATTGTCATCTCTTGCACAAGATCTCAACTCAGGTCTAATGTTATAAGTAAGCATCTGTAAAGTTTCTGCAAGTTCTACTAAAAACAAATTGATATAAAACCTTTCTAGTGCTGGAGATGAACTTGATCAGTTAAGGATGATATATTAGGTCCTTACTAAGATAATAATTCTGCAATAATATATATTATATTCTGCTACAAATTTTATTAAGGCAAAGAATGCTAAAGGAACAGACTTCTTGTTCTTGTGTGTCCTTTATCCACATCCCTATCTCATATATATAGGGCACCCAAGAGCCATGTCCTAAGAAAGGACATAACTCTTCCTAGGTCGGCCCTACAAACCAAAGGATAAGTTAGCCCAGATCGGCATCTCATCTAAACAGATTTAGTTAGTAAATGTACTAACACTAAACATGACAAGTAGAACAATAACAAATGCTCTAAGAGGGACACCGATTAGGTAAATATCATAAGGTATTTAATAGGTACAATCCATACAAAGGATATTAATGCATTGCTAGATCGGTAGGATTGACAGTCTAGACCATTATGTTTATCAAAGTTATTTTTTAATTAACACTCCCTCTTAACTTGATAATCATGAGAGATAATCATATCTAGCAACATCAATTACGATGAATAAGCATAGATTGATACTCTATATCTATCTAAATCCTCTAAGCATGTGGTATCATTGAACACATGATACAATGTCATATTACCATCTTGTGATATGACTTATACTAGTGATGATAGTATTGCATGGAATGCAACACACGAGATAAAATCTGAAGGATGATTAAATTCTTCATTTATCTAGGTTGTGACTCATAGGTAGTGGCAATATTATATCACAATATGATCCTAAGTTAAGATTTACTAGAACACAGGATAAAGTCTAAAGAATAAATTGTTCCTTTATCCAAGTTGTGACTCATAGGCATAGAAATGTCTATGTCACAAATGATCTTGAACTCATCTATATCTAACAGTAGTTCTCTACTGTTCAACACATTATCTAAGAGATCGTCATCTCTCATAATGTCTTTTATACAAGTGTTCATTATCTCAGAGATCGTCACCTCTTAAATAATGAATACAAATGGTAGAGCCCATAATAGTCAATAGCCTGACAATAAAAATTATTTTAATAATAATTTAAAGAACACAAATAAATTACAATTCAACCATACCAAGTCTTTTCTTGAAGTGATCTATCTTCACTCAAGAGAGAGGTTTGGTAAGAATATATGTTGTCTAATCTGCAGTTCAAATGTATTCTAATTTTACAGTATTCCTATCTACCATATCTCTTACATAATGGTAAGGAATTCCAATATGCTTGAACCTATCATGAAAGACTTGATTCACAGAAAGCTTGCTTGAATTCTGATTATCACAATGAATCATCGTAGGATTCATGGCTTGACCAAATAATCTCACAAGTAACTTTCTAAGCCAAACTGCTTCCCGAGAAGCCATTGCTGCTGCAATGTATTCGGCTTCTGTGGAACTTTGTACTACTGAAGACTACTTTCTGCATATCCATGATATCATCGCTGAGCCTAAACTGAAACAGCATCCTAAAATGCTTTTCCTGTCAATAACACTGCTAGCCCAATCTGAGTTTGTGTATCCATGTAGATCCAATTCAACTTTTTCATATTTGAGCCCAAGGTTAAGAGTGCCCTGTAAGTATCTCATGATGTGTTTGACTGCAACTAGGTGAATCTCCTTTGGCTCACACATAAACTAACTTAATGCATTAACAGCATAGCAGATATCAAGTCTTGTATTTACCAAGTAAATAAAAGACCCAATCATCTGTCCGTAAAGAGTAGAATCTATGGAAGGTGATTCTGCTACTGCCTCCTTAAGATTATGTAGATTAGTCTCCATGGGAGAGGACATAGGCTTGTAGTTTCACATTCCAAATCTCTTTAAGATGTCTAATGTATACTTTCCTTGATTAAGTATGATGCTGTCAAAATTCTGCCTAACTTTCAGTCCTAGGAAGTCATGAAGGAGTCCTAAATCTTTCATCTCAAATTCTCTGATTAGATCTTTCTTGCATTGATCTATGAGATGATCATCACCTGTTATTAGTAAATCATTAACATACAATATCAAAATTACCATATCATCTTTATCCCTTTTATAATATAGATTTGGATCAACCTCATTCTTAGAGAATCTTAAGCCAGTGAGATACTTATCAATTCATTCATACCATGCCTTTGGAGCCTGTTTAAGCCCATAAAGAGCTTTTTTCAGCCTGTAAACAAAAAATTTAAGGTCATGAGTTTCAAATCCTTCAGGTTGCTCCAAATATACCTCTTTTGTAATCTTTTCATTCAAAATTGTTGTTTTTACATCCATCTGATATACTTTCCATCCCTTCAATGTTGCAATAGCTAGGACTGCTCTTACAAAGGTGTATCTGGCAACAGGAGCAAAAGTTTCTTCATAATCAATCCAGTCTTTCTGAGAGAATCCCCTGGCTACAAATCTGGCTTTATATTTTTCAATGCTACCATCAGCAACATGCTTGATTTTAAATATCCACTTGGAAGAAACAACAGATTTTCCTTCAGGTCTTAGACAATTTCCCAAACCTCATTCGTCATAATGAATTGGTATTCTTCCGTCCTGGCATCCTTCCAAGTTGTATGTTTAATAGCATCTGAAACATTGGTTGGTTCTGATTTAGACAAATCATTCATGTTTGTTGCATAACTAGAAAATCTTTTGGGTCTTTAGCTTTCTCTAAAGGTTCAAGATGGTATAGCAAAGTTTTGTGCTTCCTCTACTATCTTAATGGCCCAAAGTGGTCTTTTCTTAGAATTTTGAGTTTCTTCAAGATTGAGATTTTGAATTTCATCTTCAATTTCTTCAATGTTCTCCCTCTGAGACTCAGATTCAGTATTTTCTTCAGAACTAAGCAAGGGAGAGGGATCTCCAAAACTTAGGGCTCTTTTGAATGCTAAATCCTCTTCAAAAATTACATCTCTACTAAGTTCAATATTCTTCTGACCAAGTATGAAAATCCTATATGCTTTAGATGTTTCATTATACCCTACAAAAATACTGTCATGTCCCCATTTTTTGGTGATAGTTCGATTTAATTAATTTAATTAATCTGGTTGTCCAAGATAATGAATATTTTAGGAGGACGACAAATTAATTATTTTAATTAAATAAATAAGTGATATTAAGTTAATTATTTATAAAGTTATCAAATAAATAAATATTAAAAGATAACTTTATATTTAATTAATTTAATAAAGTGACTTGGATTATAAAAACATTTAATAAAGTCACTTAATAGATAAAATCAAAAACGTTCTAGAAGTCTCTGGAGAAGGTGGAGAGAAAAGAATAAATAGGCACCCCGGGGCTCTATTCGAATCAGGCAGTTGTTTATCTCTCTTTTGATTTCAGTTTGTGATTCAATCACAGGTGCATTGTGGAACCTAGGGTTTTCGCAATTGTCACAGTTGGCCATTGAGAACGATAACTCTCAATAGGTACGCAATTTTGAGGGTGTGAAATATCATCTGAATTATTGCAGATTGGAGGTGACATTCAGTCATTTCATCAGGGCGACTATTTGTGGCTTAAGGCCAATTTGTGGTTCTTGCAGCACTATCTTTTGAAGGATTTGATTAAGATTATCAGGTTAATAGCAGAATTGAGGAGTCTGGTATCGGGTGGGTTTCAGAAGGAGTTCGATTGCTGATTAAGAAAGTTCCAGTGTGAGCAGATCAGGGGTTAAAGAACGAATCTTCCAAAATATCTTATCAGCTAGCATTTCCGTAGCCGAGGTCTGGAGCCGAAGGCTATCACAAATATCATCTTATAAGGCGACACCATTTAAGATGAGATGGGGCGGAACCGAATTGAGTAGAAGCCGTTTGGATTAATATGCACAATATTAGCGAAAATTTGCGGGACCAATTCCGACCATCAGCGCCCATCCCAAAGTCAAATAATTCCACAGAGGGATTCGTGGGGCAGAGGACAATATATAGTTTGCGCTATCACCATAATCGAATGCGCTATCACATATTTGGAGATTTTAAAACTAGATACTGGTCGGAATATTTGTAAGGTCTGTTTCCCGATTTCCGACCCGGTATTACCGCAAACAGAGGACGTGAATAATATAAATCGCAGGTAACAGCGATAAGGTGCATTTGGTTTCCCTATCGACTTAATTTTCCCTTGCATCCAGTGGACTCAACTTTCTGACTGTGCGGGCTCCCTAGTAAGTAGCGATTTGAATTGGTTTGGTCGGGTTCCAACCACAACACGAGCATCAAGAAATAAGTTGACCGGGCGGTAGAGGCAATAATCCATTGAATAGCTGGAGAAAACCCGTATTTCGATCTTCCTACGGCAGATTGCATTAAAGGAGAGACGGCACCCATTCCGTCCAGTCTGTGACGGCTTTGAATCAACTCCTGCTTCATCTGATTATTGACTGATTGAGAACTTGGCAGATGCAGTGGAAGGAGGAGTTCGAGATCAACATTCAGATATGCTGTTCTTGACTGGGAATAAGCTCAGTGGTTGATGTGACATGGTATCATGAGGGGCCTTATGTAATGTATACTGAAGTCAACCTCAAACAATACTGGCTATGAGAGCTTTCAAATGATATTGCAATAAGGTAAATGAGTTGACAACGCAGCTTGAGAAATGTCAACAATTGCTAAATTTTGTAGCAGGATCCAATGATGCTACGGGTTCAATACCCATTATTGTGTTGGCACCACAAGTCCGAGATGCATGAGGAGTATACGAGTCTTCATTTTTTCTTTGTCTTCGTGGATTGAAATAAATATTTACGGCTCCTGAAGATCATTCGTGGATGTGTTCCCTATTGAGAATTTTGAAGTTCAAGTATGATATGCTCAACTGCTAAGTACTCAACTGTTGCTGGTCAAAAGCAGAAGTTGGAAGAATATGAAAAGCAACTAAACCATCAGAGGGATTTGATCATGAAGTACTCGGGTATGGTGGAAAACTACATTGGATCTTTCTAGAGCAACATCTGCGTTGCCAATAGTAAGATCTTGGTATTGGAAGAAGATATAACCTGCAGGGGTTATTACAGTGGTATCAGAGCGGTTTTCTTGCCATCCTGTGGGGTGAGAACCGAATTACATGAGTGATCAGCACTCTACTTCAACTCAGATGGACAAGTACAGCACAAAGTCTCCAAGGACACAATCTTGGACAATTAATAGACACAGTATGCAGAGTCGGAATTGTGGAAAGGAGGGCTATTCAGACATTCAGGATGAGCTCAGGAAAATCAGACATAACATGTCTGAACTGTTGGTTAAGCACCACCATATAAATGACAGGCTGTCCGACCCAGCTAAGATGGATAAGTCAACTGGATTTCGATTTGGCCAATCTTCTCGCAAAGCACTAATTGATACAGTGAGGGATGTTACCAGGAACCTTAATGAGGAGTTCGAGAAACAAGTGTGCAATCAGTCAGAGGTTTCAGTTCAGCCACAGGAAGAAGTGGTGAAGGATATTACGCTGATGGATAGTAACTATCAACTTGGTACTCAAGTTGAGACAGTTGTATACAGGCTGCCAAAGGGTGATGTCTCAGGTACTCAGGATGGTTTGGTACCAACAGGTAGAGCAGTGAGTTCAGATGATGATAAGGATGTTGATGGTGAGATACCAGGTAGAGATGAGCAAACACTGAGTATTCATGATTTTGCTAAGAGAGAGTACCAGGCTCAGTTAGACGCTTTGTCACATGAGGTTGAGACTGGCAGTACTTCACATGATTTGTCCAGCCAGCTGAAGGTAAGTGAGGATAGTATTGTGACTTCCTTATCTCATCATGACAAGATGCGGGAGATGATAGAAGAGCACATCCAGATGATTCAGTTACAAGGAAGACATAAGGGAGTTCAGGCAAAGTCTTCTTGCATTGACTTACAGGCGATTAGAGAAGGAATGGGAACGATGAAGTTGAGCTATTTACATCTTCTATCAAATCGTGACCATCTTCTTAGCCTTGCCAAAGACTATTCAGATGCCTTGAGGAGGAAGGAGGAGAAAGTTGTCAAGCTTTCTCGCGAGCTTGAGGACACTCGAGCAACTTTGGCTTTACAGGACTGGGAGAGACATGGGAATAAGCATGGAATGGAGCTAAGCTTAGTTTCATCTGGCACGTTTAACACTCAGTTTTCTACAGTAGGCGGTTCATATGTGGTTGCTGATAATGATACGAGTTCATCTTGCATTCACATCCAGGATACAAGGACAATGTCAGACAAATATGAGGAGTTAGCTGGTATTGGTCACATTATTCAGGTAAGGAGTTTGCTTGAGTTACCTGTTGTTTCTTGTTTACGAATATGGACTCAAGAATGTTTCAGCAGCATTTGGGATTCAATTGACTGGAGAACACTTAATGGTAGCAGTGATTGTTTAAATACTATCATGGACTGGATTAGCAGAATACCCGGTGTTGTCTTTCTGTGTGCCAGCAGCTTGACCAATGTTGGTATTAGCCTTTATACACCGTTGTTGGGTTTGGTTCATATATGCAGACGACCGTTCTTGCTGGAAGGTGTTGAAGATTTTTCATATTTGGCAATATGTACAAATGAGTCCCAGGATCATATTAGCTTTGATGACATCCAGGAGGATGAAGTGGATAATTTTGAAGATTCAGCTTCCTTGACAAATTCTTTGGGTACAGAGAAGTTTGACAGCAGTACTACAGTTTTTGACATTTTGGATGTTGATATGAATCTTGGAGATGATTCGCCAGTTTTGGATACTCTTTTAGACAGAGCACCAGAAGAGGCTTGTAGGAGACAGTTCAGCCAGAGCCATCATGTGACTAGCCAATTGAAAGTTAGTAAGCAAGACATTACTATCGCTTGTGAGCATTTTGATACTGCTCGTCAATTGTTGGCTGTTACTGGTTGGAGTACTTCTATGACAGATGAGTCCAGCGGTGGTTACCTTTCTTTGGCAGAGATTCATGCCTTGAGTGAAGCTGTTCGGATTTTGAAGCAGGATTACTTACGATTGGTAGCCGACCGTGATCACCTGGTTGAGTGGGGGAGTACAGCCTACGAGGCACTCTTGGACCGGGAGGAGGAGGTGAATGAGCTTTCCCAAGAGCTCATAGCAACTACTGGGGTTTTAGAGGACACACAGCGAGATCTACAGAAGTCGCAGTTTCAGTTAAAAGAGGTGACTATGGAGTTGGAACATTTGCAGTCGAAACCAGCCCCAGACCCAATTCACCTAACCATTGAGGTGGATGGTGGTGAGTACACTCCTGCAGTTGCTACTAAGGAGCATATTGTTGAGGCTGATACACAAATTCAGGATTTGGTAGTAGCTGGTTCTAATGAGTTCGAGATACCAGTAGAGTCAAGTCCTCCGATTGATTCTTCTTAGATAAATTATAGTGTGGTTCAGTTGAGTATGCCACCCTTACAAGAAGATCAGTTGTGGTGTGCAGGGGAGTATGTTGATGCTTCCTCGTATAATTTTTACTGCACTGAACCGTTCATGGAATATTTGCTGGATAGTGCACGTGTTCATCTGAATTCGCATAAAGTGACAGAAGGTGTTCTCATCCAGGATACTAGTGTTATTTGCAGATTGGTTGAGAAGATTATAGGGGTCCTTTCTACTATGCTACCCCACAGGGATCGTGAGGAGAGGTTTGTTGAGCAGAGTGCACAGGATGCTAATCAGCCTACAGCTACTCGGAGTCTGAAATTGGAGTCATCTATTGATTCTCAATTTAGCGATGGAGAGCCAGTAGCAGAATTTGGAGGTTCTTACCGGCGTTATACGCATCAACACACCCGGAGCAGTTTTTCAGAGATTGGATTTGATGGCAGTGATTCAAGTACCTATGGCTGTTGTCATATCTACAGTGCAGTTGGGTGCAGGTGTCATTTTGACAGGGGCTTGAGTTTTGATAGAGTTGATGTTTCAGTTGGCTTGAGTTCCACTGAATGGTTTCTTCTACCGACATCTACAGTTGGTTTTCAAATGATTTCATCAGAGTTGTCAGTTGTTTGGATATTGAGTACACTTTCTCAGCTATTGGTATTGATGATTTCACCATGGGGGTATGGTGCGGATTGGGATGATATACAGATTTACATCTGGGACCCAGGCATACTGATTGGTTTATGGTTCAGCCATTGCTTGGGGACAAGCAATTTCAGGAAGGGCGGACTGTCATGTCCCCATTTTTTGGTGACAGTTCGATTTAATTAATTTAATTAATCTGGTTGTCCAAGATAATGAATATTTTATGAGGACGACAAATTAATTATTTTAATTAAATAAATAAGTGATATTAAGTTAATTATTTATAAAGTTATCAAATAAATAAATATTAAAAGATAACTTTATATTTAATTAATTTAATAAAGTGACTTGGATTATAAAAACATTTAATAAAGTCACTTAATAGATAAAATCAAAAACGTTCTAGAAGTCTCTGGAGAAGGTGGAGAGAAAAGAATAAATAGGCACCCCGGGGCTCCATTCGAATCAGGCAATTGTTTATCTCTCTTTTGATTTCAGTTTGTGATTCAATCACAGGTGCATTGTGGAACCTAGGGTTTTCGCAATTGTCACAGTTGGCCATTGAGAACGATAACTCTCAATAGGTACGCAATTTTGAGGGTGTGAAATATCATCTGAATTATTGCAAATTGGAAGTGACATTCAGTCATTTCATCAGGGCGACTATTTGTGGCTTAAGGCCAATTTGTGGTTCTTGCAGCACTATCTTTTGAAGGATTTGATTCAGATTATTAGGTTAATAGCGGAATTGAGGAGTCTGGTATCGGGCGGGTTTCAGAAGGAGTTCGATTGCTGATTAAGAAAGTTCCAGTGTGAGCAGATCAGGGGTTAAAGAACGAATCTTCCAAAATATCTTATCAGCTAGCATTTCCGTAGCCGAGGTCTGGAGCCGAAGGCTATCACAAATATCATCTTATAAGGCGACACCATTTAAGATGAGATGGGGCGGAACCGAATTGAGTAGAAGCCGTTTGGATTAATATGCACAATATTAGCGAAAATTTGCGGGACCAATTCCGACCATCAGCGCCCATCCCAAAGTCAGATAATTCCACAGAGGGATTCGTGGGGCAGAGGACAATATATAGTTTGCGCTATCACCATAATTGAATGCGCTATCACATATTTGGAGATTTTAAAACTAGATACGGGTCAAAATATTTGTAAGGTCTGTTTCCCGATTTTCGACTCAATATTACCGCAAACAGAGGACGTGAATAATATAAATCGCAAGTAACAGCGATAAGGCGCATTTGGTTTCCCTATCGACTTAATTCTCCCTTGCATTCAGTGGACTCAACTTTCTGACTGTGCGGGCTCCCTAGTAAGTAGCGATTTGAATTGGTTTGGTCGGGTTCCAACCACACCACGGGCATCAAGAAATAAGTTGACCGGGCGGTAGAGGCAATAATCCATTGAATAGCTGGAGAAAACCCGTATTCCGATCTTCCTACGGCAGATTGCATTAAAGGAGAGACGGCACCCATTCCGTCCAGTCTGTGACGGCTTTGAATCAACTCCTGCTTCATCTGATTATTGACTGATTGAGAACTTGGCAGATGCAGTGGAAGGAGGAGTTCGAGATCAACATTCAGATATGCTGTTCTTGACTGGGAATAAGCTCAGTGGTTGATGTGACATGGTATCATGAGGGGCCTTATGTAATGTATACTGAAGTCAACCTCAAACAATACTGGCTATGAGAGCTTCCAAATGATATTGCAATAAGGTAAATGAGTTGACAACGCAGCTTGAGAAATGTCAACAATTGCTAAATTCTGTAGCAGGATCCAATGATGCTACGGGTTCAATACCCATTATTGTGTTGGCACCACAAGTCCGAGATGCATGAGTATACGAGTCTTCATTTTTTCTTTGTCTTCGTGGATTGAAATAAATATTTACGGCTCCTAAAGATCATTCGTGGATGTGTTCCCTATTGAGAATTTTGAAGTTCAAGAATGATATGCTCAACTGCTAAGTACTCGACTGTTGCTGGTCAAAAGCAGAAGTTGGAAGAATATGAAAAGCAACTAAACCATCGGAGGGATTTGATCATGAAGTACTCGGGTATGGTGGAAAACTACATTGGATCTTTCTAGAGCAACATCTGCGTTGCCAATAGTAAGATCTTGGTATTGGAAGAAGATATAACCTGCAGGGGTTATTACAAATACCTTTCCTCCCGAACGGTTATAACTTAGTTCTCTTTTCTTTTGGAAAAAGTATATATACTGGGCATCCAAAAATCCTAAGATGGCTTATATTAAAGACTTCTTCAGGAGTTTTATCTCTAAGGTAGGAGTGAGGACTTCTGTTTTGAATATAGACAGCAATACAAGAGGCTTCTGCCCAAAGATAATATTCTAGATTTAGATCAAATATCATAGCTCTTGCAGATTCTATAATTGTCTTATTCTTCCTTTCTGCTACCCTGTTTTATTGTGGGTTATAAGGAACTGTATACTCCCTCTTAATTCATATTTCTTTGCAAAACTCTTTAAACAAATCTGAGGTATATTCACCTCCATTATCAATCCTAAGTGTTTTCATTTTATGTCCTAATAAGTTTTCAATTAAGGTTTTAAATTCTTTAAATCTCTTAAGAATTTCTTCTGATTCTTTACATTTTAAGAAGTAAATCCAAGTTTTTCTAGAGAAGTCATCTATAAAAAGTATATAGTACCAAAATCCTCTAAGAGAAGGAACAGACATAGGTCCACATTAATCTGGATGGATAAATTCCAAAACATTGTTAGTTTTTCTAGTGCTATCATGAAATGGACTTTTGGTGTTCTTACCCAAAGCGCATCCTTTGCATATGCTTGAGTGATCTTTATTCAGTTTAGGTAAACTAGTAACCATCTTCTCCATAGTTGATAAGGTTTTGAAATTTAGATGTCATAACCTTCTGTGCCATATATCGTTTATATCAACAGCTTCATGAATTAAGGCTTGAATAGGTCACTAGGTTCTGAATTTAATTCATACAAGTATCCCTTTCTTTGACCAATCAATTTTCCTTTCTTAAATGAGGAGTTCTTAGCCCAAGTCATTACTTTACCATCCATGAATGCAACATTATGTCCATCATCCTCAAGTGTTGTAACCGAGATTAGATTCTTTTTTATTCCTCGAACATAGAGTACTCCTTTCAGAAGAAGAGAACTACCCGACTTTAGTTTCAAGGTGCAATTTCCAATTCCTTTGACGAAATGTGTTGAATTATCACCGATGGCGACTTCACCATTAACTTTTTTAGATATAGAGTCTAGTGCTTCTTTTTATCTTGCAATATGTCGAGATGATCCACTATCAATCACCCATGACTTACTTGAGACTTCATTTGATAATGTCGAATACAATACACGATTCTCATAATCATAGTTATCTTCTTTCCTAGTAGTGTTTGTACAGTTTACTTGTTGTTTAGAATTCGCAGGGCAATTAGATCTGTAGTGTCCAAACTTTTCGCATTTGAAGCATTTTATTTTGGATGGATCTTTCTTAGGTTTGTCATTCTTTTGATTACCTTTCTTGTTCTTAAAGTGTTTTTTCTTACCTTTATAGGAATTTGTGTTGAGAACATGAAGTTCTTCGTCTTCAGTTTTCAACTTTCCCCCTTTCTTGAGTTTTTTGGATTCTTCTTGAAGACAATCTCCCTTAAGTCTATTGAAGTTAGGAAGATTGTCTCTGGCACTTAATCCTTGTGCAAATGTTTCCTATAAATCTGGTAATCCATCTATAGCCATCAATGTTAATTCTTTGTCATCAATTATGGTTCCTATACTTGCAAATTCATCTCTTAGACTGGTAACCCTTAAGAAGTAAGAATTCATCGATTCTCCCTTCTTTATCTGTATATGATTTAGTTGCCTTTTTAGTGCGAGGAATCTAGTTGCATTCTTAACCTCGTATGCATTCAATAATGCATTCATCATATTGAATATTGTTTGATGTTTCCTTAGCATGGGTAATATTTCATTTTTTACACCATCTAATATGATCTGCTTGGCTTTCCTGTTTCCTTTACTCCCGATAGTTTTATCAAGTTTAGTATCAAGTAGCTTGGATGCTTTATCAACAAATTGTTTTACATCATTTTTTTCAAGAATCATCATGATTCTGAATTTCCAAGCATCGAAGTGTTCTTTTCCATCAAACCTTTCCTCAAGTCTGATTGTGTATGCCATTGAAGATAGGAGAATGTTGCTCGATATACTCAGTCTGATTGTTTAATTTGCAAAGCCTACGTTCGCCTACCAGAGCTCTGATACCATGTAAAGTTTCTGCAAGTTCTACTAAAAACAAACTGATATAAAACCTTTCTAGTGCTAGAGATGAACTTGATCAGTTAAGGATGATATATTAGTCCTTCTTACTGAGATAATAATTCTGCAATAATATATATTATATTCTGCTACAAATTCAAATAAGGCAAAGAATGGTAAAGGAACAAACTTATTGTTCTTGTGTGTCCTTTATCCACATCCCTATCTCATATATATAGGGCACCCAAGAGTCATGTCCTAAGAAAGGACATAACTCTTCCTAGGTCGGCCCTACAAACCAAAGGATAAGTTAGCCCAGATCAGCGTCTCATCTAAACAGATTTAATTAGTAAATGTACTAACACTAAACATGACAATTAGAACAATAACTAATGCTCTAAGAGGGACACCGATTAGGTGAATATCATAAGGTAATTAATAGGTACAATCCATACAAAGGATATTAATGCATTGCTAGATCGGTAGGATCAGCAGTCCAGACCATTCTGTTTATCGGAGTTATTTTAGAATTAACATCAGCTATAATGTCTATGATGAATGATTTATTAATGTTATGATAATAAATAGTTGAAATTTATTTATATCTTGAAAAAATACCATTTTTTAACCATCCCCTAAAATATGGTGAAACAGTAACCTCATATTAAAAACACTTCCCACTATCCCCTACCATTCTTGACCTAGAAACTTGGGTAAGCATAGGTAGAAAAATCCTGGAAAAGAAAACGATAGAATGAACACTACAAGTACAAAATGTCCAAAATATAAAACAAAAGCCAGACAGCAATACTAATTAGAAAAACAAATGTATTGTAATTTACGAATGTAAATATTTTCTATGTAAATTTGAGCATTCACAAGCAAAGATAATAAAAGTTCATCACAGCCAAATGAAAAACCCTTCTAAGGCACTTTGGTGCATTAAACTTGAATAGGCATACAAACAAAAAACTAAAGGCAAGCCATCTAAAATACATTTGTTCAACCAAAGGTGTTGCATTTGTTTTGAGCGTATCTGGACTCTATATGCTAAACATAGATCTTCAATGGCAAGATCATGCATCCAAAGGTCAAAACGACTCCTCTTTGGCTCAAAACGTGATCTCCAAACTCCAAATCTGGCCATTTTTAAGGCAAAACGTGGACTCAAAGTGCCATGAAATATGATGTTTTTTCAAGGAAATGCAACGCCTAAAGCATGAGAAGGCATGAGAATGCAAAAACACGCCCTATTGCATGGATTTCATGCCATACAATGAGCAAATCTGTTCTTTCTTCACAAAAACATGTTCTCCAAAGGCAAGAACATGAATGTTTTTGCTCTTGGAGGCAAAATCGTGGTCTTAAGGGACAATAACATGTGATGGAATGCAAAATCGCATTCTCTAGGAGGTTTTACATGTTTTAAAATGCATCTATTTGGGTCTTCTATGCAAATCGCACTCTTGGGGAGTCTTCATATGTTTTAAAATGCATGTATATGAAGGCAAGAGGCAAATCGGCCTCATTACATGTTTTAAAATGCATATAAGTGTAAAACAAGGCAAATCAGACTCTTGGACCCTCATTACATATTTCACTTTAGCATGTAAATGGTGATTTCCATGAAAGTCTTGGAGTACCATTGCATATTTTAAAAACTTATCTTTTATTTGTTTAAGTCCATAAAAATGACTCTATAGTGGAAATCACACTCTCAGAATGCAATTGCATGTAAAGTGAATTACATATAAAGGAGGTTTTTTATGCAAAGTGGACTCTAGGAAGTCCATTTCATGTATTTCTACTGCAAATCGCACTCTTGGAGGCCCTTTGCATGTAAACGTGTAAATGGATTTGAAAGTTGCATCTGAACAACTTAAGTGCTCAATTAAGCACATGTTTAATTGATTTTTGAGGAAATATCACTTAATTGGGTAAAAAATAATATATATTTACACTATATAGTTTAATATATCATGTGCAAATATCATTCAAAAAGTAATATTAACTTAGATGTTTTGAATTAAAACATAAAGTAACTCAAAAATAAATCAAACTATATAGTTAATAATGTCACTTAAGTGAAAAATTTAAAAAGCAACTCAACATTAAAATACAACACAAAGTGCTCTATAGTCACTTAAGTGATAAATTTAAGTGATAAAGTAACTTTAAAACATAACATAAAGTGAATTTATGTTATATTTTTCAAAAAGTGAATGTCAACATTAAAATATAACATGATATTTTAAATTATGCAATTGCATCTAGAGAGTCCACTTTTTGGGAACTAAAATGGTCATATCTCTTGACTGTCAAGCCCGATTAAACCTTAAGATATACCGAATCGAAGGGAAAACCAAAAGCGAGGGTTTGAACAAACCAAAAGAGCAAAAACGAACAAAAACACATTCAAAAACGAGAAAAAAGACGGTGAAGGCTTCATAAATAAAGCATAGGCTTAAGGAAAAAAAAAAAAAGACTTGACGAAAGCCTTCAATAAAAGAGTTCATCACGTCGATTGGGGTTGATTGATTGATCAATGTTATCCAATTAAATAATAAACTAAACTCAGAGAAATGCGAAACTAAGTTGAAAAAGTTGTGTACTATTACCTACATTTTGTGGTGACAAAATGCAAGACAACAGGGCACATAGGTCACACCCCAATGTTTATGCCCAATACAACGGGCCCAAAGCCAATTGAGGGGTTTGAAGCCTATCAAAGGCTACAATCCTTTTAACAAGGTATGTTGACCTTTTGGAGTGGCTTGCACTAAACAATCTTGCCCCAAACAATAGTACAAGACCTAACAAGACTACACAAGTAAGATCATGTTGGGTATTGTACATTTTTTAGCTTAAAAACTAGTTCGCACAAGAACCAATACTAATGTCAAAATTAATCAAAAATATAATTAGCAGATATTGCCTAGTAACCAACTACTAATCATCAAACAAAGCACTTACAATGATATTTCCCATTAATGGTCAAGTTTGTTGTTGTATAGTGGCCAAATAACCTTTGAAAAGTCACCCAAAATTATGTTACAACAATTAATACCGACAGATTTCTAGATAAATCATTCATAAGTACCCTCAAAACCGGCAGTAATCACTATAGAAGCAATTAGAACAATGTAGCAATTGTAGGAAACACAATAGTAAATCTTAACAAAAATCTGTAAAAAAACTACATACCAAACACTCATGAAAACTAAAACTATAAAGCATGTCAGCTAATAGGTAAAATGTGTTAAATTGTAGCTTCTGTTGGATTGAACTATCCTAGAGTTAATCCTTCTATGGTTATTGGCAATCATTAATTATACATACTCTAATATATATATATATATATATCTTGTATGCTATATATTATATATAATATATTTATATATAATATAGATATGTTATAATTAATAATGTTTTAATTAATGATTAATTAATATATATAACCATAGAGACATGTCTCTTCACAAGACATGCCTCTTGAAGATATATTTATATATCTTGGAAATTTGCAATTGAAAAACATAGAATTATAATAATGTTATTACATTTGCAAAGATCCTAAAATTAACATGGTATCAGAGCCATACTGTAAATGTATGAAATGATATGAGAGTAGGAAAAGAGAAAACGATAAGCAGGGCAAACATGAAAGGGAATCTCAATCAACTTAATCACAACCTTCAGAATTGAAATTGCAGGGCTCCTATTCCACTCACAAGTCTTCAGTTATTGATTGCAAGCACCTAATTGTAACTACAAGTCCCCAAATTCATGAAGCCTACTCTTACTGATGGCAATAGAACAGAAATACAGGCTGCAGGTCACCAGACAATGATCGCAAGTCTCAAGGATGAATTGCAGATAATGATTGATGAACGCAGGCTTCCAAAACATTCACAAGTCCACCAAATCAAAACACCATCCTCTTTAATTGCTAATGGTTGCCTTACAAGGTAATGGCAGGTTCTACTAACCTCAAAAGCCACATCAAACCAATTTGTGGCATTGGGAATTTCCAATAGAAAAATGTGCAGCAGTATATATTAACGCCTAGGAACAGAAGTTTTGGCGTTGGATTATTGAAATAACACTCTCCACTATCACAGATGCTAAATGTAATCACTAGCACGAACACCAAATACCAACTTAAGGCACTAACAATGTCTCCCTAGAAATAGTAAAGATAGGAAAGAAAAAAAAAAAGCGTGCAATAGTTCTCAGATATGCAATCCACAATACCACAATTGTAGATTGAAATACATCTCTCATATACAAACCTTTATATTGCAGAAAGATTAAATATGTTGTTCAAACCAAGCATTGAGAAACTGTAATCCTGTGTATGAAGGTCATATAACACAATCTGAGTATCGTGCATCATCACGCTAGAAAAATTGGCAGGGATTATATAGTAATCAATAACAAATACATATTACAAAAGCATTAACGACAACCCTTAAGATAATTTGTCTTGACATAATAAATGTCAATATTATTATCAAAATTGATGGTTATAAGAGTATTGCTATTATGGTAGCAACCATGATATCAACAGGTGCATAATGCTAAGATGTTTCAAGAAGGAATTGACCAACCCAAGGATTTGTCATTCACACTATTAATCACTACGCACCAGAGTTTGGAGGGACGGATAATATATAATGTTATGAATCTTATGATCAACCAGTTATCAGCAAAACATTGATTAGTAAAGGAAGAAACATGAGACATGACTCTTGGGGCACAACTCCTCATTCTTTGGCAAGAAATATCGAGGCATTTGATATCACTTCAACCGACACCATTGGCCATTTCTCTTTTATACATCAATCCATATTGAATCTGCTTCGTTAAGAAAAAGTGTCATTGGCATTATCAGTTGCAAGCATTTCAGTAATAATCTGAAGCATCAACATATCGCTTCAAGCCATATACATACATACATTTGCAAAATGAACTTGTCATATCAGATACTGCAAACCAATTGGTGAAAGCAAAATAATTAATTGAACGAATTTATCCACTATATCAGATATAGCAACATCTTCTTATCACTACAAATGATACAATAACATTCATAGCATATTCAATGTATTTAACCAGTACCTACTCAGAAATGATGTTATTTGTCAAATTCAACATCTGTGCTTCTAATTGGACAATTTCTGTATAGAGAGATATTGATAAGAATAGCAATGGTGAATTGAACAAGCGCATTCACTTCAGCATTTCCTTCAGCCTACTCACTAATAAACACTTTACATGCAATGATGGCAAAGCAATACATTATTACATTCTTCAATCTAAAGAAGAATCCTGCATTTGATTAAAAAATAAATTAAAAAAAAATCTTTCTACTCTTTTATCAGTTGAAAAGAGAATCACCAAATCTTATTTTTATGCAGAAGTACAAGAACAATAGATTCACGCTATGGTGCATAGGTATTGCTGTGTGACTAGGAATGTATCAGTTTTGGCGCTGCTCTATGTAACATTGGGAGTCAAAATTCAAACCTATCATTTTGATTGATGAATATAGAGAAAGACATAAATATTAGGAAGTTGGTACTAACAGCAGTTATAATGTGAAATAAATTGGAAATCAAGAAAGGAAGAGTTATTAATACTAACTGAAATGTTGCTATAAACATTGTCAAAACTGAAGTATCCATGACAATGGGTGACATCACAAATTAATAAAATTGATAATCAAGGCAATTTGAGGAGCTTCATTTATGTGGAGTTTTAACTAGTACAGATTTGTCACAACAAATGTATTTAAAAGTATTGACATGGAAATGATTCTAGTGCCTTTCCAAAGTTTTGAGGAGAGAGATGTAAAATTGTCTATCAAAATGACACATATTGACCCTACTACTATGGAAAGCTAGGGCAATTTCATGTGGACAACTAAATTTTGAGTAAACTCTCTCTTTGGTGTTGCTAAAATTGTGTGTCAAATTCAGAAGTATATATAAGAGTGGGAATTTTACATTGTGGGGTTGAATGATTACCTCAACCAATGTTTCATTCCTATTGAAGGCATTTTCTGGTGAATGGTTACCTTAACCAATGTTTCATTCCTCATTGGTGGCATTTTCTTTTTTAATGTATATGGACCTTAAATTGGAGCAACTTGTATCAAGAATGAGATAAGTATTTGTTGTCCTTGAGTATTAAATTTAATCACTTATTGTAATCTCTCTCTCATTTGAATTATACACATACTATAAGAGTTAATTGCCTTGCTCTTTTCCTTTGTGTGTAAAGTTGATCTTGTAGGAAAAGAAGAATGACACTTTAGGCAGCTTATGACATTAGCTCAAAAGAGGTTGTGATCAAGCTGGATAAAGTGAGGCTCTTGAAGCAAATGTCCTTAATGATTGAGATTATGACTATCTTTCTACATTAAGAAGGAGCATGACAATTCTTCGAAGGCAACACATGAGCTTAGAAGATCAATACTCAGAGGGAGTCTAGAAATACATGTGTATGACTTCCTGATTTTGAGCAGCCTACTTCTATGTACATCATGAGGAAGTATAGACTTATCACCTGAAGGTTGAAAAGATTAAGATATTCAAAGGAAGTTTAAAAGTTTTATGAATAACAAAATGATTTTAATGGGCCACACCTTGTGAACATCACAAGAAAATGAAAAGATCCTTAAATAACTTGCATAATCATACACTAGATACCGAGTAGGTAAAATTGTTCGATGATATAAAAGTTGGAATTTCACATTGTGGGGGGTAAATTTAATAAACTATGTTCAAATTCCCACTTGAAATCATCTTTAGAGAGGAGATTTAATGATTTGACAATTATGGATTGTCATAGAAAGATAAGTAATTCTTACTCTTGAGTATTACAGTTATCTACTTACTATAGTCTCTCTCTTTCTAGGCTATAAACTTATACGTACTATAAGAGTTAAATTGCATTGATCTTTTCCTTTATATCTACAGATGTTCTTCCAAAAAAGGAAAGTTGGTACGTTTGCTACTAGGATTATGGTGCAAGCTCTAGAAGTGAACATCTTTTATGATTAAGATTATGAAGAGGAAATCTGACATTGCTTCAGATTAAGAGGAAGCAAATAAGAACGTGATTCTGTCAAATTTCTATTCAGAGGGAGTAGATCATATCACTTCAGAGGTAAACTTGACATGATTAATGATTATTGTTTCTTATGCACTTATTGACTAACATCATATGGTTGATGATTATATGCTACAGTGATAAATCTACTCTTGCAGAAAATGCTCTATGACTTAATGTCATGTGACCTTGTAATACTAGTGCATTTATCACAAGGATGAGTTATATTAGTACAAGATGAGCAAAGTGCTGATATTTTTACCAAGCTCTTGCAAAGATGAAATTGTGTACTTCAAAGGTAAAATTGATATGACCTTGTTGTAAATGCATTTATTAAACTATATATTCATGAATATAAATTACTTTTTGCTTGCAAGCTTGTATTGTGAAAAGTGACTACTTTTCTTGTGAAAGGTGACAACCTTTCGTGTGTTCAAATCCCATTATAAAGTGACGACTTTATTTCAGTTGATCTGTCTTCAAACAATGGTTGAATTTGGTGTTATCTTTGTTCTTTGGACTGGATTTTGCCGGACACATTGATAACCTTCATGGGTCTTTTGGGCGATAGCCGGACACCATGAAAACCCATTGTTTTGAAAGTTTGTGTTATCTTTGTTCTTTGGGCCGGATTTTGCCGGACACATTGATAATCTTCATGGGTCTTTTGGGCGATAGCCGGACACCATGAAAATCCATTATGTTTTCTTTCTTCTTTCTCTCTCTTAGTTTAAAACATAATGATGATTACACCTTATTGTGTTGTATACTTAAAATTTATATAAAAGTCATTTATGAGTGTCACGAGCCCGCACTCGAACCTCATGCAATACAATTTATACAGCATCAAATAATCAAAAGTATCCTAACAGTCAGGAGAGCATCATTTCAGCATACAAAAACAGAGAGTTCTCAAATGAAATGTGTAAAAGAAATCCTTCAAGTGAAAGCAACTTAAAAAGGGAGCGGAAAAGGAGCCAAATTACAAAAAGCTCATGGTGGAAACAATATAATCTTTATAAGTGCAGCTCAGCCAGCTATTGCAAACTATTCATTTACAACATTATTGCCCAAGGTTTAATATCACTGAATTATGATGTCACTACATTCAAGGTACAAAGAATGAAATAAGTATGGGCCCTAAATGCAAAGTCAAGAAGCTTATTTATACCAGCTCTCCAAGTGTTGTCCCTGATGGTATTCATAGCATATATAATGGTGATGAATCTTTATTTTATTTTGACAAGCATAATGATATTTATTATGAGATGAAAACAGCAACAGAGGCTTTAGTGTTATCTGCAAGTAGAAGAGAAGAGTTGCTTACATGTGCTATATGTCCCAGCAGCATATTTGATCTAGAGACAAAAATTTTTTTTTTGGTTCCATCTCAAAGAACAGCGGCAGACATTTACAGCCATGAAAAAGAATTTCAATAGCATAAAAGTATTATTCGAACAAATCATCTCAATAGTAAAAACATGTGCTGGTCACTAACAGCAAAGGAGTATTCACAAATGCTATAGTCAAGAACAAAGAATAAGAGTTCCATCTTCAGCTGGGTCAGTCGAGCAAACCAGATTGGCAAGAAAAGTTGTGTCATTTGTATCGCTTAACATCACAGGGGGGCTTTGTTTTAAGTTCTTTTGTTGATTTTGCAGTCTACCATAAATATAGCAGGCCTTAGGAATACCAATCACAGAGAGTGCATGGTATAACGCAACTTTGGCACTGGCTAATAAGAGTAGTTCAGTATCATGCACTGGACCAAAAAGACATGGAATCCTTCAAGTGAAGGCAATTAGCTGTAAGGAAAATAACTGGAATGACTATTTGCCTGAATATCTAGAATGGAAATTATGTTGTGGAAGCACTTGTACATGCTCCAAAAGATAAAGATGACACAGAGACGTTCTAAATAAATCTGATGAAGAATCCAAATTTGCTAGAATAAAGATTAGCAAAAGATCACATGTCACCAAGCAATAAACTCATTCAGATTTTCTTGCAAATCCATTCGAAAATTGTCTCCTACAGCAGTATACGGGTTAGAAAAGCACATCTTTGGTGAAGAAGAAGTTTGTCCATCAACAGACCAAAGATCATAGAAAACTTAATGCAAAGTGAAGTATTTTATCAGCATCCATTATAGCAAGAGTTTTTGAGAAACTCGGCTTGAAGTTTGTTATAATGCAAGATCATTTCCAAGATTCATTAAAAATTCAAACCAGTATATAGCAGCAAACCCATTTTCAAAAAAAAAAGACAGAATAAATACGACTGGAATGTATTTATGCAAGCAGATACAGCAGAAATCCCAAACAGCAAAGTCAAAGCTCCAACAAACGTATGCATGGCAGCAAGTAGAAACAGTAAATAAGTTTTCAGCAAGCAAAGCTCAATGGCATGCAAGCTGTAGTTACTAAAAGAGATCAGCAAATATTCCCATGGCGAATTAACCAGTCTTCCACAACAATAAAAAATTAAACCCGAACAGCAAGGAGTAGAAATGCCTCAAAATACCTTTCATGGTGGTTCAGAGACCAGCAAACTTAACATTTTTTTTAGTGGTGGCATTCAATCAAACCCTGCGGTTGAATTCTTCAGATAGAAGACTCCATTTTCTTCAAACGCTCGAGCTTTCCAGATGTTTCAAAGAAAGATGCATATGTAAAATGAAAGCCTTTTAGGGTTAAAAGCTTGTTACGCCTTTTCAAATTTGCATAATTCTTTGAAATCCGCGGGCTTCAGTTTGGGATTTTAATTCCTTTGATTAATTTCACTTTGAATATAAATGTAAAAGGGTTTATTTCCTAATAAAGGAAATGGTGTTATATTTTTGCATAAATGATAAACAAAATAATATTAAAGTGATACATTGTTATCATTAATATTATTTTTTGTTTGTTTAAAATGCAAAATATAAAAGAATAAGAGAGATATGAGTTGTTGTTTTGCATTAATGTTTTATTGTAAAAGGGAAATAGTTAAATGATAAAGTTATAAATCATTTAATAATTTCTCTTCATGGTTTAAGAGCAAAGAAATGAGTCATCTTTCTCCCATTATGGCCTTTAAGTTTTTGTAGACATTATGAATCCTTCTAGGAGAGAATATAGGCTCTGGGGTCGAATTTGACTTTGCTTTGGTAGTTGGAGGAGATTTATTGGCTGTTAGAGTGTTTTTAGGGTAGTTATCAATGAGTCATTGGGTTCTTTATGAGATAATGGAGTTTTCCCAGGGGTAGGACTTCATTATGTAATTGATTAAGTCCTCTTTTGGGGGCTATCATTTTGCATAGGACCCAAGGAGTTGGCCATTGTACTTAATGAGTTTTCTAACTCATTTTATAGGGGAGTTCTGATTTTATGACAGAGTTTTGAGACATCTTTTGGAGTCCTAAGCTTTGTTACAGGGTCTGTAATTTAACATTTTGAAGAAATAATACCAGTGACAGCAGTGTGATTATGCTTTATGGAGTAAATTGTTAAGCCCTTTTCCTTTCTACAAATTCTATGTGTGTCTTTGAATGATTTGATAAGTTAACTTGTGAATGTTTTCATTATTCCCTGTTTACTGTCTCATTCCAGCACCTTTTTGTAGAAAAGTAAATCTGCTTGCAGGTTATGCTATGTGTTTCTAGGTGAAATTAGTCAAAGTGAGGTAGTAATTTATCCTCTTTTTGTAGTTTCAGTATTAAAACCTTATCATAAATCACTTGTGCAAGCCTTTATAGGAAGATATGCTTTATCTGTATTTCATAGAGCTATATAATCCTCTCTGTTATGTGTGTGTTACATCTTCATATTAAATTCTGGTGTATCACCTCCTTAGTTTAAACTTTAGGTGTTAGGTTTGTTTTCAGTCATTTCTTACCTTTTTCTTGCAAGTTTTCATTGAGTTGAAGAGATTACCGTTAAAGAATCCAATAGGAGCCGGCCTAGAATTCGGAGGTTTCATTTCATTATCTAGTCTCACATAGTGAAATGACTCCCATGTTAAGTAAGAGTTACTGAACATTACCAGTTCAGTAGGGTGCAAATCCTGAAACTTAACATGTGTAAGTTAAACTTATTTCAATTTCCCTTTGCTTAAGAGGGAGTATTGAGGATTTTAGCCTTATAGTGTATTGAAGTAAATTCCATATGTTAATTTACATATGTGTGTTGATGAATTCATATTGATATGCCATTTTAGGGATATCATAGTGAGATGATATCTCCTTATACTCAAGAACATAGTATGTTATATATCAATCTTCCCAAATAAACAGGGAGTGTTGAGATAGCTTCGATTGTATTTAAGTCATAGCTATGGTAGAAAACAATTGATATACATATCATTGTTAGAATCAAATATTGTTGGCATGTTTGTACTGACACATTTCGTGAAGCGATGTCTACTATAAAAAGATCACACCTATGATATAGACTTCTTGTTGAGACTTATATTATCAAAGGATAATGTATCTAGTGTGATAAATATATATTGAGGTCTTTAATATGACATTCTAAGATTATCGTGATAATGTATTCTATAACAATCCTCCTGAGCTAAGAGGGAGTGTTAAATTGTAGCTTCTGTTGGATTGAACTATCCTAGAGTTAATCCTTCTATGGTTATTGGCAATCATTAATTATACATACTCATATATAATATATATATATAGTATGCTATATATTATATATAATATAGATATGTTATAATTAATAATGTTTTAATTAATGATTAATTAATATATATAACCATAGAGACATGTCTCTTCACAAGACATGCCTCTTGAAGATATATTTATATATCTTCTGCAATTGAAAAACATAGAATTAAAATAATGTTATTACATTTGCAGAGATCCTAAAACTAACAAAATGACAGTCAAGAGAAAATGATCTCCCACTCCTTTTTTGTAAACTCTAGACGAAATTAAAATCAAAATGTCAATACCAATTTAATTTTATTTATTTTAGGGCGGGGGCCCTAGCTCGGTTGGCTAAATCTTCCTTGTTGCAAGGGGTTGGTCACGGGTTCTAGTTTCCCCCGTCCTCGTGGTACCGGTGGGCGTGTCGCGCCAGCGCTACCGGTCACGTTAAAAAGTTTATCAGGCGCACTGCAGTTTATAGGGGGGCCGTGTTGCACCGATTTGCAGTCTAAAAAAAATTAAAAAAATAAAAATTATTTGTTTCAATATTTTCCTAACTCGGTTCATTAACCAACACGAAATTAGAAAACAAGCTAAGGACCATGGCAAACATTCTTGGGCCGAAAAAGATACATAACATGTTTTAAAGTAGAAAAATGGAACAAATAATAAAATAGATCCCAAATATTATACCAGTAGAAAATTGGATTCATGGTTCAAAATGTAGATTCATGGATATTTCTTTGATGAAATTGACATTTAAGGCATCTTCTAAGGTGGGAACATAAAATTGTAATTTAAGAAAGGAATGGAACAAATGAAAAGATAGATCTGATTTTCTGCTGCAAAAGTAATAAATGAGATGGATTACATTTCAATCTGCCAACATCAATATTTACATTGACTCCTCGTGCGAGAGCACCCATAGGTCATGAAGACAAGTTGATGCATGGGAGATCCAAGTAGTGTCATAGGGTTGTAATAAGGTTTCATAGGCCATTTGGGTCTAAGTTGTAACACGCAACCAAAATTGTAAGCCAAATTTGGCATTGAATTTTCAATTAGGACCTTTTTAGGGAATTTGTTGTAAATTGAGGTCAAGGAGGTCAAATGTGTTAACCAACCCTTACGCCATGTTTATTGAGTCATTTTAATGATATTTTGATCATATATCAAGTGGTCAAGGTCCTAAAAATGGTAGAAGGGAAAGTTGCTTAAAAGTAGTCATTACAGCTTTTGACAACTTTTGGCGCCTTATTGAAAAATGTTGCAAATGGTCACCAAACTTGGAAAATGGTTTGGGAACCATTCGGGATGGTTAAAAATATATATCTGTAATGTTCCAAGGATGAGGGCTGATGAAGTCTGGAGGAGTTGAAACAGTAATGCAATAGATTTCTCTGAAATTCCACGCAAAAGCTAGTGTATTTTATATGTAATTGCATTAGCAACCATGACCAATGCTGAGACCTTCAAAGTACTTTGTTTTAGCTTTGTTTTACATTTGGTTTGAAGCTTTGGAGTTGCAGGAAATGTGTGCAATAAGAAAATCTTTCTCGGGTACCTTGTGACCCACAAAACCTAGAGTTTGGAGGAAAACAGTGGGATTTGGGCCATCATTCTTTAGCCAAAAATTCTAAAGTCCTGGAGTTTGATAGGTCCAACCATGCTCTGTATTATAGAAGTGGTTTTTGAGGTTTTTGAGCAAATGGCCATTTTTGGTGAGAAGCCCTAGCCTGAAATCTCTGTGACAGGACAGTAGGAGCATAAACAAAGTGAATTTGGTTGGTCAAACGAAGTGATAGAAGGGTTTGAGGGTATACCATTTGTCTGTGGTGGTCAGAGTTGGTTTGTGCAAGGGAAAGTGGACTGATCACAAGCTTTTCCATTAAATTGTTAATAATAGCCCTATAGGCCTAATAGGTGGGTTTGCAAAGCAAAGGTGTCCAAATCAGTAGGTCTAATCCTGATTTTGGGATATTGCATAGAGGGCTGAAAATTGTAATTGAATCTGGTCTTAACTTGGGAAGATTCAACAGAAGTCAAATTTGGCAAGCAAAACACCTATTCGGGCAACCCAATTGGGCTACTAGGCCTAGTTGAGAAAAAATTGTGGAACTAGATACAAACCCATTGGTGGAACCCTAAAACCAGATAAATTGGCATTCATGGTACAGAAAGACTGTACCTAGGAGTTGGTGAAGAGTAATGAAGGTTGGGCATTCAAACCCCAAAGTACCAACCAACCTAGCTTAGAGAGAAAAGGGGACTAATGGGCCTAGAACTTAGATATGTTCGGTTCAAGGATTAAGAGAAGATTGGTCTTATGAAGCCTAGAACTGGGCATATGCATTAGTGTGAGAAACCTTGAAGAGTGAAGTTATTAGGGTATCTTGAGTTTGGAAGCCAAGAGAAGTGCAAAGAAGGGACAGTTGTAAGGTGAAAGACCATCCAATCACCTAGCCTCCTCATCAACTCCGTAAGAAATCTTTTAATAACTCGAGTCTAGCACAAGTACATCAATCAATCCCTCTGTGACTTGTAATTTTCCTGCACTCATTCCCCTTCATATGCATATAAACCTTTATTGTTCTCTAAAACTGTGATGTCCCCATTTTGGCAAGAAATTTAAATAATAATAATAAATATTTTATATAAAGTAATATTAATAAATAATATTAAAATAATAATATTATGCTATAAGTAATATTATAATAATTATAGTATGTCAAATTATAATAGTAATATGAATGAAATAATAAATAATCATAAAGACACGCTTTAATATAGCAATACTATATTAGTAAAAGTATTATAATAATATTATAAGTAATACTATTATAATCCTATAATACTTTATAATCATATTAGACTTATAAATTCAATATTATATTATAATCATATAATAATGTCATATTATGTATAACGTATTATGATATAATCAATGAAATAATAATAATATAATATAATGATATTATGATTACTAAGATATATTTCGATGTAACAATACTATATTAATAATGAATTATAATAATGTATAGTTGATATATTATTAAATTAATATATATTACAATATAATTATTAATATAATATATTAACTAAAGCTTATTAATATAATATAATTATTATTATGAAAAGATGTGTCTTTTACTATTAAAATGTATATATGTGGAATAGTAACTTTGAAAGGGTATCATATGGAATCAGATAGAAATTATCCAAACCATCCGGAGAAAAATAGGGAAAAATAATTTATAGAAAAGGAAAGACATAGATAAATGATGGACCCCCAATTTGGGTTCATTACAAATGGTATCAGAGCCATGATCTTGCCAACCTGTGTATAATAATGAAAAACAATATATCAAATGATAATTCATTAAACATGTAGCTAATCTAGATTATGTACATTGATCTTGGAAGCACCAACAATCAAAATGGAAATACTTCGTAAAAATTTAATGGAAAATATTGCCAGTCTCTTCTACATTATCGAAAGACAAACCTCTACTGGAATATTCAATTGCTTGTCACATGGTGAAACAAAGTCAACAAGCTTAAACATCTAACCAAATCATCCATCAAAATTGGCAAACATGCAAGGAGAAAACATCTTAGTTTTGTAATCTCCATTCATGTGAAAACATCTCTTGTATACTGCCAATGCTGCCACTAAAGATGAACATTGGGGAGGCACAATTCATCTAGTGGAAAGTGTAAAAATGCCTTAATACTTTCCTCCAATAATTATTAGGTTGAGCCCTACTTTGGAGCATATTCTTGAGAAGAATTACTATGGTTGTTGGTAATACTATTATTCATAATCCTACAGTATATCACAGATTATACGTCGCTTATAGACATCGACAATACCATTGCAAGGAAAGCTCCATCTCCATTGTTGGATACGGATAACATTTTGTCAGAGATATTTTTGAAACCTGCAATCCAGATCCAGATCATGGTCGAGCTTCCATCCTTTTTCTGATTTGTGTGAAAATCTGTAACTTGAATTGGACAGTAGTTGATTTATAGAAGCTCGCGTCATCATAGCTGAGGGGAGAGAGAGCGTTTGTTACATGGCTAAGGCGGGAACACTAGTGCTTCAAATGATCACCTCTCACGTTCAATGAGGTGGCCAGATATTTCTCTGTTCCAATCACAGAGGCTGCAAACATACTCATGAAGAGTGGTAGAATCAAATCATTTGCTATGTAAACCCTCATCGAGATGGAGATAAAGCATGACTAGGCAAAGTCTAGTTGAAAATAAAGGAGAATATATGTACCAATCTGACGTAATAGTCCACATCAAAGGTTTTAACAAACGTCATATGTGGAAGACCGCATGAATGAGAACCGTGGGGTACGTGGAGACTGACCCCACCATGTAATTAAATAGTAGCCTCATGTAGAAGATATTGTTCCAGTAAGGAAAATAAAGGTGATCGAGCCAAGGATGGGACCCAATTAATATACCATTGATCATTTTTGAGCAACAATAATAAGTGTAACTATTTTTATGTGTGCTATGCTATAAGAAAGGTAGAAAATAAGGAGGTATCTATGTGGTAATAGTAGCTGAGGCAACCATATCTTTTAGAAGTATTGAATAAGGTCAAAGAAAGGAAAAGGGAGAACCCTATAATAAAAAGTGAAACACATGCATGTCTTCAAAAAAGAAAATTAAATAAAGGAGAGGAAAAATCAACTAAGAAATGAAGTTTTAAAAGACCGTCGTCACTCGTCACTCCCAACTCAATTGGTCTATGCCCCATACTAATCAACATTAGATAAGAGACTTTAATGTGGGAAGTGGATATGAGGATTATGTCATACTCCCAAATCACCACTTCAAACACATAATGGTAATAAGGTATGGTAATGAGGTAAGTTTATATCTTCTTCATATGTTTTATTAAGAGATAATTGTTAGTGTCTTTCTTATTACTGACACATTTGTTATTGTGAAGAATATTGAATAATCTATCAATGATTCTAGTTACAAAATAAAAAGAATATATGAAAATAAAATATAAATGAAATATATATATATATATATATATATGAAAAATGAAAAAAATGAAATATAAATAAATATCAATTTAAGGAAAACATAGTAATTAGAATACATTTCAATTATAGTACAAAGATTCTATCTCTTGTCCAAAATTACGTAATCTTAGATAGGGAGTTGGTGGGGGGAAAGGCGGAGTAATTTCGAGCACTTGTCGAATACGCTTGGAGCTTGTTTCACGCGCCCTCTGCACCGTCATTCTACCATCAAGATGATCGTAACAAGGAGAGAGAAAGTTGTTTGTGTACTATAAGAAGAAATCTTTCAAATGAACTAAATAAATTAAATTTAATACTCATCTTCTCATCCACATTATGATATCCTAAGGTAGGGAGTTGGTGGAGGGAGAGGCGGAGTAATTTCGAGCACTTGTCGAGTACGCTTGGAGCTTGTTTCACGCACCCTCTGCACCGTAAATCTACCATCTTATGATGATCATAATAAGGAGAGAGAGAAAGATTCCTTCCAAAAGATTATGTAAATAAGAAAAAGGAACCCTACCACTTTCCTATGGATTCTACAATCGGGAGAGAACACCCTATTGTAGTGCTAGTTAAGGGATAGATAGTAATGGCTCCTTTTCACAAGAACCTTTCTAGCCAAACAAGCAATCCACTAAGTAGACCACCTCGTGTGGATGCCTAACACCCACCACTGAGGCCAAGGGCGCCAAAGTTCCGCTCTTGGGCTTAGTATGGAATTGGCTTGAATTAACTAATTATTATTCAAATTTCTTTGAAGTTTATATATATTTATATGCATGTACTAATGCTTATTTTGTGGTTGTAGGGTTCATAAGCCTAATGAAGAAGTATAGTCATTGCGCATTGTTAATTTTTGGGATCTAATCAAGGTTAAGTATGATGTGCCTACATCGTGTATGCTTCGTGTCTTCATCTATCTACACCGTGTTTGCTTCGTGTTTTCATTTATTAAAATGTATATTTTATAAATCTTTTAGGCTTTATATGCAAATATCTTTGTATCTATGATTGATTTTGCTTGAGGACAAGCAAATTTGAGAGGTGAGGACTGTGATGTCCCCATTTTGGCAAGAAATTTAAATAATAATAATAAATATTTTATATAAAGTAATATTAATTAATAATATTAAAATAATAATATTATGCTATAAGTAATATTATAATAATTATAGTATGTCAAATTATAATAGTAATATGAATGAAATAATAAATAATGATAAAGACACGCTTTAATATAGCGATACTATATTAGTAAAAGTATTATAATAATATTATAAGTAATACTATTATAATCCTATAATACTTTATAATCATATTAGACTTATAAATTCAATATTATATTATAATCATATAATAATATCATATTATGTTTAACGTATTATGATATAATCAATGAAATAATAATAATATAATATAATGATATTATGATTACTAAGATATATTTCGATGTAACAATACTATATTAATAATGAATTATAATAATGTATAGTTGATATATTATTAAATTAATATATATTACAATATAATATATTAACTAAAGCTTATTAATATAATATAATTATTATTATGAAAAGATGTGTCTTTTACTATTAAAATGTATATATGTGGAATAGTAACTTTGAAAGGGTATCATATGGAATCGGATAGAAATTATCCAAACCATCCGGAGAAAAATAGGGAAAAATAATTTATAGAAAAGGAAAGACATAGATAAATGATGGACCCCCAATTTGGGTTCATTACAAAAACGATAAAGGCTGTGATCGCCATTATTATCGCTGAAAATAGACATTTTAAACATCAACACGCCTTTTTGATTCAAGAATGGTAAATGGCAAATATATCCTCTCATTCAAGTAACTCTGATCAAGCAACAGGATAGTAATTCTAGTCCTAAATCAAAATGAATTGGAGTTTTCTACAACACATTTGCTTTAACCTGCATACTGATAATTTGCATCTTTTGAAAGAACATAGCAGGCTGCTTAAACATTATAGTAATCATAAACAAATAAAATGGATCACTCCCAATACTATCCCCAAGAATGCTGGATTTTCAGTTAAAATGTAGATGCACAGATATTTATTGAATGACATTGACATTCAAGGTATCCTGTGTGGTTAAAAAGGTAAAATTTCTTTAAAGAAGCGACCAGAAGAATTTAAAAGAAGACAAATCTGATTTTCAGCATGTGAAGCTAGCAAATGAGATGATCTACACCTTAATATTGCAATGCTAATATTTCCCTCGACTCGATAAGGAATCTTTAAATAACTTTTCAGATAAATGATATGAATATACATTACTATTAGGTAGTGCCTTACTGTGTAAAAGCAGATTTTAATGTTCTATGTTAAACATCTGAAATAATTTAAGGCAGTAACTTTTATTTGCCTGTTAACAATTAAGCAATCAATGGCAAGTACAATATTAAGTTTTCTCCAAAAAGACTTACATTTGAACTGCAAGTACAGGGAAACAGTAGAGACATACATTACCAAACACCTTGAAAACTCTGCTCATTTAATCTAAGCACCCAGTAATTTTCATTCTTCTTTATTGATTACATATCTCTTGCTGTACGAAGTATGCTATACCACATTATGTGCACTTAGATCACCCATCCACAGAAAGCTTCTGTTACTGCAAGTGTTAAATAGTTACAATTCCATTGTGGGAAAAAGAAAGATCATTTTAGAGGATCCAAAAAATGAGCTTAGTAAGAGTACAGTAGTTAGGAATCAGAAACCATTAAATAAAATTTACAACCTGGAATTCATAAATAACATCAAAGATGCTGTAAGATGCAAAAAATGATCTGACTCTGTATTTGTTATCCTATTCAAGGCTGAATCTCAACACATACAATTAGAGAGCTTTTAAAATTAACCAAATCTATCACAGTTGCTGAGGGCTTAACTCCAGAATAAGCATGTTTCAATCTGAATAGAAAATGAAGTATCTCTGTGATTATAGACTGAACATCTTGTAACTTTCAAGTTGAATTCAAATAATAAAATTTCAACTGAGACTTCTGCTGTAACATGTTGAACTGGATACTGTAGACTCCCTTTGAAAACAATTTGATAGCTTTGTCAATCTGATAGTAGTATTCACACACTGAAGATAATTATCAAGTTACCTGATTCACAGTAGACACTGCCCATTTGTACTTGGTTCAAGTTACCTCTTCTCTGATTTTGTTTGTCAGGCTCTGTAAGATTATTGCAGTCTGTTCCAAATACCAAAATAGCGATGCTGATATGCTTGTACTGCTTCACTCTTCATATTAATTTCTATTTCACATATCATTTTCTGAATCAGAGATTTCAATAGCGCAGAAATGTAATTTTCCTTCTACAGACTTTATTAGCCGAAAGGCTTTCACATGGGAGTCATATCCCGCCGAAATAGTCTCACGCTGCCAGAAGGAAATTGATTTGCCGACTTCTGCCTCGTGCATCTGGGAACAAACAGATTTTCCAGCCTGGCAGACACATCACATAACTGACAACAGTTAAACAAATAATAAATTCATGGGACCACAAGAAGCAATACATATTTTGTGGTCTTTCTCTCACTGGAGGCACTCCAATAATTCTCAGATTAACTGCATACAGCCGCTTGGAGCCTGATGGAACACTGATTGACTGTGACTACTGAGAGGCAACACAGCCATTGGAGGGCCATTAATGAAATAACTTTACTTTTAGGGTGAAACGCCTACGGCTCTTGATAGATACCGCCTCCCTCGCATATTGTCTTTTCGGCCATTAATGGAAAGTGTACAATGCCAAATGTGGATGGTGATCATGAAAGTCAGAGGATTAGAACCGAATGCGTTCACTATGCTTGTCGGTACATATATATATACATATATATATATATATATATATATATATATATATATATATATATATATATATATATATTAAAGCCGATGACCTGAAGCTTTCTACAAGTGTCTACCGTGCCTTGGCCATACGTTTCATGGATCTTACATACATTTATGATTTGATGTTATTGGTTTTGTGGATCTTCATCTTACATACATTTAGGATTTGACAACATTTATAGTTCTATATATCTATGTCATGACTTATTATGATCCTATGATTTCTATTTACTTCAGCTACAATTTACATTTTAAGTATGTGATGGATTGATGATCATTTATCATTTATGTTCCTTGTTTATGCATGTTAGCTTCTATTTGATAATGTTATAGTGTGTTTAAGTTATATTCAATAAAGGGTGAATGAAATAAGTTTTAAATCGTCAAAATCTCTAAATTTCAAGGATTTTTTCACTTTGTCAAATCCGACCCGATTCACGAGTCAAGTCAACCTTGCCGATTATGAGTTTTCATTCTTTGCCTCAAACCCCTGCAAGGGACCCTACCCCTTGAACGAGTCAAGTCGACCTTGCCGATTATGAGTTTTCATTCTTTGCCTCAAACCCCTGCAAGTGACCCTACCCCTTACCCCTTGACCCTACTAGGGACATTACGCCTAGACCCACACTACAACTTTGAGTTTGCACAATATGTGTATTTAATGATGCTATTGTGTCTTTAAGGTTTATTCAATTGGCATTTAATATTTATCTTTGGCATTTGGCATTGATCAACCATGAAGTATCATACTATCAAAAAAAATAGTTTTACAATTCTGTATATTTCTTTTAATTTTTTGTATATGTGTGTGCATACATACTCACACATACCCAAGCCCAAAAAAATTACACACTACCACATTCTTGCATCCCCACCTGAAGCAGCAACTGAGAAGTTAATCTAGATATTTCAGCGATGTTTGTAGCAAGTCTGTTAGATGCCTGATGAAGGGAAAGAAATGGTGGAAACCTTGTGTAGGAAGCTAGTGAAGAAGAGTTTTCTTAAAGGACTTGAAGATGTGCCAGAAAATGTAGATGAGAGAAGACTGAAGAGGTGGCTGAATTCCTAGTACGGGAACTACCAAAAAGACAAGGATTGCCAAGAAAAGGCTTACAGAGGTGAGAAATGCCCTGTTTCTCAATAAAATGTTGGAATTGACAAAAGAAGGTGTTGCTGGGTGGTTGCAGACATATTTGGTGGTTGAAGAGCTAGCCAGTGAGGAAGAAGGGGATAAGACAGGCCTGGACTTGCAAGAGGCCAAATTTTCTGCTCACTCAGGCATGGGGATTCTGGATGGAGAAGAGGTGGAGGAAGACAGTTCATGTGGCCCCAATTGCCCAGTAAAAGCAAGTACACTGAAGAAAGTCCATGATCGGCAGGCCTAATATGGCCAGGTCCTGGTGAATGTGAGTTTCTTTCTATGTCTATGGTCTTGTGTTTAGTCAATTTGTCAATCATAATTAGGATGTATAAGGGATGCTCCAATTTCGGGTTTAGTGGAACTATGGGGAAAGATAGTAGGTTTGATACAGTAGGATTGTTAGTGATGATTTTTAGCAACAAGTTGAATGTTTTTGATCTGCAGAACGTGCCCAGAAGAGTAAATAGTGAAGTTATAGTAGGCAAAAGGCATATGCAATATGGCAGAATGTAAAGCTCTTCTTTGATATAATATCAGAGTGCAGACCCATATAGCTGCAGTTTATCAATTAGATTTTATATATATGTGTGTGTGTGTGTGTGTGTATTCAAGATTAAAGAATATTATCCTATTCTTTCATATAATTTAGCAAGTACAGATAAAATTGAAAAACAAAAGTAACTAGGTTTGAAAAGTTGTTAGAACTACATAAAAGAGTGCCTCAGTTTTCTATGATTTAGCTCTCACTGAGAAGCTGGGTTTGGACCAGAGCGTGGCAACACGCTACAGTCACACTCCAAAATGGTGATGTCCCTGCGAAGGTTTCCTCTGGGATTGGGACAGATAGAGGAAGCACTGGATACAGTGTGATCGACTTAAAGAAGTAACAAAATTAATTCAATTGTAACGTAAAATCAAGCTCATAGCTCCTTCAACAAACAAAAAATATAATAAAAACATTCCCCAAACATTATCAGACAGCTCCCCAAAAAACCCCACATAATCTTTGAATGGCAGAACAGAAAAAATTAGTGTAAAACAATAGTTTATTTGATCAGATTAGAGGCCAATTGTGGAAAAATTCAGCTCCAGCAGAGCGTCAGATCAAAAAAGAGACTCTAAACAATATGAAAGAACCCACAACGAGCTAACAAAAGTACAGATATTACATCTTACTCTGGCAAAACTACCAGGGAACAAACTTAGGTTTGATTTCCATAAATCCTAGCTTCTAACTTATTATCAATGTTGATCAACTCCTCAACCTGAGCTTCAAATAATTTGTTCTGAATTCAACACAATCCTTCATCCACCCGTCAGGGTACGTAAGAAATTAGAAAGATATATACACCCAAAAAGGCAAACAGTAAAAATTAAACCAAAAAGAAAAGAAAAAATGAGTAAGCGTTTATAGCTCAAACAAATGATATTCATATCTGTAAATTATACTTTCAACAAAGATCGATAATAGGGCAATTGGCATAAAAATGGACAATAATTAATGATGCTGTACAGAAGCCCATTAAATCTTCAAGTGGAAAAGACAATAATAAGGAGAATCACCATAAAGTAAAGAAGAAGCTCAGACAACATTGCATACCTCGTACATACGATTATGGGGATTCCGGGGGATCAAACATGCCCAAAAATATAGCAGTGTTAAGGAGTCAAAGCGGTGGACGGTGGTGGAAAATATGAAGCGCTATTTTGTACAGAATTGAACCAAAATTTAAAAGATCTCCACATTTGGCGGAAGAAAATGAATGTTGCCTTTTTAAACACCTCAATGTGTTATGAATTGAATCGTATCGAATGGAATTGTGCACGCCAACTAAGGGCGGTCACTCCGCTCTCGCACAGACTTTCTGAAAGATACAGTATATGTTGCTGTTGTTGAATAGGCGTCCGATGTTGCTGTTATTTTTATTAGTTATTTTTAATTTGGGTTAAAATGATGTTCTCGCAGATTTATGCGTTCATAGGGGTGGACCACATTTCCTTTTTCTTGGGAAGTTTGTATGCATGGCTCTCAAAGAACATAAGGGCCCGTTTGGTTACGTTTGGTTACTGGAATATAAATTAAGCATTGGCATTCGGAATGCTTGCTTTGGGATTCTAGAACTTGGAATCCAGATTATGATTAAGGAATTCAATTTAAGACTGTTTGGTTGACCAAGAATTCATTGTGAGAATAAAGATTTTCTCCGTTTGGTTGCACATTGTGGAATTGGAATACTAGCCAAAATAACATGCAAAATATTATCATCTAGCTGTAGCATTATCATCATGCAAAAAAATTCAATACTTATTTGGTTTGTTGAAGTCCAAACATTTTTAACAAGTATAAAAAGATTAAGTCATGTTGGAAGTAAACATTATCATAACGGATGAGGACGAGATTGTACTAATGGATACTAAAACTTTTATGACTCTTGCTCTATAAAAAAAATACCATTGATTATAATTCACATAATTACTGATATGAAATATGTATATTGTTCAAGTCTTGTTGAATGAATCTGAATCACAAGAATTGATGAAATAAGAGTCAGAAACATCCCATTAAAAAATATATATTTGTAGAGATCCAATAAAAATTTTGATCATCACAACATTCAAACTCACAAGTGCAAAGTCTAAATGTTTATATTAAAATTTTACGAAATCTTACCTGGAAACACTTTTATGCCAGAAAAAAATCAACAGAGTAGATTGTTTTTGTCCTGTATACAATTCATTTAACTGAGAAACAATGTATGTGAAAAAATTATTTCACCAAAAATTTTTGTAGTAACTATTGAGACGGATCAGGTGGAAAAAGCCTGATAAATTACTCAACAGTGGCAAATATATGAGCAAGTAATAGCGAAAAATTTTCCCCCCATTTAAAAAAATAAAATTTCAAAAATTAGTGCAAAAAAAAGTGCCCCCAAATGGGCATCCGAAAGTCAAACCCAATTAAATTTTACTTTAGTTGAAATCCTCATTTTCAAAAAATGGGCATTAAAACGGGAATTCCAAATAACAAGTATTTTGAAAGAATTTGGAATCTTTGTTTTGGGGGTCAAATGGGGATACCGGATTCCACTTTTTCCCAATTCCAATTCTGATTGTGCAGACCCAAACAATGGATTAGAATTTTTTTAGAATTCTGAATGCCAATTCCATTCTAATTCCAACTACCAAACGGGCCCTAAAATTTTACATATTCTGGAATAGAAGATAGATAGATAGATAAAATTTTAACGTCCACGAGGCTAAAAATAGCCTATGGGACAGCAAGACAACTCAAGCAGACTTAAGTAACAATGTTCGTTGCTCGTGTAGGATGATGATGAGTCCACCCAATTGCTCAATGTACTCTTCGTTGAATAGGTTATGCCAAGAACTATCACATATAGTGTCCGCAAATTTATCTCTACTACTCTTGTAGGCTTCACATTCTAAAATAAAGTGTTGTTCAGTTTCCACTTTCCCAGAATTGCAGAATCTGCAAATTCTTTCTTCCCAAGCCTCCTTTGGCCTCTTCCAACATCCGGTCTCACAACGAAGTTGGTGAGAGTTGGTTCTCAGCTGAGCAATAAGAATTTTAGCCCTCCAAGAAATGTTGGCTCCTATGTATGCTTTTTGGAGTTGATCACAAGCGGGGTTGAACTCATTTATATAATATAATTTCTTCCTTCTGATCTCGCTTCTCCAATTTCTCTTGTAGAATTTCTCCATGACAAAGACCTTTATTTATTTATTATTTGTGGGGCACATATTGAATTGAATATTCCATTTACTCATCCATTTGATGTTTTGTTGCATCCATGTCCTTTTTCGCTGACATAGTGTGTCACTAAAGACCACTTTAGGCCATCTATCCTCTTCCATTTTTTCGATTCTTTTTAGATAACTTAGAAGGTGAACCATAGCAAGTGCCTCAATAGGAGCAGCCCCCATTTCACTTAGCATAATAGCATATGGAACAGTGCTTTTGATTTTAAACTTGCTTGTGATCAAGCGCTTTTGGATTCCTTCGATTTGTTTCCATTGTGCTATAGTAGTGTTGTTGGCCCATAATTCACACCCGTAAAGAACAACTGGCAGCACAAGAAGACCGAACAAGGTTTGAATAGTTTTCCAATCCCACAACTCTGCTTCGCGGCACCTATTATGAAGAGCATAAAAAGCCTTCCACCCACCTAATATCCTTTTATACCTGCAGCTAGACCAGCTTAGTTTTTTGTTGAAATCGATGCCAAGGTATTTATACTCCGCAACTTCTTCAAGAACACTTCCATTGTAATAAAATTCATGTTGGTGTTGTTTTTTATTATTAGAAAAAATCATAACCTTAGTCTTGCTGATATTGACCTGCATCCCCACCATTCCGCAAAAGTGCTCAAGAGAAGATAGATGATCTTGCAAACCATAGGCAGATTTGGCAATTAAAATGAGATCGTCCGCATATAGGAGTAGCTTTATAACAAATTCACCTAGCTGAATGCCTTCACCCTTTTGCATGTTTAACCACTCTTCCAGTTTGTCAATATATAAACCAAACAAAGTAGGAGATAAAGGGCAGCCCTGTTTGACCCCGATATCGCTCTTAAAACATTCTGAAATGCCATTTGAAGTTCTGATTTTAACTTTCACCTCTTCGTACATCCTATGAACAGCAGCTTTGAGATGCATAGGAATCCCCAATTCTTCCATCCTAAACCAAAGCTTGTCTCTCGAGACGGTGTCAAAAGCCTTTTTAAAGTCGACAAAGCAACAAAATATCTCTTCCTTTTTCTCCCATTCTTTTTCAATAATGTGTCTCAAAGTGACACAGTTATCCACTGTCGAGTGCTTTGGCCTAAAACCAGCTTGCCCTTTAGCACGTTTATGGTTTTCTTCTGCCCATTTGTTGATCCTAGTTTCTATCATGTTGCCAAAAATTTATTCCTGATCTTTATTTGGTTCAGCGAATATTTGATGGGAATTTGCGGACTCGAAAATTTATGCTTTTTAAAATTTAAAAAAATGGAATAGGAATACGTATTCCAATAACACTTAGTTTGGTGGAATTGCAAAACTCCATTTTTGGGCCAAAAATGGAATACGTATTCCATTTTTGCTTCGTAGTCCAATCATGTTTTGGTGCATCCAAACAAGGAATTCAAAATTTTTGAAATACGTATTTCAGAATACATATTCCTATTCCACTCACCAAACGGGCCCTTAAGATTAAGCAAAATAGGGATTAGTTAAGAATCATATTAGAAGATTGGAAATGGAAAGGTAGACTATCATGGTCACCTGTCATTAAAATCATTCATTCATTCTTCTTCTTTTTTAGCTATTTTTTTCAAAGAGAGGATCATTTATTTTATTTATTTATTTATCCTTTGTTAAATATCATTAGACTAGGCAAGATTGGTTGCAAGAAATATTTTGTTGGTGTGAATATCTTATCAAGATAGTGATTTACTTATTTAATTTTTCAATTAAATATTTATTATAAAAAAATTGTATACTATCATGCTCTTTTAGATGGTCATAGAAGTTTTAATAGTTTAAATACAAGAACTATCAAAATGTTTGTCTATTTGATAGAGATGGAGTTCATAAATGAACATTAAATACTAAGAAATAGTCTTAAACAACATGAGGATGTAGTATTTATCATCATTGTTAATGTTGTCTTCTTCTTTATTCTACTATGTCTTGTTTATCTTCTCTCCCTTTGTCTTTATTCTCCTCCTTGGGTATGTCCTTGGTGAATTTGAAAAGAATCCTAACCTAGAAAAGCACTAATGAGAGGTAAAATCCTCTCCTAACTTGAGTTGTCAAAATTTTAGTGAGTGCCTTTCATCTCTATGATGAATTCATCCCTCTTGATTTTATACATGCTACGCCCCTACCAAGGAACCCTTGGGAACTAATGGTTAATAGACACCCAAAATAAATATTTAAAAAAAATAAAAATAAAAATAAAATAAAATAACAAGTCTTGTGCATTACAACAAACACAACAGAAACATGGTGATTAACACTTGATCGTGCACTGTTAGATAACTGAGAAGGGAAGGTGAATCAATTATGTTTACTTATCTTATAGGTCTTTCAAACACTTTGGTATGAATTCAACGTCATAAGCATCAATAGCAATAACTTGGTGATCTCATTCAACTTCTCAATCCAATCTTGTAATCAATTTACTTCAAACTATTATTTCATTGTTTCTACTATTACCGAGTATTAGAAATATAACTTAGCTTTTACCTTACGGTTACCTAATTGTTACCAAGTTATAGTATCAAGTTAATACCATGAAAAACTACTTGCAACATAAGAACATTCACACAATTGACACCATGATTTAATGTGGAAGCCATGTAAAGGGGAAAAACCACCTGGGATGGACACCCCAAATAATTTTTTCTCTTTGAAAGTGAGCTATGTTAGGAGCCAACCTTGTTAAAGGTTACATGCACATTTTTGGCGTGATTTGGTTAGAGGGTTTTAACATAAAGCTCATCTAGACCTTATTACTCCTTAATCTTGTCTAAAGAGTGATATGAATAAAGGACTTACAAACATCACTAATCAATCTTATCTTATAGGATTTCACAGACTTGTTACTGTTCGAAACTAAAATTGGAACAATTGTTATGTTGCCATTGATGTCAAACATTATTGGTAAGACAGTTTGCTATCTGAGTAGAGTGTCATATCAAGATGATTGATGAAGAGAATTTGAGAACAAGGCATAACAAAAGTACATAGAGGAAAGGTTGAGTTATGAGAAACTACAAAGGGCACTTGATCAGTTAGACTTTGACAAGATGATGTGATTATTTAATCATAATAGAAGTAAAGAAGACAGTTGTACTAAAGCCTAGAGGAAGTGATCAAAAAATGACCATATGCATAGGCTTGACCGACCAAAATACCAAAAGATTAAGGAACTTGAAGTTTAAGTTGAGTGATACTAGTTTTAATCGAGTGAGAGTATAAGTCGAGCAAAATATAGTGTCGATCAAGCATCAATATTGGCAAAGTTTCAGTAAATGTGTCAAACAGAACAATTAGTAGTGACTGAGTAATCCAGTGATGATCGTGTTAGTTTGTGGTGACTGGTTAGGGAAGTATTGTACATACTTCATACAATTTTGGACTGTGACCGACATGTTGTAACCCTAAAGCGGCATAAAATTACTTGTATAAAAGGGCTTAGGGTTGGGCATTTTCATAACAAGTGATGCAAAAATTGGTTCTTGCAGTGATATTGAGCTATAAAGGATTACAGATTGTAATCAAGTTGTAATCACTGGATCATAATAATAGTGGACTTGTTGTTTGGTGGACATAGCCCAACGATTGGCTGAACCACATTAAATCTTAGTGTCTTGTGTTCTTTTCTGTGTGATCTATTATTGGTTATATTTTCATGTAATTGTTATTTATGTCTCTGGTTAAATCCTAATAGATCAAGTGTCAGAACATAGTGTTGGACGAGGGACAACATTTGATAAATTATGAGGGAATCGTGATTCCCAGCTGATGTAGTTGATTTTTTGGAATATGGAAAGCATGTTGAAGATAAGAATGGATGATCTAGAGCATTTAATTCCAAGAAAATCATGTGTGAGCATTTCTATACAAGAATTCAAATAAAAGTATGGAGAAGATTTTAGAAAAGAGAAGGAGATGAAATGATGGAAGGATTCGATGACTTTAACCAAACCCGAAAATCTGTTATGATGTTTAAATGGCAAAAGATTAGAATTACCTATTTAAGAAGGTATAGGGGCTAGCCTAATAAAGTTGGAACAATTGTTGATTGTTTTGATTGCTGAACTTGATCAAAAGGTTGAACAATGAAGAGTTGTGAAGAAGGATTATTGCTTGAAGGGATGCCAAGAGAATTAGTAATAGAGATGATAATGAAGGTCATTCAATGAATTAGCTACTGAACCAAAGTGTGATCTATATTTGTAAAAGTAAGTTGTATTTGTCAGATCAACCTACTATTACTTTCTAACCATTGCATTAGTTTTGAAATCCTTTAACCAAGGTTGACCTAACAGTCATATGTAAATCCTTTAAGAAAGGTGACATTCTAATGGAATATTTTAAAGTTTTCTAAAAAGACCACTTCTAACAAGATGATTAAATCATTTAACATGGTCATATTTAATGGTGTGATTTGTAAACTTTAATAGGGTTGGCTCCTAATAGAGCTCACTTTGGAAGAGGGAAAAAATGGTGACATATTACCAATGGTTTTTCCCAAATTGGGTTTCCATGTTAAATCCTAGTATCATACTTTTGTGGGTGTCATTTGAGATGTTTTACTTTTAATATTTTACACTCTACAAGTTTGTTACAATTAGGACAATAGACTGCAAGTTTATGTTATTGATTAATTGTTATAGAGATCAAGCAACTAAATGTTTAGATCAGAGGTATTTGAAGTGACTAAAAGTTTAATTGGTACATCTGGATTTGAGGATAACTGATTCAACTCCCCCCCCCCTTAGTTATTTAAAATCATTCTAACAATCGATATTAGAGCTATTGGTGCTTATACATAAACGTTTGAAGGTACTCGAAGCTAAAGATCAAGATGTACAAAAAGGAGGTGTCAAGGTTGAACAAGGAAAACTTCCCTCCATGGCAGAGTTTGATGAAGTTGCATATGTCAAGAATCGGAGAAGGAGCAATACACTATGTGGAGATGCCAAAACCCTTGACAATACAACAGCTAAAAGAGAAGAAAGAACACAATCAAGCAATGTTGGAGATTGCATTAGCCCTAAGCTATACTAAGTTTGATGACATAAAGGAGTTCAAAACAACCAAGGAAATCTGAGATACACTGTAGACCATCTATGGAGGAGACACATAAGTTTTGAAGGATAGACCCACAACCATACTCTATGGGATGGGTTAATGAAGGGAAAGACATTCAGATAAATCAACAGTTTTGCCTACCATACTCAATCAAACCATTCAAGGATGAAGTAATTTGTGATGTAGCACCTTTAGATGTATGTGATGTTTTAATGGGGAAACCATACATGCATCAAAGGCATGGGATGTATGAATCCAGACCACGCAATGTCACAATCAAGCTTGGTGAAAAGAGATATCAAATAATGGAGAATTGCCCTACTCAAGTTGCTTCTTTAATTAGTGTTAAATAATGTAAACATTTAATTGCTCAAACTAGAACCTTTGTCCTCTTCATGATTCATCCTAGGCAAACAAACAAAGTCAGTTGTTCTGAACATACATGCTAAGGTTGTTAGAAACAATAGTCCACTGAGATAACTGGGGGGGGGGGGGACCCTAAAGGGAATGATGTTCACAAGATGATGTACTAATATAAATATCCTTGTTAGAGGATGGACCCTGTTAGGAGTCTATTACAACATTTAGTATGTATGAGTCCCTTTAGGAGACTTTGAATCCTTGTTAGAAGATTCCTACCCTATTAGGAGTTGTGCCAACCCTGTTAGGAGTTGTAGAAGACAGAAGGACCCACTGTCCAAATAGCTTTTAGGGCAAGATCGCCGAACTCACTATCTAACTGATCTCTCGAGTATTCCTTGCAGAATAATTATATGTACTAAACTTTAACTTCTTTCCTATATCTTGTCAATTGGACCAATCACTGTCAGACTTTGTAGACCAGATCATGAACCTTGGATCCAAGTATCCAACTTTAGATCACACAATTAAACATCGGTAACAAAGTTTCCTTCACCTTCACTTTGCTCTGCTTAATTTTGCATTCTACTCTTTATGCTGCTCACAATCACTTCACTTCCATACTCCATGATAAAGGAAAATGTCCTTCCTTTATATCAAATCCATAAAACAATTCCCTGAGTCGGCTGTTACACTTTCTCAATTAATTATTATAGGACCACATTAAGAACATGTTACACTTAGTGATAACATTAATATTTTGCCTTGCAACTTGAATATCTTTTCGTACATGTAACTTTATGATGAGCGAGCTTAGCCATGTTATCACCAACATGTCTTCTTCACATCTTTAACTTCAGCTTCTCAGAATAACAACTCTTATAAGAGATATAACAAGTTTACCAGAACATGCCTTTGTAAACTCTATGTCAAAAAAATCTTCTCCAAAACTTGCATAACTTCTTCCAGACTTAATATCTTGTGCTTCCAAGGTTAGTTGCATATACTAGACACTTAGTAGTATCTCCTTTTAACCTCACTATTGAATGTACTCAACGATCTGTTTGTACCAACTTGATCTTTCCATTGTTCTTCTGTTAGATACCATAGAAAATTGTTATGTTGACATCAATGGCAAACACAATCGTGAATCTAACATATCATTATGATAATGATTTGATTATGTTTCTGCAATACTCCCTCATAGGAATATCATTAACATCCATGCTTCCAACAATCTCCCCCTTTGCTATTGATGGCAACATAGATGAAAAACATCTAGTTCCAAAAATACCAACTGTAAAAGACTGTTAATCTTTCTTTTCAAATCCTCTTCATCAATAATTCTCCCCCATTGATATACCTTAATGTGCTTTACATCAAACTATTTTTCCATGTTGTACTTCTCCAACCTATTTTTCATGCTAAACTTCTCCCCCATTGACATCAATGTCAAAGGTTTCAGCAACCAACAATCACTGTAACAATTGTTTTTTACTAGCTCAAGTGTCCAAAGACACTATTCAAAAATAACAACCAACAAGAGTCCTAGATGACTTTGTCCATCATAGATGCTCCCCCATATAGGAAGCATCAACATTCAATCCAAACAAATAATAGTGCTCTGTTACATTGGACTGATGTACTCTTGCATCATCTACTCTGATGTAGGAGGGGGCATAACCCGTAGCATACCTTGCAAATACTCAAAAGTCTCTTTGGGAAGAGGCTTAGTGAAAATATTTGCAATCTGCTCTTTAGTGCTCACATACTCTAATCTAATTTCCTTTTCTGCAACATTCTCTCTCAACATGTGATACTTGATAGAAATTTGCTTAGTATTAGAATGCAACACTAGATTCTTAGACATATTTATTGTGATTGTGTTATCACAGTGTATGACAACAGGTTCACTGAATTCTATCCTTATATCCTTCAACATCTACTTCATCCAAACAACTTGATTACAATTGTTTGTTGTTGCAACATATTTTACTTCCACTATACTTTGTGAGGTACAAACTTGCTTCTTGCTTAGCCAAGAAACCAATATCCTTCCAAGAAAGAATGCTCCACTAGTGGTGCTCTTTCTATCATCCATAATGCCTACCTAATCAACATCAGTATAAGCATTTAGAGTGAAATCATTAGATCTATCATATCACAATCCTAACTTTGGTGTTCCTTTCATATATCTAAATATCCTTTTGATTGTTCCATAATGTGCTTCACTGGGTCAGCTTGGAATCTTGCAACAATTCCAACTCCATTTGCTATATCCAGCCTTGTGTGAGTTAGATATTGCAATCCTCTGATCATAGATCTGTACTTTTTCTGCTCAACACTACGTGTCTCATCCTTTGTAGATAACTTGTGTCCAGTTACCATAGGTGTTCCAATAGGTTTACATGTTTCCAACCAAACCTTTTCACTAAATCTTTCAAATACTTAGTTTAAGAAATAAATATTCCTTCTTTATCCTATACAATCTGTAATCTTAAAGATTTCTTCTGCAAACTTGTCATTTTCATCTTCATTTTCTCCAAATATGATATCATCAACAAATATTACCAAAATCATCAATTTATCATCAATTTATTTCTAATAGAGATTGCTATCTATCATACCTTTTCTATATCTAAGCTTTTTCAAATGCTTGTCCAACCTCGAATACCAGGTTCTAGGTGCTTGCTTCAAGCCATACAATGCTATCTTTAGTTTGCATACTATGTCCTTGTCATCTGTTAAAGGACAACCTTTAGGTTGTTCTATGTATACCTCTTCTTCAAATTCTTCATTCATAAATGATGACTTGACATCCATCTAATACACTTTGAATTTCTTATATGGTGCATATGCTAAGAATAACCTTACTACTTCTATTCTTGCCATAGGAGCATAGGTCTCATCATAGTCTATTTCTTCTTGATGTGAGTAACCTTTACATACCAGTCTTTCTTTGTTCCTTACAACTTCACCTTGTTCATTCATCTTGTTTTTGAATACCCATTTAGTTCCTATCACATTCTTGTCTGTTGGCCTAGGGACCAATTCTTATGTCTCATTGTTTGCTATTTGATCCAATTCCTCTTTCATAGCTTGCTTCTAATGGTCATCTTTACATGCTTCATCTGCATTCTTTGGTTCAACTTGAGATATCAAATATAGTTCTTCATTGATTATACTTGTTGTCATCACACCTTTATTTCTACTTTCGATGATATGCTTAGGTGGATGATTCTTTGTCATATTCTTACTCAAAGTAGGATTTGTTATTTCAACTCTTAACTCTTCTAAAGGTTTTGAACTTTGTTCCTGCCTAAGCTCTCCTTCATTCTGCAAATCATTGTTAGTCTCAAAGAATATTTCATCATTCCTTGGTTTTGTAACAACATTCTCATCGTCTGAATTGTAATCAACCATTCTTTTTTGTATCGTGAATTTCCCATCAACTCTCACATTTGCACTTTCCATAATAGTCTTCAAAGTTGTTTCTTCTATTACTTGCTCTTCATTAACCAATCTATACTTATTATCATAGTCTTTCAAGGATCTTTCCAAACTTGCTCTAAATTCTTCAACTTTATCAGAAAGTAAGCTTTTTCTAGTTTTTCTTATCCTCTTAGGACATCTAGTCGAAAAATGAACAAATTCTTTACATGTCAAAAAATAATTTTTTTCATACCTTCTGGTTCTCTCTTCGTAAGTAGATCAATACCTTCCTTTATCTTTATGTCTTCTTTGGATCTGGATCTATCTTTGCTTGTGTTTCTGTTATCTTGTATATAATAGAAGGATTCTAGATCTGAAAACTCAATGCTTTTCTCTTTACACAAATCTGATAACTCACCAAGAATTTCCATCATTTGGGTGTTGAAGTTTCCTTTGTCAGATGTAGGACTATCTTTCCTAAACATGTTTCTCATGGATCTCCTAAAGTTGTTAAACAAAATTCTTCAAGGACCTGAAGCTCTGATACCAATTGTTAAAAATAGTAGTCCACCAAGATAACTGAGAGGGGGAGGGGGAGTGAATCAGTTATCCATTAATTAAAACATTTATCAATCTTAAACAATCCTATCCATTCAATCAAAGTAAACATCAACCATAACAAGATGCACATAAACAATTACACCAAATATGTTAACTAGGGAACACCTTGATCAAAGGGAAAACCCTAGTGGGAATGATGCCTACAAGATGATGTACTGATATAAATATTTCTTGTTAGAGGATGGACCATGTTAGGAGTCTATTACAATATTTAGTACATATGAGTCTCTATTAGGAGACGTTGAATCCTTGTTAGAAGATTTCAACCCTGTTAGGAGTTGTGCCAACATTATTAAGAGTTGTAGAAGATAAAAGGACCCACTGTCCAAACAGATAATGGGGCAAGATCATCGAACTCATTGTCCAATTGATCTCTCAACTATTCCTTGCAGAATAATTGTATGTATTGAACTTTAACTTCTTTCCTCTGTCCTATCAACTAGACCAATCATTGTAAGACCTTGTAGACCAAATCACGAACCTCAAATCGAAGTAGCCAACTTCGAATCACACGATAAAATGTTGACAACGAAGTTTCCTTCATCTTCGCTCTGCTCTACTCAATTTTGCATTCCGCTCTTTGTGCTACTCACAATCACTTCACTTCCATACTCCATGATAAAGGAAAATGTCCTTCCTTTATGTCAAATCTATAAAACAATTCCCTAAGTCAGTTGTTACACCTTCTGAATTAATTATTATAGGACCATATTAAGAACACGTTACACTTAGCGATAGAATTAATCTTCTGCCTTGCAACTTGAATATCTTTTCATACATGTAACTTTATGACGGACAAGCTTAGCCACATCATCATCAACATGTCTTCTTCACATCTTTAACTTTGGCTTCTCAGAATAACAACTCTACTAAGACATATAACAAGTTTATTAGAACATGCCTTTGTAAACTCTATCTCATAACAGTCTTCTCTAAAACTTGCATAACTTCTTCTAGAGTTTATATCTTGTACTTCTGAGGTTAGCTGCATATACTAGACACTTAGTAGTATCTCCCTTTAACCTCACTACAAAATGTACTCAACGATCTGTCTATACCAACTTGATCTTTCTGCTATTCTTTTGTCAAATACCATAGAAAATTGCTATGTTGACATTAATGACAAACATAGTCATGAATGTAACATATCATCATGATAATGATCTGATCATGTTTCTAGAATACTCCCCCATAGGAATATCATCAACATTCATGCTTCTAACAAAGGTGGCCACAACAATAGACTAGCAAAAGGAGATGGATAAAAAATTGAAAGAGTACCATAGTGTGTTTAAATCACCGGGAGTTGTCCCAACACACTATCAAGTCAAGCACTCTATTGATTTAATTCTAGGAAGGTCACTACCACATGAGTCAATATATAGGAGGTCAGTTTTAGAAAATGATGAAATTAAGAGACTAATTCAAGAACTGGTTGAAAAGGGACACATCAAGCCAAGTGCTTCACCATGTGGCAGTCTCATTATTCAGGCAAGAAAGAAAGATGGGACATGGAGACTTTGCATTGATTTACAAGGCACTTAACAACATTAATGTGAAAAATAGATACCCAATTCCTCAAAATGATGATCTTTTGGATCAACTTAGGGGGGCTAAGTTCTTTACAAAAATTAACTTAAATATGGGTATCACCGAGTACCAATTGATCCAAGGATTTATGGAAGAGTGCATTCAAGTCTAAAGAAGGCTTGTTTTAATGGTTGGTTATGCCTTCTAGCCTTACAAATGCTCCTCCTATGTTTATGAGGTTGATGAATGATGTGCTTATACCATTTATTGATTCTTTTATAGTTGTTTATTTGGATGATATCCTCATTTTTAGCAAAATCTGGTCTGAACATTTGCAACATGTTGAACAAGTGCTTTTGAGTCTGCAGAAACATAAACTCCATGCCAACATAGAAAAGTGCTCTTTTGGTATGCAAAGCATCCAATACTTAGGGTATGTCATTGATAGTGAGGATGTTCATGTGGATCATACAAAGATACAAATAATTAGAGATTGGCCACCTCCTACAAATCTTAAAGAACTTTGCAGTTTCTTGGGTCTAACTAACTTATGTCACAGATTCGTATTTGGTTTTTCACATTTATCATGGTCTCTTAATCAGTCACTAAGGGGTGAAGCACAAGAAAAAATTTGGTGGACAGAGGAAAATCAAAATGGAATTGAGGAATTAAAACTAAGATTATGTTCAGCTCCAGTTCTAGTCCTTCTAGAATTGCAACAATCATTTAAGATAGAAACAAATACATCAAATTAAACTCTTTGAGCTGTTAACATGCAACGTGGACAGGTGCCTCGTTGTATGTCATAGTGAAACATTTTCTGATACAGTGCAAAGGTACCCCACCTATGACAACGAGTTGTATGCCATTGTTCAGACCTATAAATAGTGGAACCACTATATCTTGGGAAAGAAAATTGTGATATATACATATCATAAACCTCTTCAATTATTGCAAACACAAGGGAAGCTGCAAAATGATAGGTATCAAAGGTGGTCAACTTATTTGAAACAACTTCACCTCAACATTTGTCATAAAAATTGAAGTAGTGATAAAGTAGTAGAGTGTTTGAGTAGACCTCTAGTCATAGGCTTAACAGTGGTGTTGGATTCCTGTGGCTATCAAACTAAATCTTGGACTCAGCTATATGGTGATGATCCTCATTTTTGCGACACTTATAATATGGTCTTAGAAGGGAAGCATGTTCCTGAATTTTAGCATGTTCTTAAAAGGGAAGCATGTACTTGAATCCTGCAATTCTTGCTTATATGTCCAATCTTGTGACATTTGGAACATGTATTATTAGGTGCATAATTCTGCTACTGGTTTGTCCAATAAGGTTTTATCTGAGATATGCATTCATATGCTTTATGCCCATACTTTTGACAGTTATAGCAATATCCTTCAAATCTAGGTGTAGTAGATGCATTTCTCATTCTTGACCGACACTCATGTATTTGATGTCCTTATTTCTTGCAGTAGAAACAATAACCAGTAAATTTAGGTTTAGGATTTCACATACCATATTTCCTTTAAAAAATGTTTACAGTATGACCAAGTTTCCACAGTGATGGCACGTTAGTTTTTCCTTTGACTTTGCATTCCTTAGTTCTCCATTCCTAGATGATTCTCGTTGCTCTATGTATGAAAGTCATGAGCAATCAATACTGCTACATGGCTTTATAAGTTTTTCAAAGTATTTCATTGCTTCTTTTGATTTTTTGAATCTCTCCAGAGATTCTTTTTCATTTTTTAGTTCATTCTTCAATATGTCCTTTTGTGATTTGAGATTTGCTATTTCCACATCCTTTTGATTTAATTCCTGAATCACAAGCATCATTTGATTCATCATGTCCAGTCGAGTGTTTGCGAGCTTCTGCACATTTGATATCCTTTCTTCAAGTCTGGTAACCATTACCTCTTTTTCTTCCTCAGCCATAGCCTTGTCTTCTTCAACTTTCTTCTTTTGCTCAGTCACTTGACATAATCTTACTGATTGGATTTCATGTTTCAATCCTCTTATTTCTTCATTCAAGAATTTTTCCTTTTCAAGTAGATCTATAGATGCTTTGTAATGAAGGGTGCTCCTCTTAATACCATAAACTCAAAACAGAAATAAAGAAACAACAACAAATGCGAGAAAAAAAAATGGACTTCTTATTATCTCCGCAAATGCGAAATTACAAAATTCATAGTTACAATATGCTAACCCATATGAGTGCCTTCATTACAAAAATCTGTAAGACAAGCTGTCAATTATCACTTAGAGTTGTTCTAGACAATGTTTTTGCCTTTATTAAATAGACAATTTTATGCCGCTCGAGAAGGTTCTAGATGCTCAAACTTAATACTTAGGGCCAACAAACCCTGACAATACATATAGGGTCAGCCAAATACATCTTTGACGATTATTTTAGAAAATTTGGGTAGCCCAACTTTGGAAGGCCATAACTCTCGAACCGTTGCTCTGATTGGCTATTATTACCACTTTTCGAAAATGCCAGCTCTTGATCTACGAGCTAGAATTTGTGCAAGCACCCTTTCATCAAGTTTTCAAACCTCATTTGGGCACTCTAAGGCCTCCAACGGTGAGCCTAAAGATTTTTTTGCAAATTGTTTCATTGAAAATCTGTAATAACTTCTTTAATACTTAAGCTGGAGAAATGAGATTTTTATGGTAGGCCTATAACTCTAAAATGAACCTCTACGCAGAAAATGAGAACATTCTGAGCTTGTATGACAAACTTACTAAAAATATCAAATTCCTAGAAATAATAACCCCTTATTTACTAGTCCTTATCAAAATAGAAAAGGCTAAAAAAAAATAAAAAATTGGGTGATGCAAGATTGCTCTTACACCCAAGATGTTCCTGCATCACTTTGTCATTTGGATCAATTCATTCAAACAATCCTTCGGTCTCAACTTCTTCATAGGAAAATTGTTTATCTTAGATAGCCAATTCCTTTCTTCTTTTTAAGCATTTCTTCAGATCTTGTCTTGCTTTCTCAAGTTTTTGCAGTATGATTTGGATGTAAATCACCTAATTGTCAACAACCTCGTCTAGTTTAAAATCTTCCATCTCCAAGATCTAATCTCCAAGCGATTAAGCTTCTCTTAGAGAACTAATGCTCTAATACCAATTTTTGATTGATGGAAGTATAAATAGGATAACAAGATACTAAGTGGGGTGGGGTTGTGAATTAGAATCTTAGCACTTTTACTTTTCAAGAATTCCTTACACATTCACCAATTGTCTTGTGCATGTAAAAATTGTAAGAGTAAACTTGTTGTAACATGTAAATCTTAATCTATCACATGCATAAAAATAAACACATAACACAATATTTGTTACTCAAAAACCCTCCAAGGTGAAGCTAAAATTGGGGCGGGGATGACACCCACAAATCTTCACTACTGCAATAGTAAAGTTAACCTGTTAGGGTTATAATGTTTGATCATAATACATGATCTACCTTGTTAGGGGTCTTCCCTATTAAAAGTGTTTGAGACTGCTAGGTCTCACCTTGTTAGAGAATTTAACACTTATAATAAAGTAAGGACTCTGTTAGGAGATTTACAAAGATCTGTTAAGACCACTCTATTAAGATATTTACCCTAATTCAAGTTTATTATAAATGATTTAGTACCTGACTCTCAATATGCTTTGTAAGTTGATTTTGAGTCTTCTCTTTGTAAATTGATCCTCTCTTTTTGATATGATAAAAAATTTCTTCCCCTTCACCACTCTAAATAGGTCACTTACTATGTTAAGAGATAACATTACACTTCTACTGACTTCTTGTCTGATCTTGATCCTTCACTTCACCATTCACATATTAATCCTTTTTTGTCACGATGTTTGCATCACTTTTCATCTTCATACACTCTCTTTTCATCACCATATGATCCAAGTTAAAATTTTCTCTATTTAAAGAGTTCCATAAAGAGCTTTCTAGATACTTCCATATTTTGCCTCTTCATACGAATCATTGATCATAAGACATAGAGATCCGTGATCCACGTCATAAATGCGTAAAACTTTTTGTAACAACCTCTACACATATTAAATGTTCCTTCCATGTCATATTGGAAATGATTTACCTCAACATTTGTACCATTTCTAACTATTTTCTAATACTCAACATTATTGACGCTCGATCTATATTGTGCTCAACACGTACTATGTAACTCAACACTTATATGTTTGAATTGCTTGGTAGGTGTCGAGCTAGGATTGTATCTATAATATTGGGTGACTATGCACTTACTCGGCTCCTACAAAGCTCAGTACACACATACTTATGTACATGACTCGACCTATATATAGTAGCTCGATCACAGTGATGACCATCTAACTCAGTCTAGTAAATGACTAAGTGTTTAACACTAATAGACAATAATAGTTAGAGATACCAACAATGTTTTAGGGTAAATCTCTTAACAAAGTGATCCTAAAAAGTCTATGTAAATCTCCTAATAGAGTCCTCACTTAATTGTGTAGTTAAAATTCTTTAATCAAGGTGTACCTAACAGTCTTGTAAGCTCTTAATAGGGAAAACCCCTCATAGGGTAGATCATCATAAGTGGTCAAATATTTTATCCCTAACATGCACACTTTATTGCTATAGTAGTGAAGATGTTTGTGGGTGTCATCCCTAACATAGTTTTACCTTCAACTTGGAGGGTTTCTACATTGCCAAATCTTTGTGTCAAGTGCTTTATGTGTTTGTGAGTTTTGCTTACACAATTAGATATTAAATTTGATATCATATTGGAATGAATGTTGTATTTGGTATATGGTTAAATTGAGACAAGGTTTAATAGTGAAGTTATCAAACATGGTTTATGTTTGAGTTATTAAAGTTTTATAGATCCTAATTCACACCCCTGCACCAATATCTTAGATTCCCTATTATATTTCAAACACTAGGATCACCTAAGTCTTTTTTTGATCAACTTGCACTCCTATAAAACTCATTATATGTACCAGATACAATATTTTAGTCTAATCAAACTCACATTTTTATAACTTATCATAAAAGTAATATTACTTCTTAAAAGGTAAGTACTCACTTTTATCCCTCTTAATACCTTTCATCCCTCCTTAGTGTGGCCCTTCTCATTAACATCAAGCGTGAAATTTAATTACATGCATTATTTAAGTTGATATCCTTTCTTCTTGTTTAATCTTCCTTGAATATCTATGTTGGCTCTAATTCCTATGCATAATCTTCCATTTATTCATCCATTTACCTCATTAATTTTCCCTCTCTTATTATTGCAATGGTTGATGTAGGATTTAAAGTTAATACACCTTCCTCTAATTTGTGCAAAAATTAAGGTAGTACCTAATCTCTACACATCCTCCTCCATTATTCCCTACAGTAAACAAATTTAGTCTTTCCCTAGCCCTATTTTTCTAAATTAAAGATCTAGAGCACTTTTAAATTGATTTCATCACACATCTTTCAAAATTCCCCCGCGCTCCTTTAGGCTTATTTTCTCCTTGCACCATTACCTTGAATTTTGTACCCTCCTAGTATAGTGTTCCTAGAGTAACCCTATACCCCGAAAGGCCTCTTTTAGGGGTTTTAAGCCCCATGAAACATTTGTTTAACTTCTCTCACCTTATGGACTTGGCTTTCTAAAAGTTGACCTTTAAATTGACTAAAGGAAGTCTTCTCCCCTCATTTATAAGAAAGATATTGTGCATTCAAGGAGTCCATGAAATCAAACATTTATTGAAGGCATTCATCCACTATCATCAAGTATGCATTTCCTCCTTAGATTTAGCTTCTTTCTTCATCAAACACAAATGAGTTTTTTCATCAAGAAGGAGATCTACATATAGTCTTCTCCTATACAAAAATAAGGTGAATTAAGAACATCTAAAATACGAGGTTTTGTCTTACATGATTTCCTTTTGGTTGTTGTGTCGAGTCAAGGCTATTACATCAACATTCTTGATCATATACTGGGCAACAAAATTGTTTACATGGTATGATATAATTCATTATGATTTAGATATCTACTACATGATAACATTTCCTCTAATTTAATTTATAAATTTCTCCATTAATTGATAAACATGGGATTGACCAAAGGAAGCCCCTTTCCCCAACAAATTTCTCCTTTTGTTAGTAAGTGCAAATTGGTGAAGTTACATATCCAAAAAGGTAAATATGATGGTGTAGTTTTTGTCACAAATCTAAGGTCTCCACTTCTAGCTCCTATAGGTATAGATCAACCAAAATATCCCCAAAATATATATATATATATATATATATATATATATGTGTGTGTGTGTGTGTGTGTGTGTGTGTGTGTGTGTATATACATATGTATGTATATACATATATACATGTATATATGTATATACATATGTATACATATATATGTATATATGTATACACATGTGTATACATATATACATATGTATATATACATATATATACATATACATATATGTATATATACATACATATATACATATATATATATATATATATACATACACACACACACATACACACACACACACACACACACACACACACACACACACATACATACACATACATACATACATACATACATACATACATATGTATCTATAGGTATAGGTATAGGTTGCTTATAAGCTCTAGGTTCCCAACGCCTTAAGCTTTTCACAACTAGAAGTTATAGGTTCTAGGGTTTCAGATCTCTGTCTATTCTAGATTTTGGCATAGTTTTGAAAGAGTTATTTAGATTTTAAAGTGCATCTTCTACAAGCTTTCAAGTTAAATATTTCTATTCTTATCCCTTCTAGCACTTATCTTTCATGCATTAGATCCGATATTTTTTTAGTATTAGATCTCTTGCATATCTTCCTTTATTTCCATTTACATTAAGGAAGAAATCTCCCATTTCTCATCCTTGGGTTAGATCTTGCATTTATATCCCTCTTATCCCTTTGGGTGAAAGACCAGATATAGGGTTCTAAGGACCAAATGCTAGGTCTCCTTCCTAATGTATATATTACTTGATGGTCTACCACTGATGATCACCGTTTTATATATTACACTATTTTAAGATGTACAAAGATATATCCAAGTGCTTTATGTGCTCTTGTTAGTGTAAATAATTAATTATTATTACACTTTACTTAAGTTTACTTAAGAATATGCATAGACATATGAGTTGTCTTGTTGATGACACAGGATTTAGCAACTTATTAGAGCACATAGTGTCTACAACATCTCTTTATGAGATACACCCATGTAAACTTATCCTCTCATCATTGCACAAACTCCTGTGCTCAATGGAGGATAATCCACTCTTGGTGGACATGTGCTTAGTTGTGATGTTTATCTCTTTGTTGACTCCTAGTCATATCAGTTGCCTTTATATACAAGGCACTTCAATGATGTATTTGTCAAATCGTCAGATATCCATTATCATTTTGATCATTATTGAGATTCTCATTTGATCATCATTGGTCTCTCTTGTGTTATCTATTGAGCTTCTTGATCTTGGTGTTGAATTATTGCCTTAGGAAAATTCTTACATAGTATTAGAGCTATACCAAATCCTTACATGGTATCAGAGCCATTGGAGCTTCATTGCATAGCCATTGGAGAGATTTCTTTTGCAGGTCAAGATTGGAGCTTGATGGTGCAAATCAGATATTGGTATCACATTTAGAAGCTCAAAAAACTCCCAAATCAACTTTTGTTTCATCAAAATCAGACATCGAAGGTGAAATCTAGAGTCATTTGATTTTTGGAGGTGCGACGACGACAATTCAGGAAAAATAATTACAAAGGTGATTTTCAAACAATGATATCTCCCTCATATGGACACCTTTTTTCGAGCAATTTTTTGTTTTGTTTTTGGGGTAGAATTTCATGATCTACTCATTCGTGTAGGTTGTTTGTGATCTTTGTTCTTAAATCAATATATAATCAAAGAATACTTGAATATTTTACTGAATATCTTTTCATGCGAGATTTAATTTTTTTTGGTGCATTTGTGAGGCCAAAGAGTATGATAGTAGTAATTTAGAATGTCCTTGGTGGCATTAAAAAACAATGTTGTCAACATCATCTTTACTCTTGTGGATCTAGTGGTAGTCTTACCTTAGACCAATATTTGAAAAAATAGTGTTCTATGTAACTCATTTATGAGTTTATTTATCCTTGAAATAGGGTATATTTTTATTAATGGTCTTGTTGAATTCTCTATTGTCTAATCACACCTGATCGTGTCAAGCCCTTTTTTTACCAATACCATCGACAAATGAAAATGGAATAAACTTTGGCCTTATGAGACCCATGACCACAAGTTACTTTATAGTTATTTTTTTATCTCCTCATAATCCCTTGGATGATGGCAAGGAGCCGTGATAATAGGTTTGGAACCCTGTTCTAGTTCAATAACATGCTCAAATTTCCTATTAGGTGGTAACCCCAGAAATATATCCTTAAAAAAGGTAATGTTTATTAAGAATTGATTGAATTCAAAAATTATTTTTTGAATTGTTTCTTAAAATAACTTGTGGCGAGGACAAAAAATCTTTCTGCCCATGCTACTTGTCTTGTTTGAAAATTGAATTCCATCCTCTTGGATGAAACCAATTTAGTAGAACTATTTGATAAGTCTCTCAACACAATATCTTTCCAATTGGATTGGAATTTGAACTCCATGTTTTCATTGTTTGTATTCTATCCTCCAATATAATGTGTGCAACCATTGAACTCCATTCGATCTCTTCAATTGCTACCATATAAAATCATCAAGTATCTCATGCTCATGCAATGTTATTGCGAGTTGTTAAACTACTCGAGTTCTAAGTATGGTAAAATTGTCAATAACAATGATATTGAACCATCAAACTCTTTACTGCTCTTTTAAGTGCATATCCCCCATCTATAAATTTGTGGGTTGTAATATTATAAAAAATAATAATTATTCTTTGGCGATCTATAACTCCTAATATATTGAATGTATAATATATAGGTTCCCTATGTAGAGGTGTTATTTATTTCCTTTCTTCTTCTATCCCTACATCTTCATTAGTATTTTGAAAAAATTATCAATAGTGTTAAAATATGAAACGACTTCAACAAAATCAATTTGTTCCTTCTTTTCAAGTGAAACAAATCTTCTTCCTTTGGATCTCATACTTGGTTACTTCATCCAACTTCTTACAAGTAGTGCTTGGAACATTCTTTGGTGGAGGGAGTGAAGAAGCCTTTTGAAAATTAGCTTTATGTTACCAATGCTTTGGTGGCTTAGATTCACATAAATTAATTTTCTTTAGCATAAACATCTTGAGTTTCAAGTTTCTTTTTATAGCTTCCTACAAGGTTAAGGATGAATACACCTTATCTAGACTCCTTAAGTTATCCAAGACCCACAAGTAAGAGGTATATACAATCCTCCTTTTTATGACATGTTAGTCACCATAAAAATAATATTCTAAAAAATATCTACAAAATCATTAACATAATTTATTTTCTTAAGACTAGATGGTTCTTTAAAATACTCATTTTCATCCTCGAGGTCAAATCAATGCAACAATCTCTTATTCAATTTGCCAAAATAATTTACTTGGTTATGACCTTGAGTGGGCATATTGTGGTACCACCAATCATAATAAACTCCTTCAAGATGTGATGTGGCACACTAAATGACACCTTTCTATAATTTCATGGGCCCAAGGGAAATGATCTATAACTTTTATAATTATGTGTTGATCTCCAAGTAATGTTGATTATCAATGTCAAAGACCTAGTCAATTCCTAGGTAATGTTGGTCAGTCATCACTATGACCAAGCCACCCAATGAAGGTTGAATGATGTTTTTAGACTTGTTCGCATTTCAGTTTGAGTTGAGCAAAGTCTTAGTTTGCCGAGCACTCTAGTATATACCAAGTGATAGCTTATGCCAAGGAAGTCAGTAGGTGCTGAGCAAAATAGAGTTAGTTCATGTTGAGTTACATAGTTAGTGCCGAGCATACATAAGCCAAGTGACATCATGAGTATTAGTTGTGACAAAGCATCAAGGTATTCAAGTGCTAAGTAAACCATTTTTTTTATATGTGTTTGGAGTGGCACACACACTTATGGCTGACTTTTAAACATGATTTAATGATTGTAGAGACACCTAAGGAGTTATTTATGCATCTTGTCAGAGATCATTAATACATATGCAAGGTGATCAACCAATCTAGAAAAATGGAAGCATTAAGTGGAAAAAGGGAGAGATTTGGATTGTTGATCATGATCTAGAACCTTCTCCAATTATTTATTTAAGGAGGGTCTAAACCCTAAATGAAGGAAACATGGAGAGAGATGAAGAGATAACAAAGGATATAGTGAATGTGCAAAAGAGGCTATGTTTGATGGTCAAAGGAAAATATCACACAAAGTAACCTAGTAGTGAATGACATAATAGAGTATATCAGATAAGGATATCTAATCAAAATTAAAAAGAGGAGATCCATAATCTAGCATCAGAGTGCTAATTGAAAGATCAAGTAGCGGTACATTCTAGCAAGTGAATCAGCGTAAATCTCTTAACAGAGTGGTCCTAACAGGCCTACGCAAATCTCCTAAAATGGTGCTTACTTAGTTGTAAGTTTTAAATCATTTAATCAAGGTAGACTAAATATGTCTCGTAAGCTCTTAGCAGGGTAGACCCCTCATAGGGTAGATCACTAGAAGTGATCAAACATTGTAGCCTTAACAGGAACACTCTATTGTTGCAGTAGTGAAGATTTGTGGGTGTCATTCCAACCCCAGTTTTACCTTTACCTTGGAGGGTTCCCAGGTAACCAATCTTTGTGTTATGTTTTTACATTTTACTTTCATGTTCATGGATGTGATGAATAGTTAGATTTATTTCATTTTATGGTTATATGATTCTTGATGTTGATATGAGATTGGTTAAAGGTGAATGCATTTAATTTGTTTTCAAGAAGATAAAAGTTTTATAGATCCTGATTCATTCCCCCAATATCTTTCCTTCCCAATAAGACTTCCAACACTATGCTTTACCAAAGATTTTAGTGGACCCATCAAGGTTATATTGTTATATTTGCATCTAATTATTTTCACAAATCCTTATGAATTCATTTCACAAAATAAATTCTTCTAAGGGATCCGATTGTTTAAAATAAATGTCATCCCGTTTGGTAGCTACCTCATTTAGAGATGTTTTTATTAAGATATTAGGTGTAACTTCTTCTCCTTCGTCATTGGGTAACAAGATGTCCTTGGTTACCTTGAAGTTAGGAGTTGATCTCTTGGCATTAGCTGCACTACTTATTGATCCATTCTCTTTTGTACCCTTATTATTCTGTCGTGATCACATTTGTTCCACAACAAATGCAAACTTATCCACAATTGCAAAGAACATGTCTTTTTCTTTGTCTTGTTTTTCTTTCCCCTTCTTTCTTCAACCATATTTGTCTCCTTAAGAATGAAGCTTCATATTGTAATTTATTTTTCTCCCACCTTAGAAATATGTCATCTCTATCATTAGGAAGCATCAATCACATAAGAGCCTTAGGTTGCCAACATCACAACTCCTATACCACTCTTAAATGACTTACTACTATTTTATACTAGATTTGAGATTACTTTTAACCTTGACATCAAAGAAACAAAGAAACAAAGAACAACAAAATTCGATACAACAAAAAGTTCACTAGAATACATAAAAACATATTAGAAAGGAGGGATAATGCAATCATTCCAATCAAGACAACAACTTAAAAACTGTGTAATTGTTGCTAAATTAACATATTCTAGAAAGAAACGTAATGCAATCACTCCGGTCAAGAAAATGACTTAGAAACCATGTACTTTAATGCTATATATATATGTACATATATGTATACATATGTATGTATATATGTATGTTTATATCTACGTGTATATATATATATATATATACATATGTACATATATACATATGTATATATATATATATATATATATATATATATATATATATATATGTATGTATATATGTATACATATATATACATATATGTATGTGTATATATATATGTATATATGTACATATATACATATATACATATATATATATATGTATACATATATGTACATATGTATATATACTTATATATGTATATATGTATACATATATGTACATACGTATATATGTATACATATATATATATATATATATATATATATATATATATATATATATATATATATATATATATATATATATATATATATAAAATTACGCCGAGAGGTGTTCTATACAGCCACAGCACGACAGTTACAATGTCAATAAAAAAGAAAATGCCAGCTGTGGGCTGCGGAGTAAGGCAGCAAGACCGCCTGTCAGTGGCAGTTACTGCCGCCCCTGACATGCATGTCAGAGGTGGCAGTAACTGCCGCTGACAGGCAGTCTTGTAGCCACATAAAACAACGCCACATGGGGTGGCGGGGGTGATGGCTTGTCACCCCATTTTATTTTATTTTTTAATATTTTTTTTTCAACGAAACAGATAACGTGGCGGGTTAATGTATTTTTTTTTTAATATTTTTTTTTTGAAAAAAATAGATAACGACATGTAGACACACTTTTTTTTTAAATTTCGTTGTGTAATATTGTCTTATTGGCGTTTTTTAGTAATTAATTTGAATTTTGTAGAGGAGTGGAGATGTGGAATTTGAAGAGTTCCTTTAGTGGAAATTGAATAGTTTTTTCGTGGGAGATGAAGAGTTTTTTCTCTGATTATAAAACACTCATATCCTCTCACTTTTGCTCTTCATTCGTAGAAGAACATATTTGCAGAAGACAGGGTTTGAGTAAAGCTTTCATTGCTCTTGAGAGGTAGAGCAAACTTTTTTGGGAAGAAGAAAGGGAGATACATCATTTAGAAAAGCATTTTACATTTGAAGATCAACAAGGAGATCCAAAAAGCAAAGTAAGCTTTTTGTTAATTTTTTTTTCCTTATTAAGTTTTATTTTGCATTTTGATTATTATCTCCATTTAGAATAGTAGTTACACTGTTTAAATTTAGTTGTAATTTATTTGTTATATGACATTTCTTAATTTTTACATTGTTCTATACAAAATTACATTTGCATGTTTCATGCATTATTGTTTTTCATATTTTTCAATGTATTTTTTAGATTAATCTTGTATTTATTTTCCATAATATTTCATATGGATGGCAATGCCGCCATATCAATATATTTTATTTTTAAAAAAAGTGACTATAAATTTAATGATTACTATTTTCATTTGCAAAAGTAGTTTGATTTATAATAGTTTTTTATTAAGATTAGTATATTAATATTCTGAATTAGATTACTATTTTGCTTAAAATAGTTTTGTACTTTACATTTAGATTATAATTAATCATAACATATTAATATTTGAAAAGTGGATGGCAATGCCGCCATTTTTCAAATATTTTATTAAAATGCCAGTTTATTTATTTTTAAATATAAAAACTTAATTTTATAATTTTAATTTTGTTACTTGAAAATTAGAGTAGCCATATATTTTATTTTAATTTATGCTTTTTTTTTCATGCAATTTTTAAATAATAAATATTAACTTTTAGGCATCAATCTTTAAAGAATGGAAGGCAATGCCGCCATTTTTTAAATATTATAATAGTAAGCAATTTATTATAATGTTAACTATATCTCAAAATATTTCTAATGTTTTCATTAAGAGTAGTATATTGATTTAGAGTATCATTCTAAATTAGATTACTATTTCAATTATAACAGTTTTGTAATTTACATTTAGATTAAAATTAATCTTTACATATTAACATTTGAAAAGTGGATGGCAATGCAGCCATTTTCCAAATATTTTATTAAAATACCAATTTATTTATTTTTAAATAAGAAAAACGAGACTTATACCTTTAATTTTGTTGCATAACCATATATTTATTTTAATTTATGTTTCTTTTTTATATGCAATTTTAAAAGAACAAATATTAAATTTTAGGCATTAATCTTTATACTGACACATTAGAATGTAAATCACTGATATTATTTTTATACTAGCTATGGTGAGACCTAGGTTAAATTTTGAATTAGAGGAGGCAAGAAGAGAATACCAAAGGCAATATCAAAGAGAATATCGAAGAGAATACCGTAGACGTCAACAACAACAACAACAACAACAAACAGAAAATGAAAGAGAACAACAAAGAATAACATTAAATCAAAGAAACGAGCAAAGTTATGGTAGAAGAAGGTCTGAAGTGTCAGTTGCACAACTAGAGAATGATGAAAGAGAGCACATAAATGTACAAAGAAACAATCGTCAACGTACTTCTGAGAGGGTCCTTCAAGATGTACAAACATCTGAAGTACAACATGTTGAAGTGCTACATTATGTGATCATCATCGTCAACTATTATGCTGTTATTCTTATTATGCACATTGATACTCCATATTCCACAGTTAATGAAAACTATAATTGGATATGCTCAATCTGACATGAAAACCTTATTATTTGTACATTTTAATGGTTGCAAGTTCCATTAGGCTGATATTTCATTTTACTAATTCTCTAATTTGTAAATTTAACTATGATCATCACTTGGGTCCTCAAATTAAGGTTATAATATTAATTCTAATCATAAAGACATTGTCCAATTGAAATAAATCATAATGTTTTTGCTTCATGACTTTCAACCAATACATTGCTACTCGATATTTCAAATCTATGTTTGTCTATTCTTCAGTATCCATGAATGGTCATAATATTACCATGTTTCAATACTCAAAGTTTCATTACAAATTTTAGTACAATTTGGTTTTTATATTCATTTTCTCCATACTTGATTGTACTAAGTGACCTATTCTATTTTTTCAAAACCATTATTCATTTAAAATATATATACCTCTCATTAAGTATACATTTGTTCTTCTTTTTTTATTCGTGATGATGCTATCTAAATTGTTTTCCATCATTTTTTCAGGCATGGAAGCCTCTAATACACAATCAAGCATTGTCGACACTAGCCCAACTTCTTTTGTACAGTCAAATCATTTTTTTGAGACAGAGTTTCAGAAGTGTGCACGCATAATTAAACAGTGTTGTACAACTATGGTAGAAGCACTTCAGAATGCAACTTTATCTATTGATCATGTACAAGAGATAGAGATCATGGAGATGGAAGATGTTGCCAAATATGTACGCAACACATCTACAAAAGTAGATGCGTTTCCATCCATGATGAAAGAGGTCTATGATGATCATATTACAAACAAAGGTCGTAATACAATTTTAATATCTAAAGAATATGTGATGTACTTACATCATTATGGAGAGCTATACACATGGTCCATATGATGATTTCACATTTTTCAAATCTTCACTTATTACTTTATCCAGATAATTGTACTAGGAGATATTATTCTCCTTCCATCTATGTATCGAAATAATAAATAAACGATTTAACTTTTTATCTCAAATTCTTCTCAACTATACTTCCAAATATTTGAAATGCTTTTTGTTGACCTTTGTTTTTGTATTATTAAAGATTTTACATGAGATATATCATTAATATGTTGATCATTAAATTATGTATAAAATTGATGTGTTATTTCTAACTATTAACCCACTCTAAAGCATAATATTCATTTTATACTCATTTTAAGTGTAATCATTACCTCAATAATGTTTAGTACTCCTTCATTGTACACTATTCATGCTAAGCATAATTAACATTAATTAATTGTATATTTATAAATGTAACTAATAAAGTTATAAAACTACATAAGGAACATTTTAATCCTTATATTGTTCTATTATGCTAATAGGCATGTGTAAGGAGAACGAGCTACCCTCCTAAATGTAATTCTAAACATAACAATAACCGTAACTTTGACCGTGGTCCTACTTCTCCCCTAACTCTAATCCTAACCATAATTCTAATGCTTTGTCTACCCCTAACTCAAACTATAACCCTAACTCAGATTCTAACCATAAACCTAATCCTAACCCTAACCCTTACCCTAACCTTTTATGTACCCTTATCTCTAACCCTAATTGTAATGCTAAACTTAACCTTGACCCTATCTCTAACCCTAACCCTAACCCTAACCCCAATCCTAACCCTAACCTTAACCCTAACTCTAATCCTAACACTAACACTAACCCTACTCCTACCCCTAACTCTAACTCTAAATATAACTCTACCATAATTATAATATAACCCTAACCCTAACCCTAACTTTAATGCTGACTGAAACCCTAACCCTAACCCTAACCTTAATTCTAAACTTAACCTTGACTCAAACTCGTATCTTAACCTTAACCCTGATGTAACTCTATACATATCCCTAACTCAATATGTAAAACTAACACTAACCATAACCCTAAATCTAATCCTTTCTCTACCCCTTTCTCTAACTCCAACCATAATCATAACCATAACTGAAACCCTACCGTACCCAAACTCTAACTGCGAATCTAACTCTACCATAATTGTACTTTAATATTAGCCCTAGCCCTAACCCTAAATCTATCCTTAAAGTTGACTCAAAACTCTAACGTTAACCCTAACTCTAACATTAACCCTAATCATAATATTTAATCTTTTTGAAACTCTAACCTTAACCCTAACCCTGACTGTAACCCTCCCCCTACCTCTAATTGTAGCCCTAAATCTAACTCTACCATAATTGGACTTTAACTCTAACCCTAGCAATTATTTTAACCCTAATCATAATATTAAATGTCTTTGTAACTCCAACCCTAACCCTAACCCTAACTAGAAGCCTACCTCTACCTCTAATTGTGGTCCTAAATCTAACTCTACCATAATTGGACTTTAACTCTACCCCTAAAAATTATTTTAACCTTAAAGCTAACTCTAACCCTAACCCTTTCTATACACCTATCTCCAACCCTGACCCTAACTCTAATTCCAACCCTAACACTAACACTGACCCTAATCCTTAACCCAATCATACCCCTAACTCTAATTCTAACTATAAATCTAACTCTACCATAATTAGACTCTAATCCTAACCGTATCCCTCTATTTAATCTTCACTAAAACCCTAACTCTAACCTTAACCCTGACTCAAAACTCTAACTCTAACCTTAACCCTAACTCAAAACTCTAATTTTAACCTTAACGCTTACTTTAATCTTGACAAAAATCCTAACCCTAACTCTAACCTTAACCCTAATTCAAAACTCTAATTCTAAACCTAACCCTAACTCTAACCCTAACAATAGTCATAATCCTAAAATAACCCTAACCACAACTCTAACTCTATTTGTAACTCTAATCCTGACCCTAACTTTGGCTCTAATTGTAACCCTAACCCTAATTCTAATTAAAATCCTAACCCTAACCCTAATTTAAATATTAATGCTAACCCTAACCTTTACTTTAGTCTTCATTAAAACCTTAACCCTAACTCTAACCTTAACCCTGATTCAAAACTCTAATTCTAAACCTAACCCTAACTCTAACCCTAAAAATAGTCATAATCCTAAAATAGCCCTTGCCCTAGCCCTAACCATAACTCTAACTCTAATTGTAACTCTAATCCTGACCCTAACTCTAGCTCTAATTGTAAACCTAACCCTAATTTAAATCTTAATGCTAACCCTAACCCTATTTCTAACCCTAACCATAACCATAACTCTACTCTTAAATATAACAATTTACCTAATAATATCCTTAAAATAAGATTGAATCAAAGTGATGCAAATAAACAATATATATAGAATTTAAAAAAAAAATGTTGAAGAATGATTTTATACTAAGTTTATATGACTACAATTTTATAGTAAGTTTATACAACTAAATTTAAAAAGAAAAAAATAAATCAATACTAACCAGATCAAAAAAAGAAAAATTAAAAAATAATTTATTTGTTGCGCCGCGACTGCTACTAGCTTATATATGCCTATATATATATATATTACGTCAAGAGTAATCGTTCTCGAGGCGCCTATTTTTTTTCATAAATCCCAATTTAAAATAACCTTGGGATTAAATAAAAATAGGCACCTCGAGAACGATTACTCTCGGCGTAATATATATATATATATATATATATATATATATATATATATATATATATATATATATATATATATATATATATATATATATATATATATACATATATACATATAAGCTAGTATATACATATATACATATGTATATATGTATGTACACATATATATATATGTATATATGTATGTACATAGATATATATATATGTATATATGTATGTACACATATATATATATGTATATATGTATGTACATAGATATATATATATGTATATATATATATATATATATATATAGCATTAAAGTGTATATATATACATATATATATGTATACACACACACATAACATTAAAGTATATATATATATATTAATGCTATACACACATACACACATATATATACACACACACACACACATAACATTAAAGTATATAGATATTAATGTTATATACATATATATATATATATATAACATTAAAGTATGTATATATGTATATGTATATGTATATATTGCATTAATGCTATATATATATATATATAACATTAAAGTATATATATATTAATGCTACATACATACATACATACATACATATATACATACATACATACATATATATATATATATATATATATATATATATATATATATATACATACATATATTTTAATGTTATATATATATTTTAATGTTAAATATATGTGTGTGTATGTGTGTATATATATATATATATTAATGCTATATATATATACATATACATATATTTTAATGTTAAATATATGTGTGTGTATGTGTGTATATATATATATATGTATATATATATATCTGTATATATATATATATACAGATATATATATATACAAATATATATATATGTATGTATATATATATATATATGTATGTATATATATATATATATATGTATGTATATACATATATATATATGTATGTATATACATATATATATATGTATGTATATATATATATCTGTATATATATATATATATATCTATACATACATATATATATATATATATATATATATATATACAGATATATATATATACATACATATATATATATATATACATACATATATATATATGTATATACATACATATATATATATATATATAATGTCTAATACAAATCACATCATACATATCTGCAAATTAAGAAAGAACTCACAAAGAAATCAATTGTAAACTCCACATAACTCTCTAAAGTGTTCACACTTAATCTAATAAGAAAAACACATGAAACAACATTCATAATAGCAACATGTGTTTTGTAAACACCAATACCAACTACAACTCACAAGTCTTAATTGCAAGCTCCAAATTCATGCAAACACCTACAAACAATTAAAGAAATTAAAAAAATGGAAAGGTTTTCAATACAACTACAATCTTTGGATGCGATTTCCCTTTGAGACCCTCTCAATCACTTCCTTTTAGCCTCAAATCTTCTTGGTTTATCAACCTCGAAGATTCACTTTCATAGGTTTATCAGAATTTGTAAGAAACACCATTAGCTTGTTCAAATGACAAGACATATTGAATATCAAATTCAGCCCAAAATCCAAATATATAACAAAAATATTCAAACCCTATAGTAGAGGATGCTGTCATGCCAACTCTGTAACTTCCTTTGCCTTTGTTCACCACTTTCTAACATTATTTTCTCAAACTATTGCTTGTCTACTTTTGCTTCCCACTACCATTCACCTCCCACAAGTTAACAATGCTTTTTACCAAAACCCACACCAACTTTTGACATGGATATGATTTCAAACAATATTTGATATTTGTCATTAAATTTGATTTTATCATTTTGACTTGAATAACAAACTTTCCCATTCATTCGTACATTTTGATTAACTATTTTTGGATGACTTATTATAAATCATAATTACTATATTTAGATAGGAGACACGACAATGTTACATTAAGCTCCTATCTCAAAATCTATTGCTACTCTAAAAGACTCCTTAAATTCTCTTACTTGTCTAAAAAAAAAAAACAGGAAAAAAAATGATAAAGAAAACATAGAACCTCACCTTCATCAAACAAGAATGAATTGAAGAAGAGGAAAGCCACCCTCCCAAATCCCAAACATCTAATGACATTAAGGCCATATAACAAAGTCACAAGAAAATAAAGACTTGTATTGATATCTTTTAAAGATTAATGCAATTCTTTAGTTAATATATCATTTCATTTTGAAAGTATAGCTAAAGTCCACTCCTTAAAAACAATTTGAAGTCAATGGGCCCTTGGTCTACTAGTGAAGTTGAATGGCTCACAAAGAGCCCACTGGGGATCAAATCTTGCTAAGTGCAAGGCTCCGACATCGTAAGGGATGAGCCGGGATTGTGCTCTAGGTGATTTTGATGGCGTGGATGCCCTTCAATCCTTGGCTCTAAGCCGAAGATGTTTCAGGCATGAGTGGGCCCGTATTAAGACTCTAAAAAGTCTATGTGGTGGCCTTCACTAGTTGGTAGCTTGTAGGCTTTGTGCCTCAGTGGTTGCTCAAAGGTATGAACCCTCCATAAAAAAAACAATTTGAAAATCTTTACTTAATTTTAAAATGTTAAAATAACATCTCTTGTGTTTCACAAAATAATCAATGTAAAATGTTAAAATAACATCTCGTGTTTCACAAAATAATTAATGTTTTGTTTTTTAGCAGTAAGATTTGTCTTGTCCAATAAAATAAAATACTTGACCATTTCCATGGCTGCAATTATTTGATCGGCATATCCATTCCAAACTTGCAGAGATATATCTTGAATCCCATAAAACCCTAGCTAACACTCTGCAGCCAAATGTTAAACCTCATCCAAAATCAAACCCTCAGAAAACTCATGGTTTCCGCCGTTGCAAGCAGCACAGTATTTGGTGCTTCTTCGGCAACAACAGCTGCCATGCCGATGGCTTTCTCACGCGCTGTAGGCCTGCGTTCTGCGCTCACATTTTCAACAGGATTGTCTATTAGGCCATTTTCTTCTTCTTCTTCTTTGTTTCCCTTTTCTTCTTCTCCTTCACTTCGGGTGTCTTGTTCGTCATTGTTACACAGTCCCTTCGCCGCAATTTGCCATGAAGTGCTGCAATGCAAAAGACAATCGATGAGATGTAAAGTAACTCGATCTGGGGATGCGGGGTATTCTCCCCTATCGAGTAATTCCAACTGGAGCGACAGGCCGCCCACAGAGATGGCACCTTTGTTTCCAGGGTGCGATTATGAACACTGGCTTATAGTCATGGACCCTCTCAATGACGGAAAAGCCACCAAAGAGGAAATGATTGATCACTACATCAAAACCCTTGCCAAGGTTCTTGGGAGGTAAGTTTTTTCTTCTTCTTTGGCCCATGATATGAAAAATTTGCCAGGTCTATGCCACACATTCTGCAGAGAACGGAACTTATATTTGTTTATTATTAATAAAGGTTTTTGTTGATGATGATGGCATGGTGCATGATTACGGGGACTGTATTACTAGGGTTTAAATGGTCCGTTCAAGCACAACAACATATACGTGTTTATTATAAATGAAGGGTTTCAATTGTGTTTATTATTAATGAAGGGTTTTAATTGCAATTGAGCTGTTTGATTATTGGCCTTTTGCAGTGAGGATGCCGCTAAGAAATCCATATACAATGTTTCTTGCGAACGTTACTATGGATTTGGGTGCCAAATTGATGAGGAAACCTCCGCTAAACTTGAGGGTATGCATTCAAATGCTCATTCTCAATTTGTTTATTTGTTATGTAACATGGATTTATGTCATATTTCGTGCTCAATTTTTCCATTTATTGTGTAACATGAATTTATGTCATATTATTGTTTTCATTTTTTCCAAGTTACCAATCGGAAATCAGGTACAGGTTTTGGGTTTTGTTCCGGGCAAAAATCATCATATATGCATACTTGTAATTTAAAAATGAAAAGTAATAGATGGTATTAGTCTTTCACAATATTATCTTTTCTGATGATGATTCACAGAAAGTAATTCAAAATGTTGAATTAAAAATTGACACACAATTATATTCTATTATCAAAAATTAAATTTATAATATTACAAATTAGATTTTGCTCTGGAATATTTATCTATGAAATTTAAAATATTTATATTTATTAAATAATGTTTAAAAAAATAAAATTATAAGTCAATGTTAAAATAGCAAGAAGTTGTACCATTATGAATTTGTGATTGTTATCCTGAAATAAATGTAAAATGTGTTTGAATTTGGAATTATGTTTATAACCTTGTTGTGATGCAAGTGGGGATCCAGCAGATATCACAAAGAGAATGATGATTTTGAAATGAATTCCTATGTTTTTTTCCTTTGGTTTTAATGTGGGGCAATTTTCTAACTTTCTGATTGGAAATCACTTAACCTCCCTGTCAAAACCCTGAAGTTTGAAACATGATGCTTAGATTCCTTTCATTCCCTTCAAAATGCACGAACTGGAATGTATGCATTCATTGGAATCTCCCGGGTCTAATAACTTCCTACTTCAGATGCTACCAGCAGGAAAACCGGTTCATTGTTCAAATCAATGCACGAAACAATGCAATTTCTGACTATGAGATGGAATTGGCCTAGTTTTCTGCTGATTTGATAACATAGTTTTTTCTTTCATTAGTGATTTACTGATACTGACAGTGTTGTTAGGGTGTGTTCAGCAAGACTCGAGGACCCACTGTGGTTTTTTGCTTTCTTGTCTATCTGTGAAAAATTCAAATTTTTTCTTCAGTTGGCACTAATGCATAGTAGCGTATGTCTGGAGTATTTACAGGGGTTGTAAACAAGGGCTACTCACAATTTGAAACCTCATAGATAGTAACGAGACTCGCCACGAGTCATGTGAGTCACTCGGGGCAGTGAGTCAAGTTACCCCTGTCGGGTCAAAATGACCCATGACCGTAACCCGCCAAGTCATCAAATATTTAATATTTCTCTAAGGTTTTTCTATTAATATACCCTGATTCGCCGAGTCATTGCCGAGTCATGATCGAGTCCAAGCCGGGTCACGAGTTGAATTGCCCTTGCCGAGTGAGAGCCGAGTCCGAGTTTCTTTACATTGCATCATAGCTACACTACATGTTTATTTGAATTAGTGACATCTTTATTGGGGCGAGGGATTTGAAATTGAGCTGATTTTAGGGGTGTCCCATGTTACCTTTACAAGTCAACCTTTTGTTGACATAATTGGATATATTCAACCATTTGGAGAATGTTTAGGTAAATGGAAGTATTATTAGGCATGTTGCCAGCAATAATTACACATTAGGTAACTAGTTGTAGAGCATGGATTAAGACACTAAGGAATGAATTATATTAATGTGCAAGGATGAACAATGAAAGCTGGGTGGAGAAATAAAGAAAATAATTATTATTAATATTATATGAATAACTAATGTAGCTATAATAGGATGCATAGGAGTGCTAAAAGAAATTCTTATGATATGAAACAAAACTCTATTTAGGAAGCCACAAAGCTTAAATACCTCAAATGCAAAAGCTTAATGATAGAAAATAAATTATAATCAAATAAACTCCCTTTGAAAATTTGAGCTTGTGTTTTATTCTTTGCAATGATCCAATGGGCTTTCCCTAGAAAAAGTAGTAACAAGATAGTGAAATATGAATCTGGCTTCTTTTGATTAAACCAACTTGTTTGAAAAGCAAAAAATCAGTCATTATTTATTTAATGTTTCAATGTCGAATAAGATATAGAGAGAAGCAATGGTACCTCAAAATGGTGTTGTTATTAAATGCTTGTGGGATGATTTATAAAGTTTGGAAAATGTAAGAACTTCATGCTCTTGACAATGTTGCAAGTGTGCAATATCTACCAATTCACCAAGCCGAAATTTGTGTGCATTTTTTGCAGTTAAAGTGTGCTTGTATTGTTTGGTTTGAAAGCACAAGCAAAGAATCTATCAATATTTGTAACTTCAACAAAGTTAAATCGAATCGCCTCTCTTTTAAAATTACCGTTGTATCTTTGGTTTCGTCATTTTGCACAATTATAGATTTCAGTTTTGACCTAGTTCATGAGATTTTAAAACAAGTCAATCTTAGGAGCAAATAACACACATTTAGGTAGGGTACCATGGGAGGGGCTTGGGCTCTATTTTTGTGGAGCGGGTGACCCCATGATAACTCTTTAAGAGGGGCTAAAGGTTTATTTGGAATCTTTTCCTATATAATAGGAGCCTTGACTTTTTAGCCCTTTCAATTTAAGGGGGTGAAAATGGGGTGGCGCTGGAAATAGCCCCACCAACTTAGGGAAGGATTTTGCCATTTTTCAAAGAGCTCTTCAACTTCCCACCAAAATGAAATAATCTCTTTATTTTTAAAATTTATGAGACAACTAGATTCCTATATTTTAGAAGCTGATTTTTTTTAAAGAGGATTCAATATAAAATTCATGGGATTGCTTCCCTTTAAATATTCCTAAAAAATCTCAGTCGCAATTGCTCTATTTTTAAGGAAGCGGGTGCCCATGGGACCCCAGCCTTAGTTAGGCTGGGTCCCCTGGAAGGTGGCTTCCTCAAAAGTAGAAGGGGTGACTGCTGAGATTTATTAGGGATATTTAAAGGAGAGCAGTTCCATGAATTTTCTAATATGTTTGGGTTTAAAAATTTTAGTTTCTAAATTTAAGCAAGCTGGTGGTCCCATGAATTGTAAACTGAATATCAACATAAAATTTTAAATTAATAGTGTCATAAGTTATGGCACAATCCATTTTATTTTGGTGAGAAATTAACAAAGTCATAAGCTGGTGGGGCTATTTCCAGCCTTCCCAATTTTCACCCTCTCAATTTGAGAGAGGAGCTCCTATTTTGTAGGAGAAAATTCCAACTTAACCTTTAGCCCCTCAGAAAAGCTCTCACAGGACATTTCCCTCCTTAAAAGTAGAGCCCAAGTCCCCAGGGGTCCCATGGGGGGCTTCCTTAAGAATAGAATAGGTAGTTGGTCAGAGTTTTTAGGAATATTTAAAGGGGAGTGGTCTCATAAATTTTCTTAATTTTTTTGAGCTTAAAATTTTTAGCTCCTAAATTTACGGAAGCTAATAGTCCCATGAACATCATTTGAAGAATATAAATTTATGATATCATTATTTTATTATTGTTATAATTAAATTTTTAAATTAATTAATAGATTGTTGACATGTGGCAAAAATACTCTTAAGTTGGTGGGGCAAAATCTAGCCATACCCCATTTTCACCCGCTCAAATTGAGAGGGCTAAAAAGTTGGAGCTCCTATATTGTAGGAAAAGATTCCAATTAAGCCTTTATCCCCCTCCAAATAATTACCATTGTTAGATTAGGTGAAAAACTAATCTCCCAAGAACACCTGCATGCATAAATCTGTCACATGGATGAAGCAAAGAACAGAGGCAAGGAAAAATCAAGGAGGCCAAAAAGCCAGATCCATCTTATGGACATGCAAAGAGCAATATCTCATATAATCCAATAAGTGAATGAATAAAATACAAAGAGGTGAATCCTTATAAAGGAATCACGAAACCCGAAAAGGGAAACTAAAGCCTAAGAAAGCTAGGGTTGCACAATATAATTAATAAAATATTAATTATATGCACCTACAAGATAGCTTAAGAAAACTAGAGTAATAGGCAACTTAATTAATTAAATCAAAGTGATTTAATTAATAAGTTAGAACAAATAATTACTCTAACACCCCCCCTTAAGCGAAGCTTGGGAGGAAGCTAACCTAGCACAGCTATGAAAGAGAATTGGGTCCCGGCAACGAGGCCATGTTAGGTACCCAAGTACAATGCAAGAAGATGCAACCTCTGAAAGCGGGGAAAGAGAGAAAACCACAAGGGAAAAACCCTCCCCCAAAAAGAGGTAAGAACCTAGTGAAGAACTGAAGAAGTCTCCCACTAGGGAAATTGTCCCCTAAAACAAGAACAAGGAGTGATCATGAAGAAGCAGCATCACTGAAGCATGAAGAACCGCAAAACTCTGTCAAAATGCTGATCTGTAGGACCCCCATGGAAATAGAAGGCACGAACCATCAACCAAAGGAACCTCCATGGAAATAGAAGGCACGAACCATCAACCAAAGAAGCATAGAACAACAATATAACCTCCCCTTAAGGTAGGTGAGGTGACAGGCAGCTGAAAAGATGGGCCAAAAATCTCCTACAACACAGGAGCCAAACACATCGAGAGTGAGGTACAAACACAAATAAAGGCATGTGTCGTCGACACTGCATGAGGAATTAGAGAAAGAGGGCCTATAAGCGACAAACAACTATCCCCCCCATGGCACTTTATATAATAGTGCGAGTACAACGAATCACAATGATGAAAAGGATCCCGAATCGCAAGAGTGGCACTTTATCTCAGTGCGTTGCATAAAGATGCTTACAGTGAATATCAACAATGATAAAAAAAAATATAAGGCTGAAACAACAAAAGGTAAAGCCCAAAACGAAGCAACTGAAGCAACAAAATCGATCTCCGGACCTGCAACAAACAGAATATCCACCAGAATGCTAAAATGCAAAAGACTGAATAGGATGTGTCTGGAACAGAATCTGGAACAACAACCAACGTCACTGGAAAGAGCACAGAAAGAGCTTTCCAGCTATATAAAGAAGTCCAAAAACGGAGATCGAAAGCTCAAGATACGCCTCCCGGAGTGCAAAATAGAACATCTGACTTTGATTGCCATAATAGGCAACCAAACTGTATCAAAACTCAAAAAAAACCTATACCAGTATCTCTGTCTCAGAACCAACTTTTCGACGCTTCTTTCGGATCGGAAAAATACCTCCATATGCAAAAGTTATGGCCAAAAAACCACAAGTAGGTCTTGATTTCAATGCATTACAAACCCTCATGAAGAGCATATGTTAAAAGTGAAACTTGGGCACAATAATCAAGGAAACGAATAGCACCACTGCGATCTACTCGAAAAATCATGCACTTTCAAAAAAAGAATCGCCTCGATATGAGGTCGTATGAGAAAGTTATGATCTTTCGAAGTTTCCAAAACAAGAACTGTGCACAGTCACGGCTGAGAATCTGCAATTTCTGAAGAATTCATGCATGAAAATCAAAAAATAACTCCAATAGTGGATAGAGCACAAAAAAATAGCCAAGTTCATAACAAGAATCATCAAAATCGGAGTCCGTATGAGCAAGAACGAGACATTTGAAAACTGCATTCAAATCTGCGGCTGCCAACGGAGAGGGGTATGGCTGTAGCTTTGCATGCTCGATTATGAAAAATATATAGCTTGCATGCAAAATCTAAAAGATACCCAGATGGTTTTTCGGGGCTGCGAACAAAACCCAGAAAGCGTTTTTCTTGCTGATGAACAGAAGATGTTGCTGTAGTGTAAATCAGACGCCTTTAACAAAAAAAACGGCTCCAAAAATCAAAAAACGACCCCAACAACCAAAATTTGACATGCAAATGCTGGATCAGCTTCTCAAGTCCATCAATGGCATGTTGGAACCTGCAAAACTGATTGAAAACTCCAAATATGCAAGTTGGTTGTCAGATTTGAGATTGAAACCCCAGAGAAAAACTGTTTTTGTCAAAACTTTTCTGATTCTCAAGATCATCCAAAGATGCAAGAGAAGAGCATACTTCGTTTTTCAAAAAACTAGAATAAAGTTTATTTGCCCCCCCCGAATCTCTCAAATAAGGAAACTAAAATCTACTCTTGCACATAGAAAAGCTCTGATACCATGTTAGATTAGGTGAAAAACTAATCTCCCAAGAACACCTGCATGCATAAATCTGTCACATGGATGAAGCAAAGAACAGAGGCAAGGAAAAATCAAGGAGGCCAAAAAGCCAGATCCATCTTATGGACATGCAAAGAGCAATATCTCATATAATCCAATAAGTGAATGAATAAAATACAAAGAGGTGAATCCTTATAAAGGAATCACGAAACCCGAAAAGGGAAACTAAAGCCTAAGAAAGCTAGGGTTGCACAATATAATTAATAAAATATTAATTATATGCACCTACAAGATAGCTTAAGAAAACTAGAGTAATAGGCAACTTAATTAATTAAATCAAAGTGATTTAATTAATAAGTTAGAACAAATAATTACTCTAACAAAAGGTACCCGCTCCACAAAGATAGAGCCCAAGCCCCTTCCCATGGGACCCCTGCCTTAGTTCCACAAATCACCTTGGCATAAAATATTTTAAGAAAAAAATATTCTTGTGGGCCATATTGGCCTTAAAAAGATGTTAAGGTCATCTCATTTTACCTCTCATCTTCGACTTCATTTTGAAGTTCATTCCACCTGTCATCTTACATTTCATTTTGAAGTTCATTTTATAAATTTTCTAGCGAGTGTGTGGGTTCTAGTTTGAAGCTACTTTTATTATAAGATTTTGTAGAATGTCATATGGAATAATATGCAATCTTGTGTTTTGTTTTATGTGGTTTTATTGATGTCGAGATTTTATTCGTTATAACTATTTCCTTGGAGAAAAAACCAAGTTTCTGATTTGGATTTGGGTTTGAGATTTGTTAAAAATATTTTTGGGCTGGGTTCAAATTTGTTTTGGGTTCGTCCATACAAATACACATACACATACATGTTAATGTTTTGCTTAGAAATAAAGATAAACAACAATAAACAAAATGAAGAACAATAAGACATAGAGACAAAATGATTTATTCTAGGGAAACCCTCTAACTTGAAGGGAAAAACCTAGCCACACCAAAAAAATCTCTTTTGAGTACAATGCTTTCAACCAAATATCATGCTTACTACACAAAGCAATCATATATATATATTGAATCGAGAGACTCTCCATATCATAACCGAAAGTCTTCTTTTTTCAAATGCAAGTCTCTTCATATTTCCAAATGTATGTGCATGTCTCTTCATATTATAAAATGTTAGATATTTAGGATGAAACACCTAGCACACCTTGAATGACACATTGTGCTCATTGGTTACAAGAAAGATATAAATGAATATGAGAGAAATATCATCATAAATCTCTTCTTTGGCAATATCAGAGATCTCCATCATAGCTATGATCTTTAGCACCCCCTCTTGGCTAGAGAGATATCTTTGGAAAGATACACACACATAGCTGCAACCAGAAACATCAAGAACAATTTCTCATAACAAATTTTCTCAATAAACATTGTTATCTCAGCATAACACTATTCACCATAGCTACTTCTAGAGGGTCAACCATAAAAGCATAAGATTAAAGTCATGGACTCACACACATGACTTCCACCATACCTATTTGTAGAGGGTGGAATGAGGATGTTCACCTCAGACTTCTCCTAGAGGAAAATGCATTTCCAGCATGCCACCTTGCAGAGGGTGGATCCACCATCTTACTTGCAAAGGGTGGAATGAGGGTTTTCACCTTAGACTTCTCCCGAAGAAGAATGCATTTCCACCATGCCTGCTTGTAGGTGGATCCACGGTACCTACTCACACAGGGTGGAACAATGGATCTCACCTCGAAGTTATTCTTCACAGAGAAAAACTCATTAACAACATGGATAAGAATGGTTGAGATTCTCTCTCAATAGAGACCCCTCCTAGCAGGAGCAACTCTTATCACTACTTGATTATCACAATAAGACAGGTTATTCCAAGTTGATCAAACAGGGAGCTTCAGTAGTTACACTACCACACAAGCTTCCCAAGAATCATGCATTCCCCCTCTGTCACGCAAGCTCCCTCTGAATCTGATTTTCGCTGCTGAATAGTCTCCCTCTGAATAATATTTCTTCCTCTTTAAACAAATTAATCATAATAACAATCTGTATATAATCTTCTTCTTTAATGAATATATGTATCACCAATTCAATGCTATGACTGCAAGCAACTTTTCCATGTTTTGTCTACAGTTTCCACGACTTTACATGTAATCTTTCATCATCCCATTGCTTCTTGATCCATCTTGCAGTCGAGAGATTAATAATAAAGAAGAGAAATATAGAGATCAATGCTAAAAGCATACACTAATCCCAGTGATATAAAAAAAAGAAAAATTCGCGATCAACATTCAAAGGTGTAATGATAGAATACTTATCTCTTTGTAGTCTAATCTCCCTTGAGATAGATTTCAACACACACACAAATACTGATGAATACACAATAAGCTCTTTTAACAATATAGAAAGGATCTCGAAGCACTGCTCACAAATAGAGCACAATAGAACTTATATGCTACAGTTTAATGCTCCTCACTTAACTTTAATAACTATTGAGAGACTCTGAATGCAGATGGATATGATTGTACTCAGGATGACCACACACACTGTAATGTCCCCATTTTAGCAGTTGACCAAGTGTGTGTGCGTTAGCCTTGTTCTACATGGTCCCGAGGGCTAACGAAGGGTTTAATGGGATCTTGGAGTGTTTTGGCCTAGTCATTTCCAGTTTGGGCCAAAACGAAGTTGATTTACTCAGTTTCAGGCATACTTACTATTTTTAGTAAGTCGGCAGGACACAGTGCAGGTCAATTTTGGTGATTGGATTCGATACTCCTCGGTGAGAGCTTTCCGATGAGCTATCACTCGCATTATTCAGAGTCCGATTGCTAATACATTTTAATGCCTGAAGTTTTATTAAAGTAACGTCTAATTTAATTGTAAAATATTAAAGTGTTACTTTAATATTTATTTTATGGTGATGTGTACCCAAGGGAGACATAAGGGGTATTTTAATATATGTTTTATATTACACATCTTTTATCCCACATTGCCCATATGAGTTGAGCGGACCCATGGGAATAGAATAAAAGGAAGCATTTGTGGCTTCATTAGACAGGTTGAATATGAGAAGAAATTGGTGTGTGAGTTGCAGCTTTGTTCTTAGCATTTGAGGACGTCTATCCTCTCTTGTAACATTCTAGATGTCATTCCCTTGGGGTTTGGCCTTTGGAATTCTTTCTTATTGGCTTCATTATCAGGCAGTTTAGTTGCATTTCCGGCTACAGGCAGATTTGATATTTTGCTCATATCTTCTTCACTACTTGTCCGTCGCTTATGCCGCTTGGAGGGAATGGTATTATGAAGGTAGTGGACTGATTGGAGGACAAAGTATTGTAGCAGCAAGTTCGTAAGCATGGGCTGGAGTATTATGACAATATTGCTGAAGTAATTAGTGAGTTGATAAATCTGCCATGTATTTGGTTTTATGAATTCTGAAAATAACATTTTATTAGCAGCAATTCATTTCCACTTTGCATATTATTATAGTTTCTTTCTTGTTTATCTTGTATGATACCAATTCCATAAAAATGTTTGATTTCCGGAGTTATAAGGGGTTTTAAGAAGTTGAATGCAAACTGTTTGACATAATTCCTTTCAGCAATTTGGTTTAGTTTTTTTGGGACATCCAAGGGTGACCATTACAGTGGTATCAGAGCTATAAGTCCTGCCATCCTGTGGAGGTCTTATAGGGAATTTGGAACAGCCGGATAGAGGGAAAAAGTAAGTAAAAAACACAGGCTAAGCATTTATGTTTGAGCATGCGACAGGGGTCTTATAATTTCCGCGATACCAGAGCAAGACAAAATAGGATTTCAGATTTGCAAAGCAAACAGTCTAGTACATCTATGCAGGGGGACATTGAATCCAACCATACAGACACAGAGGATATATTTTGTGATCAGGACAATAATATGGGTGATCGAGATGATAGGAATACAGGATTAGGCGGAGGCAGAAATGTTGGTCCAGATCAGGGGGAGGTACTGTTCCGACAGTTACTGGATACATTAGAGCAGGGGCAGCGTATGCAGCAGGAGCAGAATAGGCGAATGGACATGATGTTGCAGCTCATGGCTAGACAGATGGGTGTCAATATTAATCCAGGTGATGCCAACAACAGAAACAATAACAACGAGGGAAACAATAACAACGGGGGAAACAATAACCATGAAGGCCAAGGCAACAACAATGGTCCTGAGAATAACATTAATGGTAATAATGGACACGGCAACAATGGGAATGAGGCTGATAACTTTAGACACGTTGCACGCCCAGCACGGACTGCGAGCTCGAGACCTCTTCTACCCACTTTTCCACCCAGAGATCCGGTTCAACCAGTAAACGAACCGCAAATTACCGAGTTACAGGATCAGTTCAGGAGGGACTGGGAGGCTAGTGGACTAGAGTTTCAGGCGGATATTTCTCTTAGAGATTATATGGACTTGAGGATGAGACACATGCCTAAAGCAGGAGGGAGGAATCAAAACTTTGAGCTGAGGAAGAAAGTTGGAAAACTTTCTTTACCTTATTATGATGCTTCAGGGAAGATGACTGCACGAGCTTGGGTGCAGAAGGTAGATACATACTTGCAGCTAAATCCTATGCCTGAGGAGGAGGCTATCAAGTATGCGGCTATGCACTTGGATGGCGTTGCACATGAATGGTGGCATCATGGCATGGTGACTTTGGGGCATAATCAGATTACATCCTATGAGGAATTCACCGAAACATTGATTGGGAGATTTGACACTAAGGATCCCGAGTTACATTTCAAGGAGCTAGCACAGTTAAAACAGTCAAGTTCTGTGGATGCTTACATTGCCGAGTTTCAGCGCTTGTCTGTACTTTTTACTGATATCTCTCCTAGGAGATTGGTGGTGTTATTTTGTGATGGTCTTGCTGATCCATTACAAGGTTGGGTGAAGGGACATGATCCACTCACGTTAGCTGAAGCAACTAAAAAGGCACGAGATTTAGCCCCTTCGGTATACAAAGGAAAAAACCATTCAACAGATTCTTCCTACCGCAAGGACAAAGACAAAAAATCATTTCAGAAAGAGTATAGCAAACCCAAAGAAGGATCAAAAGGACTAGACAATGAAACCTTGAATGAACTTCGAAAGAAGAAGCTGTGCTTCCATTGTAGAGAGCCTTGGGACTTATCTCATAAATGTTCTCTCAAGGCTAAGGCAAATCAAATGGAGTATTTTTCAGCAGAAGAGTCAGAGTCAGAAGGGGAGGATCAACACTCCGATTCAGATGAGGGTAACACTATAGAGGAGAGCAACATTCCTAAGGATGATAGATCGTTGGCACGCTTGACAGGGGCCCAAAAGGCAATCACATTTAAGGTCAGGGGTACTATCCAGGGGCAGAAAGTGATATCTCTTATTGACACTGGGGCTACACATAGCTTCATAGATGCACAGTTGGTAGCCAGGAGAGGGTTACAGACAGAGGAGCATGATGGGTTTAGAGTCATGGTGGCTAACGGTGATAAGTTATTATGCACTCGGAAGATATCTAATCTTCGCATCAGGTTTGGAGATGGCTACGAGTTGGAGGATGAGTTCTATGTTGTGGACATGGGAGATTATGATGTCATCCTCGGCATGACATGGATGGCTTCACTAGTTGAGTTCACACTCAATCTAGCGAAATTGGAGATGAGATTCCAGCATGAGGGCAGAACTGTGGTACTTAGAGGGCTTTCAGATGGAGGTTGCAGAGTAGTGTCGTTGAGGAGAATGCAGAGACTTTTTCGTCATGATGACATAGAGTGGGCGGCAGAGTGCCACATTATGCCAACTTCACCAGAGCCACAAGAAAAGAGTCATCCACTAGATGTCCAGAAGATACTTGATAGACACGCTAAAGTATTTAGCGATATTCCTCATGGGGTTCCTCCTGACAGAGGGATGAAACATGTTATTGAGCTCGAGGAGGGAGCCAAACCAGTTATGATTACTCCCTATCATCATCCTAAGAAACACAAGGATGAGATAGAGAAGGCGATTAAGGATTTGTTGGAGATGGGGCATATCAGGCCCAGTAAGAGTCCTTTTGCTTCAGCAGTAGTATTGGTAAAGAAGAAGGATGGGACGATGCGCATGTGCATCGATTACAGGGCACTGAATAAGAAAACAATTAAAAAACAGGGATCCCATTCCTAGGATTGATGAGCTGATTGATGAGTTGCATGGGGCATGCTTCTTCACCAAAATTGATTTGCGATCCGGATACCATCAGATCAGGATGAGAGCAAAGGACATTGAGAAAACAGCCTTCCGATGTCACTATGGCCACTTTGAGTTCATGGTTATGCCATTTGGTCTAACCAATGCACCTGCTACATTTCAAAGTTGTATGAACCAGGTATTCAGGAAGCAGCTGAGGAGATTTGTCTTGATCTTCTTTGATGACATCTTGGTCTTCAGTAAGACCTGGGAGGAGCACTTACATCATCTAGAGGAGGTGTTATCTATTCTGGAGAGAGAGTCATTGTATGCCAAGGAATCTAAATGTGAGTTTGGCATGACTGAGCTCCTTTACCTAGGGCATATCATTAGTGCAGATGGCGTTCGGGTTGATCCCGAAAAGATTAGAGCTATTGTAGAGTGGCCTACTCCCACAAACCTTACACAGCTTAAGGGATTCTTTGGTTTATGTGGTTTTTATAGGAGGTTTGTTAAGGGATTCTCACAGATTGCTACACCTTTGACAGATCTTACCAGGAAAGGAGCCTTCGTGTGGACAGGGGCAGCACAGAGGTGTTTTGAGCATTTCAAGCAGGTAATGTCTTCATGTCCAGTTCTAGCTTTACCGGATTTCACGAAGCCTTTTGAGCTTCATTGTGATGCATCAGGTGATGGGATTGGAGCAGTATTGATGCAGGAGAAGCATCCCATTGCATTCGAGAGTAGGAAGCTCCGAGGAGTTGAGAAAAGTTATTCTATCTATGACCGGGAGATGTTGGCCATAATGCATGCATTGGCCAAATTTCGATCATATTTGGTAGGTGGACGTTTTGTGATCAAGACTGATCACAACAGTATTAAATACTTCATGAGCCAGCGTGATCTTAATGACCAGCAACAAAAATGGGTGACTAAATTGCAGGCTTATGACTTTGACATAGAGTTTGTCAAAGGTAAGAAAAATGTGGTGGCTGATGCCTTATCTCGGAGACCTCACTTATGTGCTCTGGCAGAGATTTCAGGAGATTGGAGAGATCGGATTATAGCAGAGTATGTCGGAGATGCTTGGGCTTCTGGATTGATTTCAGGTACCATACAGGATGATCGCTATGAGGTGATAGATGGATTGATCAGAGTTCAGGACAGGGTTTATTTGATTCCGTCATCACATTTGAGAGAGGCGATATTGAAGGCATTTCATGATGCACCCACAGCTGGACATCCGGGGGTCTTCAAGACCTACAGGCAAATCCGAGAGCGGTTTTCATGGAAAGGGCTCAAGGATGATGTTCAAAGGTATGTCAGGGAGTGTGTGGTTTGTCAACAGAATAAGGGAGAGCACACATTTCTTGCAGGTTTATTACAGCCCTTGCCCATTCCTGATAGGAAATGGGAAAGTATTTCGATGGACTTCATTACTGGTTTACCACGAGTGCAGGGAAGGGATTGCATCTATGTGGTGGTGGACCGCTTGACGAAGTTTGCTCACTTCTTTGCTATTCCATCCACTTATACAGCAGCACAGGTGGCAGATCTTTTCTTTAAAGAGATATTCAGGTTACATGGGCTGCCCAGATTCATTGTCAGTGACCGGGATAGTAAGTTTAGGAGTGTTTTTTGGCAAGAGTTGTTTAGGTTGTGTGGTACAGATCTTACACCTAGCACTAGTTATCATCCGCAAACAGATGGGCAAACAGAGATTGTGAATAAATGGGCGGAAGGATATTTGAGGAACTATGTAACTACACAACAAAAGGCTTGGATCAGATGGTTGCATATGGGAGAGTATTGTTATAACACCACTTATCATATGTCCATCAAGATGACTCCTTTCATGGCACTCTATGGTTATGAAGCACCTAGCTTCATGGATTTAGTTTTGGGGGACAGTAGAGTGCCCAAAGCCAAAAACTTATTGCAGGATAGTCAGGACATCCTGAAAGTACTCAAAGAGAATATACAACAGGCCCAGAATCAACAGAAATTGTATGCTGATCAGCACCGAATAGAGCGCAGCTTCGAGGTAGGGGATATGGTTTACTTGAGGCTACAACCATATAGACAGTCATCGCTCAAAAAGAGCGGAGCTGAAAAGTTGAAACCTAGATTTTATGGTCCATACAGGGTGATTCGCAAAGTGGGCAAAGTCGCCTATGAGCTTGAGCTTCCAGAGGGCAATCGAGTGCACAATGTGTTTCATGTGTTTAGGCTTAAGAAAGCCATTGGTCAGAGTGTAGTGCCTTCTGCAGATTTACCCCCTTTGGATGAGGAGGGGAAGCTTGTGTTAGTACCTGAGGCTATTTTGGATACCAGAGAGAGGAAACTTAGAAACAGGATAGTGAAGGAGTATTTGGTCAGATGGAAAGACCTGTCGGAGGAAGATTCTACATGGGAGAGTGAGCAGGTTATTCAGCAGGCTGGACTGAGATTGCTTGAGGACAAGCAATTTCAAGGGGTGCGGACTGTAATGTCCCCATTGTAGCAGTTGACCAAGTGTGTGTGCGTTAGCCTTGTTCTACATGGTCCCGAGGGCTAACAAAGGGTTTAATGGGATCTTGGAGTGTTTTGGCCTAGTCATTTCCAGTTTGGGCCAAAACGAAGTTGATTTACTCAGTTTCAGGCATACGTACTATTTTTAGTGAGTCGGCAGGACACAGTGCAGGTCAATTTTGGTGATTGGATTCGATACTCCTCGGTGAGAGCTTTCCGATGAGCTATCACTCGCATTATTCGGAGTCCGATTGCTAATACATTTTAATGCCTGAAGTTTTATTAAAGTAACGTCTAATTTAATTGTAAAATATTAAAGTGTTACTTTAATATTTATTTTATGGTGATGTGTACCCAAGGGAGACATAAGGGGTATTTTAATATATGTTTTATATTACACATCTTTTATCCCACATTGCCCATATGAGTTGAGCGGACCCGTGGGAATAGAATAAAAGGAAGCATCTGTGGCTTCATTAGACAGGTTGAATATGAGAAGAAATTGGTGTGTGAGTTGCAGCTTTGTTCTTGGCATTTGAGGACGTCTATCCTCTTTTGTAACATTCTAGATGTCATTCCCTTGGGGTTTGGCCTTTGGAATTCTTTCTTATTGGCTTCATTATCAGGCAGTTTAGTTGCATTTCCGGCTACAGGCAGATTTGATATTTTGCTCATATCTTCTTCACTACTTGTTCGTCGCTTATGCCGTTTGGAGGGAATGGTATTATGAAGGTAGTGGACTGATGGGAGGACAAAGTATTGTAGCAGCAAGTTCGTAAGCATGGGCTGGAGTATTATGACAATATTACTGAAGTAATTAGTGAGTTGATAAATCTGCCATGTATTTGGTTTTATGAATTCTGAAAATAACATTTTATTAGCAGCAATTCATTTCCACTTTGCATATTATTATAGTTTCTTTCTTGTTTATGTTGTATGATACCAATTCCATAAAAATGTTTGATTTCCGGAGTTATAAGGGGTTTTAAGAAGTTGAATGCAAACTGTTTGACATAATTCCTTTCAGCAATTTGGTTTAGTTTTTTTGGGACATCCAAGGGTGACCATTACGCACACCAAATTATCTCAGCATTATCTGCTAAACAAGCCTTTGAACTGATCATACACAGATCAAACACGAGGATAACTACAGATGGAAACTATGATGAATCATAATATAAACTACAAAGATATATCGATACCCTATAATCACATATAAAGTTCATACACAGAACTGCAAACTACTGCATACGGCTCATATACAGAGCATATAAAACCGACAGCAAGACTTACATATGCAGGCGAATAACTTCTGCATTTTTTCCAATGCAACTGATACATAGAATCTTCAATATATTGAATAAGTTTTGCTTAGAAGAACAAAAACAAGAGTTGCCAATATTGAATAATGAACGCAGACCAACATTCATATGATGACCAGAGCACTTGCTAGTCCATAACATAGAGATGCATGAAATAAAGAGTGAGTCAGAGAAGATTTTTTTTGATCTGAATTCTCATCTTCTCCATCGCCGTGGTTTGAGACACACATAACCCTGATAAACCTGCTTGTTACAAAATAATAAGCTAACAGAGAATGTCTCAACGATCACACACTGATTGTATACAAATATGACAAAAGATAAAATATGTATACCATGAGCAATATTATACTGAACAGAACTGGATCAATTGACTTACAACTGATCTTAAGCAAAATAAATAATATACACAAAACTGGAGTTGTCTCTGTCCTTTTTGTGTAATAAAGACCAGTAAGGAAATACGATAAAAAATCCTTTCAACAGAAACGGCAATCCTGATAATGATATTGATAAATATAAATCTCTGAAGATCACGGGCCATAACATTTCTATCCGTCGGAATGAAGAGTCCGGTTGGGAAGGTGGATCGGCAACAGTTACGAAAAAATATAATTGGTAAAGGTAATAAATGGACTGTCAACATCCAAACATTAAATAGCTAGTAGATCACATGATCTCAAGATGGGATAACAGATTACAAAACTGCCAGAATAAATCAAGACACATGCATGGTGCCAAGAATAAAAGAAGCAGAGCCATATCATTCGATGCAATGAATGTAAAATGATGAAATGTCATTTCTATCAGCAGTCAACAAAAACAAGAGAAGAAAAGAAACCCAATTAAAATGAAAAGCTGAACACATAAGCAAATCTCAGCTGAGTGGAAATGAAAACTCCAGCAAATGTAATAAAGAACTCTATCGCATCTACTCAATATTTAACACATACAGATTGCCTACAAAATACTTATGCAATAGATACATGAACTAGAGAATAAGAGAAACTCCTTTATTTGCTGTTATATAACACGCTCCGATACCATGTTAATGTTTTGCCCATAACTAAAGATAAACAACAATAAACAAAATGAGGAACAATAAGACACATAGAGATGCTACAATTTATCCTGGGAATACCCTCCAACTCGAGGGGAAAAACCCAGCCACACCAAAAAAAATCTCTTCTATTAAATAAAAAAAGTTCGAGTACAATGCTTTCAACTGAATACCATGCTTATCAAACAAGGCTATCATATATATATTGAATTGAGAGACTCTTCATATCATAACCAAAAGTCCCTTTATTTTCCAAATGCAAGTCTCTTCATACATCCAAATGCATGTCTCTCTACATGTCACATGTTTCATCATATTATAAAATGTTAGATGTTTAGGATATGACACCTAAGACACCTTGAATGCCACATTGTGCTTATTGGTTATAAGAACGATACAAATGAATATGACAGAAATTTCATCTTAAATCTCCTCTCTAGCGATATCAGAGATAAAGATCTCTATGCAGTTATAATCTTCAACAACACACACATACACACATATATACAGAAAATAAGTTCATACACCACTATGCTAACAGTAAGGCAACATAGAAAAATACACTAGTATATATGTATTAACAATCTGCAATGCATCATCACAAATCTCATTTTAGATCTATGGGATTCATCACTTCAAAGATATCAACAAAGAACATAGGTCTTTTCATGAAGTGATTGTGCCTTAGGCTTTATGACTCAGCATATCAAAGTACTCTAAATTCTTTAAGGGTTAACTGAAGCAACTGATGCTTTTCAAATTCTATTAATCCTTTCTAACTGAAGCAAGACTTCACACATGCAGGTGGCTGCATCCTGAAGTAAATGCAGACCGATCCCTCAGGAATACAGAATGCAGCAGCCAAACTAAAACATCTTTCAATGCAAATGAGATGGTGAAAACATTAATCACAACCAGATATATATATATATATATATATAGAGAGAGAGAGAGAGAGAGAGAGAGAGAGGGGCCCCCTCCCCCCAGAAAAATCTTGAAGTTCCTGTCCCTGGGTACTTGGAGTGCCCTCACTGTGATGTCCCCTATTTGAAAATAGGATTGAATAATAATAATAAAATTAGAATATAAAAATAAATTAATAGTAACCACTTACAATATAATATAATTAATGAAAGAACCAAATATAATGAAAGGAAATGGCTTTTCAACTCCAAAAGCTGCCACCTCTTGGTTAGGAAGATATAAAAGTTACGTTAAAACTCAATCAATGGGGGAATATAGAATATAATGAGGAATTTTTTATTAAAACATAATAACATCTGAGAATTCACCACAGAATATCTACAAAACATTCTACAAAGCAGTGGCATCTAAGAAAGGGAAATAGATTGCTCATTGTCTGCAACTGCATATTAAATACAGTTAGATCCCTATACAACCAATAGCATTTGGCAAGCAAGGAAAATTTTCAGATCATAAGTCAGGGATTTATACATCTATGTGATTGGTATGAACAATTTGCCTATTTAAATAATAAATCTAAGAAGTATTAGAGCACTATTTTAAACATACATGCTCAAGTCTAGTTATTATTTCTAAGTCTGAGAAGGGGAGCAGAAATGCAATTAGGGAGAGGCCTATGTAAATACAGCTAATCAGTCAGTCCCAAGATAGGATAAAGATTAGCAACCCCGAGTGCCTTGTAGGCATGTCCAAGAAAGGCTCAAGGGCTTAAATCTATAAAAACCTTGAGGGAAACCGTTGAGTTTGGTGTCTAAGCAACATATTACATTTCAGCATTTTCAGAAATGGGAATAACTAGGATAGCATGGTCTTCTCAATTCACATAGATAGCTTATTGTTGGGTGGATATCTTGCAACCAACAATTTTGTGAAAATCCAGTCACAAAATAGGATGACCAACCACAACGTATGAGACAGAGTCTCTCCTACCTTAAAGGGAAGATCCCCCCTTCTCACTGATCCTTGGATCGACTCAAAGTAAGCAAAAAGTCAAGAGATTTTGAAAGGGGTATTACCAATATTCTTTCCTCTTAACTTTTAGGAAAGAAATCACTTATCCGTAGAGTGAGTAATGGGCAAGGTGAAATCTTCTAACTGCACTTCTATCTAAAGTTGGAAACAATGATACCGATAAACCCACACTAATTCAAAGGCTAGTTGAAGGCAAACCGGTTTGGCTCTAAGTCCGGTTTTAATCTAATCTTTACAATTAGGGTTCAAAGACATCCAAAAGTAAAGAGTTCTAACTATTTTTGTGAATTAAGAAGGTAATACAAGCTATAGTCAAAGTTCCTAGTCTATGCATTACCACAATCGCTTCTAGTCAAAGCTTTGTATCCGATTGTTTCTTAACTTTTTATGCTCAATTATTTAAACCAAATAGCAATAGCATGACTCAAAGAAGACAAATGCAAATTACAGTCAAAGCTTCCAATTTGTAATAATCACAATTGCACTCAATAAAAATTCTGTGCCAATTGTTTTTTTGTATTCACTTTTCATTCAAAATAGTACTACACAATCAAAGTAATGCTTGCACAATTTCTTCAGAGCTTTCTTGCATACAATGAAAGATGACTTTTACAATGGGGGCGGGGGCAGTCCTTTATACAGGCAAATGAGTTGAGCAAGAAGTGGAGGAAAAAGTGGGAGCAACTCAATCAACTATGACCTGATCAAACTAGATGAGATAAATTATTGGATTACATGTCATAAGGATATGCAATCGAATTACATGTAATTACATAATTTCATGCAATTCATTCTCTCCAACTACACACATGAAAACTAAAGAAAGCAGAAGATGGATGAAAGTTGAAACAATCCTAGGGATTGTTCTGAAGGGCCTTGTACTTGGTGATGCAATCATGTACTGTAGGAAGGTTTGAGATTTCCATCGTCTTTGATGTAGCTTCAATCATTGGTGTATGTTGGTTTCACAACATTGTAATTTGGTGAAAGAGAATTCCATAAGCGCTTTGCTATTGATTTGTATGCAACAAACTTGTTCATCGTGTGTGATCCAAATTCTTCAGAATCAAGATCAATATTCAATGTAATTGTATACTGAAGTTATCTCCTCCTCTGTGACCAGGTTATCATGTTCAACAAGGATATTACATCCCATTTTCTCCAAATTACACATGATCTCTGTTTCAATTGATTGATAGTCTTCTAAGGCTGCTTGCAACTTTATCAGAAGTTTTCCTAGTGTCTCTTCTTTGTGACCCAGGAGTCCTTGACATTTGTAGAACATTTCTGAAGATGGAATGACTTCACATGCAACCATGCCGTCCAGACCAACATTAGCCATTTGATATCAATCACCCAGAATTTCTTTCAAGGTGTCAGCTTCTTGGTTCAAAGAAGCAATCATGTCATCTAATATTTCTTCAACACCTCGGATTCATTCAAGAACTTTGACTGCATCTTTGATGGCATGAACTCCTTCAGAGATGAACTCCCCAAACCAAGCCTTTGTTTCTTCAATTATACGTGTTTGAGTTGTGGTCACTACATGTTGTGAAGACTGTTGACGAATGACCTCATTTAGATGAACAACTTCTTGCTTAAGCTAATTCATCTTCTCCCACAACTCATGATTATTTTTGACACATTAACAAGTGCATCTTGAGCATCCTGCAGACAATTCAACTGTGATTGTTTACCAAGTTCAATTTTGGTGAACTTGTAATCTAAACGGTTAAATTTCTTCAGTTGGTTTGTTTGTGAAGGGTTCAACAATTTCTGCATACTTAGTCTTTTCAGAAACCATCGCAATCCTTGAAACAATCTTGTCTTTCAAAGATTTATAATTATTTTTCTTGATAGGAAGGTTATCCGGAGGTACACCAACCTTTCTTCTTTTCATAATGATTTTACCTAACCATGCAGGCAAAGTAAAACCCCATCTAATGAAACAAGGACAGTGGTCACCATAGACATTGATCTTGATTGTATTTCCATTGTAACTGTGCATGCTTCAATTTGCACTACTGAATTCATGGGTGCTTGATGAGAAGATTCTGTCATGAACAAATCGAAGTCAATCATTGAGGTATCAAGTTGGGAAACTTGACCTTCCGAGAGAGTTGGGAAATCTTCAAACACATTTTCCAAATTCTCGTACTGCTCAATTGTGAGAATAGGAAGGGTTGTTGAAGAGATAGATAGTGCCGAATAGTGGAGAATGAATCCACATCATTGTTTATATCATCCAAAAAGGGTGTTTCTTGAATGGATGGACCTTGAATGTTTGTTGGCCTCGGAGGAGAAATGATCATAATCTCTCCTTCCTCTACATCTTCCTCATCAAATTCTTTTTCAGATTCCTTCTTAGATACTTGAGCTTGTATAGGTGCTTGAGAAAATTCTTGAATAGATTTTGATCCCTTTCTGCCTTTAAACTTGAACTTGAGAGATTTAGCCAGAGCTGAGGAAGATGCACTATCTTTGCTTGAAATCTCTACTCGAGTTGTCTTCCAACTAGTCCAAAATTATCACAATCTACCCCAAGCTTAGGATATACTCTCTTAAGGCAATTGATTTTCAGCCACTTGTAAGTATTAGCCAAGATAGATTGAAATCTATCAAAGATAGAAGCACTTTCTTTCTTTTGTCACTGCATGGGAAAAGGCTACTGCTTCTCAAAACCAACCGGATGATATTCTGGATCAAGAAGTTTGCCATCATCTTTAATATGAAAATTGGGTGGGATCTCAATCCTGTTAAGATCAACAATTTGTTGCAATGTAAGCCTGCAATAATCCATCTTCATGAAATCCAGCTCTGTGCGCAAGTCGATCAATATGTCCGCTATATGATGAACATGGGTGAATGCTCTTTTGATCTTTGAATGCGTCCCTTTTTAATTGAAATTAAACCTAGCTTTGAACTTCTTCAATGTGATGAGTTGGAATTCCGCTTCCATAGCTTTTGCCTTGTAGACTAAATTGATCATATATTGACCAATTACCAAGGGCTTGGCTGTAGTGATACCGAATCCCAATTTGTGTTGAGCATTCTAATATGTCTGCACCTCCATGAGCTGTTTGGCTAACTCCAATAGAATAATTTTATCTGTAGCATATCTTGCCAAGGTATATTGTTCTCCTTTGAAATAGCCAACTCTCAAATAAGTGAAAGTGAGAAATTGCAAAAAGATGCAGCTATATTGATTTACCCTATTCCAAGCATCATCTGATACTATCTTGATTACCAACTATTTATCAAACTGACACTTGAAATGTCCAAAAAATGCATCTTGAACTCTCCTATAGTGATATATGCTCTGTTTCAATGTGATTTGATCATAATAGTTCCAAATTGGAACTTGAAGCCGACCTCCTTTTGTTGAAAGTCTTGAGAAGGATCCCATAGATGCAACAATGTAAACTAGGTAGGAGTTTATGTAGATTGGTGCTAACGTTCCCATGTTGAGCAACTGCTTGCATGGTGCTGTACTGATAAGCTCTCCTTAGAAGATGGGTTCTTCATTGTCAAAAATTTGAAAAATGAACTTGTACATCCATGGCTCAAAGTCACTAGACTCTTTGAGGCCACATACTCTACTAAGGAGTGTCATCAGATCCTTACATTCTGGCTTGAATTCAAATCTGTGATTTGTTCTGGCCATCTTGTAAAATTATTCTTCTGACACCCAACCAATGTGCATTCATATACCTCCAATAATTTGACTTCTCATTCCATAACTCCAAAGATGTCTCTTTTGACAGATCTACACACTCAACACACTTAGGAACTTGGAAGTTGTTCAATAACTTCTGGATCCAGGCTGATGATGACATTGCCACTTGCGTCCTTGATTGTTTTGGATTTATCACTAAAATGCCGAGCACATCCTAAGACAAATTCTGGTTCCAAGGCAGCCATAGGGAAAGTAGATACTAAATGAATGTTCTCTTGATGCGTCTCATCTCTCTAAAGAAGTTTCAACCCTTTTTAAGAAATCAACCATGGCAACGTGTCCAATCTCTGTGTCAGATACTTGATCTAGAGGAGATGAAACATGAGATGCAGTTGCATGAGCTAACTCCTTGTCATACTGGTACTTCATCTTTCCCTTGGACTTCGTAAATGCGGGCATGTCTTGTGCTGCAACATGAAAATTCCAAAGGGTTAATACATCATTGGAAGATATGGACTCCATAGAGATATTGGCAAAAATGGATCTCTGAAGAACAATGTGTTTGAAGTAGTGATTAAATACTCATGGAACTATGGAATGAACTGAATGAGATATGGAAAACTGCATACAAAGGGCGAAAATGGGACTTGGGAAGATGGAATGCATGTGGGTAAGGATGAGCTTTATGTAAATGCTTTAGGAATGTAAGCTAGGTGCATGAGGATATGTGCAAATGATGACTTTGGTATTTAGAGAATGACGTTTTACTAAATTCAGGTTCTCTAGATGTAATTATATGTAAAGTGATTTACATGTAATCATGACTTGATGTAAACATGTAATTAGGTTCGGAGGATGGAATTACATGTAAAAGGGTATGGCGGATAGGTTTGAATGTAAATGTGTATATAGGATGAGATTACATGTAAATGTGGATGAAGGATGGAATTTCATGTAAACGAGAATGAATGTAATTGCATATATTAGAAAATGGAAGCAAAGTGCTTGAGCATGTGTTGGTGGAATATGAAATGGTGTGATGCATTTGCATGGAAAGGTGGAAAGTGGAATAGTGAAGAACGGTCTTCTATTCTTAGGAAAGAACCTTAGCCTTTTCGAAAGAGGAAAATAAAACAGCAACCAAACAACAAAGAAAACTATGCACAAATAAAAAACATACCTTTGGTTTTTGACTAAAACATGACAAATACCAAGATGCTTTCCTGTGCAATGTCAAAATTGGAATTTGGGGAAATTGCAAGCACTTAAAAATGGAAGTTTTCATCTTATGGCACATCTTTGGACAAATGTACAAGGATGAACGAAAATATGTAATGAAATAGCAAAGGCTTGAAAAATGTGGAAGATTAATAGGTTTGAAAGAATTTGAATCTTCAAACAACTTCTTGACCTTTTCAATACTTGCAAATGATGGCTTTTAATCAGCAATACATGAGGTGTTTTTGGATGGGGATGCCAAAATGTGATCTTCAAACCTCAAATATACAAAATGTTTTTGCAAATCTGATGTATTTAGGACGTTTTGGGAATAAACGTGCCTTTGCTTTGGCAGAACATGAAACATCTTTTGCAAGGAAATGCAAAAATGTGACCTCCAATACTAATAACATTCATTAAAACTCAAAGACATGCCCTTCTCTAGATGGATTTCATGCATTGGGATGGACAAATCTGGACATTCTTACCAAAAGCATGCCCTTGTAGATCAAGAACATGGACTTTTTGGCTCTTGGAAGCAAATCCGTGGTCTCAAAGTGCAGATGCATGTGATGGAATATAAAATCACATTTTATTAGAGGCTTTACATGTTTTAAAATGCATATATATGGAGTCAAGAGGCAAATCACATTCTTGGGAGCCCTTTACATGTTTCAAAAATTGTCAAAAGAATGCAAGAAGTGCAATATCACACTTTCCAATGCCCTTTCTATGCTCCAAAAACAATGCATTTACCTGTTTTAAAACCTTTTGATGCAAATCACACTCTTGGAGGCCAAACACATTTAAAAAACTTTACTTGTTTTAAGTGTTTTAAAATGCTTCTCTAGTTCAAATCACACTCTCTCAAGGCAATTACATGTAAACGTGAAAATGGGTTGAAAGTTGATTTTGCACAACTTAAGTAGTCAATTAAGTACATGTTCGATTGATTTTTGAGGAAATATCACTCAATTGGGTCAAAAATATTATTTACACTATATAATTAATATATGATGTGCAAATATTATTTCAAAAAGCAATATTTAATTTAGACTAAAAAATAAATCAAACTCTATAGTTAATAAAGTCACCAAAATGAAAAATTGAAGTGATAAAGTAACTTAAAAACATAACATAAAGTGAATTTATGTTATATTTTTTAAAAAGTGAATGTTAAGATTAAAATATAACATGATATTTTAAATTATGCAATTGTATCTAGAGAGTCCACCTTTTGGGCACTTAAATTGTCATATCTTTTTGACTACCAAGCCCGATTAAGCCCTAAGATATATCGAATCAAAATGAAAACCAAAAGCAAGGAGTTGAACAAAACCAAAAGACCAAAACAAACACACTCAAAATGTTAAAAAAGGACATTAAAGGCTTAAAAAATCAAGCACATGCTTATTAATAACAAAAGCAAAAAGGACTTGACAAAAGCTTTCAGTAAAAGTATTCATTATACCAATTGGGATTGATTGATTGATCAATGTTATCCAATTATATTATGAATTAATCTCGGAGAAATGTGAAACCAAGTTGAAAAAGTTTCGTACTATTACCTACATTTTGTGATGACAAAATGCAGGACAACACTTATTACTAATTTATCTACAATTTGTATCTTTATAGCATGAGTTAATATAATTCAATTTAAGAATATTAAACATAAGTTCAATTGCACATAATTAGTTAGACTTACATGGGGACATTACAAACACCTCTGCCATTTTGCCAAGCCACCGCGAGGACGAGTACGTAAAATTCTGTTTGAAATGTTACTATGAATATGTACTATGTTGAATGCTCAATGGTTTTGGTTTGTGTTTCAATTTTGCTATGTTCAAGTATTTCAATTTGTTATGTTATAAACTTATACTGAAACATCATTTTACAACCAGCTTTTCAAGTTCTATATGTATAGTATACAACAGTAACCCTCCCCCCGGCCATCCCGAAATTGAGGCCCTTTGTCCCTTCCTCCTGGAAACTTGTCCTAATGTCTCGACATACCCAAGCACTTGTGTTACACTCCGGATATTATATTGGTCACTGGCAAATAGAATGAAGTATGCACAATCAAACTGGAAATTGAAGAGAGAATAATAGACATGAATAAGAGCTTGACTGTGGGCACTTTATTCACATATCAAAATAACAATGTTATTTCATATTTATATTCATATAGACTAAATTAGACCAAAAATATTAAAAAAAAGTAAAATAACATTTTTTTGGCCAAAGTCTGCCTGAGTTTTGCTGCGTTTAGTCAAAGTTGCTGTAAATTCTGGTAAGTTCGGTCCGGGTCCCTCTATGAGAATTTGAGACAAATTTGGTCTACTGCAGTTGAATTTCCAGCAAATTTGATAAAGACAAGATTTTGCTTGAATTGAACCAGACTTTGCCATGGCCGAAGGCAGATCTGGTAACATAGAGAAAAAACAATAGTTGTGTATTCTAATATATGAATTTTGGTAATGAAGAGTCTTGGGATTGTTGGAGATTTAAATATTGAAGCATACAATGTTTTTGGGACAAAATGGTAGAACTTTTTAAATTTCTGGCCACTGTCAAGGTTTCTATCGTGGAATGTGATGGGCTCAATATATAATGTGTTATGGATGAATATAGAAAACAAATTGAGGGTGTCGGATTTTCTAGTGAATTTTTTGGCTCAAGATAATTATTCCAGTGTTCATTTTTATATTGTCTCGTTGCTTTGACAAACGTCTATAAGGTATTCCAAAAAGCCACTTGAAACTAAAGTTTGGTTCGGGCATCTGATGAGCGGCTGCTATACCACATTAACAACTTGTTATTTTCTGATTATTGCTATTAAATGAATTTAGTTTTATAATGGCTTCCTTGAGATCATTAGTCTAAGGGACCACAAATCACAGTCTTATACTAATTCCATGTTTTCCGTATCTGAGTTTTCTGCTATGAATCTTGACAATCAAACTAGCAGTCTGCTTATTATCCTCAATAAATTGTGCATGTTGTCATCCTTCAAGATCACTTCGTACTGAGCCTAACTGCTGTGCACTCAAAGTGAAAGTGCCATTCAGTCTCAATCACACCTGCAAATCCTCTCCTCCCACTCCTCTTTGGGCCTTTTCCATCTACCTTTATCACATTTGAGATGATGTGCACCTGTCCTCGGCTGAGCTGCTAACACCTTAATAGCTGTCTCTAGGTAAGCTTTATACCTATGTTCTTGTGATGGGTTGAACACTTTGACATAATGCGCTTTTTCTGACCCCTGTTATTAGACCACATGACAGTCTGAATTTTTCCCATGACAAACTTCTTTATTTCCCCATTGGTATCAGGGAAATCTTGTAGCTTGATGCTCCATGTGGTTAACCACTTTATGTTTTGTTTCATCAAAGTCTTCTTGCTGTGAGCCAAACCCTCTTTCATCACAATTTTGAGCCATTTTTAGTTATCTATGTTTTCATGTTTCTATAAATAGCTTATCAACTGAGTTATGGCTGCCACCTCCAACGGGAAAATACCAGCTTCTGCTAATAGAATTTCATATGGCACTGAGGTCTTGACTTTGATACTGCTAGTGATTAAGTGCTTCTGGATCCCCTCAGTTGGTCTCAACCCGCACTATGTCATGTTGCTTTCTGAAACCTCGCAGCTGTAAAGAACAACTATTATTATAATCCCTTACTAACTTATTATAGATTTGATTCTACATCACTTTCCTAATTATAATCCCTTCTCAAGCACACCTGATTTAATCACTCAAGGGTTTTCACACAGCCTTTTATTTTGTATTGTTTCCTAACTAGGCATAAATGTCAAATATCATAATGTTTAGATATGTGCTCAATGGTGTTAGTTTGAACTCAGAGGAACCATGGGACAATTGTACGGTCAAATTATTTTCTGAGGCTTTTGAATAGGAGTTGGCATTAAGGGCTTGTGCACATTTTTGGAGAAAGAGTAATACAACTTTGTGTTATGAGAATTTCAAAATTCTCAAGGTTATATTGAAAAGATATTTGTTTGTTTGAAAGTTCTCTCAAGAGATTTATGGGTCACCTTATTTGGAAGTCAATAACTAGCAAAGGTTACTAGCAAGAAGTTTTTTTGTCACCTGATTTTGAAGTCAATAAACTGCAGAGATTACTATCAGACGAGTTGGAAAATTTTAAAACTTAATGGTAATTTTTGAGAATGGTCAAGTATCCAAAACATGCCATTGTGAAATACCTCTTATGTGCTTACATTTTAAGATTCACCATATTGACACCACAGCTTTTGTTGCTCCAATGCAAGATAAATTTTTGCGTGAAATTAATTAAATGCAAAAAATATTATCTTGCATATGTGAGTTATAAATTTTAGGTTGCCTGTATGTTTTGGCACTCCCAGGTGTACTGAATAATTGATATACTATCTGTATAATGAGGCACACCCATTGTTTTATGCAGCATGTGAATTCTAGTTTGTCTTTTCTGTACACTGTAAGATGGCTTTGGTTTGATTACAAGTTGAACCCAATTTTGCTGGTATTTTTCAGGACTCCCTGGAGTGTGTTTTGTTCTTCCAGATTCTTATGTGGATGTGGAAAATAAGGATTATGGAGGTGAGTGTGTGACTGCCAGTGCTTGGATTATGTATGTTCCTCTTTTATATTGTTTGTCATCATTTGATCTTTTCAAAATCTCTTTCTCAATAATCTTGGTTTTGGCAATCCAGCGGAGCTATTGGTTGATGGAAAGATTGTTGAGAGGTCACCTGAAAGACAACGGCGTGTTACTCCACAACCTATGCGGAACAACAGTGATAGACCCAGATACAATGATAGAACAAGATATGTCAGACGACGAGAGAATCAGAGTCAAGGTAGTATTAAACATGTCTAAATGCCAATCTGTCTGCATTTTTTCTAATGTTCACTGGTTTGTTGCTAGAGTGTTACAAACATTTGTCATTGATTGCACTCTTGCTTGATTATTTCTAAACATTGGTTCAACGATGTTCTTAGAGCAAGGTCATGCATGTGCCATTGAGTTTTCTGTATGAAAAGACTCTTGTTCATTTTTAAATTTTTGCAGGCCGATGAGCAGCATTATTTTCCCTCAGAACTGGAGAGTATACAAGAGTGGTTTAACCTTTTACTAGAACACCGCCATTCCTCCAATGTTATATAATTGAAATGGCTCTTATACCATTTTGATATAAGATTCTTAAGGCACTTGAATAGAAGATTCTAAAGGCACTTGAAAATGAGTCATTGGAACTGGTATGTTCAAAGATTTTGTTGTGGGAATCCTTATTCCCATTTATGTGGGTTTGCTCGTTCCCCTAGGGACTGGCGAAGCTGTTTTGTATGTAATAACTCACATTACAACTTTATGTTAATAGACTTGCTTGATTTTGGCACCAAATGGAGATCTAAAATTTTTAGACATGGTATATATGAGTCTGCTGGCATGTCTTGAGCTAGTCTGTTGTTTTGAGGATGTGGTTCTGCTTTATTTAGTTTATATTAGAGTTATTTGGCATTAAATGGAGACTTGGATGTGGTTACTTTGGACCATCAATTAATGTGTTTATTAAGGGCATGTCTAAGAGTAATCTGTTATTTTAAGGAAATGGTTTTGCATTTGCAACGACCCATGACATTTCAAAACTAGCCTAAATGATATGTCGAAGACTAATCTGGTGTTTGAGGTTATGGGTTATTTTCTTGAAATGGTATAGGATGTCAGAACTCGTGCTTGAAATAAACTAGTAAAGTATGTCTAAGAGTAATCTGTTGTTTCAAGTATGTGGTATGTGGTTCTGCATTTGCAATTGTGTATATGGCATTTCAAACTAACCTAAGTGAAATGACATGTCTAAGACTAATCTCCTGTTTGAGATTATGGTTTATTTTTTTGAAATGGTATATGGTATATGCAAATGTGCTTTTAGCACTAACCATGTAATTTAAGTTTGATTCCCTCTTGTTCTCTGTACTTGCAAAGGGTAGGCCATTGCAGCAGCCACTTCTTTTCATGAAGATAATTCCAAGATTTGCCCGTAGTTATATGATTTGCGTATAAACACCAATAGTTTAATGGGAACAACTGGCTTATTTAAGCATGTTTTTGCTTTTACATAATGGGTTACTTCACGTTGTTACAAGTGAGTGAAATTTATTGGGTTAAAATGGGAGGAGTTGAGCTCGGCTTATCATTAAATATATAATTTTTGTTGGATAGTGTAATCTTATCAATTGAATCAAATCAGTTAAATTATTTTCATATTTTTATTTTTATTAGTTAGTGAATTTGGTTCTAATTCTTCTGCAACATTGAAAGTACACGTAGACCCTTCCTTCTACCGAGAATCAGAATTTTCTAACAGTGGGACGAGAGTTATTACATGTTATTCCTCAAAATTGTAGTTGATTACGGTTTAGAGTTGTCAACAATTGTTTGCCTGGATCTCTCCCCTTATTGCACAAAAACAAACAAGATCAAGATTAAGATCAAATGGAAATTTAAGTCAATTATCTACAATCTATAATGGGTTTCAAACATCTTCCAATCTAAATTTGCTTCATATAAAGCATTGAAACAAGTTGTGTATGGACCAAAATCAAAATGTACTCCATTCAAATCTCCAACAACAATCCTTCCTTAGGTCAACAAGTGACCATATAGGCTCGAGGCCACTACCAATCATCTCTCCAATTGAGCAAAACTGAATTATGAATTATTTGGTCATTGGAATTTGAAATTGACAAAAAGTTGTCAAACACAACGACAAACAACATTTGAGCATTTTTTTTGCATTTGTCACATTATGGTGATAAACCACCTTAAAAACATCACAATAGGATCATTAAGATTTCCAAACCCATTCACAAACTTATGGCTTGTTTGTGTAAGGTTTGACCAATGTTGACCAACTTTGGTCTCTTTAGGACTAATTGATCAAGTTGACCTAATAGTCTTATTACAAACATAAATGGCCTAATGAGGCCTTATTACTACTATGAACAAACACTCAGCCTTGATAAACAATCATATTGATCCCCTTGTGTTGATCAAGGATCACCAAGGTGCCCTTGCACTATACTCTTCAGGATGGAAATAACTCAATTCTCCTAAGTTTCCAATAGTTGTACACTTATGCTTCAAGATATCTACCTCAGGCATCTAGGTAATTTCAAAATGCTCTTTGTATGTGCAAAGGCTTATTGGTAGTGTAGTACATGCATTGTCATTTGCACCCAAAGTTCCCTGGAAAGCAACTAAATATGATACATTGAAGATAGGTGAGATATCGATACCAAGGTTTAACTCAATTTCATAGGCATTAGGCCTAAACTTATGCATGATCTTTCATGGTCCTATCTTCTTCATGAGCAATTTTGCTGGTTATCCCTTAGGTAATCTCTCCTTTAGGTAGCCATGACCAAGTCATCGACCTTATATTGCACATCTCTTCTCTTAAGGTCCACTCAATCCTTGTACTTTCAAGCAGGTTGGTCTAGGATTGCCTTCACTTGATCATGAATGCCCTTCATGACTTCTAAAGTGATTAGATCTTATATTAGATATGAACTGTGTATATCTTTTCAATTTCTCGACTCTTGAGTAATATGCTTATTGACTAATGTTTCTCTTTTGCATGCTATGATTAAAATCTATGATCAAAATGAGGATAATATTTCTCAAATAAAAAAAAAATATTGAAACAATACAAATGAGCTCTTGTTATTGTATTTATGAATCATAATGTATTATCATAGACTAATTGTACTCTTTAGAGGTTTTCACTACTTGAATTCAGTGTTCCTCTAGTTCTGATTGTATCTAATATATATCCCTTAAATAGTGTTGGTTCATTACATTAAACCAAGGGTGATAACTATCAAGGATTTACACAATAATTTGCAATTACAAATGTGAATGGTTGATACCATAATTAACTATATGTATAAGTAATGATATCAGACTTGATCTGATGAAAATCTCTAATTGTATTTGGAAAATGATCAATGATAATTTGCAATGTTAAATGTCTAACAAACATGCATATTGATATTATACTTGCAACTAATATAATTTCAATCTTATTTATGAATGATAATTAGTTTCAAAAATACGGTCAATACAATGACACTATTTCAAGCATATATATATATATATATATATATATATATATATATATATATATATATATATGCACATAATTATATCACAGTATTGATAATTATCATTCATAATCATCTAACCAAAGCTATCATTTTCAACACTCCCTCTTAGCTAGGGAAGATAAAAGTTTAATCAAGTTTAGATCATAATAATATCACCTTACTCGTGATATCAAAGGATATGCTATGTTTTAGGAACATCAAATCACTTGGCATTCTTCATAATACAAATATCCATATTATGATATGTGCACTGACATTAAGTCTCATGAAGTCTACGACAATAAATCATGGTATATCATGGATACACTATCCACCATGATTATCTCTTAAGGACCATAATGATCTTCAAAGGATATCAAATCTCATGATATGTATCAGAATGTCCAAGAGATAATAGCTATCATGACATGTCTATGGATATCAAGTCACATGGTATCCATTATGATAGTGAAACAAATCATTGTAACATTGTCACCTTACAATGTCAAATACAAGTGTTCATTATCTGAAAGATTGCCACATTTTAATAATGTCCACAAGGGCCCCATAAAGTGACACATGACAACAAAAGAGGTTACACATTAAACATCTTTTATATATTAGTACAAATAATTAATAATTTTGAGACTCAATGTCATGTTTGAGTTACATTTTCAATCATACCAAGTTTATTTCGAAATTGTTCAACTTTTACCATCAAGAGAGGCTTGGTGAGAATGTCTGCTGTCTGATCACTTGTAGTATTATACTCCAATCAAATCACATTCCTTTCTACTGTGTCTCTATCATAGTGATAAGCTATTTCTATGTGTTTTGATTTATCATGCAACAATGGATTTACTGAAAGCTTGATACAACAGATTATTAGAGTGGATAATAGTAGGATTTAGGGGCTCACCAAATAATCCCACAAGCAATTTCTTGAGCCATACTACTTTTCTTGCTTCCATAGAGGTTGCAATGTATTTGGCTTCTGTATTTTTGTATCATGCTTTTTTGAGTCAGTGTATCCATATAGATCTAGATCTATATTTTTGTATCTAAGACCATACCCAATTGTACCTTGAAGGTATCTTAGAATGTGTTTGCAACAACAAGATGCATCTCCTTTGGCTCACACATAAATTGGCTAAGAGCATTCATTGCATAACATAGATCCAATCTTATGTTGACCAAATACGTTAGTGATCCAATTATCTGTCTATAGAGATTGAGATCTGAAAATTGTGAATCTGCTAGTGCTTCCTTCAATTTGTACAAATTAGTTTGCAGGGGTGTAGACATGGGCCCACAGTCCAACGTTCCAAACCACTTTAGAATGTCAATTGTATACATTGAGAGATTAGGTGATGTGTGTGTGATTAACAAGTCATCAACATATACTATAAGTATTAACTTATTGCCATTAATTACATTAAAGTAAAGATTTGGGTCTACATCATTCTTGGAAAACCCTAGTTCCATAATATAGTGATTAATTCTCCCATATCAGGTTGTGGGGGGCTTGTTTAAGTCCATATAAAGATTTCTTTAATTTGCACACATGTGATTCAACATTATGTATCACAAAACTTTTAGGTTGTTCTAAATAGACTTCTTCTTTAATTGTCTCATTCAATAATGTAATCTTCAAATCCATTTGTTGAATCTTCCAGCCGTTAGATTTGGTTATAGCTGTTATTTCTCTAACTAATGTGTAACAGGAAATAGGTGCAAAAGTTTCTTCATAATCAATAACCTCTTTTCATGAGAAACCTCTGGCAACAAATTGCGTTTTGTGTTTCTCAATACTTTCTGTTTGCAACATGTTTGATTTTGAAGAGCCATTTTTCAGAAACAACAAATTTCCCTTTTGTTCTTGGTTCTATGTCCCACACATCATTCTTTATAATGGGTTGACAATCTTCTGTCATAGCATCTTTCCATACTTGATGTTCGAGATCTTTTGTAATACAAGTTAGTTATGATTTGATGATCTCACTACTCAAGACAACATACTTAGAGAATAAGTGGGCTCTCTTACTTTCTCTAAAAGTTCATTTGGGTGTTGCATAATTTTCAGCTTCCTTAATCATCTTTCTAGCCCAAAATGGCCTCATTTTGTTATTGTTAAGTTTATCTACTAGACTAGTCTGATTTTCATTTGTAGTTTCTTCGAGAGACTCTCTATGAACCTAAAAAGCATGATCCTCCTCCATATCTTTAGGAGGACCTTCTATTTCTATTTCGTGGGAGCTCTTGGACCTCTTGAAAAGAATGTCTTCCTCAAAGATGACATCTCCACTAAGTTCAATAAATTTATGTCCCAGTATGTATATTCTGTAGGATTTTGATGTTTCACTATAGCCCACAAAAATCCTTTTCTTGCCAATGGGTTCTAACTTAAACCTCTTTTCTTCAGGTTTATCTACTAATGCAGACCAATTTTCATTTATAGTTTCTTTAGGAGACTCTCTTTGAACCTAAAATGCATTATCCTCCTCCATATCTTTTGACAAACCTTGTATTTCTATCTCATGGGAGCTCGTGGACATCCTAAAAGAAATTTCTTCCTCAAAGATGACAACTCTGCTAAGTTTAATCAATTTTTGTCTAAGTATGTATATTTGTAGGCTTTTGATGTTTCACTGTAGCCCACAAATATCAATTTCTTACTAGTGGGTTCTAACATAGAACTCTTTTCATTAGGCACATGGATGTAGTTGGGACAATGAAAAATCCTTCGAAGACTTATGTCAGGTTTGACACTAGTAAATGCTTCTTCATGAATTTTGTTATCTAGGAGTGAGTGAGGACATCTATTTTGAATGTAGACAATTATTCTAGAGGATTCAAACTAGAAAGAGATTTCTATGTTTTGATTGAACAACATGACTCTAGCTGCTTCTACAATGGTCAAATTCTTTCTTTGAACAACTCCATTTGGTTGTGGATTGTAAGGTATAGTAAACTCCCTCTTATTCCCAACCTTCACACAAATTTCTTACAAAATTTCAAAAGTGTATTCCCTCCCATTATCTCTTCTGAGTATTTTAATTTTCTTCCTAGACATGTTTGCTGCAAGACCTTTGAGTTCCTTGAATCTTTTAAGGATTTCCTCAGACTCTTTACATTTAAGGAAGTATATCTAGTTCTTTCTAGAAAAATCATCTACAAAGATTATATAGTATAAGAATCCTCTTATGGAGGGTATAGAAATGGGACCACATAAGTTAGAATGAACTAATTCTAGTAAATTTTTAGTTTTACTAGTGCTATTTTGAAAATTCCCCTTTGTATTCTTTCTTAGGGAATAACCTGTGCATGCTCTTTTATGAGACCGATTTAGTTTGGGCAACCCGATCACCATTTTCTCTATTTAAGGCAAGGTGCAAAAATGGAGATGTCCTATTCTTCTATACTAGATTTCATTTGAGTTAGAAGTATCATGGATGAGGGCTTGATTTTAATAAGTGCAAAGTTTGTAAAGAAACCCTTGTCTTATTCCTATAATATGTGCTTTACTTATGGTGGAGTTCTTTGTCCACGCCAGAACCTTTCCATCCATAAAGGTTACTCTATACCCTTTTTCTTCAAGTATAGAAATAGATACTAGGTTTCTTTTTATCCAAGGTACAAATAGTAATCCAGAGAGTTGAATTTATATGCTCAATTTCAAATAGATGGTGCAAGTTCCAATCCCCTTTACTAGATGGTCTGAATCATCCCAATACTTCATCAGATTCTTCTACCACAATGTCTAAATGTTCTCTAAATCCTGTAACATGTCGTGAGGATCCACTACCAATCACCCAGGTGTTGAGTTTATTTAAATCTTGGCTTGACAAGGCTAAATTGAAGACAAGTTTTTCTAAATCATGATCTATGTTAGGTCTTCCAACTTCAACAAAAGGGACTTGATGTTTTTCTCTATTAAGGTACTTGACTGCATAATGTCCATATTGATCACATCTAAAACACTATATTTGAGATATATCCTTTGTCTTCTTTGAAGGTTCTTCCTTATGTGTTTTTATTTCTTTCAAAACTCTTGTTTTCCTTCTTAGGAGAGTTAGTGTTTAGTACATGAATACCCCCATTTATGGAATTTTGGTTGTTTCCTCTAGTCATTACTCCAGATTCTTGATGCAAGTAATCCATTTTCAATCTATCAAATTTAGGGAGTTTTGATTGTGCACTTAATCCTTGAATAAATGATTCCCATGATGTTGGGAGGCCTCTTAGAGCTATTAATGTTACCCTTTACTGTCAATATGATTATTGATAGTTAAAAGTTGATCTCTCAATTCAGTAATTCTCATAAAGTGTGCAGTTACAGATTCTACCTTATTCATTTTCATATGGTGAAGTTGTCTTTTTAGTGCAAGGATTATACTAGTGTTGTTTATTTCATATGAGTTTTCAAGAGATTTGAGCATTTGATATGATCCCTAATGACATTTACAATCATTTTTATAGCCTTCTCGTTGTTCTTGATCCATTGAGTTTTCTCGAGATCATTCTTTGGCTTAGACATGTTTGCTTTAAAAAATGAATCTAGTTAATTTTCTCTAACCATCACCATAACTCTAAGCTTCCATGATATGAAGTAGGTTTATCCTTCAAGATGATCCTCAAATGTGATAATACTTGACATTATGAAGAATGAAATGTAACTATTTGTTCAAAAGAAAAAATATATTTTGTATAATTTGAATTCTCAAATCTAATAAGATCTTCCTTAACAAGGCTCTGATACTATGTTAAAGTGATTAGATCTATTGTAGATTTAGATTGTGTAGATCTTTTTAATTTCTTGACTCTTAAATAATATGCTTATTGACTACGATTTCTCTTTTGAATGCTACAATTAGAATGAAGAAAATATTTCTCAAATACAAAAAGATACTAAAATGATACAAATGAGTTTTGGTTATTGTATTTACAAATTAGAACCTATTTAATGTAGACTAATCATACTTTAATAGGCTTTCACTAATTAACTTTAGTGTTCCTCTAGGTCCGATCAGATCTAATATATATGAGTAATTTCACTAATTGATTACGATGTTCCTCTAGACCCATTCATTATCATGTCCCTTAAATAGTGTCAGTTCATTACTTTAAATAAAGCCCAATATCCATAAGGGGTTACACAATAATTTCAATGACAAATATGAATGGTTGATACCATAATCAATGATCTATATAAGTGATGATATTTGACTTGACCTGATGAGAATCTTAACACTATCGATCATATCTTTATCGAAATTATATTTAGAAAATGATCAACGATGATCTACAATGTTAAATGTTTAATAGATAGGAAAATAAATATTATACTTGGAACTAAGATATGACATTTTGATTTGATTATGAATGATAATTGGTCTCAAAAATAGGATCAATACAGTGACATTGTTTCAAGAATTTAAATAAATATGTATGTATATCAATATACATAATGTGTGTACACACACACACACATGCATATAAATATATCATAGTATTAACAATTATCATTTATAATCATTTGACCAAAGCTATCATTTTCAATAATGGAAACAACAAAATATTCTCCTTGAGTACTTCTCCTATCCAAGATGGAGATCCTTGAGCTCTAACACCCCTTAGATGAAAACCATAAATAATCTCAAATGGACTTCTCCTTGTGCTCCTATTCATAGAATCATTATAGGCATATTTAGCTTGAATTATCACCAAGTCCTAAGCTAATCCATGTTTCTTAGTAAGGCATTTGAGGAGGTTTCCTAGTGATCTCTTAACAAATTTAATCTGACAATTAGTTTGAGGATGGTAGGCTTATGAGAAAGATAATTGGGTCTCTAGCCTCTTCCACAAGGTTCTCCAAAAATAGCCCACAAATTTGTAGTCTCTAATTGTCACAATATTGAGTGGTAATCCATGAATTTTGACAATCTCCTTAAAGAATAGATATGCATAACTTGTGCATTTACATGGCACAAAATGAGCCATCTTACTCAATTTTTCAACAATGACAAACACACTACTATAAAACCCCTTGGATTTTTAGTGAGACCTAGCATAGGATCCATACTAATGCCTTCCTAAGGCCTATTGGGAATAGGAAGTAGTTGATACAACATGACATTAGAGTAAACACCCTTTTCTCTCTGATAGATAGGATAACATGATTTTATTTTCTTACACTCGTTTGTACCTTTGGCCAATAAGTAAAATCTTGTCACCTTTGCCTTGTCACCTGGCCAAAGTTGTCCTACACTTCCATTGTATTTTTACCTTCCAATGTTCTCCTTCATCAAACATTTAAGAAAAACACAAAAAACCTCCTTTGAACAACAGAACATCCTGCAACATGTAATCAAAGAAATCAATATGAAAAGTATTAGGAAAAAATGAGAAAACTTCATATACTTCGTTGAAGTTACTATCATCCTAGACATCTTTTTAAGGGATTCAATTTCCGTGCTTTGTGTAGACACCTAAAAATCCTTTAGAAAATAATATTTTTATTTTTTGAAAAAAAGTTTCTGATGACATCATCATTTATTAATTAATTAATTATTTAATTAATTAATTTATTTTTATGCCATTAAATCCCTTTATCTTAATTAAAAATATTTAATTAAGGAATCCCTCCCAAAAATGTTTAAATCTTATTTAAATATTATTTCCTTATTTATTAATTATTTAATTAATAAATTGACCAAAAAACCCAAAATAAATAAAAAAATTATTTTTTGCCCAAAACTTGGCCATTTTCCTTAAGACCACTAACCTCTTCCAAAATCTTCTAATCCTTCTTTAATTTTGATTAAAGGCTAATCCCATCATTTCCTACCCCTAATCCCAACTCAAAATATTTAATTAAGATTAAATATTAATCCTCATGTTTATTAAATAAGTTTTAATAAATATCTCCTCAACCCAAACCCTTGAAATAAATAAAACTTTATTTATTTCCTAAAAATATAATTTATCCTCATCCTAAGAAGTTCTAGACTCTTCTACAAAGTCTTCATCCTCATCCTAGGAAGTTCTAGACTATTCTAGAAAGTCTTTATCCTCATCCAAAGTCTAGACTCTTCTAGAAGATGTCTTTAAACCTAATCCTAATCCCCTCCTAACCTTGTCACATTCTCTAAACATGGGTTAAGACTTACTAACCCAAGCCAAAGTTAACAAATATCTCCTCCTTCACCCACCCTCATTAAATGCCATCCACTTGCCTACCCCTAAGCTAATCCTAAACCATCCTAATCCATCCTCTAATCATTTGCACAATCCTAAGCAAGCTTAAAACCTTCCTAATCAAGCCCAAGTCGAAATTCCTCTCATCTCCTTCAAAATATCCCAACCATAAAACTTTATGAAGCCCACTAGGCCATAAATGACTCTTCCAAGCCCTTTTATTGCTCTTACAAGCCATTATGAGGGTCTTTATGAAGATTTTATCCCTTGAGCCTCCTTTGTTGACTCATCCTTCCCCTTTTCTCCATCCTCTCACCCTGTGACATGTGTCACTCCCTGATTGGCTGTAAGGAAGCACAATCCATGTGCTCTCCTCTCATGCAATGTGAGCCCTCCATGATCTTTTTCCCATCCTTGCATCTTAGTCCTCAATCCCTCAAGCCTCTTGCCTATAAATTGGATCCTTCCCCTTTGCAAAACAACACAATCCATGAAGTAAAGTCATAATGCCATTTTAAGAAGCCATTTTACATCAAAACCATACACTCACACCCAAATTCCAACTCCATTTGAAGCCCTTTTTGAAGCATAAGCTTGAGCATACATCCTATCTATTTAGATAAAGCCACTCAACAAGAGAGCTTCTTATTGAGAGAGTCCATTAATGGCTCATATTCTCAATTGAGAGCTCATCTTAGTCTATCTTGAAGTTTATGAATTTTGTTTAGTTTGTAGAAGCTTTATTTAAATTTGGTTTCTATTAGCATACTAACATTGCTCATATACACTTTGTACTTGAAGTTCTTGTATTGTGAGAACCCTTCTACTGAAAACATCAACTACCCTATTAGTAGCCCCCTTCTTACTCTTAATGATGAAGGTATATGGTTGTAACTTCTCCACCCATTTGATTATGCCTTTGACTCAATTTCTTCTGGCCATTTAGGAAGCTCAAAGTATTATTGTCTTTGAAAAATATGAATTCCTTGGGTGGGAGATAATGTCTCCAATTTTTTAGAGCTCGCACCATTAGATAGAGCACTAAATCATAGGCTGAATATCTTTGTTTTTCCTCATTAAAATTTCTTGGAAATGAATGTCACTATATGCCCTTCTTGGCTTAACACTACCCTAGTAGCATGCTTACTGGCATTACACTCTATTGTGAAAATTTTGTTGAACTCAATAAGTTTGAGGGCAGGTAATTCTACTATCTTCTTCTTTAAATGCTTAAAATTATGATTTGGCTTCTCTGTCCAAGAGAACTTGCATTTCATTTCTCCTTTAATGATGTCTAGGATTAGAGCACAAATGTGACTGAATCCCCTTATTAATTTTCTATAAAAGGTTTGTAAGCCATGAAAACTCCTAACATCCCCAAGTGTTCTAGGGGTAGGCCAATAATTCATTTTATATTCACTTACATATGTCCAAGTTGATAATCAACATTATATCATGTAACCTCTTCAACACTTGCTCATGGTGATTTAAATGCTCCTCCTTTGTCTTGCTAAAAACAAGCATGTCTTCAAGGAAAATAACCACAAATTTACCAATAAACTCTACCCATACCTCATTCATTAGGCACTTAAATGTGACAGGCACATTGATAAGACCAAATGGAATGGAAATCCATTCATAGAGGCTCTCATTGGCCTTAAAGGTAGTCTTCCATTCATCCCCTTTCCTTATCCTTATTTGATGATATCCCGATTTCAAATCAATTTTGGAGAAATAACAAGCTCCTCCTTGATAATCCATCAGGTCTTCAATTCTATGAATAGGAAACCTATACCTAATGGTAATCTTGTTTATAACCATTAAATCCATGCACAACCTCCATTTCCCATCCTTCTTTGTAGCAAGTACAATATGAACTACACAAGGAATACAACTTTTTCTAACTAAACCTTTATCTAAGAGTTCTTGGACCTACCTTGCCATCTCTTCATTTTGAAAAGATGCCATCATATAAGAAAGCTTGTTTGACAAGGTATAAATAGGTATGCAATTTATTTGATGAATTATATTCCTTACAAAGGTAAGGTATTTGGCATTTCCTCCACTATTATTCCCTTGTACTTATCTAACAACTACTGAACCTCCATGAGAGTCTCCTTCTCATTATCCTAAAACTTGGGACCATTAGTAGGCTCATAACTAAAGCATAACCCTAAGTATCTCTATCCTTCATGAGGCCTACAAACTCTTTTCCTCTTACCAACATAACATTTGAACTTGTCTCATTTCCCCTCACTTGTTCAATCAATGGTTCCATCATGTTGTGCCTTTACATCAAATTGACATGAACAACCTAGAAATAGATGAAAAAAATCCATAAAAATACAAAAAATCCTATCCTTATAATTCTCAATTTCAAAATCAACCCAAGACGTTCATCTACCATGAAACTTTATCCCTTATTCAACCATGATATCCTATGTGGACTTATATGAGGCAATCTTTGTAATTTCAATTTATCAATTGAGTCAAAATCTACAATTACTTTATAAAATTTAGTTTAGGATTTACACTTTTTCCTAAACAAGGACTTCTTTTGAGGGAGTTCTTGACTTTGTAGCCTTTTTAACAATGCTCTTTTGATCATCACATTCTCTCTATCTAGATCTAGAGTTGCATTACTAATAGGGGAATCAACACTTTGGTAGTCATCATCTTCAATTAGATAGTTCCTCCTTTCCCCCTCCTTTCCCCTCCATGTGAAGTTGAAGTTTTTTTGGAAACTTTCTCATGGTGTGCCCTACTTGGTTATAACTAAAGCATCTTCCAGTGAAGACATTGGGACCTGTTCTTGGTCCACCATTCCCATCCCTTCCATTGGGTCTTCTTCTTCCTCTAAAACCTTCACCTTTGAATCCTGAATCACCACCAGATTCTTGGTGACTTCTTTTTGCATTTTTATTTGATTTATTCCTCCCTCCAAACTCCCTTTTCCTCTGTATCTTCTACGCACTCTTCTATTATCCTTCTCACCTTTCCTCCCAAGTTTTTCTTTTTCTCTTGATGCTAGTTGAAAACATTCATCCATGGTCTTAGGGAGAACTATACTTATCCCATCTTGAATGGTGAAACTCAACCTATTTAGATACTAGGATACCTTATCTCTTTTATCCACAGTGTGCTTGGCACTCATAGTTAACCTATGGAATTATTTGGTATAAGAACCCACATTCATATCCTTTTGTTTCAAATTGTGTACTTTTCTAATAATGTGTATCTCATTATTTGTAAGCATGAATTTCCCTTTAAGAAAATCCACCATTCTACTCACTTGGCGACAACATTTTTTCCTTGTCTCTCCCTTTCACTATATAGACAATTCATCTAGATTAAGGAAAATCATTTCAACCTTGTCTTTGCAAATTCTCTATATTCAAAGAAATCCTCCATGGATTCTACCCACTTCATGAATACATCTCCATCTAACTTCCCATGAAAAGAAGAAACATCTAACTTTGGTTTAGTATGTCATGCTCAAAATCTAGGGAAAAACACACCATTTTTTTTAGTATTAATGTTTACCAAGCTAACAACTAAAGTGTAGCCATGTTAACAACTGTGTAGCGATATTGTAACATGATAAGTCAAGTATACATTTTGAGGGGCATCATGACTAACATCAATTGTGTGGTTGTCCCACCATCACGATTGATCTAGTTAACCTCCATCTATGAATTCAAAAGCCAAGATTCAGTTAATTCTTATTAACCTAAGTGTTCACCGTTAACTATCATGGTTTAAGATGTTAACATAAATAATGACTTAATCTTTAATTATAATTGCACATTTAATATCTATCATTATAACTAAGGTTGAATTCTTAATTGGATGCTAGTTGTCATTAATAGGTTAACTAAACCAATTTAGGTTTTATCTAAGGTTTGGTAAAAACAAATCTCAATATAAAATAAATGTTTGGCAAAGGGGGTTAAATCCAAACCCTACTTAAATGGTAATTCTATTAATGTCACTAATGTTAGATGAGATTAAATATCACCCTTAAACCAATCTCCTCAAACAATTAACTATTATTATTTTAATTAAACTTAACTATTTAATTATTTAGACCTATACATTTATTTAGTTAATCAAGATTATTAAACTTTAAGATCTAATTAAAATAAGAAAATTAAATACAATCTCCTATAGTTTGCTTTGATAATTCCCTAAAGTGTATTGTCCAAAATATAGATATTAACCCTTTTACAACATCAAATTAAAATATAGAAAATGATCACTTAATTATTAAAGATCACTTAATAACTTTATTACTATATAAATTAGATAAATTTACTACTTTATAATATACCTTTTAACTTTAATAATTAAATTCTTTTTAATAAATCTTGTTCCAACATCATTTTATTTTCTTCATTTAAATATCAGTCTCCTTGCAAAAAATATTTCAACAAATAAATTAAATTATTTTATTCTTCTAAAAGTTCCCCTATTTATATCCTACTATTATAAATGTCCTTCTTACTATAATACACAACAATTAATTTAGAAAACTTTATTATCTAAAATTTTCTTTAAATCTATATCTAAAAGTATCATGACTAAAAGAAAACAAAACACCTTTCAATATTAATTCATTACCTCTTTGAAAGCTCAACCCTAATTAGGGTTTCTTAAAAGTCCTTTATGAATATACTTATTTCTTTATGAAAAACATTTCTCTCTAACTTCCTTGTCTTCTCTATTTTTTCACTCCCCTAACCCTAATTTGAAATTACGGTTAGGGTTAATTTTTGAAATGTATTTTCTTTACTCTTTCTTTTCAAACCTTAATTATCTCTTTGTTTCGTTTTCTTTGGATGTGGATATTATAGGTCTTAATGAGGACAAGTGAGAATGTAGGCTTTGTTTTTGTTGTAGGTATATCTACTCTTTTGTAATTTTTTAAAAAATCTTTCTTTTTACTACCCACTTTGTTTGGTTGTAGGGAAGGGTTGCCATTTTATTGAATTTTTGTATTTTTTAAAGTTAAAAAAAGAAGAAGATTCAAAGTGTTGGGGAGGTGTTCTCCCCTATGTGTAGGTTTAAAGGTGGCTTGTGAGGCACTATGTGTTTGTAAGGATGTGGGAGCTTCTATGGAAGCCACCACAACCACTACCCTCCCTTCCAAAGGGAGGTTGCGACCCATGGGATAAAATCCTAAAAAGCGTTGTCATCTAGATTTTTTTGATAGTTTTTTAATATATATTAATAAATACACACATACATGACTTCACTCCTATTTTATACTTTACTTGTAAGTAGGGTTTCACTATTGTTGCATGATCAAATGATTGGGGGTTTTAGGAAGGGTATTGAAGGGCTAGTACAAGGGAAAACACCATAGTTTGGAGGATTTAGTATAGGGTTGGATGTTTCCAAAGAATTGAAGGCCCAGTTCGTGAGAGATAGAAACTGACAAAATGATGATACAACTTCACGGGCATCACATGAACTTTCAATGCCAAAAATGCTACATGGTTGTACAAAAGGTGTGTGGATAGACAAATTAGATGGGCTTTACATTGGCAGTGAAAAAGCACAAGGATTCTCATGGGTAGTAGGCTAGAAAGTGATGCAAACAACCCTAAATAATGGACAAAGGGTGGAGCAAACCACGTAGAGGACGTGTTCAATCACAAGTGGAGAGAATGGTGAATGTTGACGAGTTTTTTAGTGCATAGATGAGTGGTGAGGACATTGGAGTTTCAAAGGAACATCACATGTATGGGCATAATTGGATTTAATCAAAATCCAAAAGGACAAACCAGTTATGGTGGACATAGTTGATGCTACTGAGGAGAAAGTGAACAATAATGTAGATTTTTTTTTTCTAGTTTGGGATTGATAGGACATTTTAGGGGGATTTGGCCAATTCTTATGACCTCCATACATGGATTTTAGAGAAATGGGAGTCTATTTTGGAGGGAGACTAGATTTATCTATATGCTAGAGGTTTCTTCATTGTGGTTTTTGAACATATACGAGATAAAACTAAGAATTTGTGTGACAATATTTGGAGTTGGGGGAAAAATTATTCGCTAATGGTGAAGCCATGACATTGTTCTTTTTTGTCCAGCTATTGAAACTTTTGATATGATCCCATTATGGTTACAATTTCTAAATTTGCCTTTGTATTACTAGTTTGATTCTTGTCTTGAAGTTATAGGAAAATCTTTGGGAATTCTTTAAAGGATTGATTAAGGATTTTCAAATATTTTGCATTCCACTTATGCATGCATATTGGTAGAAATTGACATCTCTAAAGGTCTTCCTATAGAGATTAGGCTTAAAAACAAATGGGTGTTGGGTACAACCTCTAGATTATTAAGGGATAACATTAAGATGTAGGAGGTATTTTCAGATGGGCATAAGACAACCTAGTGTTCCAAATAGAGATTGACTAAGACAACCTCTTGGTGGAAAGATATCTCACACCATCACTATATGGTGGAAAAGAAGGAAAAGATGCAAAATAGTTATTCTCAAGTTGTGCATGGAGAGAATTTGAATGATAAGTGAGGAAACTCATGTCAAGGGATAAGGATAGTGTGGTAGATCCTAAGGGGGAGGAGAATGTAAAAAATATTATGGTTACACTTGAAGGAAGAGAGGTTCTCGAGACAAGAAAGGGGAACAATCAAAAGGACATTTGTAGCAACATGATATGATTGGTTTGGGTGAGGGATATAGTTTAAAGGCCACAATAATGGTATAACATAGTAAGGCATCCAAGGTGGAAGATGGGTGTGAATCTCTGATAGGGATAAAGAGGAAAAATTAAAAAAATTATTTGAGATGATCCTTCATTCTTAGAAGAAGGTTCGAGGTAAGTGAGTTTGTGATGGTTTTTTGTGTTGATTTTGGTGTAGCTTCTAGTGTTTTTGTGGAGATGTTTCTGGATGTTTTCCTCTCTCTTTGGGGAAATGCCTCCCCTTGGTGTAGCCATCTTTGATTCGGGCTAGGATCTAACCTAATTTGACTAATAAAATAAACTCATTACCAATAAAAAAAAGAAAAGAATAAAAAATACAAAAAAGGAAAAAAAGGAAAAAAATAAAAAATAAAAAAGAAAAGAGAAAAAAAAGAAAAAGAAAAAAAGAAAAAAAGAAAACACACACACACATACACACATATGCAAAACAACAATTGACTTTTATTATTATAAATAAATAATCTTTTCCCCTTCTTTTTTAATAAGGGTTTATGCAATATATACAACAAAATATAGGTATTTATGGATACAAACTCTTTTTGCACAAATAAGATACGAAAGAAAGTAGATCAATTACATTCTTAAAAAGAGAAATTAAAAAAATTTCTAATTTACTTGAATTCACATACATCTACAAATCTATAAATATAACCAAACAACAATATCCCAACCATGGCATTTACGATATGTCACCAAAGACCCATGAATAGGGTGAAGGTGGACCAAGTACCCAACATGAGAATGCTAAAATAAACATAAAATACAATGCCTTCACTAGGTTCATTTCCAACACACATACTTCTTTTTACTCCTAACGAAATCTCCCCTTATCGCCCCCAAATGTGTAAAACAAAATGGCAACATAGAGCCCATACTTCATGCCATATCTTCCTCCTCTATGAGGAGAGACTCTACACTACATGAGCTATCAAAAAACCCTTCACCCAAAAAGCTACTTCTTCCCTTCCAAAGGGGAATATGGCACTAACTTCCATAAACAAAACCATTCACAAGAAAGCAAGAAATAATAAGATCTTGAAATAAATGCATCCAAAAAAATCCAAGATACAACATGCATTCCACAATACTACAACAAAAATACATAGATACAAATTCTTCTATGGAAAGAGTGCACCCAAACTTGCTCCAACCTTATGGAAAAATGAAACTTGACGAAGTGCTATCATTCCCTTATCTTTTTCTTCCTTATCCAAATATTCCTCTAACTCTATCTCCAAACTAACGTGTCTCCAAAATTGGATAGTGGGTGAACAACCTACAAGTCCCACCAAAGTTCCTCTAAAAGGGATCCTACCATCTCCCAATCAACTATCATAAATGGGAAAAGACTCAAGAGTCCTCTTCCATTCTTGTCTCCTCTCATAAAGGTGAGGTAAACCAAAAATGGGGAAAAAAGGGATGAAATTATCGTGTTCTTATTTTTTCCATGTTTGCAAATGGGTACTTTTGGAGGGTGATAAATGAGTCTTAGGAACTTATTTGGTAAAAGAATAACCCCCAAACTAAGGCACACCTTACGGCTTAACTAATTTTGACCCAAAACCCACCGTAGGGTCTCATTAACCTCTAAAAAACCCACCTCGAGTTCACCTACAAGTTCAACATGATTCAACTCCACTGATGACTTCCTACTCAAGTGGGTCTCTTAGGGAACCTATAAGGTACTACCCTAGGTTAAGTTGTACTTACCAAACCTAAAATGGATATGTCATTGCCACATAAATATCACACAAGTGTCAATTGCCACCATAAATTCTATATCACATTAACACACTTGGCATGCCCATTTCGAAGAAAATAATTTACACATACATTAATTAACAAACGTTCAACCATTTATGGTTACAAAAAAAATGCAATATAAAGAGGTCTCATCTCTTCTTTATACTTAACCTTGGCTTTACTGTTTCACATTGGCCTAATCTTGGTTCTCTAATTTTATTTCCATTGCTAATATCCTGCACACTAAATCCGAACATCAGTAGTCTACGAAAAATCATACATATAAACAATATAACAAATTAAAAAAATTAACATGTCTAATTGAATTTACATAATCCATCAATCAAAACAATAACTATAATTCAATTTCATATTAAAGAACATGTGTCCATAAGGTATACACGAAAATCAAAACATCGTTCAATATCTAATCAATGTCAATTCCACTCTAGAACATAATTCACATGTCAAGTATAATCAAACCATAAAATCCATAATTTAATTTTCATCATCCTAATAATCATCTAATATACCAATAGTAAATCATGTCGAAATATTTCCTAACATCATCATCATAGATATTGAATCATCATAATATTAAATCACCACATAATGTCTAATGATACCAAGTCTTAGTCTCATAAGTCTAAATCTATACAAAAAGAATGTATCATAAGAGAGTTAAAACATAAAAGTAACAATTGAGCTATGACGCGTTGGGGTAGGACCTCAAATAGTCTGGGTCACCTCTAGGGTGTCTACAAACACCTTTTGATCTAGATCCAATTCCACATGAGCTTTTACTTCCTTCACTTATTCATCCTCATCTTATTAATCCACTAAATCCACTTTCTTCCCTTTGATTTTCCTAATTTTTTTTTTCTATTGTGGCTTTAAATTATTCTCTCATCCTTTTCTCCATCTCTGGGAGCTCTTTTGACTGATCTACCTTCTTTGGAGGCATTTTACAAATCCCTCATTCAAAATCCTCTACTTACATACAATGAACAAACAAACAATATTGGCTCTAATATTAATATGATGTAGATGGATCTGAACACTTAAATATCTTCTCATAAACAACCTAGGTTTTGTCTCCCTTTAGGGACTCTCTAAGACCCCCAACCAACCAATCCTTCTTGATAGGTTTATGAGTAGATTGAAATTTTCATAGTACACTTCTTTGTGACCCTCAACATGGGCAATTGAACTCTACAAGTGAGTTTTCCTGCTCATACACAAACTAGTACCAAAAACCTAGGCTGACCTAAGTGTTCCACCCTTGCATATCATAATCAAATAACTCCAATGACTTCAATACTTGTATACATGTTAAACACTTTTTTCACAACATAAATTCATCAATTAGACCCCTTGGATCCACTCTTGGCAACACAACATATGAGTTTCCCTATGCATAATAGAAGACCTACTAGCAGTTAGGCCTCTTAATTAAAAAATGCTTACTTATCTTCAAAACTCTCCACACATGCCTCCAAACAAAAATTGATTACAAGATATCCTTTCAAAATAAATATAATATTACATCTTTCTAGATCTAGGTTCTTCCTCTTGACTACAAAACCCAAAACCCCTCCCTTTGTAAGCCCGAATAGGCTTAAGGGTGCATTTACAAAGCAAGTCACCAAATTTCAATTATTTTAGGCCACCACCCATTACAACTTTTTTTGAGCATACATGGGAACACAAAATCCACTATCAATTTGGTCTCTACATCCTCCAATAAATTATCATACTCCAATTTGCAGTCACGAGGCTAGTCACATAAGAGATGCCTAGTCTTAATTTAACCCATTCCACATGATATCCAAGTGAATTTGCTTCCCATTATTTTGCAACATTAAAATTACATGTCAACCCTTCATTTTAAAAGAATGAGAATTTTCTAATAGTGGTATGAAGAGTTATTACATATTACCCTCAAAACTATAGTTGATTGAGGTTTTAGACTTGTCAACAATAATTTTCTTGGATCTCTCCCCTTATTGCACCAAAATAGACAAGATTAGGATCAAATTAAATTTAATTCAATTATCTACAATCTACAATCAGTTCCAAACAACTTCCAATCTAAATTTACTTCGTACAAAGCACCGAAACAAAAAATTGTTGTGTATAAACAAAAACCAACATGCACTTCTTCATGTTAGGATAAACCATGGACAGAAATAAAAATTACATGCAAATATAACCAATAACATAAAAATAATAGATCGCACAAAAATGAACACAAGGAATCAAGATTTAATGTGGTTCACCCAATCCCTAGGCTACGTCCACCAAACAACAAGTTTGATCTTATTACAATCCAGTGATTACAACCTGATTACAGTCCGTAATCCCTTACAACTCAATACCGCCGCAAGAAGCAATTTTGCATCACAACATAATGAAAAATACCTAACCCTAAACCCTTTTATACAAGCATTTTATGCCATTTTAGGGTTACAACATGTTAGCCTTATGTCGGCCATAATATGTCTACTACAATCTCCCACTTGGGGACTGATCAGGCTCCACACTAAACAACAATCTCCCACTTGGAGACTGATCCTATAGCAATACCACTACCACATGGGGCTCCCACTGGATCAAACCACCCTGGACTCTACTATTTTTTTATTCATGTTCAGTCTAGAAGACCAACCGAAGCTGAAGAGGAGTTCAGCTTCTCCCTTGTTACAACCTTTGTCAACATATCTGCTGGATTGTCATTTGTATGGATCTTCTCCAGCTTTAACTGTCCATCCTCCAAAACTAACCGAATGAAATGGTACCGCAACTATATGTGTTTTATCTTAGAACATAGAGCTTAATTCTTTGCAAGTTGAATGACACTCTGACTATCTATGAACAAATAATTATCCTTCTGAGGATGTCCCAATTCTTCCAAGAAGAACTGAAGCCATATCATCTCCTTGGTTGCCTCTGTAGCAGCAACATACTCTGCCTCTGTAGTGGATAGAGCATTAATCTTCTGTAACTTAGAAACCCAGCTCACAGCTGCCCCACCAATAGTAAAGACATAACCTATAGTACTCTGCCTGGTATCAATATCCCTTGCCAAATCTGAGTCAACATAGCCCTATAAATCAGTAGTAGAGCCCCCAAAGTGTAAACACTTATTGGATGTTCCTCTCAAATATCTGAGAATCCACTTGACAACATTCCAATGCTCAAATCTTGGATGACTCATATGCCTGCTAACGACTCCCATTGCATGTGCAATATGTAGCCTAGTACATACCATAGCATACATCAAGCTTCCTACAGCTGAAGCATAAGGTACCTTAGACATCTTATTCTCCTCTTCTTGTGTCTTAGGACACATCTCCTTTGTCAATTTCAAATGACTAGGTAAAGGTGTCCTGACAGCTTTAGCATTCTCCATAGAGAAACGTTGCAACACCTTCTCAACATAATCAGCTTGAGATAGTGTTAATGTTCTATTCTTCCTATCTCTGCAAATATTCATACCAAGGATTTTTTTTGCTACTCCTAAATCCTTCATAGCAAATGCATGTGCTAACTGGCATTTTAGCCCCTTAATATGATCCATGTTAGACCCAGCTACAAGCATATCATCAACATATAACATAAAATAATGTAGCTATCATCATCCAACCTCTTAAAATAAACACAGTAATCTGAATGACACCTATTATATCCATGCTCATGCATAAAACTGTCAAATTTCAGATACCATTGCCGAGGTGCTTGTTTCAAGCCATATAAACTTTTCTTTAATTTGCACACTAAGTTCTCCTTACCTTTGACCTCAAAACCCTATGGCTGAGCCATATATATTTCTTCATCCAAATCACCATGAAGAAAGGCTATTTTAACATCCAACTTCTTTAAATGCAAATCTTCAGTAGCCACAAGACTTAAAACAGTACGAATAGAAGTCATTTTAACAACAGGAGAAAATATCTCATCAAAATCAATTCCCTTTTTCTGTGCAAATCCTTTTACAACTAACCTGGCCTTAAATATTTTCTGACCTCCTTCCTCTTCTTTCAACCTGTAAAACCACTTATTCTGTAAAGCCTTTTTACTTGCAGACAACTTGCATAGATCCCATGTCTTATTTTTCAGCAAAGAGTCCATTTCATCTTTCATTGCAGACTCCCACTAAATCTTAGTATTCACCTGCATAGCTTCATCATAACTTTCAGGTTCACCAGCATTAGTAAGTAAAATAGAATACAAAGAGGGAAAAAATCTTTGTGGAGGTCTAATTTGCCTCGTTGACCGTCTAACATTCACCGGTGTGTGTGGTATTTGTTGTTGCAGTTGTTGCACATCATGAGGAATGGATGGAACATTAGCTTGTGGAGTATCATCCAACACTACATAATCATCTTCTTTCTTCTCATGTTGCTGCAATAGATCTTTGTACACCACTTTCTCATTGAATATGACATCCCGACTTCTAACAATTTTAAAATTTTCAAAATCCCAAAGCCTATAACCAAATTCATTGATTCCATATCCAACAAAGAAACTTTTTTTTGATTTAGCTTCTAGCTTGGTTCTATTTTCAGAGTCTATATGAGCAAAAGCTTCACAACCGAAGGTCTTGAGAAAAGAATAACTCACCTTCTTAACAGTCCATGCCTCCTCTGGAATACCACAGCCCAAAGGAGTAGAGGGACCTCTATTAATCAAATATATTGCAATATTGATAGCCTCCACCCACATGTGTAAGGGCAACCCAACATGCAATCTCATTCTCCTTGCGTGCTCCATTATAGTCATGTTCATGCGTTCAGCCACTCCATTTTCTTGCGGAGTCCTTGGAATAGTTTTCTATCTACGAATACCATTAGTGGAGCAACAATCTTCAAATTCATGACTGCAATACTCACAACCATTATCAGATCTAAGACATTTTAATTTCTTACCAGTCTCATTTTCAACCAAGCATTTCCATTTCTTAAAAGTTTGAAATACATCAGATTTCTGTCTAAGGAAATAAACCCATACTTTTCTAGTTGTGTCATCAATAAATGTAACATAATAATGAGAGCCACCAAGCGAAGATACCTGAGCTGGTCCCCATACATCTGTATGCACAAGCTCTAATTTCTCCTTTTTATTTTCCTTCCCAGTCTTTACAAAACTCACTCTCTTTTGTTTTCCATACACACAAGTTTCACATAAATCCATATTAACACATTTCAGACCTGGTAAAACTTTCTTTGAATGAAGTACTTTCATACCTTTCTCACTCATGTGCCCAAGTCTATTGTGCCACAACACTGTATCAGAATCTACAACAGCTATTTGTTCTCCCTGCTCAACTGCAACAATTGTTCCTGAACATTCATTTTTCTCTGAAACAATCAAAGTAGAAGGAACAATATGACGTATACAAAGATATAAGGTGCCTAATTTCAAACCTTTTGCTACTACAAGGGAACCTTTTGAAACCTTCCAATTTTTATCATTAAAAGTAACTACACAACCCTCATCACCGAGTTGCCCCGCTGAAATTAAATTCCTACTTAGTCTTGGAACATGTCTTACCTCATGTAGTAGCCAATGATTCCCATTCTGCAACTTAATATTAATTTTTTTCTTTCGAAAAATTTGACAGGGTTCATTATCCCCCAAATAAACAAGCCCAAAATCCCCTTGGACATAATCAATGAAATAACCTCTATTAGGTGTAGCATGAAATGAAGCACCAGAATCTAAAACCCATGAATCATTAACACTTTCTAAAGACAGAAGCAAAGCATCCTCTTTGGATTTGTTACTTACCACATTTGCCTCCTTGTCTCCATTTGATTTATCTCTTTCATTTTTCTTTCGATTCCAGCAATCTTTCTTTTTGTGCCTTGGTTTCCCACAGTACCAGTAGTCATTCGGTCCTCTTGATTGAGACCTCTTCCCTTTTGACTTTCCTCTTGATTTCCCACGATTTCCAGAGTTACTTCCTCTCTCAGTCATTCTGCCCCTGCTTTGTGCTTTCAAAGCACTTCCTAATGTAGATCCACGAGGATTTCTTACGAGTTTCCTCACTCAAAACAACACCAATCACATCATCATATTTTAGGGTACTAGATCCAGGAATAGAATTATTCACAGCCATTACCAAGCCATTCCAACTTTCAGGAAAAGAACAAAAAATCAAGAAAGCACTAATTTCTTCATCAAAATTGATACCCACAGAAGATAACTAACTAGTAATTGTATTAAACTCATGTAAATGATCTACAAAAGATCCACCTTCTGCCATTTTCATATTAAATAAACACTTCATGAGAAATACCTTGTTTGAAGCGGAGGGTTTTTCATACAATGTCGCTAGGGTTTTCATCAACTCTTCTGTCGTCTTTTCTTTTGTAATATTAAATGCCACTGATGGTGCCAAGCATAACCGAATAATTTTTAGTGCCTTTCTGTCCAAAAGATCCCATTCAACATCTGACATAGTTCCCTGATTCTTGGCTTTGCCTTCCAACGGCTTCCATAAATCCTTCTGATACATACAGTCTTCCATTTGCATCTTCCATAACTGGAAGTTTTGCCCATTAAACCTATCAACCCTCAGCTTACCTTCATCTGCCATTGCTCTCACTCAACCGTGAGACTCCCACTCAACTATGAAATTTTCTTGCAGAGGATAACTAAAAAATAACTAGGCTCTAATACCACTTGTTAGGATAAACCACAGACAGAAATAAAAACTACATGCAAATATAACCAATAACAGAAAAATAATAGATCACACAGAAATGAACATAAGGCACCAAGATTTAACATGGTTCACCCAATCCCTGGGCTACGTCCACCAAACAGAAAGTTCGATCTTATTACAATCCAGTGATTACAATCTGATTACAGTCTGTAATCCCTTACAGCTCAATACCGCCACAAGAAGCAATTTCACATCACAACATAATGAAAAATTCCTAACCCTAAACCCTTTTATACAAGTATTTTATGCCATTTTAGGGTTACAACATGTTAGCCATATGTTGGCCATAATATGTCAGCTACAACGTCAGCCACGACCCAAATTTTTTATAGTACTTTCCTAATTAGTCACCATAATCTAACACTTCATTCAAATTTGTAACAACAATCCTTTCTTACATCAATTATATACCATATATTTTTGAGCCCCACTACCTATCACTTCTCCAATAAAAATAATAATTTTGATTTATTTGGCTATTGAAATTTGAAATTGACAAAAAGTTATCAATGTTGCTAAGCAACATTTTGACAATATTGACAATATTTAAACATTGCTTGCATTTGTCACATTATGGTGATAAAACCACCCTACAAATATAACAATAGTATAATTGAGATCCCCAAACCCCATCTACAAATGTTTGGCTTATTTTTGTAAAGTTTTCCCAATGTTGACAAATCATGGTCTCTTAATGACTTTGTGACCAAATTGACCTAATACTCTTATTGTAAATAAAAATGGCATAATGAGGCCTTATTAAAAATATCAAGACATTTTGACAAATAATCATATTGAACCCCTTGTTTGGATCAAGAATCATCAAGGTGCTCCTACACCAGTAATCCACATCAAGTATGGGCACAACACTAACCCACAAAAATGGGACGCTATTTAAAACAAGATCAAGATAAGAACATCAACAATAGAATAGTAGCATACCTAGTAGCCCACACAAATTATGGGTACATTAATTGTCCAGAATAATGGGAGGAAGGTGAGAGATTATAGAGTGATTCTTCCTTTGCCAATGAATAGTTGTCCAGACACTACTTTCTATAGGATTCTTTAAAAAAGATGATGAAACCCTCAAAATAAATACCATCAATAGGAATAGTGTATTGACAATGTTGAACCTAAATAACCATAGCTCAGAGCATCTCAATTAAAGAATAGTTGACATTTCTTGAGGGGATTGTTCAACAACAAGAGGTGAAGACAAATCAATTCATATTAAGGAGGTTAGAGAAAAATGAGCATTGTGTGGAGGGAGATATCATCAAGCCAAACAGTCATTAGAGGAAGAGTCTAATGTTAGGACACTTAAATGACCATCATTTGCATCCCTCCACCATGTCACAACAACTTTAAGATGTGAAAGAGAATACTATGTGGCTAGATGACCGGTAGAGAAGCACCACCTTCGTCTAAAGGGAAGGCCCTCAATATTAAATGAGTGAGTCCTTGAATTATCCCTGACCATGATAAACATATTCCCCTAAAAGACATGTGAAGATGTCAAGGTCAACCTAAATGCGAGCTAGGGAATGTGGAGATGTCAAGGTTAACCAAAATGCAATCAAAAGTTGGTCAACTTACATCAATTGTAGCTTCACCCACCTTTGAAAAATGACCAATAGAGTTTCTTATGGCTTCAATGCAAGAATTCTCCCAAAAATGAAAGAGAAGATTTATGAGATGAACCCACATTAGATGCACAATTAATGAATCATTAAGGAAGGTTAAATGGAACTATTGAGGGTTTGGCCAATATGGAGTGATTCCCCCACATCCATAATTTTCTCAATATTAAATCATTTTTTTCTTAGAAGTAAAAAACCCATAAAATATTTTGCACAAGGAAGAGTTCGATGTTACCAAAGATTAACAATCTAGAGGACTATGTGATCTGATTGTGCAGATTGGGAAGGGAGGGCCAAGAACAAATGAATCTACTAACCCAAATATTGGTAGTAATCCACATTTCCTGCCACTTTAAAAAAAATAAACGATCAAAAGAGAAGTCTTCACACATACAATAGGTTTTACCTTCAAAGGAGTAAATTTAGTAGCCCGAGTATAACTTTTTAAACTAATAATAGAAATAGGGGGGATCCCCAACCTTCACAATAGTGGAGACCTCACCTTTACCAAAACCAAGAATCTTTGAGCCTTCCATATGAAAAACCATCACAAGCCCACCATTAGCAAATGACGCATTTGGTATCTCTACAAAAGCCCCCAAATTAGAATGACTGAAACCAACAAGGCAGATGGCATGGGTGATTTCAAAATGGATCAAAATAAGCAACTCTCCATTGATAATGATAGTAGATTGTGACCATCTGGGGATTTGGACCTTGGTTGTAATAACTATAGCCAAGAAGCCTCACCATTTCACCCAAGGGTCAAGCCCATAAACTTTGTACGTTAATTACATATTTGTTTTTAAATCTCAACCATGTCAAACCAAGAAAATTTATATATTAATCAAATATTTGTTTCAAAATTTCAACTATGTTATAAGAAATTTGTTCAAATAAATTTCAAAGTTATTTTTTTAACACTTTGTAAATATCAAATTTTAATGTTCTTTTTCAAGGCTACATTAAATATGTTTTCTTAAGGTTTAAATTTTTAAGGTCTCTTTATTAGACCATCCCATTATCAAATTTATATTAGGAACAAGTAATTTCAATCGTGAATTAAACAGTGAATATTATGTGCGAGTTATAATCTATTTTTTGTTATATATTTATTAAAATGTTAAAAAATAATAGTGATTATTTTAATTTTAATTCAGATTAGTGGTATCGAAGCTTGTTCACTCCTATATGTCCCATCATACGCGGTCAGCTTATCGAAGGTTAGGATTGGGCACAAGAGATTTCTCAGATTATCTTCCTTTGAGATGCACACGGACATAGATGGAAAAACAACAAACTGAGGGGATGGATGAATCCTTCAAAAAACTAGTGGAAGAGGCATTAAATAAGCAACGTGAAGAAATGATGAAACAATTTTTAGAGACGCTTGGAAAATGAGAGGCACAAGCCAGTCTGAGCAATCCAAAATTTGGTGGGCAAACCCCTTTCAAGGTGCAGGTAAATTTTGATATTCCAAATTTTCAAGGAAAAATCAATGCAGATACTGTCAATGACTAGTTGTCCAAATTGGAGAGGTAACTTTGTGTTAATAATTTCTCAGATATTGAAAAAATAACCTTTGCTCTCCTCAAAGCTGAGAATCATGTGAAGTTGGCATGGGGGGTTCACTTAACAACTGAAGAAAACCAAGAGGCTCAGGATGAACATGAATTTTTTGTGATGTTTGATGGAAAACTCACATGGGAAGAATTTGTAGAGCATATAAAACAAGAATATTAACCTGAGGATACCTATGTATAGAAATATATGCAATGAAAATTACTCTAACAAAAGAAACACCAATCAGTTCAGGAGTACACCAATATATTTCATGCTCTCTCTACAAAGCTTGGCATCAAAGACTCAAAAAACCATCGAGTTCTAAAGTATAAGAGTGGTCTTCATAGATATAGTTAGATTGAAATGGATTTCTTGAATATAGAAACATTGTCTAGTGCTTTCAAATATGCATCAAGAATTGAGGAGAAGTTCAAACAAAAAGGGAGGAGGGAAAATCCAATGAACAAAAAATGGAAAGGTGAGTGTAATAAGCCAATGGGAAAACAAACAACCATGGAGCCATCTCCAAATGCACTAGCAAAGAAGACATGGGGCATAAAGAAAATAGGGCAAGACTCAGGTATGTGGTGTGAAGTCCATAAAAGTCCCTCTCATAACACCAAAGATTGTAGAACTATAAAGAATTTAATAATGGAAACCCATGAAGAAGCTATTGCACCTAAGGTGACAGGTTTTTGAAAATAAAAAGAGAATGAACAAATCATTGAGGCTGACCCATATGCCATAGTGGCCACTACAAAGGTATTTGTTCATGATGGTGAAGAGAGATTGTTCCATTCACAAATGTGGGTAGGAGGAAAAGCTTTGCATTTTATTGTTGATAGTGGTAGTCAAAAGAATTTGATATCTGCTAAGACTGTAAAAATATTGAATCTGAAGACAACATCACACCTACAACCATATTCTATGGGATGGGTGAGCCAAGGGAGAGATATTCAAGTAAACAAGCAATGCCATCTATCATATTCCATTAAACCATTCAAAGATGAGGTGATCTATGATCTAGCTCCTCTTGATGTGTGTGATATTTTGTTAGGACAGCCATACATGTATCAACATCATGGGGTGTATGATTCTAGACCACAAAGTGTGACAATCAAATTAGGTGGACAAAAGTATAGGATTCCAGAGGTAAGTCCTGCACACTCTACATCTTTGATTAGTGCAAAACAATGTAGAAGATTAATAGCCCAAACTAGTACATTTGTGTTATTGATGATTCATCCTGAGGAACAAAAGAAAAGTGTGTGTAATTCTCATTCCATGGTGTTCATCACAACAAAACAAAAAAGATCAATGGATCAAATTTTAGCAAAATTTTAGAATATGTTTGAGTTACCAATAGGGGTACCCTCACATTGCCAAGTTAGACACTCTATTGATTTGATACCAAGAACCCCATTGCCTAATGAGCTAGTATATAGGAGGTCGGTTCTAGAAAATGATGATTTAAAAAGGTAGATAAAAGAATTGATTTAGAAAGGACATATCCACCCAAGTGCATCTCCCTATGGAAGCCCAATTGTTCTTGCAAAGAAAAAGAATGGTACATGGAGGCTCTGTATTGATTATAGATCATTGAATAAGATAACTGTAAAAAATAGATATCCAATTCCTTGGATAAATGATCTCTTAGATCAGCTTAGAGGGGCAAAATTCTTCACTAAAATTGACTACAAATATGGATACCATCAAGTACCAATTGATCCAACAGATGTATGGAAGACTGCTTTTAAATCCAAAGAGGGATTATTTGAATGGTACCCTAGCCACATTTATGAGGATGATGAATGATGTGCTTAGGCCATTCATTGACTCTTTTGTAGTTATGTATCTGGATGATATTCTAGTTTTCAGTAAAACATGGGAAGAACATTTGCAACATGTGGAACATATATTGTCTACATTGCAAGACCATGGACTCTATGCAAATAAGGAAAAATGTTATTTTGGTATGGAAAGCATAAAGTACTTGGGATATGTTATTAATAGTGAAGGTGTTCATGTTGATCTTGAAAAGATCCAAGTAATTAAAGATTAGCCTGCTCCAATGAATCTCACAGAGTTGTGTAGCTTCTTGGGATTAGCTAACTTTTATCGCAGATTTGTATTTGGATTTTCACATTTGTCTTGGCCTTAGAATCAATCATTACGAGGAGGTATGAAAGAAAAATTCAAGTGGACAGGTGCTCAACAACAAGCATGAGGAGTTAAAACAAAGGTTATGTTCTGCACCTATTTTATCTCTTCCTGATTTACAACAATCTTTTGAAATTCAAATTGATGCATCAGAATATGCCTTGGGAGTAGTCCTCATGCAACATGGACATCCAATTGCCTACCATAGTGAGACTTTTTTTTATATAGTGCATAGATATACCACCTATGATAAAGAATTATATGTTATTGTTCAAGATTGCAAGCAGTGAAAACATTATATATTAGGAAATGAGACTATCATTCACACAGATCACAAACCCCTTCAATTTTTGCAAACACAAGGAAAATTACAGAATGACAAGCACCAAAGATGGTAAGCTTATCTTCAACAATTTCATCTCAACATTCGTCATAAGAAAGGAAGCACCAATAAGGTAGCAGATTGTCTGAGTAGGCCACCAATTGCAAGAATAAGTATGGTATTAGAATCATGTGGTCACCAAATAGAAAATTGGGCCCACTTGTATGGACATGATAATGAATTTTCTGATGTTTATACTCAACTTGTGGAAGGTAAACATGTGAATGATTATTACTTACAAGATGGAATGCTTTGCCACTTTGGCTAAATTTGTGTTCTTGAGGAAGAACGTAAGAAGTTAATATGGGAAGCTCACTGTAGTAAGGTTTCTGGTCATTTTGGAATAGGTAAGACTATTGCTATACTGCAAAAATATTTTTACTAACCAAGAATGAAAAATGATGTGATAGAATACATTCAAGCATGTACAACGTGTGCTATTGCAAAGCCTACAAATTGTAAGTTGGATTTATATTTACCACTTCCTATTCCAAATAAACCTTGGCATTCAATTTCAATGGATTTTATGTCTGGTCTTCCTACCACTAAACATGGGCACGATTGTGTATATGTTGTAGTAGATAGATTTTCAAAAATGGCAATTTTAGTGGCCTGTAGAAAGGCAATCTCTACAGAAGAAATTGTAAAACTTTTTTTTGAGCATGTTTGGGCTCATTTTGGGCTACCAAAAACTATTATTTTAGATAGGGATTCTTAGTTTCTAAGTAAATTTTGGTCTTCATTATGGGCAACGATGGACACAAAACTAACAAAGTCTACTGCATTCCATCCTCAAACAAATGGTCAAATAGAGGTTGTTAATCAAATGATTATTCAAATTCTGTGTAGGTATCACTCCAAACATCCTGGCACATGGGATGAGAGCCTTCCATATGTGCAACATAGCTACAATAGGGAAATTCATAGCTCAACTAGCCATAGCCCATTTGAAGTTTGTCTTGGATATCAACCCTTAGCACCAATAAATGTTTCTAGCCCAATTATGCAATCTAACTTGGTACCATGCTTGAATAAGGAGAAGGAAAAAGCTATGAAGTTCATTGATAAAATTCATCATTTGTAGCAATAAGTTTATGAAATTTTGGAGCAGATCACTAAGAAGTATAAATAGAGGCATGATCAACATCGAACTCCTCATAATTTTCAAGTTGGCGATAAGGTATGGTTGCATTTATAGAAGGAACATTTACAAGGCCCTCATAGAAAGATTTGTCCTCTTCGTTATGGTCCCTACAGGATCATCAAGAAATTTGGTGAAAATGCATTTGAACTCAACTTGCCTCCATTTCTGGGTGTCCATCTAGTTTTCAAAGTAGAACTATTGAAGCCTTATTTCCCTCCTTTACTAGACATTGTAGATGTTGCTGAAGAAATCAATCATATAGAGTTGAATCTAGAAGTTGTTAATCCACTCCAAAGTAACCAAATTGTAGAGGTTTTCATGAAGAATTTGAGGAACTAGACAATCTATTTATATCGTGTGGTGAAAGCAGGACAATTTGTTCAACAGGGAAAGTGGCTTACACATGAACAAATCTAGCTCCATTTTCCACATTTGATGCAAAGTCTGGATGAAATAGGGCCCATTTCCTCTCAAAGGGGAAGGAATTATCAAAACACAGTCTAAGAAGATTTTGGCACAAGAAAAAATGAGAAAATACTGAATTCTATTTTTTCGGTATTTTCTATGTTCTAGTATTTTGCATTTTTAGAGGCCTCTGGGGTATTTTTGGGCTTCGATAGGGCCAAGAAGTCATAGTACTATGCTTAAGACTTTGGACACAAAATATAGAACTTTAGAAGGTCTTTCTAGAAATTCTGATGGTTTGTGTTTTCGAGCTACGAGTAGAAAGTTATGACTTCTACAAGTAGACATATTTTTTAATATAGATTTTTGTAGTTTTCTATAGTTGTTTGGATTGATTTTTTAATTAATTATCCTGTGGACTCTTCATTTTCATTTCCAAGGGATAGTGATGACCCTTGGGATCCATCATACTTGTATAAACTCTATTTTCGAATGGAATGGATCACTTTTTGGCTTGCAAATCATCTATTGTGGCATTTTAATGGTTTTTTCAATTAATTCACAATACCGCAGGTTCTACACCAAGTATTGTAATCTAAATTCTTAATTCAGATCATATATGATTTTAAGGAGGGTTAATTTTTTTAATGTGATGCATTTTTATTTACAACTACTCACAAATCTAGTGATATCAAATCACACAACTTAAGCATTCCTTATTTTGCTGTCTCATTCATGAAAATGCTATGTAGATCATGGTTGTTTGACTCATACAATAATAGTTAAATGTGGTTGGAAAGGAGAATGAACAATAGATGAAAAAGTACACAAAACTAAATGGGAATGAAAGGGTAAGTAGAATTGGACCCACACCACCTAAGCAATCAAAGCTTTGTATGTTATGTTTAAGGGTGGCCAACAATTAATGTCTTGAATGTCTTTATAGGCTGCTTGCCAGATTCATTTTCATATACAAAGCCAAGACTCCCTTTAAATTTCAACTGTTGATTTTCTTTACTTGTGCTTGACATCAATGTTTTGATGGTATTGTGAGAATTGGTGGAATATTTCATGGTTTGACAGTGCAACTTGTGAGAGTAACAACTGATTGCTTTATGGGAACTAATATTTGATTTGCCCTAGTTCATGAAAGATAGTACATTAGGCATAAATTTTAAGTTATGAATAAGCTCCTTCTACATCATTATTCTAGTAGGTAAATGTAGCTTCTAAACTAAAGTTTATTTGCAAGAAAATGCTTTTGAAAAATGTTAGAAAAATTTCTTTTAGTCTCCTTAAAAGTAACTTTAATATAACTTTGACCAAATTTGTTGTTTTATCAAATACAAATCCTTTAAATGGTCCAAGCTACCATTGCGCTCGATAAATGCAAACAATTGTCAAAATGATCTACTTGTCATTTTAATTACATAAAAATAGGTTTTAAAGGACCTGAAACCTTTAACAAAGTATCAAAGAAATAAGAACATAAAAGTTTAGAGAATAGAAGGCCTCAAAGCCAAAAGAGAACAAACAAAAAAAGCCAAAAAATAAGAGGCCATATCACAACTATGCACTAAAAGACAACAAAAGAAAAGCAAAAAGATAGCTCCCAGATAGCTACAAAGTCTTCAATAGGTCCGCTGCTTGGTCTGCCAGGATGTTCATATTTTCCACAGAAGCTTTCATGTCATCCAACTTTTTTGTTTCCACTCCTTCATTCTTCTTGGAATTAGCCCTTATGCACTTTCTCAGGCCTTGGTCCTCATTCCCAACATGGGAGTCTTGATGTTTACTCTGTTCCATCTTGTTCAATAGGGTGTTGAAGTTGTCAGCTATAGTCTTCAAAATAATGCAGTTCTGATCTGCTAGTTTCTTGATTGTTTTCTCCATGTTACTCACTCTAGAATCCAAACCATCCATCCTTTTTTGAAGATCTTTACCTAACTGATCTAGATTCCTATTCTTGGTTTCAATTGTTGGCACACATTTCATCAAGTTTTTTACCTCTTCCACATTGCTAATAACCTCAAAGAGTCTATCAATGTGCTAACCTAGTGTTCTCTCCCCCCTTGCCGTCTTGCTGAGATGATCAAAGTCCCTTGATATATCCTACATTTTCTATTTTAGAGTACCAATATCCTTCATCATTGTCCCTGGGTTACCCATAATTCCCTTTAGGAACCCTTGGTCATCCTTGTCCCTGTTATGCTCAAAGTAGTCGTCATGCTCCCCCTGTTTGTTTCTATCCAAGTCCACCTCCTTGATATCATTCTCACCACCTGCATCCTAAGCAAGATCCTTTTTTCTTTTTCTTTCTACCCTCTTAATTAAGGGTTCATCATTAGAGGGGAGAAAATCTCTTTCAACATTCTTTCCCTTGTTTCTTGAAACCTTTCCCAAAGTTCCTCTCTTCTCAAAACCTTTTCTTTGCTCCTTGTAATCACTATCTTGTTCCGAATCACTCTCCTTTTCCTTCCTTTTCTTCTTGGAAGAGCTTCCAAGATCACCTTTCCTTCTCTTCTTTATATCAACCTCATCCACCTCAACCTCTGTTTCCTCATCAAACTCCTCCTCAGAATCACTACCCTCAGTCTCATAATCAAGTGATTTCTTACTCTATCCATCATTTTTTGACTTCAGAAGGTTCATTATTAAAACCATTAACCCCTCATGGTAGGCGTGATCTCCCTCAGGATCATTTTGAAAGGCTAGAATAGAATTACCCAGAGATTGTTTGAGGTAAAAAGGAAATTTTATCCTAACCCTATGCCTAAAATTGTTAACCAACATGAAATGGTGACCGTATATGGCATCTACTTGTCATTATTGTAAATTATAATAGGAATATAAATCTTAGTTTCAAAAATTATAAGATATAATAAAAATAATGTATTGTATAAGAATGAAGTCATCAAAATGATTGAAATTGTTAAGCTTTATATTCTAAAACCTAAACAACTTTTTAAACATTATTTAATTATTATTTGAAGCTTACATAAAAATGCATTGAAAAATAGGCACTATCAATTTTTAAATGTTTCTTAAATGGAATGTAGTTATTTAAATACATAACAAATAAACATTTCTTGCAATTAAAAAGTATAAATATTTTAATGATAAATAGTTATAGAATAATGATAAACATTACATCATTTCTTCCAAACATATAATTCATAATTATATACATAATGACAAATAAAAATACATAAATTATTATCTAAGCATTAAAAAAATAAATCTACATATTAATTTAAAATATTTATGAAAAGGAATACTATATAATTATATGCTTTAATTACATATAATTAAATATTTATCAATTTCATAGGAAATAGATTATGATTAATAATTTATTTTTAACATCTACGCAAAAATGAAACATGGAAGAGCTTCCGAAAAAGAGCTCCTAAAACACAAAACTATTTCAACCAATCATGTAATTTTTATATTATATGAAGCTCATAAAAAATTAATAAAACCTTATAAACAAAGATGTCAACAAAGAAATAATAGCTTCAAATTCTATGAGTCCACTTGGACCAAGCTTGATTAATCCAAAACCTCTAAACCATAGAAATAATCATGGTTTATTATCAATAAGCTAGTCCCATGTGTGCAATAAAGAAAAGTGGGGAAGAGAAGACACGAGTATAAAGAAAGAGAGGAAACAGGGATAGAAAGTGATGGAGATAGAGATTGAGGGATTTAGATAAAGAAAGAGAGGATATAGGTAAATATATAAAAAATGATAGATAGAAAAAATAAAATATAGAGATAAGATAAAAGTAGAGATGCAAAGAGATACAAATAGATAGATAAGTAGATGTGCTTAAATTATAATTAAATTCTTAAGTAAAATATGTTAAAGAAGAAATGTAAGTCAAAAAATTAATATTATTATTTTTGATTTAAAAAAAATTAATAGTATTATTAGAAACTAAAAGAAAAGTAAAATTTATACATAAGTTTTATTTTATATTTTAAATATTTTTAAAACATTATTTAAAACATAAGCTTAATATTAAAATACTTCCCATAAAATTATTTTATTTAAGAGTATTAAAACACACGATTTGTTTTTCCACTCTATTCATAAACAACTATGATTTATAGATAATTATAGATTAACAATATGCACTCCCTACTGTTCCTAGTTATTTTGCGCATCTCTCAATTGGTGTTTGCTCTTTTGCAAAGCTATTAATTACATATACATTTGTCTATTGCCAGAAATTTAAAAACACATATGAGCCAAACTTAAAAATAGAGGGCTTTCTTTGTCCTCCTCAATTGTTAAAATGTCCTCTATTATTTGCTGTTGGCCATATAATTATTGCATGTAATTATCTACGAATCTCTATGTCATAATTCACTTGAAGCATATTATATGTCATAACATGCCAAGTTAAAGGATTACTCATTTCAAGAAAAAACATAAGTTTTGGGAGGAAGGGCAGGTGAAAATATAGTTGAAGTATGGCATTTTTCCAGCTAGTTGTTGTGCCTTGTTATGCTTCAACTTTGTAGTCATATGGCCACATGGGAATGAGAAATATTTAACATGAAAAATATGAAAAAATGAGCCCAAGTCATGTTACATGGTCGCGACACATATTAATTATATTTGGGAGTCTCCATTACACTCTTGGCCAAGAAAAAGTTTGTTGAATGAAATCTAGGAAAATGCATGGCTCTTTGTTGGCATGTAATCCTTTCAATATTAAGGAGGGTTGGTGATGCTCTCTATTCCATATATCTACTATGATTGGTTTGTTAGATCCAACTCAATTGGTAGGAGAGTAATGTAGGATCATCCTAAGTGTAAGAGAAATCTTCCATCACCCAAAAAAATTTTCTTTTGTCTTTTTAATAAGGGCTATTTAGTGCAGAGTTGCTATTTCTTGAAGCTTAATATTTATAGTAAGTTGTCTGTTTGAGCTCCAATTTTTCTGATGTCATCCATAAAGGTTCATTTTAGATAATTCAACTTGATAGCAAAGTTTCATTTCAATATCAAGTGTATTTATGAAGTTATTGAAAATTTTTGGTATTGGCAATAGGGTATACCAACTTTAAGCTCAGTTTTGAAGGCTTTAGAGGCTTCCAAAGGAGGCCAAACCTCAACTAACTAGAGCTTTTGTGAGACAAGTGTTGTAGATTAGGTTGTGCCATTTTTAAAAAGGGGTAATAATAGTTCAGATAAATTGGCGATGAGTTATGATCTCCAAAATTTGTGTACGTGAAATCAAAGAACATGAAATTCCTTCAAAAGTTTGTTGAGTTTTGAAAGTTATTTGGCCTAATCTAATGTAATAAAATATGAAATTATAATAATAATTTAGGGTCAGTCAACCTCAGGGTCTAGGGCTAAATTTCTAGAACCTTCTTAGGTACTGAAAAATTGCCTATATAAAAAAAGCCCATACGGTTGTTTAGGAAAATTCTTAGATGTTGGTGGTGTTAGAAATAGGGAATATTGGGGTTGGGGGGCGAGTCAATATCCCATCACTTTATACCCAATTAAGGATATCAATAACTAATCATATACTTCCAAAAATAAACAAACTAAAAAGTAAAGAGCATAATACAAAGAAACTAATAACACCACATTTTGTTAACTAGGGAAAACTTGGCCAAGGGAAAACCTCGGTGGAGATGGTATCTACAAATGATGCACTAATAAAAACAAACCTTGCAAAGAATTTTGACTCTGTTAGAAATTTATTACATATATTTAGTACATTTGTCCTTTTTAGAGGCCTCAACCCTGTTAGGAGTTGTATTACAAAATAACCTCATTGCTCATACAATGATATATATACTATGCAAAAATTGATTATACTAATACTTCAATATCTGATTAGTCCTTGTGTGTTCCTTACATCCGATCATGCCCATATAACCTCTGATTCACTCTCACCATCAAATCATACATATATCTCAACATAAAAAAGCTTGCATAACACAATCATACCATAGCATAATCATGTGTATCTTTGCATAGCAAAAATGTCTTCATATATATATATGTATATACATACACACATACATACATAAATACATACATACATACATATATATATATATATATATATATATACATATATATATATATATATATACACATATACATATATATATATATATATATATATATACACATACACATATATATATATATATATACACACACACACATATATATATATATATACATATATATATACATACATATACATATACATATACATACATATACATATACATATACATATACGTATACGTATACGTATACATATACATATATGTATGTATGTATTCGTTTCCCTTATTCTGTCCAATCCGTCTGAATAAAAAAATGTGTTACACTTATCCAAAACTTCTTATCACAATCTTCCAAGTGAGAGTAAACATTTAGGATGTCATCCCTACATTACTAAGTTCTTTAATTGTCAAGCTAATTCAATTCCTTAGTCTAATTATCTGTTATTTACCATATATTATGGTTTTTCAATAACAAACAATCATCATGTTATTCACCCAAAACTCACTTCAACTGATATATTAACATTAATGAACATAGACATAACATATAATTCTAGTGTTATACCATATACCAAAATTGTGGGCATATACTTCTTCCAGTAAAGCTCGTTGACTAAAACTATAAGACTACTGACAATTTTTCCCTGTTATACTTAGACACTTTTTTCATTTATATCATACCAAAAATTTATCCTTAACATAAGTGACCTTATCTGATAACATTGTTTCCATAAATGAAAACATCTATCCATTCATATTAGCCAACTTGCCAACAATATTCCCCTTTGGCATTGATGGCAACACTTGTGAAAAATTGGCCAAGTTTCAAAATTTCAAAAACTCCAAAAACTTCAAAAGATTTCTTACCACAAAACTTGTATCTTTATACACATCAAACCATTTTCCTTTATACCTTACTTCCTTTAGTACATACCTACTTACTCATTTTTTGTATATATATTTTCATTAATTATTACTCTTTATTTGACATCAATGGAAAAGGTGAGTGATCTATTATACAAGTAAAAATTGTAATACCAACCTCCTTAATTTACACACCTCATGACATTTGCATTTTTTTTCTTGTCGCAAAGGTTCAAACTCTATATCCCATGTCTTCTTCATTGTCTCTACCCACTCAGATGACTACACACATATAATAAGCTTCTATCTTTGCTCCATTTAGATCAAATGCCCTAAAAGACTCATAACTCTTCCTTGAAGACTTTGAAACTTCAAGTTCTTTCTATAGCATATCAAGTTTGGGGGTCAATAAAATTCACAGTAAAGTAAGCCTCCTCAACTCTCTCTCTCTCTCTGGAGTATACTAATAGCATGATAAGTGTTGTTGAGTGCCTTGTCCATATGCGTGACACTCAAATATTTCTGCTCAAACTCAGTAGCTAGCTATTCGAGCTTCTCCCCATCTTCCTTTATACACTTGGTGAAATCCTCAACATACTTCATTGATGTTGTGTAGGTGATGTAGACTATCTTCCCCTGTTGAATACATCCTCTGATATCCCTTATACACTCATCTATAAGTTCAATATCATTTGCAATGTTCACACTACCTTATGGAACTACTATGTTTCAAATTCTCTCTTTGCTCTTACTTTACCCATTCTTGATAATAAGGAGTGATAGGTGTAAAAATTACCTTTTTTGGAAAGGACATGGTTTTTGTTGCACCAAAAGATTGACCTTTCAATGCCCGATACAACCAATAGTCTTATGGAACCATAGGGGGTGGTTAAGCCATATCACAAACCCTGCGAGGGATGCTGGCCCACTGCCAACAATCCTCCTCTCAATGTCACATTCTATGGCTTGAAAGATTCAAACCAGTGACCAAGCTCTGGTACCAATTGTTAGAAAGTACAAGGTTGCCATTGCACCAAAAGATTGAACTGTCAATGCTCGATACAACCAATAGTCTTATAGAGCCACAAGAGGTGGTTAAGCCATGTCGCAGACCCTGCAAGGGATGTTAGCCCACTGCCAACAACCTTTTCCATCTCAACAATAATGGTCTCTTTCATATTTGCCCTCTGAATTGGTGAAGTGAATTGGATTTCCACTTTATTATCATCTACTATGGAAAATGAAGATGGAACTTCATTTTCCACAAATGTCATCTCTCTCTGATCAACATCTATAACAATCTATCATTTATCCTCTTCTTGGTTATGTTCCCCATCACTATCATCAATCCGACTTTCCATATCTACTGCTTCAATTATGATCTCTGCAATTTCTGATGTGTTTGTCAGGTTATCCTCAAAAGTATCATTCACTCTCTTGTTCCTCTGGTGTAGCATCTGATGTAACTTGAATCCCACTCACAAAGAAGTTTGGTTATTTTAGTCTACTAAAGAATTAGCTGGCATCATCTGTCTCATCAGTAGATTTTTCTATAGGTTCTCTAATTGAAATACCCACTGATCTTCTCATAGGATGGGTAGCATGCATCTTCTTAAAACTTGGTTTATTTAGCACTTCTATAAGTGCCTTTTCTATTTTCTCTCCTACCTCTTCCTTCATGCCGACCATAGTTTTCACTAACCTCATCTTAGTCCTTGCATTTGGCCTTGTTTTCTCCAAGGCATCATGCTTTTTTTGTATGTTATAAGTGTGCATAGTTCACACAACTTATTTTCTTTGATTTTCTTATCCTCTAAAGCTCTCAATCTTTTCTTGTCCAACTTATCAAATAGATGATCAAGGATACCACTCTTGATCTCTATTGAATTTCTCTTAAAATTCAACAAGTATTTGATAATAGAGTTCTTAATCATGATCCAAATTCCCATCATGCTCTATTCTAGTTGTGATGGATTTCAAATCAGGTTTCCATTTCTTTCTCTTTCACTCTAAATCAATATATGGTTCTTGTTACTAAAATTTTGCATATGTGTAAAATTTTAAGTATACATGCAATAAAAGTATAGAAGTGCCATTCATTTCATTCAAACAATAGAAATGTCTTTGTATTTATTTACTTTCAAATATACATTGATGTTTTCAAAGAATGAAATGAAATTATATGCTGAACAGAAAAAATCTCACACACGCCGTGAGTATAGCTCACTATACTAAATTTCTTTCATAAGGAAATATACAAACAGATACATATGAATGAAAGAAATAAAGAGTAGAGATAACCAGTCATTGTCTGTTGCTTTGACTGGTTATGCATTCTTTCCCTGGTACAACAGAATCTAACTCTGAGCTCCGTGATCTCCAGCAGCTGCAAAAACATGAAAGCAACTGATGTTAGATCTCGAAGGATCTAAGCAATGACTACCTATCTCATCAACTACATACTCTATCTGTCTATGCATTTTGTCATGAAAGAAAAGTAAGCAGTGATATTGAAATCTAGTGTTGAAGGAAATAAAATCATTTATGAGTGTCACGAGCCCGTGCTCGAACCTCATGAAAGATAGCCTAAATATCACATAAAAATCAAAAGTATCCTAATAGTCAGGAGAGCATCATTTTAGCACACAAAGATAGAGAGGATTCAGATGAAATGTGTAAAATAGAGATCCATCAACATCTATAACATAGAGGCAACTCAAAAGTCGAAAGGGAAATCAAATTACAAAGAACTCATGGTGGAAACAACAGATAAATAGCTACAACACAGATTGGGAAAAGAAAATGTGTTTTTAAATGTCCATCTTATACTTTGAAGACAACAAGATACTCTCAAGAATTGCAATTAAGAAGATGTATGTCAGTTTGTACCAAAACCTCAATTGGATATAAAGGCAATTTCTACCAAGTTGAAGCTCCTTTTAGGCTATCTACAGTTGAATAACCAACTTCCGCTAACAAACATGCCTGTACTGCTTGCACTAGAGATTCCTGCAGATTCATCAACATCCTATATTAAAGATGAACTTTACAATGTCAAATGAAACCTTTGGAAAGCTTTGATGGAACACAACTATACCCCTACATTGGCATACGAGTAACTCAAAATTGATGTTCATGAACCTATTATATGGGCTACCATGGGCTTTTATAATGATCTTCAACTGGATAGAGTTTATGGAAGTTCTAATGTGACCCAAGATGATCCGGAGATTCAAATAGATTTGATTGATATATTAGAAATGAGGTTCGAGTTTTCTCTAAAGACAACGCTTGCCTAGAGGCCTCATGAAGTTTTTGGTATTTGGAGTCTTGTGATTGACACTATTGGGAATATAGCCAAAATCCAGATACAGAGAGGTATGATCCGTTTCCTATCAAAAAGGAAGACATCATTACTGTGGTTATGCGACAAAAGTATGGTAATCATCCAACTTCTTAATGGTGAATATTGAAAATGTTGGTGATTATTACCTACATGATGAATTTGTTACAAGTGATATGTGGATACGCGTTGTTGAAGTTCATGGTGTCAAGGTTGTAAAGTTTTTTTTTGATGACAAAAGAAGTTCTGTACAAAGAAAAGATGCTTCAAACTAAATCGTCTTTAAAAAGCATTAGTTGGGCTATGATGGTGTTATGATGGTGTTAGGAGACAAATTTAAAGAGATAAATGTTTGTTACACAGCTCTGGAAATAAAACAATGACAGCCACACAATTTATGCTGAAGGAGGATATCACCAGAAATAACCAATAACAGGCATTTACATGCAAGATGGGAAGCTGCCCGAGATCTGAAGCTGTTGTGAAATATTGTGAAAAGACCTTTTTCTTTTTCTTTTTAAAAGAGAAAATTGGAAAAGTATTTGAATCAGCATAAGAGAAGAAGGGTAACAACCTATAAAAATGGTGTGGCCTCATATGGAGTAATTTTTTGAGAAAACTTGGAACAACAACCAGTAATCCCTCACTGATCGGGTTCTCAAGAGGAAGGGAGAAGAGGTTTTGTAATAGAAAAACCCATGTTCGAGTTTTAAGCAAGATACAACTCTTTCTTTTCCAATAAAGTATGCAATATGAAGCCTAAAGCAATGAAACCCTTGATATACAGGCCATAAGTTTATCACAACAATGAGAAATCCGAATATCATATAGTTCTAGCAAAGAGGAAGAATTCAATTGCTATTATAATACACAGTAGAACCCACGTTCGGGTTTTGAAAGGTAAAGTATGCTAAAATGTCAAAATGAAGCAATAACAACAGTATATGGACTAAAGTATCAGAGCAAGAAAGCTCAAAGCAAAAAGAGCTTGAAGATCCTTCAAATGTCGACCACTGCAACCTATATATTACAATGAATAAAACCTATATGTGGTGCACAAGATATATGAAAGGCCAGATGAGTGCAAAATATAGTAGTGGAACTCATATCACTATAAGAGCTGTAGACAAGAAAACTCGCTTTTTGGTTTCTATCAAAACAAAATAGTAAGTTCCAGTATTCAAGTTCCAACATACATACATACATACATGGCAGCAAGATAAGATATTCAAAAGCCCAGATCAAAGGTATTCCTTTTAGAAATGACAATGGAAAAGTAAAATGCTATTTCAACTTAAAGTGGAACCCTATTCGGGTTTTCAGAGCAAAGCTAATTGTATGCATTCGAGTTTGAAATAAAATTCATTATTTTAAAAGAGAAAAGCAAAAAGGCATACCTCTGAATGTGTTAAGCTAATCTCTGTGCAAATTATGCCAAGTAATCTCCTTCATATAGCCAAAATCATATGAGTGATGAGCAAAATCTCAACACAAAGTTCTCAGAAAACCCTCATTTGAAGACTGCAAAATGAGTAAAATGAGATAGGGTCGGCTTTCTTCAACACATTATGTCCTTTACCAAATTGAAGACATGTTTGAAATCCACAGGGTATATGCATGGGATTGAAATGTCATTTGTTTTGTTTCAAAAAGGTCGATGCCTTGAAGCTTTTTGTGTATGTAATGTTTTTTTTTGTTTATTTTGTATATTTTTGCATGCCAATAGTAAAGAGATAATATTTAAATGATTATAATTACATCATATAATATTATTTTCTTTTTAAAAATGCAAAAATTAACAAAGTTATTATCCTTCTTATTTCTTTTGCATATGTTTTGATGTAAAGAATGAATATTTAAATGATGTAATTATAAGTCATTAGATATTATTTTCTATTATTGATGCAAAAGGAAAGTGAATCATCTTGTTTCTCTTATCATGGTCTTTAAATCTAAAAGCAGTTGGGAAACATATGGAGAGAATATAGGGGGTTGAATTTGACTTTGCTAAGTCAGTTTGGGGGTCTTTATGACCAATTTGAGCATTTTGTTGGCAGTGGAAGATGAGTCATTGGGTTCTTTACGAGATAATGGAGTTTTCCCAGGGGTAGGACTTCATTATGAGAGTTATTAATCCTCTTTTTGGGGCTTTTATTCTGCATGCGACCCAAGGAGTTGGGTATTGTACTTAATGATTTTTTTAACTCATTTAGGGGGTTCTGATTTTGATGATAGAGTTTTGAGACATCTTTCTGAGTCCTAAGCTTTATTACAGGGTTTGTAATTCAATATTTTGGAGAGATAATACCAGTGACAACAGTGTGATCATGTTTTATGAAGTTAATTGTCAAGCCTTTTCCTTTCTACAAATTTTGTGTGCATCTTTGGATGATTTGATGGATTAACTTGTGAATGTTTCATTGTTTCTTGTTTTCTGTCTCATTCTAGCACCTTTTTGTAGAAAAGTAAGTTTTCTTATAGGTTATGATATGTGTTTATAGGTGAAATTAATCAAAGTGAGGTATTAGTTTATCCTCCTTTTGTAGTTTCAGTATTGAAACCTTATCATAAATCACTTGTGCAAGCCTTTATAGGAAGTTGTGCTTTATGTGTATTTCATATAGCTAGATAATCCTCTCTGTTACATGTTTATTACATCTTCAAAATCACTTTCGGTGTATCACCTCCTTAGTTTAAACTTTAGGTTTTAGGCTTTCTTTTAGCAATTTCTTACCTTTTCCTTGCAAGTTTTCATGAGTTTTAAGAGATTTTCACTGAAAGATTAAATAGGAGCCAACCTAGAACCCAGAGGTTTCATTTCATTAGCTAGTCTCACACAGTGAAATGACTCCCATGTTAAGTAAGGGTTACTGAATTTTTTCAGTTCAGTTTAGGGTGCAAATCCTGAAACTTAACAGTTCCTCAGGTGAAATAGTAGCTATAGGATCTTCTTTTTCTTTAACTTTCTTTGCTTTCTTTCCCTTTTCTTTCTTTTCCCTCTCTTTGACTGTAGATTTCTTAGGGCTTGGGCCTTGTGCCATGAAGTCCTCTTAGGCTCTCTCATGACAGGTTGTTCTGTCTTCACTACTAGAGGAGTCTTTATAAATCTCCTAGGTGCACTACAAGGTTTAGGTGTAAGCTCAACTATTTTTATCTTAGCACCAGGAGCATCTTGTACATCTACTGTCTCTGTAATAGTCTCTTTTGCAACCTCACTGTTTGTCCCTTCTAGCTTGGTCCTTGAGGGAATTTCGCTAGACTTCTTTATCTTAGTCCATTCTTCCTTTGTTCATCCTATCCATCTAGCAATTCCCTCAACTAACTTCTCCACTTTTCTCTTCCTTGTACCCTGATACAACTTTTCTCTTACTTGGCTAAATTTCTCTTGGTAAGTTCCATATTTTCACACTTCGTCTCTAGGTGATGCAAGCATCACATCTGCATATCCTTTAAGTACCTTTTTATAAACTTCATAGACCATGGGAAGAATGAATGTTTATTTAGGTTCCACTACCTCCATGCAATTTACATTTTTTTCACCATGAAACATATTGTGTCTACATATTTCTCTATAATAGATCTAAGTATTTGTTACCTTTTCTTCATCTCCTTTTGGAATCTGTAAAACATTTCAAACAACTCTGCACTTTTGTCACCTTTGTATTATATAATGCTCAGTTATCAAATCCATGGTGCATCTGTCACTAGTCTAAGCATGTGGGTGCATTTCTAGAAACTTATGCATAATGTGAAATATGATGTGTAAAATGAGTCATATAAATCTAAAGCATTGAAGCTTATCAAGTTTGTCAGTACTTGAATATAACTTATCAAGATGTAGCTTGGTTTGAATAAGCTCAACTTTCACAATGCTGTTGTACTTCTCAAGTTCCTTATACTTCAACCTTGAATCACCAAGTTCTGATTTCATCTTGGTAAGCTAAGTGTTTAATTCAATAATCTTATCCTTCAGATATGCTTTTGGTTTATTCTCATTTGAAATATTGATCAACTTTACTGACATGACTTCAAGTTCCTATTTAAGTGCTTGATTATCCTTTTTAAATTTACTATCCAAATTTACATCCTTGGTATGTTCAACTAGCTCTTTCGTTTTTGCTCTTGAAGTATCAATTTGGTCTTTTAGCTTCTTGATATAATCTTGTGCATCCTTGAGCTTGATTTTTCAATATTTCCTTCTCATCTTTCACCTAATCTAATTCCTTGAGTGAAGCTTCATAGTTTCCTTTGCAAATCTATTGAATCCATTGTGATCTCCCTCAAGCTGTTAGGCTTCTTTCGAGTAACTGGGCTTTAATACCAATTGTTAGAAATAGGCAATACTAAAGGGGGAGGGGTGGGCGTGAATTAATATTCCTACACATTTTATCCAATTAAGGATGTCAACAACTAACCATATACATCCAATAATAAACAAACTTAAAAGTAAAGAGCATAATACAAAAAAACTTATAACACCATATTTTATTAACTGGGGAAACCCCGATGTGATGGTACCAAAAAAATGATTTACTCATTAAAAAAATTACCCACAAAGAGTTTTGACCATGTTAGGAGTCTATTATAGACATTTGGTACATTAGTTCTTGTTAGAGGACTTGACCTTGTTAGAGGCCTCAACCCTATTAGTAGTTGTATTACAAAAGGAACTCATTGCTCATACATTGAGATATAATCAATAAAAGTGATATAGATACTGAACCAAAATTGACTATATTGATATCTTCAATATTTGATTAGTTCTTGTGTGTTCCTTGCATCAAATCATGCCCATATAACCTCTGATATGCTTTGACCATCAAACCATGCACATACCAACATAAACGAAGGTTGCACAATGCAATCATACCATATCATGATCATGTGTGTCTTCACATAGGAAAATATCTTCATATATACCCTTTCCTTTACTCTATCCAATTGGCCTAAATAACAAAACAAGTTGAACTTATTGAAATTTTTTTATTACAATCTATTAAGTAAGGGTAAACGTCTAGGATATTGTCCCAACATTACTAAGTTCTTGAATTGTCAAGACAATTCAATTCCTTAGTCTAATTATCTATTCTTTACCATATATTTTGGTTTTGTGAGAACAAACTGTCTTTATTTTGTTCAGCCAAGACTTAGTCCAAATGGTATTAACAATAGAGAACATAGATGTAACATATATACTTAATGATATACCATATACCAAAGTTATGACCATATATATGTTTCTAGTGAAGCTCATTGACTAAAACTATAACATTGTTTACAATTTTTCCTTGTTATACTTACACAAATTCTCCATCATATCATACCAGAACTTTATCCTTAACATAAGAGACCTTATCTAAAAACAACGTTGCCATGAATGAAAACATCTGTCCATTCACATTAGCCAAATTGCCAACATGTGGTGGCTCTGGCTTACATAATATTGTAAGGAAACACCCATGTGGCTTTGCATGTCCTATTTCTAAAATTTGTAATTTCATACATTTGGAGATAATAAGAAGCCAACTTTCTATTCTTGCAACTTGCTATAATTTCTCTATTTTTTATTGTGTGTTTGTGTTACTAAAGGGAGTACACTTCATCAAAGATTTTTATACATATTTTAAGGACCAATTTGTGTACTTGATTCATGTAATGTGCTTGATATTTTTAGCTATTGTGATTATAATTCTTTGGCCTATTTTTCTTCATGTTTTGGTGTAGATATTATTTAGATAAGTATGTAACTTAGATTCAATTTTTTTGAGCATTATAACTTTACATACTAAATTTCATTTTGACAAATTGTAAGTTAAGTTAAAAATTACCATGTGTATGAGTGCATGAAGCTAATGGTAGGCATTTATATGTTTTAATGGTGTTTTTGACTGTAGGTCAGTCTAAAAAAATACAACAGGTTTAGTTATAAGTATTGGCCCTACTATCCATTATCTATATTTTTAATTCATTTTTAATAAATTAACACATTGTTATTATTTTAGTACAAAGATGAAGGTGACTAACTCCAATTAACTAACCCACTCAATGATTATTTCTGTCAGGAAGGGTTCAAAGTTTATGATCAATCTAAGAAGTGTTCTTTCTACCAAAATTATGCAATACATTTCCATCATCAACTTCATTTCCATGAAAACTAAACCAATGCCAACTTAGCAATAAATACGGGCTTACAAATTTGTCTTCTTTTCTAAAGTATATTGTCAATCTACTTTGACTTGTTCCTGCTAGAAAATCCTTCCATTTTGCACCAATTAGAAACATTAGAACTCCTAATGTTGGAGGAATTTGAGGCCCTCTATGTTGATCGACACACAACTAAATATACTAAGAGGGATGAGGAGTGGGGGGTTTTGGAGGTTGGGAGGGGGGGGGGGGGGGGGGGAGGGGGTATAGTAATATATTGTGAGAGAGGGGTTGGGGAGAGGGGAGTGGGGTGGACAAGCGAATTAGTATATTCTAGATAACTTCAACTTTTCTTACCTATCTATCTTCATACCGGTCCATATGTTAATGCTAGCTATAACTTCATTGGTCAAGATTATGCAAAAAATTGAAGACAATCATAACATTACATAATACGATATTTATCTTTTGGAAACCCAACTACGATGAAAATGACAATGTGTGAGAGAAACCTCATAAAGCATGCACTCTCCTGAAGGGCACCTAGTAAAGAACTTATCTTTGTTAAAAGATTACAAAGACACTGTTAGGTGCCACTTGCTTAAGGGATTTAAATAAGACTTGTGAATCTCTTGCTTGATTAAGAATAGTCTAGTTAAAGGACTTTAGAACAAAAATTAATGTGCCACCCTCTTAGAAGATTTAATACAAAGAACATGTTAGGGTCCACCCTCCACGAGATTTTCTATTGTAGTGATTATAAAGAAACAAAAAGAATGATCTAATTAGAATAGCTTCTTCAATTAACTTGAATATAGCTCTCCTTGATGCTCCTTAGACCCATTTGCAACTTTTCTTTACTCTCCCTCAACTCTGTAACTTAGACACAACCACTTATGTGCTTGTCTTTCCTAATTATTGCATGCTTCATCACTTGTGTTGATCAAGCACACTAGCTTCTCCTCAACACACTACCCTTCACACTTTGTTCGTGAGTTCCCAATGTCACACTTCTTATGCTGAGATTACACTTATCATAAGCTTGTGGATCTCTTGCTATTCACTTTGCAATCTAACATTTTTCCTTGAAGCAATGTTCTCTTAAATAGTCTTTGCATGCTCTACTTTGAAACCATAATCTGCAAATTCAAATTTTAAATTCTTAGGCTTGTACCTAGCTTGTTCTTTGGTTTCTTTCATGGGTTGTTCTTGTCAGATGTTAACATGTACGAATGAAAGTCACAGATCTTTTGTGACCACAATGGCTTACTCTATTGGAAAGAATTGTCCATCCTCAATGTGACAACCCCATCACCATAAAATGCAATGATGAGTGCATTCTACTTGTTTTGTGATGTGGCAGTCATGTATCTTGCTACTTCTTTCCTCTTTCTACCTCGACATAACCATTTTGCATGACTACCAATTAGTTATGCAAGATGCAAATGGAGGACTATCTTTATCAGAAGGATTTATGGAAGCCATTGGAATGAAAAGCCAAGAAATAGGGAAATATGACAGATCAGGACTGAGAGATTTTAGATAGAAAGACACTTGGTAGTATTCAATTATGCTTGTCACCATCAGTGACATTTAACTTTACAAAAGTGAAGACAACAAAAGAGTTGATGCAAACCCTAGCAAAACTGTATAAAAAGCCCTCCACTTCAAACAAGGTATTTCTCATAAAGAATTTATTTAATATGAAGATGGATCTATATATTATGGATCATTTAAATGAGTTTAATACTATTACTAGTTAGTTACCTTCTATGAATGTCAATTTTGATGAAGAAATAGGGCTCTCTTGATTTTGTGTTCTTTGTCAAAAAGAAGGAATGACTTGGTAATCGATGTGAGTAATTCTGTTTCTAGATCTAATACCCTAAAATTTAATGATGTGGCTGGTGTTATTCTAAGTGAGAAAACTCATAGGAAAACCTCATGTGGATCTTCATCAGGAAGTGCTTTAAACACACAAAGCAGAGGCATAACAACTGAGAGGAAATAATTTTGGAAATCATGGGAAATCAAGAGGAAAGTCAAAGGGGAAGAGATCTCAATCCAAAGGACCAAGAGATTGCTGGTATTGTGGGAAACCAAGGCATAAGAAGAAAGATTGTTGGACTCAAAAGAACAATGAAAGAGATAAACCAGAAGGGAACAAGGAGCCAAATGTTGTATGTAACAAATCTAAAGAGGATGCTTTGCTTCTTTCTTTAGAAAGTGTTGATGATTCTTGGGTTTTAGACTCTCGGGCTTCATTTCATGCTACACCTCATAGAGGTTATTTTATTGATTATGTCTAAGGGGATTTTGGGTTTTTATTATTATTTGGGAGATAATGAACCCTGTCAAATTGTTGGAAGTGAAAAGTTAAGATTAAGTTGTAGAATGAGAATCATTGGCTACTATATGAGGTAAGACATTTTCTCAGGTTGAGTAGGAATTTAATTTCAGCAGGGAAACATGGTGATGAGGGTTGTGTAGTTACTTTTTATGATAAAAATTGGAAGATTTCAAAAGGTTCCCTTGTAGTAGCAAAAGGTGTGAAAGTAGACACCTTATATATTTGTATAGGTCATACTGTTTCTTGTACTTTGATTGTTTAAGAGACAAATGAATGTTCTGGAACAATTGCCACAGTTGAGCTGGGAGAACAAAAAAATGTTGTAGATTCTGATACAACGCTATGGCACCAAAGACTTGGGCACATGAGTGAGAAAGGTATAAAATTACTTCATTCAAAGAAAGTTTTACTAGGTCTAAAATGTTTTAATATGGATTTCTATAAAAGTTGTGTGTATAGAAAACAAAAGAGAGTGAGTTTTGTGAAGAGTGGGAAGAAAAAGAAAAGTGAGAAATTAGAGCTTGTGCATACAAATGTATGGGGACCAACTCAAGTGTCTTCCCTTGGTGGTTCTCATTATTATGTTACGTTTATTGATGATGCAACTAGAAAAGTATGAATTTATTTCCTTAGACATAAATCTGATGTATTTCAAACTTTTAAGAAATAGAAATACTTGGTTGAGAATGAGACTGGTAAAAAGCTAAAATGTTTCAGATCTAATAATGGTGGTGAGTATTGCAGATTATTGCTCCACTAATGGTATTTGTAGATAGAAAAATGTTCCAAGGACTCCACAGGAAAATGGAGTGGCTAAACGCATGAACAAGACAATAATGGAGCATGTAAGGAGCATGAGGTTGCATGTTGGGCTGCCCTATATTGCTGTATATTTGATTAATAGAGGTCCCTCTACTCCTTTGGGTTGTGGTATTCTAGAGGAAACGTGGATTGGTAAGAAGGTGAGTTATTCTTTTCTCAAAACCTTTGGTTGTGAAGCATTTGCACATATAGAATTTGAAAATAGAACCAAGCTGGAAGCTAAGTCAAAGAAATGTGTATTTGTTGGATATGACATTGATGAATTTGGTTATAGGCTTTGGGATTTTGAAAATCTTAAAATTATAAGAAGCAGGGATGTCATATTCAATGAGAAAGTGTTGTACAAAGATATGTTGCAACAACATGAGAAGAAAGAAAATGATTAGTAGTGCTGAATGATACTCCAAAAGATGATGTTCCAGTAGTTCCTCATGATCTACAACAACTGCAACAACAAATACCACACACCCTAGTGAATGTTAGATGGTCAACAAGGCTAAGTAGACCTCTAAAAAGATTTTCTCTTTCTTTGTATTCTATTTTACTTACTGATGCTAGTGAACTTGAATGTTATGACGAAGCTGTGTAGGTGGATACAAAGATTCAGTGGGAGTTTACAATGAAAGAAGAAATGGACTCTTTGCTAAAAAATAAGACATGGGATTTATGCAAGTTGCCTGTAGGTAAAAGAGATTTACAAAATAAATGGGTTTACAGGTTAAAAGAAGAGGATGCAGATAAGAAACAATTTAAAGTTAGGTTAGTGGCAAAATGATTTGCATAGAAAATGAGCATTGATTTTGATGAGATATTTTTTCCTGTTGTTGAAATGATTTCTATTCGTACTATTTTAAGTATTGTGGCTACTGAAGATTTGCATTTGAAGCAAATTGATGTTAAAACAACATTTCTTCATGGTGATTTAGATGAAGAGATATATATGGCACAACCACAAGGATTTGAGGTCTAGGGTAAGGAGAATCTAGTGTGTGGATTGAAAAAAAGTTTATATGGCTTGAAGCAAGCACCTCGACAATGGTATCTAAAAATTTGACAGTTTTATGCATGAGCATGGACATAGTAGGTGTCATTCAGATCATTGTGTTTATTTTAAGAGGTTGGATGATGACAACTACATTATTTTATGTTTATATGTTGATCATATGCTTGTAGCTGGGTCTAACATGAATCACATTAAGGGGTTAAAGGAGTAGTTAGCACATTCATTTGCTATGAAGGATTTTGGGGCAAAAAAAAAATCCTTGGTATGAAGATTTGGAGAGATAGGAAAAATAAAAAATTGATATTATCTTAGGCAAATTATATTGTGAAGGTGTTGCAACGTTTCCCTATGGAGAATGCTAAAGTTGTCAGCACACCTTTACTTGGTCATTTGAAATTAACTAAGGAGATGTGTTCAAAGATGCAAGAAGAGGAGGCTAAGATGTTCAAGGTACCTTATGCTTCAGCTATAGGAAGCTTGATGTATGCTATGGTATGTACAAGGCCAAGTATTGCACATGCAGTGGGAGTCACTAGCAGGTATATGAGTCATCCAAGAATTGAGCATTGGAAAGCAGTTAATGGATTCTTAGATATTTGAGAGGAACATCCAGTAAGTGTTTACATTTTGGGGGCTCTACTACTGATTTACAGGGCTATGTTGACTTAGATTTGGCAAGGGATATTGATACCCAACGAAGTACTACAAGATATGTATTTACTATTGGTAGGGCAACAATGAGCTAGGTTTCTCGGTTACAAAAGGTTAATACTTTATCCACTATAGAGACAGAGTATGTTGCTGCTATAGAGGCAACCAAGGAGATGATATGGCTTCAATTCTTCATGAAAGAATTGGGACACCCATAAAGGGATAATTATTTGTTTATAGATAGCTAGAGTACCATTCATCTTGCAAAGAATTTTTCTCTACATTCAAAGACAAAACACATACAGTTGTGGTACCATTTCATTCGGTCAGTTTTGGATGATGGACAATTAAAGATGGAGAAGATACATACATATGATAATCCAATAGATATGTTTACCAAGGAAGTAACAAGGGAGAAGTCGAACTCTTCTTCAAATTTGGTTGGTCTTCTAGACTGTATAGAATAAAAGAACAACACAGTCTAGGGTGGTTTGATATCCCAGTGGGAGCTATAGGTTTAGCAGTGCTATGATCAGTCTCCAAGTGAGAGGTTATTGTTGTGGAGTCTGATTAGTCTCCAAGTGGGAGATTCCTGTCATGTGGAGCCTAATTAGATTCAAAGGTTTATTCGATGTGATTTCTCCCCAAAATATTTCTATGGGGGTTTGTGGGTAGCACCCCCAAGACAAGGTCAATAGGAAGTGCCCTTGTGGGGTCCTAGGGAAGCACCCTAGGTGCGCTTCTTGTCATAGTACATGGTGGGGTCGAGGGGCAACGCCCCTACGAGGGTTTTCTTGAAGCCAAAAATGACCTTATATTGTAAAAGGCGTTGGCTGCTATTTTCCTATTAGATGACTTATTCTAGCCCTAATTTTGTAAGCGACAAAAGCTTGTATAAAATGGCTTAGGTTTAGGGTTTTCATAATTTATGGTGATATTGTAGCTTCTTGTGGTGTTATTGAGCTATAAGGGATTGTGGATTGTAATCACTAGATAATAATAATATTGGACTTGTTGGTGGACGTAGCCCAGGGATTGGGTGAACCAAATTAAATCTTTGTGTCTTGTGTTCTCTACTGTGCGATCTATTATTTTCTGATATTGGTTATATTTGCATGTAACTGCTATTTCTCCGAGGTTAATCCTAACACAACTGTGCCCACAACTTCTCTCCAATATATTTGTACAACATTGTTCTATATCATAAGTGTCCTGACATAATCTATGATTGTTCAATTTCTTCTTTTGGCAACGCCATCTATTGTGGTGTCCTAGGAGCTAATATTTGCCTTTTGATTTGATAATTGCTATTAAATTCTTGTGAGTTGAACTCACCTCCCCGGTTTGATCTTAGGAATTTTAATACCTTACTGATCTGCCTTTCCATCTTTGCCTAGTAGGCCTTGAACATGTGAAAGGCCTTTGACTTTTCCTTAGTTATCTCTTGGAAACCCAACTAGGGTGAAAACCACGATGTGTCAGACAAACCTCACAAATCTTGCACTCTCTTGGAGTGTGTGCAATCAAGATCTTATCTCTATTAAAAGATTACAAAGAAACTATTAGGTGCCACCCAATTAAAGGATTTAGATAAGACCTATAAAAGTATTGCTTGTTAAGAGAAGCCTGGTTAAAGGACTTCATAACACAAATTAACGTGCCACCATGTTAGGGGATTTAATACAAAAAAACTGTTAGGGTTCACCCTCCACAAGATTTGTTGCTGTATTGATTAGAAAACAACAAAGACAATGATCTAATTAGAATAACTATGTCACTTAGCTTGAATATCGATCTCCTTGATGCTCCTTGGAATTGTCTGCAACTTTTCTTTGCTCTCCGTCAGCTTTGCAACTCCAACACGATGACTTATGTGCTTGGATTTCTTGGCTATTGCATGCTTCGTCACATGTGTTGATTAGGCACACCAACTTCTCCTCAACACACTAACCTTCTATTTGTGACTTCTCAATGTCACACTTCTTAGTTTGAGACTACACTTAGCTCAACTTTGTGGCTCTCTTGCTATTCACTCTGCAATCTAACTTTTTTCCTTGAAGCAATGTTCTCTTGTATAGTCTTTGCATTCTCTTCTTTGAAACATAAATTTGCAAATTCAAAATTTGAATTCTCAAGCCTATACCTAGCTTATTCTCTTGTTGCTGTCATGTGTCATTCTTGTCAGATGTTAGCATGTGCAAATGAAAGTCACAGATTTTTTGTAAACACAATGGCTTACTCTACTGGAAAGAATTGTCTATCCTCAATGTGACAACCCCATCACCATTAAATGCAATGATAAGTGCATTCTACTTGCTTTGTGACATAACAGTCATGAGTATCTTGCTACTTGCTTCCTCTTGCTGCCTCGACCTAACCATTTTGCATGACTACCAATCACATGATCTCGCCTGCCTACTTAGCATCTTCCTTCATGCTCTTACTCAATTATCATGACTCCATCTAAGTGGTTGTCCTTTATCATCGCCTCTGGTAGGCTTCTCCTTCTTTCTTTAGTCACTCTTGTGAACTAGAGTTACACTCATGTGCTCAACATGCCTCACCAGTCCAAGTTTCATGTCTATCAATGTCCCTTCTTCACCTTGACATCAATGACAACTAAGTCATAACTGCAAACACTAGTATCTCCACTGATCTTTCCTTAGAGATTTGGTCAATTATGCCAACACTTTAATTGTTAAAACAGGGTAATCTTTGATTTGTATTTCATTTTTACTACATGGACAAAGCTTGACTAAGATCCATGTTTTCCATTATCAAATGAATAAACATAAATAACAACAATCATTTATTTATGGATACATTTGAAAACCATAGTTGAGAAATTCCTCTCTTCTAGTTTCTTTGCATGGACTTAAAAGTTTCAAAAAGAAGAAGTTTTTAGAGAATAGTTGGTTGAGAGAACATGGGTTAGGCAATTGGCAATCTAATAGTATTTGTTGTATGTAGTAGAGAACTTTCCAAAATAGTTGTTACCAGCAGATGCATTCCTTTTGTAGAAATTAAAAATCAATGTTTTACCCCCACCATGAAGTAAGTTGTTCAAACTACGGATTCTTTTTTCTCTATCTTTAAAATAGAGAAAAGCTACTCTTTCATTTTCTCACCCAGAGGACTAAGACACTCTTTCATTTTCTCATCACTTAAAAGCTCAATAGGATTCTAGAACTTCATAGAGAAAAGAGCCAAACTGTATGTTACTCTTAAGGGTTGCTCGATTTTTCTTTTATTGGTTCATTACAATTTGAATTTGATCGCCTATGAAATTACCAAAATTACAATTTGAATTTGATCACCTATGAAATTACCAAAAAAATTAAGTCCTAATTATGTTTTGGTCTTCATATGCAAATATGGAAGATCCTTTTTGATAAACATTCTTGGGAATAATAGGGTTTTCACATTAGAAAGAGAAGCAATGGAATTTATGTGGTCATCAAAGCATAGTTTGTTCAAAATTTCATGTGGCAAAGCAATTGTTTATATGTTTGGGAAAGACTGTCTTATGCAAGAGAAAATGTTCATTAGAAATGGGGAAACTGCTTGGAGAACCATTGTAAAAAGATATTTTGAAGAATGTTTTAGAGCAAATGGAAACCATCTGCATTGATGTTTATTAATTACTGGTGCTTGAATTGGCATGCCTATAATTTGAATCAGGGGCATCATATCCTTTGACAAGCTCAAAATCCATTTACTAAAAAGAGAAGAACAAAGGACTTGGAGAAAATGTAGAACTTATCGAAAAGTTTTGAGGGGAGAACTTTTTAGAAGCTGAGGGAAAAAAAACTTCTTAATATGTATACTTCAAGATTAGTGTGGTCGGAGCCCATGGTTGTGCAGTCTACTTCAAAGCATAAGTTTGGAATCTTTTATAGAAAAATACCTGCAAGAAACATTAATCATTCAAAAAATTACCACTTGCAAGAGGTTTGCTTCAAAGAAGGAGCTTGGAGTCGTTCAAGAAATTACTTGCAATAGTTATGACTTGCAAAAGGAGAAGAGGAGAATATGGGAAAAGAGATTTCAGAATGAAGACATAAATCCTAGAATGAAGACATGGCAGTGAACTAAAAATTGATAAAGGAAAAATCAAAGAATGATCAAGATGAAAGGATAAGCCAAGTTGTCACATTAAATGCAGTTGATTTTTTAAAATTTCTTTCTAATTTTTACTTAAAAAATCAAATTTTCTCCTTGCCTTTATTGGTGGGAGCCAATAGAAGCTTGGATAATAGCTTTTTTTGGTTTAAAAAAAATATCAAAATGATAAACTATGTAAATGAAATGAATTTTACTAATGTCCATGAGACCAAATGTCTATTGGTTATAAGTAATTAGTATCCCTGTTGTAGGCAAGACTAATAAATGGGATTATAGATTTGATGAATCATGTAAAACTTTACAAATAAAGTGATAATATGTGAACTTGATATGGCTTACAGGCTTGATACATTCAATCAAATTTTCTTTCAAACCATCTCCTAAAGTATGACATATTTAGGTACAAGTTTTTAAGCTAATACCTTATGGTCATTCTCAAGTTTTTTTTGTCATTAATCTCATGTTCCTCATGGTAAACATCAATTTAGATCATATTGATGAACACATTTTCACCCTTATTAGTCCCTGCCGAGAACCAATGTTTTCATTAGACCCCTTGTAATTAATTGACATGAAAAATACAATTCACAATTCTAATGTTTCGGGAACAATATTTTTAAAATCAAATTTTAAGACATAATTTCTCTTTTGTCATTGGTTGGATGCATTTTTGGTGGGGGTCATTTTATTTTTAAATTAGAAAAATAAGAATAAAATTGTATAAGATAACAATGAATTTATTACATTGTCAGATTGTATATCAATGTCAACTGTCAGTTCGAAGTCATCATGGCAGTTTCCATAATCGCGAGAAACCTCTAGTTTTCTTGGGAAACATTTGGAACAACTCTTCCTTTTCTCTTGCCCTCGCATGACCGCAACATCTTAGCATTATATATCTATCGACAATTTGCAATTGGGCAAACATTGAAACTTCTTAAGCATAAATTATGTTGTAGAGCTTTTTTCATCACAAATTGTTACAAAATGCCTCTTATTCCAAGTCGTTGGGGCCATAGGTCCTTTGTCTATGATCCGTTTTCACTTGCTACGTGGGATCCTTTTCAATGGCTGTGGCAAATACACAGATCGATTGGAAGGAAACCCCTGATGCACACATTTTCAAGGCAGATCTTCCTGGTATTAATGAAATTCTTGCTTTCTCATCAATAATCGTGTTCTACTTGTAGAAATATTTTGTTAGTTGAAAAGATCTAAGAATGACATGCTCTGCCTCTGCAAATTTTCCCTTTTTTAGAAAAAAATTTAAATGCAATGTTTTGATTATAAAAATTTTCCATAATTCAAAAGCATATTAAGTGGAATCTATTGCTTGTAAAAAATTTTCTTTATTTGAAATGGAATGTGATTACTTTGTTGCAGGGCTGAAGAAAGAGGAGGTGAAAATAGAAGTGGAAGATAGGCGTATTCTTTAGATTAGTGGAGAACGAAGCAAAGAAGAAGTGCATTTGTTAGGGGTAATTTTATTTTTTAATTATAAAAAATGTTCTGAAAATTGGAAGACGATAAGGTTACATTTATTGTGACAACCACGAGTGTCAAAATGTACAAGCCACCAATTTTTTTTGCTTAAGATCGATGCAACCGAACTCATTGTTCCTGCTTCAAACCCATCGTTCATTCTCCTATAAAGAAGCAAGAAAACCCAGCTACCACCATCCACAGAAAGCCCAACAAATGACAGAGCCCAAGAAACCAACCGCTAAACCTAAGAATGCTACAATCCCAAAGAAGCGGTGTCCAAGCCAACGCCAACGAAAAAATCACTATATAGATTCCAGTAATTAATGGAAAATTATGAAAGCTTCTACACTATTCCCATCTCTTGCAACTTTTGGGTTTGTGGCTATGAGTGGATTATCAATAATAAATATTTAAAAAGACATTGTCACCAAGCACATGTGTACATGTAGATTTTTTTATTGGTTGTTTGACATTAATATTTAGTAAATACCTTCGGAGTATATTTTGATTCAACTTTTCATCAATATACATATTATTGTTATATTTTATTAATACTTCTTTTATTGGAAGGATTCAAATAAGCAATGCTTAAATAGATAGATCTCAAGTACCAATTTGATGAAATAATTTATTAAGGTTTTGAGAAATGTCAAAGGAATATAAATCCATAATTCAAACATTCATTGGCCTTACTATTACAATTTCTCAAAAATCTCCACAATGTGTTCAATTACTTTTACACATCACCTAATCAACATTTACACTAAAAATATTGAAATTTTAAATACTTCTATAACAATATCTAAATTTCATATTCCAAATTCAATATTACTAATTTTTTTACTTTAGATTTTCATTTTTATTTTTTTACAAATAAAGATAAATTTCAAAATTTGTATGAAATTTTTATTACAAACGTATATTAGGGTCCCATCATTTATTAAGAGACTCTGATATTTGAAGTTCAAATATTAACTAGTTACTATTACTATGTATAGAAGTAATTTATCATTGTTGCTTCTATATTGCACTTTTACCATTACCATTATATAATTATTTTTGCCTCTCTTGTATAATACATGTTACTAACCTAAAAATTTGCCAAATTCAATGTTTTGCTGATTTTATATGCAAAGCTTACGGCTAAATCATTAAAGACATTCAAATCAAATGCATTGAATCTATTTCCAATTCATAAACAACCTACAAATTAACTAGCTAAACAACATCTTCAAGTGGTGCTCTGTAGGAAAATCAAGTTCTCTAAATAGTATAACCGCCCACTACCCACACCAATAGGAAAACAATGAAAAATAAAATAAACGATGACATCGAACAAATTATAATTCCTACTTAATTACGGAAGATACAATGGAGATAGATATTAGTTCCATACTTATAATAATAAAAAAGTTTTAAAATTACTTTAATCTTTTATTCTCCTCTTTAAAATTTAGACCATCTTTCACTTTTCATAGGAATACATTACAAGATGAGCAAAATGTGCATGTTAAATAATCAATCATTTGGTAGAACTGAAAGGAGTTTTTAAATTTTGTATTATTTTATCATCTTATACTATTTAGTTACTTTGTTCTGAATGTATCTTAACATTTCACCACTGACAAACAATAACTCTGCTTCATTCTTCCCACATAAGGCAAGGACTCAAGCTTGAACAGAGCTCTTGCTTAATTAGAATTGAATATCAATTACATCAATAGAAGAAAAATGATAGAAATGTCTTTTGAAGGAGAATGAACATTGATTACATTTATTGAAAAAAATGAGAGAATTTCCTCGTCAGTTTATGCACGATGAAACTGAATTTTCCCATTCTTCCATTGGGAGATTGCATTTTTTAATGCTAGACATTGCTTAAACCGATCTTATCATGGTAAAAAATCTAATATACATTTGTCTATTCTCATTGACAGTAGAAACAAAACAGATCACCTACATTCTATTGACTAAGAATCTGGATAGAAATGAATCTTAGTAGAAGTCCATTGGTTTTGGCTTTCGTCGCCTCTGGAAAATGAAATACAATGACCTGCAACATTAAATAATTACTTTCGTGAGAATTTAACGAACCATTCTCATGAGCGTGATATATAAAAAGTCAAAGGCATTTTCAACATCTTTGTAACCTACCATTTAAATCAGTTCAGTTTAATAGTAGCATCATAAGAAATGGAAATCAATAGTTGGTAAGTATTTGGAAATCTCACTAATTTTGATTTAATTCGGAGTTCGTTGATTTTGGGAGTCGTAACACAATAACTGAAATGTCATCAGTTGTCCCTCGATCTTGTGCAACTTTTACAAGGTGTTTAGCAACATCCTCTAGGGATTTTTTCAATCTGTGATTTGTTTCACATAAGATGTAGAGGATGATATGCAAACCCATTCAAATAAACTAGTTAGGGAATTGAACCATACATATGATGAATAATTGATGTATAAAATAAACTATTAAGTGTATGCCACTTACCCAATTGATAATTGATGTATAAAATAAACTATTAATTGTATGATACTTACCCAATTGATAAGCACATATCGATCACTTCTTGGTTATCTATCTTTTCCCATAGTCCATCAGTTCCCAAAACAACAAAATCATCCTCTGCAAAATTTGGAAGTACATAGAACCATAGAAGAAAGAGATAGGAAAATATTGAACTTAGATGTTAGAAATTAGTTCACTACCAGAGGATATTGTTTCAATTGTTACATCCGGATCTACAATAAGTCCATATCCACCCTGTGCTCCATCGATCCTCCCATCTGACCAGCTTCATAATACAAAAGTTATACAGACCATGAGTTTGCATGAAGCCTACAAAGTACAAACTTTTACATATAATGGATATTAACGTTTTCCGAAATTGGATAACATTCTGTAGTTCCAAAAATATATTTCCTATCCTTACAGAAATAGTTCGTTTGATCATTATGTGATGTAAGCACATTTGGGTTTATGATTTCACTAGTTTATATTCAAAATAATGCAAGCAAGTCAATGATCTACAAAGTTTACTTTTCCTACTTTAGATATAATTGAACCAATCTTTAAAAACGTCCGCCCAAAATGAGGTGCACATGTTATAACCATGTCAGCTGCAACAACATCAAAATCTTTTGGAAGGAAATTGATTGATTGATCGTAAAAGCCAATACTAACCAAGGTTAGCACTCATCTGCCTTGCCGTATCTGTTGCTAAAACCATATACATGTGCACTAATGCAGTAACAGGGGCAACATAGAATAGGAACAAACCATGGTTGCATGGGATGGGGGTACTTGGGTATGGTTACGGGTACAACTATTTTTCAAAATAGGGGATGGGGGTATTTGAGTTGATTTTTTTTTTACAATATAATTTAATATTTAAAGAAAATCTGAAAATATAAGTCATAACAATGGTCTTTCAAAACAAGAACAGCGATAAAGTTTGCAATATGTTTGTAATAATAATATATGCTAAATGTTTAGATGCATAATAGAGAAGGTATCTTTAAACATGAACAAGAAAATCGTAAATCAATAACAATAACATATTGCAAATGATAAACTTCTAACTTGAACAATGATAAAGTTTACTGTTAAGCAGTATTATATCAAAGTTTCAAACTGATTACGTACTAAATTAAACTTGATAAACAACAAGCTGATACGCAAACAAAAAACCAAAACAAAAGTTAGAAATCTTAACCAAGGTCCTTAACTATGATGCTCTCCACTAAGTACCCGGTACTTGGGTACATGTACCAAAGACTTGGGTATGTGGGTACGCATCCTAGGGGTGTGGGTATGCGTACCCATGCAACATTGGAACAAAAACAAGATTATGAAGAATTTATTTTAGAAAAATAAAATTAAAAATTTATGAGGAATTCACTATATATTACACTATTAAATTATTAGACATTTACAGTATATCTTATTGACATAATCACTTTTTAATTCAATAAGCTATACATAAAAGAAACACAATCTTTCTGTACGTTTCTTCCTGCAAAGAACTAAGATAACATAGGACAAGAATAGTATACACTAATAGAAGCATTAGAATTCAATGCTTGTAATTAGTGAGAAAACTGCTCTTGCTTTGACAAATAGAAGCATTGGAAAAGATGCCAGTAATTATTGATGAGAAAACTGTTTTTTCTTGACCAGGAGAAGCCCACTATGTCTGATGAAGAAAATGTCCTTGGATGGAAAATAGAGTGTCCTAGAACCATACCATGTGGAATGTCTGCTATACCACGTGGCTCATATGACCATAGAATTGAGATTTGCTGGGTCCTTGCCTAGGCTTGAGTTCAGAGATCTGAGGTGAACTTGATGAAGCTGTGGATCAGATTCATGGATCTGCCAAGTTCTGCACCTGAACTCATGGTTCAAAGACTTGCAAGTAGGGTTTGTGCCTAGAATCAAACAATTAAAAAAAATACTCTGCTAAAAAGCACATCCCTGTAGACATGTAAATACATTTCATTTGTGATTTAACCATTTTCACTTGCCTATCTCCTTTCAAAATGTTCACTATATTCAGATAACATTTTTATCTTGAAAGGAGCTGAAAGTTTTTGTGCAAGGAGCTGGTAGGGTTTGATTGATTTTTGGATTCGAGACAAGTATGAGTTGATAGAGGGTCTTGGGATCAAGCTACATGTTTCCAATTTCCAACTTTACGCATCAATTCAAATTGAAAATATTCATGCATGGGTTGATCATATTTATTGGGAGACAGGTTTGTAGCCATAGGGGAGGAGGTTTGAGCCCATGCACCCAGAGACAAACAACTTGTCCAGGAGAATGATGCTACCTCATCAACAGATAGAATGACTAGAGCTGTTTCTTTGACATACTTGGAGAGATATTAGTTCTAGTGCTTGGAGCATATGTTGGGAGGAGTTGTTCCTCTCAACCTTATTTTGAGTTTACCATTATCTAGTTACTAGTACCATTGGAATGTCCCAAGTTAATTGACACAAAAACACGATAGTAACACTAGATCAATGCAGAATTTAGAGATCAATAATAATTATTAGAGCAATGTAGAATCAGTTAAAATGATGCAGCACAGCAATGAGCCTTCCAAAGATAGCATGTCCATGTTGGATGGTGCGGATACAATTGTAATTATTATCTCAATGCTGTGTCTTCTCCAATATGCTTAATTGCAGTACTTAGTGATCTGATATATGAATGCTTGTTGATGAGTGGTGAATAAGCGATTCTGATGTGTTATGTCTGAGATACAGTCTGAATGCTCTGCTCAGTATCAATATGATGGTGACAGTCTGTGATCTATGTGTGGAGACAAACAATGCCCAATCTGCAATCCGATGCAATGAACACTTAGTGTATAATGAGTTCTCAAGATCTCATGACCTCTGCAATAAAAGTGCTGTGAATGAATCGGTTCGGTGAGTGTAGGATCACATCCAATGTGATCAATCTATGATATTGATGCCAAGGATAGCTTATAGTTTGCTATTGGTAAATATATAGATGCACATCTTGTATCTTTGATGTATTCAATATGTTCAATGCATCATCACTATAAGATCTGTAATTCTGATCGAGTGGTGCTCTGTGAATTCTCAATTCCAAACAGAGAGATGCTTGAGATGAGTTCACAACGGTCTAGGATATTCATAGATATGATAATGTTGGCTAAAATTTTTGTACATCACTGTCTACGACTTGCAGAATTGTGACTTTAGGCAACATTTCATGAGATTTCTCTCTCCTCTCAGCAATAGGAGAGACTCCCTTCTTACCGTAGGTGGCTTAAATAAGAACTTAACTAAAATTAGAAAAAGAATGGTTCTCTTAATCAAATCCTCTTTTTTCAAGAATGATTTGCATACAACTACAACTTTCCAACTTAACAAAAAGCGCAACAATTTACTTTTTTATATTTTGTGAAACAAAAACACAAACCCAAAGTGTCCTACACTTGTCTTGAATGAGGATTCAAGCAGAATAACTAGTAAGACACAAAGTTTCTTACTGGATACCTTCAAAGTCAATAAAAACACTTACAGTTGAAGCTCGAAGTCTTCAACTCTAAGTGATTATAACCACTACTATGTATTACAATTTGTCCTCCTACAACACAAAGTCTTCAAAAGTTTAAATTGGTTCTAAATGTAATAGGGCAGCGCAAAGTCTGCACAATTAAATTCAAATCCCTCTTAAGCGAAGCTCCAAAACTCACAATCAATATCCAAAAAATGTTGTCACATAACTCCTTGAGTCAACACAAAGTTAGAAAACAAGTTTTCTCTTTTATTGAAAGCAATACAGATTTACATCCAAGCACAAAGTCTTAGAGTGCACATACAAACTTGTAGAATTTTCTTGCCTTGCGAAAGATGATTATTTACAATGAGCTCTCTCCTTTATATAGGAAAATAAGAGAGAGAAAGGTGGAGGAAAAAGAGAACATCTTCAATCACTTTGACTTATTCTCTAACAAACTTCTAACTAATTTGACTTATTCAAAGTTGCATGCCTAATGCGGTTGCAACTTGATTACATGTTACAACTTTGCGTGTTATACTATCACATGCAATAACATCCTGTTTCTCCATCACATGTAATATGTCAATTACAAATTACAAATACATGATGAAAATATTCTAAGTGCCTTACAAGACAAATTCTATTACATCAAACTTTATTGGTCTTCATGCTGCTACAAGACGCCCGATGTTTTACAATTATAGTTCTCAAGTTTGGTGGAAGCATCTCGAACTGGAATGTGAATATGCATCCTTGATTGTTCCGTTGAGTGTTTATTGACCTTTTTTTAGCTTGAAAGCACTCTATGCTTGTAATCATTCTTTCACCTTTTTGTAGTCTCATCACGTGGTCATGCTTGTTTCGTGCCCTCTTTTCTTCTTAGCATGCATAAAATCAGCTCTTTAAATGGGGGTAAACTTAGAAACGGGGTTGTTTGGGAGCATTGCATATGGGATATGGCTGAAAATTTTTGGGACAGTAAATGGATAAATGCATTTAAGCTCAAAATATGTGGATGGAAAAACCCAAAAAACGGATTTTTGGTGGTGAAAAGCACGTGTGAACAACAAGATTTAAATTATGCAAATGAAGGATGAATGAGTAGCAATTGGGTAATATATGAGATGGAAGCGTAGCATGCAAATCATGCTACGCTTCCATCATGCTATTTATCCAGCAAGCATGTGGGAAATTCTTTTTCAACCATAGGGCAGCCATATGGAGGTTCATGGAATGCATATTGGTGGTAATTACGCTTGCATTCTCATGAGAGAAAATGAAGAACTTGTCTTTCCTTAGAATGGGAGTTTACCCCGACTACATATGCAAGTAAATGAAACCTTGCACATGCAACTTAAAGAAGTAGATGGAAGAAAAAGGAGCAACATATATACAAAAAGAACTATGCAAATCTGAAAATGGAAATTGAAAGATTTGCAACAAGAACAAAATATCTTTAAAAAAATATGGGAAAAACATACCTCTCTCCACCAACCACAAAATAATACGTCTCTTTCATATCTTTGACAAATTTGAAAAAAAATCCAAGAAATTTTGGATTATGATTTGTTTATCATCAGAAGACTTATCTAGATTTCAAAATTCAAACCTTAGGGATAGTCAAGGTTCGAATTTGGGCAAGTGTAGATAGTTAGAGAGATTAAATGCCCAACACTCGCAACAAACTTTGACTTAGCAATGCCATATGCAAATGCATTTAAAAATGACATCTAGGGCATCATTTTTAGCTTAAAAATGATGAAGAAGCTGAAAACAAAAATACATAACCTAAACTCCTTGGAATGATTGGAAGCCAAGAAACATCAAGAAATGCAACATTTTTGGCAAAAAATGTTCCCTAAATGGGCCATTTTTGACCAAACGCATGTAGCATGTGACATACAATCACTCCCAAAATTGCCACTAGTGCAAAAAGCCCAAAAACGCCTTGTATATTAGTAAAAAACATGACTTTTTTGAAGGATTACATGTGCCAATGTGTTGCTAATACATGGACACACTATTGGGGAACGTTTGCATATGAAAAAGATGCACAAAAGCCTTTCAAATCCATGCTGCAAGTGAAAAACGAGATTTTTTTGAGCAAATGCATGTATTATAATGCATGCAATGTGTTAGAAAATTGCCACCATGCCTCTTGTAGGAAAATGCTGCCCTTGGACGTGTTTTTGGAGAGTAAAAACATGTTTTAAAAGTCATGCAATTAGGCAAAAAATTGCCACCTTGTATTTTATGGTTTTGAAAGTCACTTAAACACACTTTTGATGACCATTTACATGTATTTTAAAGACATGCAGTTGGGCTAGAAATCATTACTTTGGTTTAGGCTAGGTAGAAATAAGTTTTTTAATATCATATACACATGCAATTGGGTCCAAAATTGCCACTTTAGTCTAAGTTAAGTGAAAACTCACTTTAGACATGCATTTACATGTTTTAAAAACATGCAATTTGATTTAAAAAGTCCACTTAAGTGGCAATTTTAAAGATGCATAAGCAATGGGTTAAAAAAACTCCATTTGAATGCATTAATATATATAAAATAAATTTATACATGCAACAACATATGTAAATGGGTTGGCATTAGCCAATTACATTGATTAAATAAGTTATAAATATGCAAATGCATATTAAAAACCCCACTTAACACATTAAAATGTCTTATGCAACTAAATTTAATATCTAACTATAGTTTTTAATAAACTAACATGAAAAATAGTTTTGAAATAGACTATTTCATAAAACATTAAAAACTATGATCAAATCAACTCAGAATGAGTTGAAATTTTAAAATGGATAACAAAATCCACTTTAGATATTAAATATAATTTTATTTTATGTTTTTACCAATAAAAAACTCACTTTTATGAAGTTTTATAATCGGGATATGCAGTTGTCCTAAAAAACTCCACTTCTAACCTTATAACTTGAGGTAGCCAACTCCGATTTTGACCTAAGTTAGCTTGAAATGAGTGGAATTCCAAGGGCTACTCACCTAAGGAAAAAATCAGACTAAACACTATTTACAACACATAAAAATGAAGAAAGGACATGAATTTGCAGTCAAAGAGAAAAACTCTTACTAGCATACAATTTGGGATTCAACAATATAGAAACCTTCAAAAGAATGCATAGATAGAGCAACATAGAGTACAATCTAGGGATAACAAATTGTGTTTATGATACTTCATCAATGCATTAAAACTAAGAGGATGCACCTATGAATCTCTAAGAAAATTGAGTAGGTTTTCCAAAATTTGTGAAGTCAAAATTGAGGACAACAAATAATTGCTAAAGTCTCCAATGATCTCACAAGTGTAAGTTATATATGGGAGTTCACCAATGGACATGATGTTATAGTGATGTAAATGTGATGCTTGCATGGATCTTGAATATCGCTATTAACTAGATCGGTTGGGAATGACACAATCATTTGCAATATAATATCAATCTCTACTAATCTCTGGTAGGATGTCTCTATGATGATGCTTTCCAAGACACCTTTAATAATGATTTGCAAACATGATTATTCCAATTAGTCCAATAAGGTTACAAAGTAATCTCATCTTATTGGAGAACCAATAGACTAGGGATGATCTCTCACCTTCATAACTGCTATCCAATGCTTGATTCCTCTTTGCAATGGTATAAACAAGAACTACTATGTTGTGAATGGTGATAATGAACAACCTAATGACTTACTTAAATATGCAAGGCTAGGTCCTAAATCTCAAACAAGGTCTAAATCACAAACGATGTGGTTTCTAAAGTGGTTGCTCAAATTAAGGAACATAAAGATGGATCCTAATTAAGCAAGGTGGCGCACTAGTTCACCCCATTGATCGGGTCCCCTTGTGTGGCAATCAACTCCCAAGGGACAATTTGAGTTAATTGCAATATAAAATAGGTCTGGCCTAAAGAAGGGACATGATAGTCTCCTCTTTGTGGAATTGTTTACCCTAAAGCAATTGCAAATTTGGCTGCTTGAAAATCTTGTCGCTCTCCCATGTGGAACCTTGCTTAATTAGGATCCATCTTTACGTTCCTTAATTTAAGCAACCACTTTAAAAACCACATCATTTGAGATTTAGACCCTATTTGAGATTTAGGACCTAGCCTTTCATATTTAAGTCATTAGGTTGTTCATTATCCTCAACAAGAAAATCCTTTGAACCAACCAGGTACTCATTGATTGCGCATCACCTCAACTTTTTCTCTCTAAAATCAATAATCTTTGTAGGCTCCAATGCAAGTTTACCCTCCTCATCAGGTGGCAAAAGCTACTTGGAAATTATGACATGCAACACAATCGCTTTCTTGAGGTAAGAGACATGGAACACGTGAATCCATGTATTATCCCCATTCTTGAACCTTTCCCATTAGAATAGTACAATGCAATTGTAGACAAGGAGTGGTGGCCCTTTGACCATTATCAACAATAGTTAGTATACTTAGTAGCAATTATACTTGGACAATAAAAGATGAGGAAATTGTGAATTCTTATAAATAAGACGGTTTCCTAAGATATATCCCAAGCAATGATCATTGTCATACCAAGTATGAAGTTTATTTCCATGAACAAGAAAATCATGCTTAAGACCATGGATGCTATATGAAAGAATGATTACCTCCAAGGGTTTGTAGGAATTAGGCAAGAAACATATGCAGAAACAATTATATATGTCATTACATACAATGTACTGTCCCCATTTGTAGGCGTCAAAGTTTGAGGGATTAGCCTATTATTGTGATCCTCGTAGGATAATTATTGTGGATAGAGGGTCTCTTGAGGTAGAGGCTTGGATATGGGAGGTTCTTGTCTTTTTTACAATTCTGTATGTCTTAGTTTGGTTTTCATTTGACTCAAATTGGGCTTCGTTTTATGCATCTACTATTTATGGCAAGTCGGGTGATCATTGAGGACCCTTTCTATTTTAGGAAAGTGCATTTGGTCACATGGGGAAATAATAGGTGTGACTCCTGTTTTAGATGACATACTTATGTTTACTGTACTGGTAAAGAAATCAACGCATACAGACAATGGAACAGAATAGCAGAATTATATTCGCATATGCTAGACATACATTATGCTTCATAATATCCGTAATAGTAGATGATAGATGATTTATAATGATCCCAGATGGGATATAAATACTACCGCCGAACCTTCCCGAAGGGTTCCATTGGCCACAACTTTACATCCGCTACAAATTATTTACCCGTTGGCTACAAAATACAAAACACCGACGACAGTCAATCCGTCGGCTACAGAAACACCGCCAGAACCATCCAGTCGGCTGACAACTTAAAGGATAAGTATTTTGCGAGTTATTATTATTTGTGGCCAAATTATTATTAAATCATTAAATGACTTATTATAAAGTTTTAATTTAACTTAAGTTGAAGGTTGAGTCATCATTGGAAGGGGCCATTTATTTGATTAGTTATAAACCTAAGCCAAGGATTAAATATAAAAATTCAAGGAGTTGTTATTTAAAAGTTGAAGCCTCTTAAGTGAAAAGCATCTTCATGAAGCCATGTGCTAGAAAAGTTATTTATTAAAAGAATTTAATGGAAGCTTCTAATTAATGGTGTGTTGGTGAAGCCAAGTGCATTATAAATGGTGGCTTCATGAAGCAAATAGATGATCCAATTGTCTAATTTTCTTTTGTTGCTTCTTGTGAGGGTTTTGGAGTTTTGCTAATTCAATTCCACTGTTGAAGTATAGTGGTTTCTTACCAAGATTTCTAATCTGATTTCCTGAGCATCTTCTCTACTGTTGCTACTATGGCTAAGAAGAGTATTGGTTTGTGTCTTCCATTCTGTGGTTTTTGTGACTAGGAAGACTTTGTAATTGTTGGGGTTGTCACATATTTTGCATTTGGTGTTTTTTGTTGATTTATTTTTGAGTTTGGCATCAAGCATCACAGTTCTAATTGTGAGCCGTTACTGCATTCCCAATGTCGAAGTTGCTGTTAGTTGGTACTGTGAGATATCTGCAATATAGGGCACAATGAAACTAGGTGTCTATTGTTAAGTTTGTAGCTTCAGTCGGACTGATTTTCTCATGAGATACATCGTTGATGTTAAATCATCTCATTTAGACAAATATTCTTATATATATATATATATATATATATATATATATATATATATATATATATATATATATTATTGTTAATATATTATTATTATTTAATGATGATTAACTATAGAGACATGTCTCCTCCTCTCATATTTAGAAGTCTTCAAATCTGCATTTGGAACATACCAATATGATGGGAGTGTTTTACATTTGCAGAAAAAAGGATCTATAAAAGTTAATATGGTATCAGAGTCTAGTTTACAAATGTAAAATTCTATGTAACAAGCCATCATGAAGCAGTAAGTCAATACAGAGACAATGAAAAATGGAAAACATTAGCCAATGAAGGAAGGAAATTTAAAGCGGTGCAACTTCTTATCTTATTGAAGCTGCATTCATTCCTAGCCATTTGTTTCTCAAATCCATAATGAAAAGCTCTCAATACACCACGTGAATTAAATTTGACTCACTATGTGTACTCTTCTTTTTGGTAGAGGCAGCAGGATTTTGTGCTTCATCAAATGTTCAAGCTGCATATTAGTCGTCCTACACAACCACACTCATGTCACCCACTTCTATTAATGCAGCAGTCTACTATCACATCTTCTACACCTTTGTAACTATGAATACCCAAACGTTCTAATTGAAGGAGTATAATTTGATAGCCCTATTCACCCAAATAGTGCAAATAAAAAAAAACGGTGTGTAAAGATGCTCATCTTCATCAGAGGCAAGGGATTGAACTCCACTACATTTGCTCTCATGTCGACCAATCTGATTTCGCATGGAGTCTTCATAATATAAGCCATCATCGTCGCCAGATTCCACAACTTCCACAACCTTGACCTCGATTGGGAGTTTCCCCAAAACACTATGGAAATGGAGAATTTGGGCAAATTGAGATGTCCCCGATTTCCGATTAGGTTCAAAAGTTGTAACCTGCAACCATTTGTCAGTACAATATTGAAAATTGTATGTAAAAAATTAGCAACATTAGATTTAAGTAAATACTAATCTAAATACTGCCCAAGCTACCCATCCTAATCCTTCAGGAGAGATCCTTTCTCCAATCACCTAACCCTCTGGTGAGAACTATGTCTCAATTAGGTAATTGTCATAGAAAGAGCTTCCCCATTAGGCCTCTTTGGGATCTTTGGTAACACTACTTGGTAGAGATCCCATCTCTACCAAGTCTCTTATCTCTAACATATGCATATGTTTGACCACTACAATATATATTGCCTTTAAGAGATTCTCTATAAATCTCTCTTTGGATTCCAATTAGGAATCTCGACATTCACAAAGAATTCCCTCTAATATTTGTGAGTTCTCTTAAGAGAATCATGACATTCTTATCAAATGCCCTCTGTCAAGATCTACTTGGTCTCTATAGGAGTTATAAAACTTCTCTTATTTATTGATTATTGATTCCTTGATTAGTAATCTCTCCTTTTGGTGTGAAGCTTTGTCTCATTTCTATATCTTCTTAATTAAATCTTTGTTGCTTTGAAGTATTCCTTGCTGCCTACATTTCTTATCATTGTGGACTATCTCAGATTTTTTTTTGCTGCTTCTTACATGGAGATGTCACTGTTTACTTCTATCTTTATTTGTTTCTGATTATCATTTTCTGTCTATATAATCTTGGTTAGTATTTCCCTTCATTTATGCTCACAATTACATTGTGTATAAGGTTTAGTTTTGGAAGCTTTGACCCTGATCTGAATACTCCTTTTCCCCATGCGTGCTGCTTGTAGTTATCTATGATCTAAAAATATATATATTATGGTTATCCCATGTCTTGTTCAGACTGTTATTCATTCCTTGTAATTGCTCGCCATCTAAAGTATTTGCTTCACTTTGAGTGCTCAGCAACTGCAATCGGTAGGAAAACTTGACTTGGATTATTTTCTTTCTTTCTTTATTTCTCTTACTTTTTGTGTCTCCAATATTTGTCTATCCTGCATATCTGGTGATGATTCTGAATATCTACGTTGGTGGGGAAAGAAAGTTTGTTTACTTCTCTGCAATGTCAGATTATGATATCATCTGTGGTGATTATCTCTGCTTCACATTATTAACTAGGTCGTATCTTCTTCAATGGTCTATTATTGATATTTCTGGTTATGATTCGATGCCTTATTTGTTATTTCTAGTGTCTACGTTTGCAAATGTATGCATCTTGAACTTTTCTTTTGCTCTTCGATGAGGATCCTTCTATCCTTTGCTGACTTCTCCTTGTTATATACATGGGCCTGAACTTGTTTGTGTCCCTTCATCAAGGAGATGTGACTCTTTGATTTTTATATTATATACTAATGGTTAGTTATATTTAACTGAGATCTATAAAATGTAATAATATTATCCCTTATGTTTATTTCATGTCATATATATATGTATAATTATCAATATATTTAAGTATCTTATAGTTATCATAGTCTCTTACTAATAACTTTGTTATATAATAATTATTGCGTCTTGCACTTTTGAAGTGTTTATATATTTTTATTTTGACTATTATAATTAAATTCCATTACTAGGGGAATATTACAGTCCTAACCTCCCAAAATTGCTAGTCCTCAAGCAATTATTCTCTTCATGTTTCATAAAATTGGTTGATAAAATTTTGGGACATGTTTCTTTTACGTGGTTTAGGAACTAATACTCTGACCATCTCTCTTGAGTTGAGATTCCCCAAAACCATGTTCATATAATACCTTATTCACTCTTATAAATAGATATGTTCTTATTGTTAATTTTAATTATATATGTTCCCATTCTTTAGAATAGTTTTGAAGCATACAAGATGGCAAGATCATGCTCTGATACCACTGTGATGTCCCCGATTTTCGATTAGGTTCGAAAGTTGTAACCTGCAACCATTTGTCGGTACAATATTGAAAATTGTATGTAAAACATATTAGCAACATTAGATTTAAGTAAATACTAATCTAAATGCTACCCAAGCTACCCATCCTAATCCTTCGGGAGATATCCTTTCTCCAATCACCTAACCCTTTGGTGAGAGTTCTACATCTCGCTTAGGTAATTGTCATAGAAAGAGCTTCTCCCTTAGGCCTCTTTGGGATCTCTGGTAACACTACTTAGTAGAGATCCCACCTCCACCAAGTCTCTTATCTTTGACATATGCATATGTTTGACCACTACAATATATATTGCCTCTAAGAGATTCTCTATAAGTCTCTCTTTGGATTCCAATTAGGAATCTCGACATTCACAAAGAATGCCCTCTAATATTTGTGAGTTCTCTTAAGAGAATCATGACATTCTTATCAAATGCCTTCTGTCAAGATCTACTTGGTCTCTATAGGAGTTATAAAACTCTTCTCTTATTTATTGATTATTAATTCCTTGATTAGTAATCTCTCCTTTTGGTGTGAAGCTTTGTCTCATTTCTATATTTTCTTAATCAAATCTTTGTTTCTTTGAAGTATTCTTTGCTGCCTACATTTCTTATCATTGTGGACTATCTCAGATTTTAATTTTTTTTTTTGCTGCTTCTTACATGGAGATGTCACTGTTTACTTCTATCTTTATTTGTTTCTGATTATCATTTTCTGTCTATATAATCTTGGTTAGTATTTCCCTTCATTTATGCTCACAATTACACTGCGTATAAGGTTTAGTTTTGGAAGCTTTGACCCTGATCTGAATACTCTTTTTCCCCATGCCTGTTGCTTGTAGTTATCTATGATATATATATATATATATGGTTTTCCCACGTCTTATTCAGACTGTTATTCATTCCTTTGTAATTGCTCGCCATATAAAGTATTTGCTTCACTTAGTGCTCAGCAACTGCAATCAGTAGGAAAACTTGACTTGGATTATTTTCTTTCTTTCTTTATATCTCTTACTCTTCGTGTCTCCAATATTTGTCTATCTTGCATATCAGGTGATGATTCTGAATATCTGCATTGGTGGGGAAAGAAAGTTTGTTTACTTCTCTGCACTGTCAGATTATAATATCATCTGTGGTGATTATCTCTGCTTTACATTATTAACTAGGTCGTATCTTCTTCAATGGTCTATTATTGATATTTCTGGTTATGATTCGATACCTTATTTGTTATTTCTAGTGTCCACGTTTGCAAATGTATGCATCTTGAACTTTTCTTTTGCTCTTTGATGAGGATCCTTCTATCCTTTGCTGATTTCTCCTCCTTGTTATATACACGGGCCTGAACTTGTTCGTGTCCCTTCATCAAGGAGATGTGACTCTTTGATTTTTATATTATATACTAATGGTTAGTTATATTAAATTGAGCTCTATAAAATGTAATAATATTATCCATTATGTTTATTTCATGTCTAATATATATATAATTATAATTATCAATATATTTAAGTATCTTATAGTTATCATAGTCTCTTACTAATAACTTTGTTATATAATAATTATTGTTTCTTACACTTTTGAAGTGTTTATATATTTTTATTCTGACTATTATAATTAAATTCTATTATTAGGGGGATATTTCACAAATTGTCTGAGTGGAGATGCTAAATAAATTTGAAGAGTAGATTGTTAGGTGCAAGGCAGTCCCTCCTGCTTACCAATTGATGTAAAACCAGTGATCCTCATTCCATTAACTTAAGTCATCGTGAACTATATTGAGGAATAACTAGATAAAATGCGAGTTGATCATGGTGGGAGCATTATCAAGACATTTATTTTTATGATTAGAGTTAGTTGGAGGTTTTGATGCTTCGATTGCACACTATTGGCAGCATATTGGGCTGCTCAAGATGAATCAAAGATCCTATGATGAATTTCATCCAAATTGACTAAACATAATCTACTATCAAACTGCTGCTAAAGATCAAAATTCATATAGGTTTTGAATTGAATATATTGTGCAAGGAATAATTTTGAGAAGCGTTTCCAGAAGCCTTGATTGTGGTTCTTGGCCTCCTTACACTTACCATTGACGTGCCAAAAAATATTTATCCCTAAATTTTTTGTAATATCGTGGATGTTAGGTGGGCACATGTACAACATGGTTGGGATGATATGGCACTTATGGATTGATGCTTTGTGCAGTGTTGTACAGAAGATTTTCCATGCCACAAAAAAGAGGGTATCAAGGGGATATTTCCATACAGATTGAGTTAATTGTTTTCCATGCAAGAATGAGATGGTCTTATATTTGAATAACATGGTTTTATTACCCATTTGTGATAAGTTGTATATTATGCATATTATCATGTAGACAAGCAATTAGACAGGGCCCAATAACATTTGTTTGTTTAAGCCAAAAAATCAGTTACATACCTGATGGTGGAAAGTATAATTGAACAAAGTTTATTTAAGGTGTGGAAACATTTGAATTGAAGATGGTAAAGTCCTATGATAAATATGCTATGTTCCCCTGAGTTTCTGGGATGGGGATGACACGAGACGGGTTTTTGGAATGATTTTTTTTTGCCAATTTTGGGGATGGGGTGGGGTGGGGGACAAACAAGGACGGATATATATATATATATAGGGACGATATCTTGTTGCAACTTCAATATTCACCATATCTCCACAAAGGACCCAGATCAACCCAAGACCAACCTAGCACTGATGTAATGCCAGAAAATGACGTAAGGATGAATGTTCTAGGTCTATAATTCACTTTTCAGACTTTGCCAACACCGTGCAAACAATCTTCTATATAATTCCAAGTGTGTAGCATGACTATAACAGCAATATTAATTCCATGATTCTTAACTTAATGTTGTCAAATACTAATCAAAGGGCCCCAAATAGAAAGAATTAACTATCAAACAGTAATAAGCATGTTAGGGTGAGCTTGGAAGGAGGGGCCCACTCTAAAATTAATTAATATTTTTTTTTTCGGAGTGCTAACGTTGTCTATAAAATCGGGGACACCTAGCCATCCCAATGACTTCCAAGGTGTTCGCAACTGCCCCCAAGAAAAATTTTCAGAAGTCCCCAAGTTTCCTAGACGTTTCCTGGGAATTTTCAGAAAAGGGGGACAGGATGGGGATGTCCCATACCCGTCCCCCTGTCCCCGGGATATCCCCGTTTATGAAATGTGGCCTTTTTGGGTCAAGATGTGTCCCCTGGGTACGTAGTAAATATGCAAGTACAATGGCTAAAAAAATAATAAAAATCTTCTTTATAAGAGTTTGATAACTAACAGAATTAGCGGTCGATATCATTCATGGATGATTGCCTTTCATTAGACCTAATATTGATTGGGAACTTTATAAAAATGAAGTTTGTGGGAAGTTTACATTGTGGGGGGGTGAATAATTACCTTAACGCAATGTTTCATTCCCATTGGAGGCATATGGACCTTCATTGAAGCAATTAGTATCAAGGAGATTGATATACAGATAAGTATTTAGTATTCTTAAGTATTGCATTTATCTATTCACTATAGTCTCTCCCTTATTTGTATTTCTACATGTACTATATGAGCTATTTTCCTTGATTTTTTCTTTTGTATCTGAAGATGATCTTGCAAAAAAAGAAGAATGGTACATCAAGCATATTGTTCAGACTCCATCTTATAATAGTAGCTCCAAAGAAGTTCTGATCTAGAATTCATTAGTCATTTGATGATCAAGCTGGATAAAGTGAGGCTCTTGAAGCAAATATACTTGATGATTGAGATTATGAGTATCCTTCTATATTAAGAGGGAGTCTGACACTTCTTCAAAGGCAACGCAGGAGCTCAGAAGATTGATGCTCATAGGGAGTCTAAAAATACGTGTGACTGCATGATTTTGACGAGTCTACCCCTATGTACATCTCAAGAAATTAGAAAAAGAAAAGAAAAGTTGGAAGATTGATATTCGATTCAAACGGAGTTTGACGGGCATCGTTGGGTGAAGAGAGGGAGTAACTAGAGGACTTGACTTCCCAAGATCGTTGTTCAGAGGGAGAATTTTGAAGTGTGATCCCTTGTTAATGGTCTCTTTTGTATGAGAGAGAAGTCTGAGGTGAAAATCCTTGTTCCAACAACTATGATGGATCCACCCTCTGACTTGGTTCATGGTGGATATCATGAGTTACTATTTTACATATATGGATTATGTCATGAAAGGTGATGATCTTATCAATAGCTTGACTTGTTATCATGACAAACTATATTAAGTTGTTGTCTAGGAGTGCCGGTAGTCATGATAGCAAACGCATCATAATCAACATTCGTTTATAACATTAATTATGATAATATTGTTTTGTTAATTTATTGATCCTAAATATAATATGATTATATACTATCAATAATAATATATGTTGATTATGATTGATGTAATTGTCCCTTATTAAATATCACTCATTAGTATATTTGTTGAATATATTTATTTAATATTATTAATAATATGTTTTTATAACATAGGTAACTACATGTTATAATGTTAATAGTTAACATATCAACATTTATATTTTTTGAATATTATTAAATAATATTAATATATATATATATATATATATATATATATATATATATATATATATATGGGATCTCAAATCAGACCATAGACCGCTGTACGTAAATTTGTATTGGGCAAAGGATAGGCGGATTGGAGCTAAAACCCAAGGCCCTCAATACCCCCCTTCTTAGGAAAGAATTTTGTTAACTTCAGAAAATAGTAACACTTTTAGAGCTACTCTTGAGGAACTTTGTATGGGACACCCTATGTATAGACATGGTGTTAATAGTTATGATTTATCAAATCTGATTCATGAGGCTGTTTCAAAATGCAAGAGAGCAAAAAATAGAAAATCTGAAACTAATTGTTTTCCAGCCAATGCTTGGTTTGATAAGGAATGCAAGAGGGCTAGGAGAAACCTAAGGGAGTCAAATAAAACTAACCTTGACATTAAGGCCTACAAACAGATCCTAAAGAAGAAAAAAACTGATTTTATGTTCACAAGGAGAGAGAAGCTAATTTTCTTGGGCAGAAATAACCCCAAACGTTTTTGGAAAGAACTCCAACCAAGGAGAAAACAAACTGAAAATAATAATATTACTGCCACCCAATGGTTTGAATATGCTAAGAAACTTTATGAACAAGAGGGTGGAGTGGGACAGTCACCTTTGGTCAATGATGATACAAATCTTTTCACTGTGCAAGAGATAGAGGTGGGGATTAAGAAGTTAGGTGGAGGTAAAGCAAAAGACCTTGTTGCGCTCCAAGCAGAATATTTGAAGTGGGGTATGAAAACTCTTGCACCGCACATCACTGAAATTTTCAACAAAATTTGACAAGAAGGGTTTCCGAAAGATTGGACAATCAGCCTTGCAATACCACTTTTTAAGAGTGGCGATGTTAACAATCCCTCCAACTACAGGACTATAATGATCAATCCACTCTTTGCTAAACTTTTTGGCAGCATGATAGAAACTAGGATCAGCAAATGGGCAGAAGAAAACCATAAAAGTGCTAAAAGGCAAGCTGGTTTTAGGCCAAAGCACTCGACAGTGGATCACTGTGTCACTTTGAGACACATTATTGAAAAAGAGTGGGAGAAAAAGGAAGAGGTATTTTGTTGCTTTGTTGACTTTAAAAAGGCTTTTGACACTGTCCCGAGAGACAAGCTTTGGTTTAGGATGGAAGAATTGGAGATTCCTATGCATCTCAGAGCTTCTGTTCATAGAATGTACTAAGAGGTGAAAGTTAAAATCAGAACTCCAGATGGCATTTCAGAATGTTTTAGGAGCGATGTCGGGGTCAAACAGGGCTGCCCTTTATCTCCTACTTTGTTTGGTTTATATATTGACAAACTGGAAGAGTGGTTAAACATGCAAAAGGGTGAAGGCATTCAGCTAGGTGAATTTGTTATAAAGCTGCTCCTATATGCGGACGATCTCATTTTAATTATGAGAGCAATGTTTCTGGATTAGATTGTGTGAGATTTTTTAGCATCAACGTTTCGGATCAGACTACATAATCCAGAAACATTGCTCTCATTATTAATGGATTGTGGAAATCTGATGATGTTAACTCATTTTAATTGCCAAATCTGCCTGTGGTTTGCAAGATCATCTATCTTCTCTTGAGCGCTTTTGCGGAATGGTGGGGATGCAGGTCAATATCAGCAAGACTAAAGTTATGATTTTCTCTAATAATAAAAAACAACACCAACATGAATTTTATTACAATGGAAGTGTTCTTGAAGAAGTGGCGGAGTATAAATACCTTGGCATCGATTTCAACAAAAAACTAAGCTGGTCTAGCTGCAGGTATAAAAGGATATTAGGTGGGTGGAAGGCTTTTTATGCTCTTCAGAATAGGTGCCGTGAAGCAGAGTTGTGAGATTGGAAAACTATTCAAACTTTGTTTGGTCTTCTTGTGCTGCCAGTTGTTATTTACGGGTGTGAATTATGGGCCAGCAACACTACTATAGCACAATGGAAACAAATTGAAGGAATCCAAAAGCGCTTGATCACAAGCAAGTTTAAAATCAAAGGCATTGTTCCATATGATATCATGCTAAGTGAAATGGGGGCTGCTCCTATTGAGGCACTTGCTATGGTTCGCCTTCTAAGCTATCTAAAAAGAATCGAAAAAATGGAAGAGGATAGATGGCCTAAAGTTGTCTTTAGTGACACACTATGTAAGCAAAAAAGGACATGGACGCAACAAAACATCAAATGGATGAGTAAATGGAATATTCAATTCAATATGTGCCCCACAAATAATAAACAAATAAAGGTCTTTGTCATGGAGAAATTCTACAAGAGAAATTGGGGAAGCGAGATTGGAAGGAAGAAATTATATTATATAAATGAGTTCAACCCCACTTGTGATCAACTCCAAAAAGCATACATAGGAGCCAACATTTCGTGGAGGGCTAAAATTCTTATTGCTTAGCTGAGAACCAACTCTCACCAACTTCATTGTGAGACCGGGCGTTGGAAGAGGCCAAAGGAGGCTTGTGAAGAGAGAATTTGCAGATTTTGCAATTCTGGGAAAGTGGAAACTGAACAACACTTTATTTTAGAATGTGAGGCCTACAAAAGTAATAGAGATAAATTTGCGGACACTATATGTGACAGTTCTTGGCATAACCTATTCAATGAAGAGTACATTGAGCATTTGGGTGGACTCATCATCATCCTGCACAAACGGCGAACATTGCTACTTAAGTCTGCTTGAGTTGTCTTGCTGTCCCATAGGCTATTTTTTAGCCTCGTGGACGTTAAAATTTTATCTATCTATCTATCTATATAATTTATTTGAATATTATAATCTTATATATTATGATATAATACTAAATATTTTAATACTGATTCATTGAGATATAATATTATATCATTTTGATATGTTTGTATTAATAATACAATCAATAATTGTATATTATATTATAAATTACTTATTAATTTATTATTTCAAAATAGGGACATCACATATTGTAAGGTGCTGATCTTATCAATAGCTTGACCTGTTATCATGACAAACTACATTAAGTTGCTGTCCAGGAGTGCCGGTAGTCATGATAACAAATGCATCATGATCATACTACATTGACTTTCTATCCTGGAGTGTCGGAGATCATGATACTTGTCATGATAGAGTTCATGACATGTTGATTACTAATTATCTGATCAACTTCATTAAGTCATTGTCCCGGAGTACTGAAAATTAGATAACTCATATCCTACTAGAATATAACATGTTTTTTGGGTAGGAAATAAGGATTTTTGATGCTAGTGCACATACCAAAAGAATATAAGTATGATGAATATCATATGATTGATATTTCTTGTTGAACCATACTTCGGATTATATTGAAATATAGCATCTAACTTGATGACATATGCTGACATCTTTAAATATGCCATTCCAGGGATATCATACTAAGATGATATCTCTTCATATACTTGAGAACATAATGTGTTTTATAACAATTCTCCCTACTTAAGAGGGACTGTTAAGTTTGTAGCTTTAGTCAGACTGATTCGATCATGAGATACATTGTTGATGATAAATCATCATATATATATATATATATATATAATACACATATATGGTTATTTATATTATTGTTAATATATTATTATTCCCTAATGATGATTAACCGTAGAGACATGTCTCCTCCTCTAATATTTATAAGTCTTCAAATCTGCATTTGGAACATATCAATGTGATGGCAGTGTTATCACATTTGCAGAAAAAAAGATCTATAAAAGTTAACATCTATAATACCTGAAATTGAACACCTTAGTGTGCTCCATACCAGCGTTTTCAACTAAGAGTTTTCCAGGCTAAGGCAGCTGCATATTGGTGTTTGTGTTGCCATATCTGTGTGGGACTTTAGGGCAGTCACCACTCTGTTTAAGGCCTGCAAATTGCATTTAAAGAGGATTGAATTGGTGTGCAAAGTTTGACCTATACATGGCCATTGTATTGCTGCAAGTTTCCACCAAACACTATCGATGGTTATAGGTGCAAATTGTAGTTTGGTTTATATTGTAGTTAAATTCTCAAAGTGATTATTAATTGTCATTGTAAATGGTTTGGGGTTACAAGGTTGCATAACAATTGTTTGTAGAAACGCCTAGTGGTCATAGGTGCATATTGAGACGTAGGGCAAGTGTTTGTCTTTATGTATATTAGCTGTAATAGTTTATTTCAGTCTATTGATTGTTTGCCAAAGGTCTGAAACAACTATTATATCATTTTTATAACAACCTTGCATTGCTAGAAGTGTTCAATAACCTCATTTGCAGCCTATAAACTTAAAAAGTACAATCTGAAAATAAAGTACAGTGAGATTAAGCTTGCATGCAAAGTGTTTGACGAAATTTCAAACATCTGAAAAGTAAAGAAAATTGGTGTTTGTCCAGTTGGTACCAATAGGGGTTTACTTACAAGGACAATGAGCGTGGACATCCATCATTATACAATCAATTAAGATGACAATATCAGGATTCAATGATTCATTTTGTAATCCAAGAAGTAAAGAACTGTTAAGAATTGATAATAAGATTGAAATCCATTACGTGTCGATTATCACTGAAATATATCAATATGATTTAAGCATGGCATATCGATATGCATTGTTAGTAAAGGATAATAATAGTAACATTGCAAAGAAATATTGACGACTACGACCCAGCGATAATGATAAGTATAAAGGCTGTGTTGATGTAAGTTTTATTCTACTACAACATATAGAATCAAATACTCAATGTTTTGAAGTGAAACATCAAACACTTAATCCTTTCTTGAATAAGGTCATCTCTCAAGCTAAGCTTGCAAAGTAAGATCATGAAATGACTTCAAGGTTCCTTCAATTGTGGATACTCGCTCAATGAAATAATGTGATTTTCTAGTGTTGTCTTTAATTTTGAATGTCAAATTGAGGCAACCCTATGCAATTTTCTCATGAATTTTTAGATATAGCCTCTTAATTTTAAAGTATTGGTAAAGCATCATTAATGCAATTTGTTATCCTTGAATTGTACTCTATGTGACTTTATTCACGTGTTTCTTTTGAAGTTCTCCATCAAGTTTAATCCCCAAATGTTTGTAAGAAAGAGTTTTCCTTCTTTGACTGCAAGCGCTTGATTTTTGGTAAACTTTGTAAAGGTTTTACGATTGCTGCAAATGTAATTGCATTGTCTGATGGGTATGTACTTTCCAAAGGCATTGATCACTTATATGGAGAATGGGTCAAGAGTAGGCATGTCTTTTCATTCACATAATGACAATCATTATATATATATATATATATATATATACATATATATATATTTGCTAGTATTTTTTTGATTGAAGCTACAAAACATCAACACTCCCTCATAGCTAGGGAGGATAAAGAGATGTTTAGGTATTACCTCAATGTAATATCAAGTTATCAAGATAAAGGATATCTTTGATCAGGAGATATCCATCATTTAGATATCAAAAGTGATGGCCTCTTGAAAATCAAGTCACATGACATTCACCAACTACTTTGGGAAATGATATTAAGAGTAATGGCCTTCTTGATGTCAAGTCACATGATAATCACCAAGTACTCTTTGAGTAATGGCCTCTGAAACATCAAGTTACATGATATTCACCAAGTTCTCTTGAACATTGGCCTCCTGAACATCAAGTTGCATAACATTCACTAAGTACTCAAAAATATTCATAAGGTATGTGCGCACGGTTCCTTAATGATACTTACCATAGGAACATTCATGGTTTGTTTAAGGAGCTTAATCCACCATGCAAGATATAATATATTATGATTTGTTTCAGACATCATAAAACATCTATCACAATAGAAGGCCATGGTCTATTTAAAGAACTTAATCCACCATGCAAGTTATAATCTATTATGATCTATTTCAAACATCATAAAATTTTCGTCACAATAGAAGATTAAGTTATTGAAAGATCGTCACCTTTCAATAACTTGTACAAATACAAGTGATAATCATTTAGAAATTCACTTCGTCATGATGTACACATCATGCAGTCACACACATGGATTTCTTCCCATTCGTCTTCAATGTCATTGTCAATTACTAATACTTGTTGGTCAAATTTGCATGTCATTATTCCATCATCCCATTTGTTAGTCTTCCTTCAAATTTACAAGTTTGGTTAGACATTGACACCAAAATATTTACTCCCTTCGGGTTGTAGAGCAAACAAAAGCATAAACAAACTACAAGAACATAAAAACGCAAATGACACACATAACACAGTAAGCTGGTAAAATGTCCTTGATACAATTAACTAACTTAATTGAGTATTAATTGTGTATGGCCCCAAAAAATTAATGAAAGTATTTCTTGGGTCCTTTTTAGTTTATTAGTTGTAATGTTTTGGCCGTTTCGGTACATTTGTACTCCTTCGGGAAGTTTCTTGGAGTCATATAGAAGGCCAAGTTGGTTCTTGTTGTAGGTATGCAATTTTTATTTTTATTTGTATTTTGTGAACTCAAGTTGGAGGTTCAACTTGTCTAGCATTTTGGAGGTGCATGACCCTCCCTACTTGGTATCTACAGTTTTAGTGGTAGTAACTCCTCACCTATTATGATCTTTGCCCAAAAATTATTGTAGTACAAAGTGCTATCATTATTGAATACAAATTTCCTCTTGCTTGTGAAATCTTCATATTTTGAGAACATTGATTTTTCCTATTCTCGACGATTTACCTTATCATTGAGAATCTTGAATTAGAAAAGATTATAGTCTGCAAAAAAGTATCCGAGCAGGAGCCTTATTGCCATACAAAAGAATATAGACCATACGTGGAGTGGAGGAAGATTGACACACATACTACTTGAAGGTTGTATAGGCCTTCTCTCACCGTACAAGTGCTTCATCCTTCTACACTATGAATGCATCACTTTCGTATAAACATAACATTGTAGCATTTGCAGCAACTATTGTTCGAAGTAGGACCAAGTTGCTAGTAAGTTGTTTTCACCACTTCGGTTGTATAGACACCGTATTGAACTTAGAGGCTTTAGGATATTGGCATTACATGGTTACCATACCAGGCTGCCTATGAAGGAAATGGGGTTTGTACATGCGATAATAGACCTTGCAGGCTAGGTGTAATTGTCATGTCCCCAGATTTTAATGTAATAATTAAAATTATTTAATGAATTAATTGATTGCAAAATTTAAATAATATAATAAAGGGCCTTTAATTAGTTACTTTAATTAAATTAAGATGGGGCCCAAGTTAATAATATGCGTATTTGTGGTTCTGATTGATTTAGTATATCTTAGACCCATTTTTATTTAATTGTTTCCGTATGTGTGGCCGTTGGCTATCTTTGTAAACCCTCGAGAAGTTCCTCCAAATGGTTTTTAAGCATGGTATGTAGGTAGTAGTTGGTATCCGATTTGATTTATTGTTCATGGTACTGTGAATTCTCGTTGGGATTCTCTGTTGTTCACCATTTCGGAAGTGAAAGATCTTCTTGCTTGGATCTCGCGGTTTTGGTGGGATTCAACCCTCACCCTATTCCATCTGTATATTTCGGCTCGGATCTAGCAAATCAAAGCGTTATTATTATTTGTAACTATAATATAGATTGGGTACCAAATTGTTGTTGTGTGCGTGTTCAATCTTTATTGTGTATCTCACTTATCAGATATTAACTTCCTTGCAGGATCTTCTCACCTTCCGTGCCCCACTGTATACCATCATGCATCTCTAGGTGCACTCCGTACAACTAACCCTGCATCGTACGACCTTTCTTGCCTCCCCCGTACATCATTACATACCTCCAGTTGCACTTCGTACGGCTAACCCTGCACCATACGACCTTCTTGCCTCCCTTGTACATCATCACACACCTCTAGCTGCACTTTGTATGATTGCCTCCTGAATTGTACATTCATCTTCCCCACACATCCGTATGGACCTGTCCTTACCCTACTGGACGGCCATAGGTGACTACTGTACGACTGTCCAGTTGCTACCATATGACCCACATAGTGGCTTCTATCCTATCGTACCTTCTTCCATTCTAGGCCATACGACCCCTATATCTGCCTCCTTGTACGAACATTCTGTGCTTCTTGTAACTCGATACCGTTTTGGGTTAATACATTACGAACGAAACATTACAATGGTATTAGAGCTGGTGATTTTGCCAGCCTATTGAGAGAATGGAGAGCTTTGACTTGGATTACACTATGGCTCAGTTTCCAGCCGATTAGAGGGCACAACTGTTAGTCGAATACTCAAAGAATAATTTTGTGTGCCAACTATTGGATGGTCAAGTACAGGATGTCTGATACAAGGTGGTTGGCGAAATCATTTACCACAAAGACAAAATCTACTTGGTACTTGAGACCAAGATGAAGGAAATGATTCAGAAAGAATGCATTTGCACAAATATCATTGAACCAATGCCCATCGATCAACTTAATGGAAATTTGGGTTCTACCAACGACCCTTCGAATAAGCAAGCTCTACCGGTAGTTGTTTAGCCTCTTGGTGATGTGGATTCGATCAAAGATTATTTGTAGTAGCAATCTTTATGGTTGGTTGATTATGAAGTCTACTCCTCGGTGGCAGTCATGATGAATTACAAAGATGAATTTCAAGATTGGGATCCTAGTGACTCAGGAAATGACAATATTCATATCAAAGTGGCACAGCGAAAGTTTGATGGCAATGTGGTGCTGCAGAGGATTGATGTCATTTCACTCGTCTCACCTGCACATTTGATTTGGGAGCCTAGAGTTGTTGGCATTTTGTTTGATGATGGATTGCTTATCTTTGGGCAGCGAGGATTTGTCATGTCCCCAAATTTTAAGGTAATAATTAAATTAAATTAATTAATTGGTTCCAGAATTTAAATAATATAATAAAAGGACCTCTAATTAATTACTTTAATCAAATTAAGATGGGGCCCAAGTTAATAATGTGTATTTGTGGTTCCGATTGATTTAGTATATCTCAGACCCATTCTTATTTAATTGTTTCCGTAGGTGTGGTCGTCAGCTATTTTTGTAAACCCTCGGGAAGTTCCTTCAAAGAGTATTTATGCACATGTAGGTAGTAGTTGGTATGCGGTTTGATTTATTATTCATAGTACTGCAAATTCCCGTTGGGATTCTCTGTTGTTCGCCATTTTGGAAGTGAAAGATCTTCCCTACTTGGCTCTCACAATTTCAGTGGGATTCAACCCTCACCCTATTCTATCTGTATGTTTTAGCTCCGATCTAGCAAATCGGAGCGTTATTATTATTTGCGACTATAATATAGATTGGGTACCAAATTGTTGTTGTGTGCGTGTTCAATCTTTATTGTGTATCTCACTTATCAAATAGGAGGTTATTAACTTCCTTGCAGGTTCTTCTCACCTTCCGTGCCCCACCGTATGCCATCATGCATCTCTAGGTGAACTCCATACAACCTTCCTTGCCTCCCTCGTTGTTACATCCCAAATTTTGACCTAACTTGAAATATAGCTGTTGAGGTTCACATGAAGTCAATTGGTAGTTTAATAATTTGGCGAAATGGTAAGATAGTTAGTCGTTATGATTTCAAGTGAAGATAACATGTTTGTTGATTGTTAATCACGAATTCATGGAATTGAGATTAAGGTTAACTATTATGATTATTTATGATTACATAATTTATAATTTAATTATGGAGAAATTCCTTGCAGGAAGCACGTCGAATGGGTGGAAGCATTGTCAAAAAAGACTTAGCTAGGGCATCACCATCACTAGGCAAACGGGTAGAGGACCTAGCGATTTGAAACAGGATACATCTGTGGAACTGCATGAGTTATTTAATTAATTAATTAAATTAAAATAAGTAAGTTAAAATATAAAAAATCTCTCAAAGGATTTTAATTTATCTTTCATCATATTATTTTTAATAATAATTTATATTTGTTTTGGTATCATTATAATTTAATAATAAAGTGATGTTCACATGTAAATATAAATATAAGATTATAATGATGTTCAAAATATAATATTCGAATTATTATTTTCCAACTCTATTCTCGTTTTTAATATTTTTGCTTTTTAACACTTGGCATGGTTAATTGATTTTATTTTCGGCAATTCGAATTCTCTTTCCAACTTCTCATTCTTTTCCCTCTTTATTTCTTTTTCATATATTATTGTATTTATGATGCATTTGAAAGGACTTCTTGTAATGTCCCCTCTTTAGTTCGACATGGCATTGATCATGGATTTGCCTATTCCAGACTCTCGTAGGCGAATGGTGTGGAAAGAGAGTCAATTCTGCGGATCAGATAGTCATATCTTGCTCTTGAAGAAGTGTTAAGAGGTTATATTTTATCATTATGTGATATTGGGGCCCACATGTTATAATTTTAATTTGAGTTGCACTTTTTATTTTATAAAATTACTTTATTATAAAAAGTGCATTATAATGAGAAATTATAAAGGATGTTTCTAGAAGTTCTAGCAACTTCTTAGAAAAGTGAATAAATAGAGGGCTGGGCCTCTCATTTGGACATGCTTGGATTGGAGAACTCTTCTACTTCTTCATTGTGAAGACATTTGTGGACTTTGGATCTGCAAATTATTCGATCTTTGGGAACGAATCACTCTCTTGGATTGGCGACTTTGAGGGTGTGAAATATCACCTGAATTGTTGCATAATTGGAGTTGGTATTCAGCCATCTCATTGGAGCTTATTGAGAATTCGTTGTTAGGGTTTGTTTTTGGTTGGAATAAGGATTTCAGATTTGCCCTATCATTGGAGAAGCATTTGACAAGAGTTTGAAGACAGAATAAGTGCATTTTCAGAATTGGCAAAGCAGGGTTCGGAACCACATAATTGCTCATATCTCCTCAACCCCTTGGAGTTATTTTTTATGGTTTTACAGGGTTACTACCTAACCCTAGGCGCCCATTTTCCTTGCATTTGGGGGTCCCAAAACCCTAATATTATTTTATTTCAGCAGCCGTATAGGTACGGCCTGGTACGGCCCTGCTAGTTTGGGCAGCAGCAGCAAATTAAGGACAGTTTGGGAGTGCGGTTGGAGGTCTTCATCAACGATCTGCAGCAAAACGTGGTGTTCTTCCATAGTTCTTCAAACCAGGTTCTTGTATTCTGAAATATATGTCAATTTTTGGGTAAATTTGCTGTCATACAGTCATTGTAATAATCAGTCCAGAATTGGTAATAAAATAATTTCAGAATTTATTGCATTGTAATTGAAATATAGTTCAATGGCTTTATATATATTGTAATTCTGTGATTATATTCTGAAAGTATCAAATCTGAAATTACCATATTCTGAATATTGTTACTGTTACACGCCAAGTGTTTGACAAAATTCCTAAGTTCAGTTTGAGGGTTTCTGTGGCCTTTATAGAGAGGGTCATTACAGTGGTATTAGAGCTATAAGTCCTGCCATCCTGTGGAGGTCTTATAGGGAATTTGGAACAGCTGGATAGGAGGGAAAGTGTTTGACGAAATGTCAAAACACTAAAATCAGATCATGCGACAAAGGCCTTATAATTTCCGCAATACCAAAGCAAGACAAGATAGGATTTCTGACCTGCAGAGCGAACAGTCTAGCTCATCTATCCAGGTGGACATAGAATCCAGTCATACAGACACAGGGGAGGTATTTTTTGATCAAGACTACGACTACAATATGGATAGAGGCGGGAATGCCGGTCCAGATCCGCAAGAGGAAAGATTTTTACAGTTATTAGACACCCTGGCACAGGGACAGCGATTAGCCGAACAAAGAGCACAAGAACAGAATCAGAGAATGGAGCTTATGATGCAGATGTTGGCTCGACAAATGGGGTTGAACGCTAACATAGGTGGAGGAAATAATCAGAATGGTCACAATCAGAATGGGAATAATCAGGATGAGAGACATAATGGAGGCAAACAAATTGGGAACAATTTCGGTCATGCCCCCCAGCAAGCTCGGACAGTAAGTTCGAGGCCTATGATTCCTACGTTCCTTCCTAGAGCTCCAGAGCAGCTGGTACCAGAACCCCAGATCACTGACATACAGGATCAGCTGAGGAGAGATTGGGAAGCAGGAGGACCAGATTTTACAGCTGCAATCACCTTTAGAGAGTATATGGATGTGCGGATGAAGCATATGCCCCGTGGACAAGACAGGACTCAGAACTATGAGCTACGAAAGAAAGTAGGAAAACTACAGTTACCATATTATGATGGCTTGGGGAAGTCTACAGCAAGAGCTTGGGTTCAAAAGCTTGACACATACTTTCAATTGAATCCTATGTCTGAGGAAGAAACTATTAAGTATGCAACAATTCACCTAGATGGGTTAGCACACGAATGGTGGCATCATGGTATGATCACTATGGGTCATGCACACATTACCTCATATGTGGAGTTTACGGAGAGACTGATTGAACGTTTTGATAAGAAAGATCCAGAACTCCATTTCAAGGAATTAGCCCAGCTTAAACAGTGGGGCTCATTGGAAACATACATTTCAGAGTTTCAGAAACTTGCAGTGTTAGTAACAGATGTATCTGAACGAAGGCTATTGGTTTTATTTATGGATGGGTTAGTTGATCCGTTGAGAGGGTGGATTAAAGCTCTCAACCCTCCCACTTTGCAGGAAGCCATTAAGAAAGCTCGTGACATGGATTCCTCTTCAGCTTCTAAAAATAAATTTCAGGCAAAGAGTTTCCCTTCAGGAAAAGATAAGGACAGGAAACCCTTTCATAGAGAGGCACAGCTACCTAAGGAAGAAAGTAAGAGGCTGGACAAGGAGACACTTAATGACTTGCGTAGGAAGAAGCTATGCTTCTATTGCAAAGGCCCGTATGAGTACGGCCATGACTGTCCTATGAGGCCAAAAGGGAAGGCCAACCGGGCAATGTGGGCTTATTACGAAGGCTCAGATTCAAATGGTTCAGAACATCATGATAAGGATCCTGATGAAGCAGAGGGAGAGCAGGAGATAGACAGTGCAGGGCAAAGGCAGGAAACAGAGCTACATTTACAGGAAGCACGACTGTCTAGTATCCAGAGAGAGGGATCTTTCAGACTTCGGGGAGTCTTGGCTGGACAGAAGGTTATTACATTGTTGGACACAAGTGCCACGCATAATTTCATTGATGCACGATTTGTAGAGAAGCGTGGACTCATTACTGAGGAGTTCGAAGGACTAAGAGTCAAGGTAGCTGATGGATACACTCTTCGTTGTGACAGGATGGTACGAGACTTACCTTTGCGCTTGAACAACTATGAGTTTAAGGCGGATTATCATGTGGTCAACATGGGTGACATGGACATAGTACTTGGGATGCAGTGGCTACATTCATTGAAGGTGGTTACCCTGAGATTAGAGGATATGGAGATACAATTCGAAATAAATGGTAGGATTCATGTGCTAAAGGCTATCCGTAATGGAGACATCAGGACTATCTCATTTAGGCGGCTGGAGAGATTAACTAGGCATAATGATATAGAGTGGGAAGCAGTTTGTACTTTGATACCTACACAGGAGGAGCAACATAAGGTGGAATATCATCCTGATATTCAGAAGTTGAGGATTAAGTACGAAAAGGTATTCAGTGAGATTCCACCAGGCAGGCCACCGGACAGAGGTATTGAGCATATTATTGAACTGGAGGAAGGTGCTAAACCTATCATGATCACACCATATCGACATCCAAAGCGACTCAAGGATGAGATCGAAAGGACCATTGAGGAGTTGCTAGCTATGGGGCACATCCGACCTAGTAAGTCACCTTTTGCATCTTCTGTTGTTTTGGTAAAAAAGAAGGATGGAATGCTTTGGATGTGTATTGATTACAGGGCATTAAATAAGAGAACCATTAAGAACAGGTATCCTATTCCTCGCATTGATGAGTTGATAGATGAATTGCATGGGGCCTGTTATTTCACGAAAATTGATTTGAGATCAGGATATCACCAGATCAGAGTCCGTGAACAGGATATTGAGAAAACTGCTTTCAGATGTCATTGTGGGCACTTTGAGTTTGTAGTCATGCCTTTCGGCCTGACCAATGCACCTGCCACTTTCCAGTCCACTATGAATAGAGTTTTCCACCATCAGTTGAGGAAATTCGTGCTGGTGTTTTTTGATGACATTTTGATCTATAGCCGATCATGGCAGGAGCATCTAGAGCATTTGGAGACGGTGTTGAGCATTCTACAGAAGGAGTCCAAATGTGACTTAGGGATGACCGAGCTGTTATATTTAGGACACATCATTAGTGCAGAGGGAGTGCGGATGGATCCTGAAAAGATTTGCGCTATTGTTGATTGGCCTCCACCAGAGAACCTTACACAGTTAAGGGGGTTCCTTGGTTTATGTGGTTTTTATCGCAGGTTTGTCAGTGGCTACTCACGACATGCAGCTCCCATGACAGATTTACTGAAAAAAAGGGAATTTGTGTGGACTCAGAAGGCACAGGACTGTTTTATGAGATTTAAGGAGATAATGACTACGTGCCCAGTTCTAGCATTACCTGATTTCACGAAGCCATTTGAGCTTCAATGTGATGCATCTGGAGAGGGAGTAGGTGCTGTACTTATGCAGAATAAGCACCCCATAGCTTATGAGAGCAGGAAGCTCAGAGGCCCTGAGCGTTCATTCAGTATATATGATAAGGAGATGTTGGCCATCATGCATGCTTTGGCCAAATTCAGACAATATCTTGTGGGTAGCAAGTTTTGTATTAAAACTGATCATAACAGTCTGAGGCATTTCTTGGGACAGCAGGACCTGAATGATCGCCAACAAAAGTGGGTAAGTAAGTTGCAGGCATATGATTTTGACATCTCATATGTCAAGGGAACTCAGAATGTTGTTGCAGATGCTCTATCTCGAAGGCCACACCTCACTCTTATGGTTCAGATATCAGAGGATTGGCGACACTTGATTATAGCAGAGTATGCCAAGGATACATGGGCCTCCGATATAGTAGAGGGAACAGTGATTGATACCAGATACACACTTGTGGATGATTTGATCATTTACAAGAACAGGATTTACCTAGTCCCAGGATCGAAGGTTAAGCAACTGATTATGAGAGCACTTCACGACTCACCGACAGCAGGCCATCCCGGGTACTTCAAGACTTACAAGTCAGTTCGAGAGCGGTTCACTTGGAAAGGGCTGAAAGCTGACGTTTTGCAGTATGTTTGAGAGTGTCTTATTTGCCAGCAAAACAAACAAGAACACAGCTATCCGACAGGGCTCCTACAGCCACTTCCGATTCCCGACAGGAAGTGGGAATGCATCTCCATGGACTTTATCACAGGTTTGCCCAAGGTACAAGGACGAGATTGTATTTATGTGGTGGTAGATAGATTAACGAAATATGCTCATTTCTTTCCTATCACCACTGCACATTCAGCAGCTCAGGTGGCAGAGGTTTTCTTTCGGGAGGTTTTCAGATTGCACGGTTTGCCTCAGAACATTGTGAGTGATAGGGATAGCCGTTTCATGAGTCACTTTTGGCAGGAGGTATTCTGGTTATGTGGCACGGAGCTTACACCCAGCACTAGCTATCACCCACAAACCGATGGTCAGACAGAAATTGTGAACAAATGGGTGGAAGGGTATTTAAGGAATTATGTGGCAGCTCAGCAGCGAGCTTGGGTCAGATGGATATATCTCTGCGAGTATTGTTACAATACTACATATCATATGACTATACAGATGACACCCTTCATGGCACTTTACGGTTATGAAGCACCTAGTTTCTTGGATTTGTTGTTGAGCGAAGGCCGGGTACCCAGTGCAGGTGAATTATTACAAGAGAGTAAGGATATAGTTGCTACCCTCAAAGACAATATTGCAAGAGCTCAGAACCAGCAGAAGCAATATGCAGACCAGAAGAGAACTGAGCGTAGTTTTGAGGTAGATGATATGGTTTATCTCATGTTGCAGCCATACAGGCAATCTACTCTTAAGAAGAGTGGGGCAGAGAAACTTAAGCCACGCTATTATGGACCATTTAGGATTATCAGGCGAGTTGGTGAAGTGGCTTATGAGTTGGAGCTTCCCGCAGACAGCAGAGTGCACAATGTGTTTCATGTGTCACGCCTCAAGAAGGCGTTGGGTCAGAATGTGGTGCCTTCTGCAGTATTACCTCCTTTAGACGATGAGGGAAAATTGATTTTAGTACCAGAATCCATCCTGGAGAGCAGAGAAAAGCAGCTTCGTAGAAGGGTGATCAGAGAATACTTGGTTAAGTGGAAAGATTTACCTGTTGAGGATGCTACTTGGGAGGGGGAGGCTATTTTGCAGCACCCGGCGTTGAGATTGCTTGAGGCCAAGCAATTTCAGGAGGGGCGGACTGTAATGTCCCCTCTTTAGTTCGACATGGCATTGATCATGGATTTGCCTATTCCAGATTCTCGTAGGCGAATGGTGTGGAAAGAGAGTCAATTCTGCGGATCAGATAGTCATATCTTGCTCTTGAAGAAGTGTTAAGAGGTTATATTTTATCATTATGTGATATTGGGGCCCACATGTTATAATTTTAATTTGAGTTGCACTTTTTATTTTATAAAATTACTTTATTATAAAAAGTGCATTATAATGAGAAATTATAAAGGATGTTTCTAGAAGTTCTAGCAACTTCTTAGAAAAGTGAATAAATAGAGGGCTGGGCCTCTCATTTGGACATGCTTGGATTGGAGAACTCTTCTACTTCTTCATTGTGAAGACATTTGTGGACTTTGGATCTGCAAATTATTCGATCTTTGGGAACGAATCACTCCCTTGGATTGGCGACTTTGAGGGTGTGAAATATCACCTGAATTGTTGCATAATTGGAGTTGGTATTCAGCCATCTCATTGGAGCTTATTGAGAATTCGTTGTTAGGGTTTGTTTTTGGTTGGAATAAGGATTTCAGATTTGCCCTATCATTGGAGAAGCATTTGACAAGAGTTTGAAGACAGAATAAGTGCATTTTCAGAATTGGCAAAGCAGGGTTCGGAACCACATAATTGCTCATATCTCCTCAACCCCTTGGAGTTATTTTTTATGGTTTTACAGGGTTACTACCTAACCCTAGGCGCCCATTTTCCTTGCATTTGGGGGTCCCAAAACCCTAATATTATTTTATTTCAGCAGCCGTACAGGTACGGCCTGGTACGGCCCTGCTAGTTTGGGCAGCAGCAGCAAATTAAGGACAGTTTGGGGGTGCGGTTGGAGGTCTTCATCAACGATCTGCAGCAAAACGTGGTGTTCTTCCATAGTTCTTCAAACCAGGTTCTTGTATTCTGAAATATATGTCAATTTTTGGGTAAATTTGCTGTCATATAGTCATTGTAATAATCAGTCCAGAATTGGTAATAAAATAATTTCAGAATTTATTGCATTGTAATTGAAATATAGTTCAATGGCTTTATATATATTGTAATTCTGTGATTATATTCTGAAAGTATCAAATCTGAAATTACCATATTCTGAATATTGTTATTGTTACACGCCAAGTGTTTGACAAAATTCCTAAGTTCAGTTTGAGGGTTTCTGTGGCCTTTATAGAGAGGGTCATTACACTTCTTGTAACTGAAGGGAGCCGTAGAGTCAAGCTCCTTCATTTTAATAGAACTTAATCGTATCATGCTCATTCTTCCTTCATATTCTCCACTATCAGTGATACCCAAATGGACTGATATCAAATCCCAACTGTTAATACTGCTCATACCTTTTTTTTTCCATATTCCTTTTTCCTACCTTGCCGTGGGAGCTAGAACAAGAAGAAGAGTTCTCTTACCCGACTACAGAGCCATCCGAGAATTGCATAAGCGTCATGTAAGACTATTGCCGTGACATGAATTAAATTTTGTATACATCTTATGCCGTGTCTAATGTAACTCTTATAGGATATGAATCATATGCCATCGATTCTTTCCTATATTTTTTTTATATATATCATTGCAACAGTAAAATATTCTTGAGCCATCGATATATAGAATTCCATAACACCAATGTCTGTTCTTTCAGACCAAATTCAAGGAATATTATATAGATTCAAAAACATGAAATCTGTTTGGTATATTGATGTAACTTAGCCATAATAATGTACCAATTATGCATAAGTAATTATCTCAGTTTAGAATCCATTTGATATCGTGAAATTAGAACATTGGGAAGTTCACCAGGCAATGATGCCATTATAGGTGAAGAGGTGTAAAGCAAAGCTGTGGATATAAACTCGCTACATAATGATAGGTTAGAGAAAAAATTTAAAATGTTCCATCTCTTTTCTTTTTTGATTTAGTGTTCATCCATAGCCGGCTAGGCATAGAAGTTTGTGATTAATATATATAATACTAGTTGTTGGTTTTCTGAAGTGCATCAGAGATCATTAATCGAGTAACCTTGAGAATACATCATTTATAAAATTCAAATGGCAGTTGTTTAAAAAAAAAAAACTTGATTGATTTTATAAATCAACATCAATGCACATGCTATCACAATTTTCCGAACAAATCCAGAATACTATTAACACTGAGGACTTCACCAGTAGAGAAGCCATGAAATGGTGAAGAGGTGGAGTTAATCTGCAAGAACGCAGAAAAGAAATCCAATTATGATTAAATTGAATAATTTAACATTCAATCTTTAAAGAACATAATTATGTAATCACAGATTGCGAAATGCTGGATGCATGTATAGTTCACAGAATCGATTGTTCTGAGAGTTCCTAACACTTGGGATTCACCTGGTTGTGTAGCCAAGAAAAAGGGTGATGAGGTGAATGAGAGGAGTTTGTCATAATATGAATCAGTACCAGTTATGATATAACAATGTTTATCATTTTAAATATGAAATAATGCTTAAATTGTGATCTCCTGCTGCCAAGTTGCATGTTACAATACCAGGAAGCCCAATGGTTGGCAAGATGTCCCCTGTCTATTCCGGGTAGGGAGGACCTTTCTCGTTAGAGATCATGTGGGGATAAGATTTGGTGCGAGGTTGGGTGGTTAAGCCCCTGACAATGTTTCACCTCTCCCCAAGATGTCAGTCATGCATTGAACAAAGATAAGCTATGCATTCAATTGTTTAACGGAAATAGGTATTATCACTTTTACTTATGAGGTAAGAATAAATTGAGTTATTTCATTGTTATCGTTATTTTACACCTAGATGCAAGAGATAGATTCATAGATTGCTTTTCATTTATATGAATATCGAATACAAGTGTATTTCTAATCATAAGTTATTGTCATAGTTAAGTAATCGGAAGGAAAGGAATCTGAAGCCCTAATTGATTGAGTGATAGCTGGAACCCTAAATGATACAATGGTATTGGAAGCCCTAATTGAATCCAGCGGTATTAGAAGCCCTAATTGAATCCAGTGGTATCAAGAACCCTATTGAAATCAGTCGTATTGGAAGCCCTAGGTGATACAGCAGTATCAGAAGCCCTAAATGAACTAATGTTAAACGATGCCCTAATTGATACAGTGGTATGTGATTCCCTAATTTTAAATATAGTGGTTTTTTATTGTAATCATCATTTGATTTCGAGATAGCGGTTTTTAGATGATAGTCGTCATGTGAAGTTGTTACAGTGTATTTGTGGACTAACTCGAGTGGTTGCAGAAGCATCCCTAGTCTGATTTTGATCTCAGTTTTCCGAAGTATGAGGTTTTCAATTTTTGTAGTAATTTCACTAGATAGTATTTCAAGTTTTTAGTTAAGAAATTTTGTCTAATTGATTTTAACGGTAAATCTTATTCACATGGACATGAATGATATAACTATCTTCCTATGAAACAAAGTATTAACTGTATTCTTTGAGTATGTTAGATGTTAATTTAGACCCGAAAAAATCAGATGTTACATATAGTATCAGAGCGCTGGGTTCAACGCTGAAACCTTGGGTTCAACACTGTTTTTGAAAAATTGAAAATGCAATTGTTGTCAATTAGGATTGCGCCTATAGCGAGATTCAAAATCTAGCCATCTTATTGAAACATGGAAACTCTCTCGGGTGGTGGGTTGTCCTAAAATGAGAGATGAATCTCCAGAAGCTAGGCTGGTTCCTAAATTGTGATCACCTAATCCTAAATTAAACGTGAGATAAGGGTAAGAAATGAATAACAAATAATGAAAACTAATCCTAAATGAGGTGATACACCAATGGTTTTGAATGTAACTTTAATCAAATCAACACGAATTACGAAAAACAATTGATTCACAATACTCGAACAAACACGTAACCACAAAAGTGTTTCTATGTAAGGACCGAGATCTTTTGCTTTGAAAGGGATACCTAGGTTTCACCAGTTTTTTGCAAAAAAGACAATGATCACAAACATAGACCTATAATCACATGTATCAAGATTCAAATCTGCAATAAGGAATGTAACTAAAATGAAGGCGAACACAACATTAAAGTAAAAAATTCACAATATTGCACAAGAATCAATAAGAAGGAACCGCTGAATCTCTATAACCAATGCTGAAAGAATCTCTGCTAGAAATTTGCTCTTATAATCAACTCAAAATCTGCAATGTGCAAAAATCTAAATCCAAAAGAAGATTCCTCCTAATGAGGTGAATGAATAATATATAGAACTCATAACCCTAACTCGGATTCCAACATCATGCTTAGAAAAAATAATCCAAAAATGATAAAAACTACGAAGAAGCCTTTGAAAACTACTCTCAACCACTTGCCCAACTGATAGATAACTCAAAAACTGTCTCTAGCTCCTCAAAATCATGCACAAAAACCCAAACTTGGATGCATTAAGTAACCCACAAATATAGCATGTAAAACTCCTCATAATTATGCAATATATGCATAAAACAGGCTCTTAATAAAAACTGCATGCATAACTGTATTTAACTGCTCCATAAATCGCTAAAAATAGCACTCTACCACCCCATCAATCCATGAGAAACTGAAACTATACTTAGCCTCCAAAAATATCCCCTGTTAACTGAATGTTCCTTTAGAATTTAGAAATAGACTCTCAACTTCCCCTCCTTGCATTTAGGCATTAAAAAAAATGTTACTCCACTTAATTCCCTTTTTAATTAATAAAATCAAAGGTTTTATAATTGTAACCATTTGATTTATTAATTTTACAATAAAAAATTCTTTTTATTATATTTAATATTATTATATCTTTTATCAATTTTTATTTTTATTTTTATAAACACATTAGTAATATTAAATATAATAAAGGGAATATATATATATATATTTTATAAGTGCTATAAATTATGATAGATATTTTTAAAACTATACAGCACTTATAAAATATTTATTTCCTTATTTTCTTTATTATATTTACTTAAATTTTAACAAGTACTAAATGATAACTATAGACATTTATCTTTAATACATATCAAGACTTAAGTGAATATATAAAATGGAACTTCAACATAATAAAAAATGCCCATTTCCTTTGCATGGACTTGAAATCTCTTTTAAAAATAGCAAAGGGCAAAGTTTGAAATATGTGAAATGCAAAATATGAAAGGAAAGGTATTTGTTTTGTTCTCATTTTTTGCTCACACATTGGGAGGAAGATGAAGGGTTATCAAACCCTAGCCGCAGCCATGAAGGTCTTCTTGCTGCGATTTATCTCTTGTCTGGCCGGCCTTCTGTATGCAGTCCCTTGCGTTGATTGGATGCCATATATTCTTTTGCCTTGCTATTATTTCTTGGTCACTGGTCTTGGACTGTGGATTTTATTGGTTACTGGTCTTGGACGCCATGTATTTTGGATTCTATAGGATGAAGACAGCATATAATGTGATCTCTTCTGCTGTTACTGTTTGTTGGACGCCATTCTTCATTTGCTGGGCGTGATTCATGTTGGTATTGGGCAGCATTGACACGCCATATATTCTTTTGCTGGGCATGATTTATGCTGTTGGTAGCCATTTTTCCTTGGATGGCAACTTAATTGGTGTATTTCTCTTGCTATTTCATGGCTGTAGACGCCATATTTTGCTATGAGTTTATGGGTTTATATCTGTTGTTGGCATTTGTTGGATCTTTGGCATGAGCTTGGATTTCTGGGCACAAGTTTGCTTTCATGAACACCATTTCTTGCTGTGAGCTCATGATTTCAGTTGATGTTGGACGCCATTTCTTGGGTTGCTTCCAGCCGTGAGTTTCTTTTATTCTCCCTCTGATATATAAACCATAAGTAATGGCTATCTATCTCTTTTCTGGGCTATATAAAAATAGTTGCTATTTCAGGCATTCTTTTTGAGGGTTTTGAGTAAATATATATTCCTTTGCTGAATATGGTAACATGAAGGTTTTGATGTGCCTTTTATTAAAGCTTTCCATTTGTTTTGAAACATGAAACTAGAGATATTTGCTGAAACTCTACTATTTTTGCACCAATCACATTGGCTAAGAACTGGAGCACTTATTGTTTTGCTGAAATTTGGAAATTACTTGTAGCTTCTATCTTGCCCTCTGATTGGAAAGTCACGTGCTTACTGGTATTGTTAGTCCTGAGTTCCATCTGAATGTATTCATGCACTAAAACCTTCTACTGAAAGAGACCATGTTTCTTAACAAATCCAAAGTTTTCTTCATTTTTGTATTAAAAACATAATATTGCAGCCTTCATGCTACTAGTTATACTTCATAATGCATTGTTACAACTGTCAGATTCATGTGATATGCAAGGTGCTGTAATATGCTTGCTAAAAGTCGAACTTTCTTGGGTGTTTTATTCTATTTACATTAGACGCCATCTTTCCATAGATTCAAATCTTGATTTCTTTATAAACTGACGAGCTAATTCATATGAATCTGTAAATGTGACCTTCAGATTAAAAATAAACTAAATTTCTTCCTTATGACTGTGTCAATCTTTTGACTTCAGCAAGCATATATATATCAGATATGAAGTTTTACCTTAATACTACACTCTCAGACTTGTATGATGAGACTTTCCCCTCATAGTTTTATCTTTTATTTGTCTACTTGACCAAATATGTCATTAGATTCATGTGTTTCTTCTTTGGGATTGGCTCCTATCGTAAAACTCAACTTGCTGATACTCTTTGTCCCATTCTAATCTTTCTTTCAAACGAAATATAACTGATAAGTTGTTTCAGTTGAGCTGCTCTAAACATTATCATGTAACCCACAGCCTGAATGGTAACAACAAAAATCTTTAATTTGTTTTGACCTTTGAAATTGCTGAAGGTATATAAGTCAATTGGCTGAAACAGATGTGAATATATATATATATATATATATATATATATATATATATATATATATATATATATATATATATATATATGACTGATTAATGACAGTGGCAAAGATTATTGCTGTTTAGATTTTAATACAACTGTTGAAGTTTTACTCTTCATTGCTGTTCGGAAATCAGATAATACTAGAAACATACTTCTTTGTTGACTGTTCGGAAAATCAGATATTACCAGAAACCTTACTTCTGCTCTTTCTAGTTGTTGTTCTTTAACTTGTACCATGTTCTGCCTGTATACTAAGAACACCACGAGCCCTCCATGATTTGATTGAAAGGTTTCATACCTGTAATGCATGTATGTCCCTTTAACAATCTCCTCGTGTCTTCAATCTCCTACTATGGTTCAACTAGAAGGTCCCATACCTGTAATTTACGTATGCCCCCTCGACAGTCTCCCCATGTCTTTAGTCTTTGCCATTATATGATTTGACCAGAAGGTTTCACGCTTGTAGTTTATGCCTGTCCCTTCGATAGCCTCCTCAATCCTTCGGTCTTGGCCCCTACATGATTCAGTTGAAAGGCTTCAAGCGTGTAATTTATGCAAGATCCTTCAACAACCTCAAACTTCATACCTGTATCTGCACATGGAACAAACTTATTAGCATAAACATGTTTTATTTTTCAGATTTCTCTTGTCTTCTTGTCTTTTAGCATAGTTATCTAAATAACCATATTGTAGGAACAATAGAGTATAGATGACAAGAAAGTTTTCTATTGCCCAGTTCATATGAACTGACCCATTTCTTCTTTCATTTTTGCAGGTTTACTCCTAGACAGAGATGCGGGCTCAACCCTTCAACATTCAGTGCAACAAACCTTCCATTCAGGCAATGGATGCCTTTCCTCTTATCTTCTTTTCAGTACTTTTCTGTTTATACAATGTGTTTAATTCAGATATTATGTTAGGAACTGAGAATGCCTGTGATATTTGAATGCATTGTATTTAAGTATTGTGTAACACTTTGTACCTCATCAAAACAATTTTTTGGATATTTCAATAAAAAATGTACTGTTTTGGTTCTTGTATTCTGAATAAGTGATCAATTTTTTTGTTTACTAATTCCTATACTTTACTTTCTGCATTCTTTTCATTCTGTAATATGTACTCTTAGCCACTAAACGCACTTAGTCAGCAAACTAAACACACTTAATTCAGCATATAACATAGCAATTTAGGAGGTATGTTAAATTGGTAACAACAATGTTGAAAAAGATTTATTTTTGCATAACTAGATATTGCAATCAAAACTGAAAAATCATTTAGAATAGCTAGGAAGGCCGAGATGATATAAAATGGACAAATGTATAAACAATAATATCATAAAGTTGAAACCTAATTAAGAAGATAAAAATGATTGGCAAGTCGAGTTGGTGGAGATCGGGTTTGTAGACCCAATTTGAAATCCTTGGCCAGGGTAGATATGAGCAGATCTACCGAACATGTGATCTTTGTTGATTGTCCAGACGCTTCAGTTATTTTGGAGAATAACTGTTGGGACTTCAACCCACCCAATTACTCAAATGGCAGGACCAAAATGATATATATGCCTTATCCTAGGAGGGAGGGCCATTCTTAGTAGAGAATGCGAAGATTAAAATGGGTCCCGATGCCGAGGCTTGTACAATCCAAACACAGTCTATATAATTTTGTTAAAAAGTTATCAAAATCCATCATGATGGCTAAATAATTCTTTATACAATTAATGACAGAAATAAATTGTTACCTATTTGAACTTGAACTGAATGAAAATAAAACTGTGAATCATGATCCTTTCTGATGTTGATTAAAAGACAAGATCAATTTGTGCTCCTGTATGGAGTAAAAACACTTGCATAATTGGAACTATCAATGCTTGTTTATAGATGTAAACTTTGACGAGATGGGCATGGAAGCCTAAATCACAGAAATGGAAAAGATAAACTTCCGGATAATACAGATGAATGATGAGCCACTCAATAAGAATCTTATGAATTGTTTGAGATGCTTATGATCTTGATTTGATGTTTGATGATCTTGCATAGTATATCATGTTGACTTTACATTTTGAGCTGTTGTATATTGCTTTGGAGATGAAGTGTATATTCTATCATGAAATGATTATTAAGATGGGGAAAGAGGCCGAGGTTACATAAATGGAAAAAAGTGGATCTAATAATCTTCTTCAGGTGATCTGTAGGTTTACCAGGACAATCTACCCATTACTAAGTGTCTTATGCCAAATGGAACATGAAATAGAATCAACTCAAATGATGCTAAGAAAACCACAAGTATGGTAAAGAGAACTCAGGTGAGTACGTGTTTAATTTTATGTTACCATGCAAGTATCTTTTTGGAAACTTTAAAGTAAAAATGGATCTTGAGTTTCAATTATGATTTTGATTCTGACCTAATTGAGAAAAGAGATGATATCACAATGTTACATATGTTATATATATATCTTGTATTTGGAATATTCTTTTAGTGTCTAATTTGCAGAGATCATTGAGGACGATGAACCAGAAGGGGAATGGTACGCTACATTCCAATTTAAAAAAAAATACTCTTTTATAATGTTCGTTACAATTTCAAGTTCATCGAGGACGATGAACCACAAGGGGAATGGTATGTTACATCCCAATTTTTGACCTAACTTGAAATATAGCTGTTGACGTTTGCATAAAGTCAATTGGTAGTTTAATAATCTGGCGAAATGGTAAGATAGTCGTTATGATTTCAAGTGAAGATGACATGTTAGTTGATTGTTAATCACGAATTCATGGAATAGAGATGAAGGTTAACTATTATGATTAAATAATTTATAATTTAATTTTGGAGAAATTCCTTGCAGGAAGCATGTCAAAGGGGTGGAAGCATTGTCAGAAAAGAATTAGGCAGGGCATCACCATCACCGGGCAGACGACCTAACGATTTGAAAGATGTTTTATAATTTAACTTAATTATTTTAATTAAATTAATTATTTAAATAACTCGTGCAATTCCACAGATGTATCCTGTTTCAAATCGCTAGGTCCTCTACCCGTCTGCCTAGTGATGGTGATGCCTTGCCTAATTCTTTTCTAACAATGCTTCCACCCCTTCGACATGCTTCCTGCACGGAATTTCTTCGTAATTAAATTATAAATTATTTCATCATAAATAATCATAATAGTTAACCTTCATCTCAATTCCATGAATTCGTGATTAACGATCAACTAAAATGTCATCTTCACTTGAAATCATAACGATTAACTATCTTATCATTTCGTTAGATTATTAAATTGCCAACTGACTTCATGCGAAACTCAACGGTTATATTTCAAGTTAGGTCAAAAATTGGAATGTACATACCATTCCCCTTGTGGTTCATCGTCCTCGATGAACTTGAAATTGTAACGAACATTATAAAGGAGTATTTTAAAAAAAAATTGGGATGTAACACCCATACATCATTACATACCTCTAGTTACACTCCGTATGGTTAACACTGCACTGTATGACCTTCTTTCCTCCCACGTACATCATCACACCTCCAGTTGCACTTTGTACGATTGCCTCCTGCACTGTACGATCATCTTCCCCACACATTTGTACGGCCCTGTCCTTCCCCTACCATATGGCCATAGGTGATTACTGTACGACTGTCCAGTTGCTACCGTACGACTCACATAGTGGCTTCTATCCTACCGTACCTTCCTCCATTCTAGGTCGTACAACCCCCATATTTGCCTGCTTGTACGACCATTTTGTGCTTCTTGTAACTTGATATTGTTTTGGGTTAATATGTTATGAACGAAACATTACAATAATATTGCCAAGAAAGGAAAGAGAAAGTCGAACAAGGCATGAAGGAGCCGCATGAAACAATGCATCATGCACTGTAGCATCTAGAGACGCTCGCCTTCGGTGGGATATTATAGTGGTATTAGAGCTTGTGATTATGCCAGCTTGTAGGGTTGTGGATATAGAACAAACTCATAGTTTATACCAGAAGGTGCCGCTCAATAGACAAAACGCACATGAAGGAGCACAATGAACCCGACACTGCAATCACCACATTGTTATGGCAACTCAATGAAGCCATAATTAGAGGGGAAGAACAAGAAGAAGCCATGGAGGAAATATTGCGAAAGTTGGTAGAAAGTAGAGCAAATGGAGAACAAAATGGGCATGGTGACAATTCCATCACGGGGAGGTCAAACATTCACTATTCACATTGCTGACCATTGATGCCAACATTTCCATTGAGAACCAAAGCACCTTGTAGAGAGTGAGAGCTCACTTTTCATGAAATGCAAGAGTAGGTAAGGCAAAGACTAGAGGAATGTGAATATCGAAGGAGACATATCCTTTAAGGATTATGTTGACCTTTGAATGAGATCCTTGGGCGACAATAGCCATAGCTACTATACTGAAACGAAAGATAGGCAAGATAAATTTAGCCTCCTTTGATGAATCTAGATCAACATCTACATGGGCATGGGTACAGAAGACAGATACATATTTCTAGCTTAACCCAATGCTTGAGAATGAGACAATCAAATTTGTTACACTTCACTTGGAAGGAATCACACACGAATGGTAGCATCTGGGGATGGTCACCCTCGACCATGACTAAATAACTTTGTATATAGTTCCACAACAAAATTTTAGAGGTTGTCCGTATTAGTAATAGATATCTTAAAGAGGTGAATGGTTGTGTTATTGCTAGATGGGTTGATAGAACCCCTAAGGGTTGGGTGAAAGGGTTCAACTTCAACATGCTCATTGAAGCTGCATCCTCGTCTTCTAGGAGTTATTTGCACCCAAAGCCATCCCTTGCTCCAAAGGAGAAAGACATTAAATCCCATCCGAAGAAGCTATTGTTAGATCAGGCCATAAGAAAAGACATGAGGGGGATGAAACTCTATTTCACGTGTAGGTTGTCGTGGGAACTAGGACACTATTGCTTGGGAAAAGAAAAAATCCACTACATTGAGGTAATGTTCGACAACAATGAGTATGAGGAAATTGAGCCACTAGAGGGGGAGAATGAAGGAGTTGATGGTCAACAAGACTTGAAGAAGGCTAACATTAATTGTGTAGAGAGGATCACCACACTGGTACGATGAGGAGGCACTATCACGACACTAGCAGGTACTCCAAGGTGTAGTAAGCATATTTCGAGTAAGGAGTACACTCTAGAGGTAGTGGTCATGGTTATGTTCGAGAGTAGGGCCACACTCAACTTCATCAACTCATCATTTGTGAGCTAAGTAGCCCGGGGACGCGTTCCCGCCCAGAAAGGCCACGTTTCATAAACGCAGACATTCTGGGGACAGTGGGACGGGTATGCAATGTCCCCTCGGTCCCCCTTTTCTGAAAATTCCCAAGAAACGTCCCAAAAACTTGGGGATTTTTGGAATTTGTTTTGGGGACGTCTGTACGTCTTGAGGATGGTTGGGGACGCCTTGGAAGTCCCCGAAATGGTTGCGCATCTCGGAATTTATAGACAACTTCAACACTTAATTTAAAAAAAAATAAAATAAAAATGGGCCCCTTCTTCCAAGTTCACCCTAACATGCTTATTACTATTTGGTAGTTTATTCCTTCTATTTGGGGCCCTTTGATTAGTATTTGACCACATTAAGTTAAGAATCATGGAATTAATATTGCTGTTATAGTCATGCTACACACTCAAAATTATATAGCAGATTGTTTGCAAAGTGCTGGGAAAGTCTGAAAAGTGCATTATAGACCTAGAACATGCATTCTCGTGTAATTTTTTGGCATTACATCAGTGCTAGGTTGGTCTTGGGTTGATTTGGGTTCTTTGTGGAAGATATGGTGAATATTGAAGTTGCATCAAGATACTATCTTATTGTAACAAACCTATATCATGCTCAGAACTATATTGATCCATGTGGATCTTGAAGACCTCAAAAATTCAACCCACTCAAAATCCTCCAAGATTGGCATCAATGTATAGAGCACGGCGAAACATTCCTGACACGACTTGAAGTGTGTCAAAAGGAGTCTATTTGCTTGAGATATGCTTGGTCAAATAGGTGTAGCATAGGTTGACCAAAAAGGTGAAATTTGACCATCCCAAAAGTGGTCAACAATGGGTTTCAAATTGAAGATCTCATCGAGATCTTTCCAATGACATTTGTTTCGTCAAAAACAGAGTTTGTATGTGGAAGTTACGATAGTTTGAATTTTGAGGTAAAAGTGTGGCACGATGTCATCATGGTGACATGGCAAATAAATGATAAAAACTTAATAATAATTTACATATCTTTTAGAATTGAATTATTTCTTTTTTGTGGTTATTTCCTTTAGTATGTTATTTTATTGTAAAATATAATTATTAATTTAATATTAAAGTATATATTTAAGTTTTAAATATATTTAAACTAAATGATAAATTGTTTAAATATAAAATATTAATAATAGTAAATGATATAATTTACTAATTGTAACACTTATCAATTATACATATTACAAACACTATTATAAAATATAATTAAAAAATAATATTGTTTAATTAATTTTTAGAAAAATAAAATAATAGTAATAATTTAACTAATTTTATTAAAAAATCAAAGTTTAAAATTTTTTATAAATTCAAATACAAAGATATAACATATTGAAATTATATTGCTATCGAGAATTAATATTGATTAGAGATGTTATGTGAGGTGGAAGTTAAAATGATATAAAAAATAAAATCTTGTCAACTTGTCACAAAGATAAAGTTGTAATTAATGCATTCATTAATGCAAGATGAAGTTGTTAGAAAATATTTGTATTTTTGTTGAAGAAAATTAATTCTCTCCCACCAAAAATAGTATGGACCAATAGAATGAATGAAAAATGTGCTTTATAAAATAATGAAAAATTAGAAAAAGATATAAACATTTGAAGTTTCTTATAACCTTTTAAATTCTTTGATTTGATTGGTTAGTGTTAATGTGATATTAGGATGACATGAATGCATAAGTATTCTTGCCTATGGGAGGAACTAAAAATGTGATGTGGAACAAAGGTGGTAAGGACCCAAGACACATAAATTACTGTACTAGCTTGATTTTTGCAATTCAATATTCTAGCCTTGAGTTTTGGGATTTAAATGGTGTTAGTTGTTATTTAAAAAATAAAAACAACAAATGCATCCTATTGTAAGGGGTTGAACCCACAAGCTCCTAATTCCTATTTATCCTCTCAACCATTGCATTACTAGGTGGTTGTTATAACAATTTCGGATTTTTAATTTTTAATAAGCCTATAAATTGTTTAAAATAAGGCTTATTTGTTATGTAATTGGGGATATTTGGGTTATTTTGTTATGGTAAAATAGAAAAATAGTTATTTGGTTATAAACCAAATATGGCTATTTTTTTGTATAAAATGGGAGATATTTTTTGTAAATGGACAATGAGCCTTGGAGAAGTCTTTGTAATTTTCCACAGAGGAGAATTTGGGAGAATACTCTATAAAATTAAGTGGTCTCATATTATGAGATAAAAACTTAGAATTTTCTCGAGAGGTATTTTTCACGACTTAATGTCGTTATTGTAAAGGCTTAAAGTCTATTGTATTCATATACTCTTGTTGAGAGAGAGAGAAAGAGAGTTGCATTTTTATTGCTTAGCATTGTGAAAAGTGATGAAGGAGCTAGGCACGAACATGTTTCTAACAAGTTCTTGTCATCATAGTGTGGAAGTGGAAAGAAGTTTGTAACTCCATGAAAGACCATGGTGATGTGAAAGTTTTTACATCATAATAATGACATTGATCTTGCATATTTGCAGATCCAGAGATGTAACCAGAGTTTGGTGAACTCCAAAATTAGATCCTTTGTCTCTTGTTCTTTCTGATGCATGTTTTTACCTACTTAGTTTGCATTTCTAAGTATTATTTGCTCAGTTCACAAGCAACACTAGTTACGATCTTTATATTAAATCTGTATCCTAGTGAATCTTAAAATTGTAAGTGATTCATAACAAGAAGTTTAGAGATCATGTATAGAGAACCTTCCAAAGTTTGGTGAACTCCAAAATTAAATCCTTTGTCTCTTGTTCTTTCTGATGCATGGTTTTGCCTACTTAGTTTGCATTTCTAAGTATTATTTGCTCAATTGACAAGCAATGCTAGTTACAATCTTTATATTAAATCTGTATCCTAGTGAATCTTGAAATTGTAAGTGATTCATAACAAGGAGTTTATAGATCATGTATAGAGAACCTTTTTGTATTAATAATAATATCAATCCACTTACAATGAATTGAAAACGTAGTTTCAAAATTAAATGATAGTAGCGTGTTTCAATTTGGAAGGTGGGTTATTGTTCATGTTGCTATTGAAAATGAATTCTAAATTATGTTCTTGGGTACATTTCAAATTTTACGTTATTATTTTAATATTACATCTACACTTACAATAATTCCAAATTCTAAATGCATTATAGCATTTTGAGCATTAAGTCTGTTTATTGAAATGTTGTATTAAGGTTCAATGATGTTTAAATAGCATGTTTTATCCATGTCTTCATATGAATGTAATATCTATCTATCTATCTACCTCTCTCTCTATATATATATGTATATGTATGTATGTATATATGCAAATTTCCCTAAATATTTTATATTTTTGGATTTTGATATTAGAATAGTATAAAAAACTTATTACAATAAGTTCAGCTGAAACTGTTCAGCATAGAGTAACTTTATGAGTAAAATACTTTAAAGTCTAGGATCACCACTAGACATTACTTACAAAGTAGTAAACCCATATAATCAACTTGGGAATGGAACTAGAGAGATATAATATTTACAATGCTATCAAAAAAATGTATGACTGATTATTAGTTTCAAAACATGCTATTCATTTGTGGTTCGATCCCACCCATCATTGGAGTCCAGTGCTTGTAGGGAAGCTGAATCAAACAGTTCATCATTCCATCCTACTAAAACATAATCATTAGAATCATAGTCATTATTCAGCTTATTCTCATCTATAGCATTGATAACCGGAGTAGACTGATGAGTACTATTGGAGATGTGCAAATCCTCCATCATTCTTTCAATTTGCCTAATATTATTCGGGTCCATCATATCTTTGAACTGATTGAGATACTGGAAGGCCTTGACCTCATCTTTATGGATAAGCAATATACCATCTCAGACTAGCATCATAAACTGAACCATAGAGATTTCCAGAGAAAGTGACACTTGAGACATAATGTGTGAGTTTACAAGTAAACCCAATAAGCCTTCTATCTTTCTGCTGAAAGAACTCTTCATTTCTCGCTTTCCAAAGGACCCATAAGATCTCACAGGTAAGAAAAAACCAAAAATAGTTAAGTTTAGAGTCAAAAGCTTCAACATATACAGCTAAAATTTCACTTCAGGAAAGACTTGGTTTTGAATTCCATACGATAGGATTACCTAAAAAAATTGACCAGATCATGATAGCAAGATCACAGTGAAAAAAACATATTCAAAAGATTCAATTGAATCACAAACCTTGCAATGCCCAGGAATAAGACCTAAGGAGTCCATATTAGATCCTAAAGCAAGCTTTTTAATAACCATCTAAAACATAGTTTTTTGGGTTCCACTTTTGACTGCCAAAAGTACTGGAAAAAGAAAGACTAGTTAGAAAATGGGGAACACAATCCCCACCCTTGAATCACTCTTTTATAGATTTCTGGATCCAATACAAGCATATTATATATTTTTCTTTGAAGTTACTTCATTAATCATTGTTCCATCACACCACATCAATTGTTTGAGGAAACTATCAAAATCAATAACTTTTGAGAAATTACATATGCCAATTGCCTTGCAAATTAGTGTATAAATTTTTTTCTTGAGTCTGCCTGATGCCATATTTAGTTCTAATTTCATCCCATGTGCCCATCCGTTGTCAATCGATATTTTTGGATTTTCCCTATATATATATATATATATATATATATATATAGCCATCCTCGTTTGCCATCCCCATAATCAACAAAATTTTTTGCTGTCCCAGAAACCCGTCTTGCCATCTCGCGTTATCCCCATCCCAGAAACTCGGGGGAACATAGCTTGAGAGCGGAAGGAGGGACACCAAGGGCTCGAAGTCAAGGCAGCAAAAGGAAATCTCTTGTCATGTACTCATTTGGTTCCACAGCTGAGCATCACCATGCGAAACTACACAATAACTGATGAATTATTTGTAATAGATCTCGATGATACATATGTCATATTGGGCATTCAATGGATGGAGCCTCTTAATGAGAATGCACAAAGTTTAAAGAGAATGGACTTCTTGTTCAAACTAGAAGACAAGTGCAGAGAGGGATGTCAAATGATGGCCCAAAGAAAATTTTGACCTATCGGATGGAGGCATTGTTGACATGATGATGTCGTTTGGGTAGAACATTGTTGTGTCTCAACAGAACCTATAAATGCCCAACAAACTTACTACTAGAAGGAGGAGCTTTAAGTGGTATTGAATATGCAGGTTTGGTCTTTGCTAATATTTCATCTAGCATTATCCCCACATCAAGGCTTCGAGAACTCAATTGAGTTGGAGGAAGAAGTCAAGCTTGTCATCACCATACCCTATTGCCATCCTAAGAAGTTCAAGGATGAGATAGAGAAGATGACCAAAAAACTCCTTGACAAGGGATGGATCAGGCCTAGCTCTAGTCTAGTTGCGTCTTTAGTAATCCTAGTGAAAAAGGATGGATCCCTTAGGATGTGTGTCAACTACCAATAGTTGAATAAAAAGACTAAAATGTAGATACCTCATTCCTAGGATTGATGAACTACTAGATGAAGTACATGGCACAATGGATTTCCTCTTTGACTACCATTAGTTCCACATGAGGGAGAAAGACGTGGAGAAGACAATGGATCCCTCAAGATGTGTGTCAACTATTGGTCGTTGAACAAAAACGCTATAAAAAAGATACCCCATTCCTAGGATCGATAAACTGTTGGATGAACTACGTGGCAAAGTCTATTCGTCCAAAATAAATTTCCACTCTAGCTACCATAAGATCTATATGAGAGAGAAAGACAACCTTCTGTTGTCATTGTGGACACTATGTGTTCCTGGTCATGCCGTTTGGGTTGACCAATGCCTCGACCACTTCCAAACTTGTAGGAACCACATCTTCAACAAACCAATGCACAAGTTTCTATTGGTGTTCTTCAATGACATATTCATCTACAACAAGACCTGGGAGGAACATAGGAGACATTTGGACAAAGTATTGAGGATCATGAAGTTACGATCATTTTTTGCAAAGAGGTCCAAATGTGAGTTTGGGATGAAGATATTGTACTTGGGTCATGTCATTAGTGCCCAAGGGGTACAAGCTCACCAAGAGAAGATTTAAGCAATTTTGGACTGGCCACCTTCCAAGAGTCTCTTGGAGCTGCATGGATTCTTTAGATTGTTGAATTGTTATAGAAGGTTGGTGAAGGGATTATCACAGCTTCATGCACCATTGATAGATCTGAAAAAGAAGGTACCTTTCCATTGGGATGAACAGGCACAACACAACTCCGACAAGTTGAACAAAGTCTTGAGTACTTGTCTAGTTCTAGCATTGCCATACTTCACTCACCCTTTCATCTTGGACTCGGATGCATTGGGAGAAGGTACTAGAGTGGAGTTAATGAAACACCATCATGCTATTGTGTTCGAGAGCTAGACGCTCTTGGGAGTGGAGCAATTGTATTTCATTAATGACAAGGAGATGCTCACCATCATGCACACAATGGGGAAATTTCAACAATAGCTCATGGGCAAGGTATTTGTTAGTGGCTAATATTTGCCAATTGGCTAATTTTAGAAAATTTTGGCCAATAATTTAGTTTTTAAGAATATTTAAAATTGCCACATTTTTTAATAAAATTTAGTTCTAAAATTACTTAAATAATGTAAGATTCGCCAATTAATTAATATAAATTATTTCTTATTTTTCAAAATAATGTAAGATTCGCCAATATTTTTATATCTTTTTCTCGAGGGGGGTTGCTTAAAGTTTACCTTGCTAATGGGAGAAAACTTTGTTGTGAAGAGAGATCACAATAGTTTGAGATATTTCTTGGAGCAAAAGGATTTGAACAAGCAGCGACAAAAATGGATGAGCAGAATCCAAGTATATGATTTTTGTATTGAGTTCGTAAAGGTCAGGTCTAATGTGGTAGTTGATGCGTTGTCAAGAAGACCTACCATATGTTCTTTACCACATATTTTGGTCAACTCAAAGGCACATTTGTTGGTTGAGTACTCCAAGAATACAATTGTGTTCTAGTTGATGGATGATCAAGTATTGGATGACAGGTACAAGGTGGTTGACATCATTAGTTACTATAACAAAAGGACCTTTTGGTACCCAAATCCAAGATGAAGGAAATAATTCTAAAAGAATTCACGAGTCACCTTTGGCTAGACACTCAAGACACATGAAGACCTATAGAGAAATCTAGGAAAGGTTCTCTTGGAAGGGCCTTAAGAATAATGTGTTGCGGTACGTGTAGGAATGCTCCATTGCCAGCACAACAAATCCGAGCTCACCTTACTAGTGGGACTACTTTAGCTGTTGCCAATACCTGACTAGAAGTGAGAAAGCATCTTGATAGACTTCATTACAGGCTTCTTAAAGTGCAATAGAGAGATTGCATCTTTGTCGTAGTGGATTATTTAACCAAATATGCACACTTCTTTGCCATTTCCATAGGATATTAGGCAACTCAAGTGGCTATGTTGTTTTTCTGGGATGTGTTTTGCTTGCACAATCTTCTGTAGAATATAGTTAGTGACAGGGATAGCTGATTCCTCAACACTTTTTGGCTCAAATTATTCTTCTTGGCAAATACAAAATTGTTTCCAAGTACATGCTACCACCTGCAAACAAATGGTTAGACCGAGATCGTAAACAAGTGAGTCTCAAGAGCTACATTTTAACACAACAAAAGGTGTAGGTCTATTTGTTGTATTTAGGGGAGCATCGTTACAACACTACCTATAACATGTCAATAACACCCTTCCCGTTGCTTTATGGTTATGAACCTTCATCATTTGTGGATCTGGCATTGGGTAATATTCATGCACTGAAGGCCAAGGACTAGGTGCAGGAAAGTTTGGACATCCTAAGATCTCTCAAGGACAATCTGCAGAGGGTTCAAAACCAGCCAAAGATGTTTGCCGACCGACATAGGGTTGAGTGGAGTTTTGAGGTAAGAGACTTGGTGTACCTCTGGCTTCAACTATACAAATAATCCTCCCTAAAGAAATGTCGTACAAAGAAGTTGAAGCATCGCATGGACCCTACAAAGTAGTTCAGAGGGTGGGAAAAGTTTCTTACAAGATGGATCTTCTTGAGGGAAGTTTTGTAGTGCCTCTCATGTTTGCATTCTGTACCTTGTTATATTTTGGATTCGAGAGATACTTTGATACTCATATTTGAGGACATTCGAGATGACCTGATGGTCAAATACTATATTTTGATTTACCAGTATCATAGATGTTAGATGCTATGCTGTTCAGTTTGATCATATCTGCATGATGATGCTTATTGATGTGACATGATGCTTTATGATGATATCTAGTTATTTTGTATTTTGACATATACTTTGTTTATGATTATATGATGGACTTATTGGATTCTGGATACTTTGATTTGATGCTACGGTTAATTACTTCATTCATGCTTTGAGATGTTTTGTGATGTAGTGAGTGATTTAAATAAATTATTTTAGTGTGATTGAATAAATGGCTATTAATGCAATTTAATGCATTTATTGCTTTGGCTATATTATTATATGCAATTGCACTTGATCGTGTTGTTTAGTGTGTGGGATTTATATCCCTAGAAGTGGCACATGGAGTTAGTGATTCGACTCTTCTTACCTAGCCAATGTCGTTCCTGTATGGTCGACGTATTTTATTTAATTGATTAAAATAAACCCTTTGGTGATTTAATAAATTCACTCATTTGCATTATGTGATTAGACCAGTGAGCGTATCTGTGCATTTAGAGGTTTGCATTTGTCGCAAAATTTATTATGGAATATTGTGATTTAATAGTTTTGGGAATTTTATATTTGATTTAATTATTTTAATTCCCGACAGCCTTGCCATAGTTGAATTCTATTTAATTGGAATTGTATGATTTTGTCTAGGTTGAGAAAGGGTTATTTTAGTGGGCCAGTTAATTTCCTAATATTATATTCCACTTTTAAAAGTGAATATATATCTCAAAAGGGAATTATTTCTTGACTTCTCACTTGCGAAATAGGAATTTGGAGAGCAAATTCCAAAATCCTCTCTAAAGGATTTACCGTTTTATTCATTGTAGGAGCTATAGGTGTGGGATCGTTGCTAGGTTGACCTCATTGGATCCAGCTCGAGGAGTCATTTGCTGATATTTTCGACAATGACTGTGGGGCGATTATTTAATTGCGTGCGTTCTTGTTTTAGTGCTTTTGGCTATGAGGTAGGGCTCTCTTGTTTTATTGTTTCCGCTTTGTTTGGGAGTTTGTTTTTGGTAGTAAATTGTTTGGAGGTAGAGAACTAGTGTTCCCCTCCGATTCTGCATGCTAGCTCTACTCAGTTGGACGGGTACAAGCGTTTATAGCTTTTTGGACTTGGGGGTTGGGGTTTCGTGCCATTATGCTGGCCATTTTTGCATACAGACTCCCAACCCAAATTTTATTTGATATTTGTGACTTTTGTACCCAATGACATAATGGGTTTTTATTTCGAGGTTTTTGGGCATTTTTTGGGTTTTTGCCTTGATTTGCATGTTGACTTGCATTCTCGGGTTTACTTGGCACCGTAGTTGGTCGTGGATCTAGAGTATCCATAGGGTTTTCTATCCGACCTTAGACTTATTCTATTGCATTGGGATTCGTGCCAAATCTTTACTCCTGAATATAGGCTGGTTGAGTGATTTGTTATACTTGTGTTTCATATGTTTCTCATGGAGCCCTCATTTATGATCATTGTGTAGTTGGTGTTCCCACACATGAGCACATGAGCATGCATTTGACGGGGTCTTACAAGTCCTGAGATCAAGGTTGCTTGTCATTGAGTTATGTTCATTGGGGTTGGGTTGGGAAACCGCATTGCCTACGTGCACTCATCATGTGATGACCATGGGTATGTAGGGTATATGTGCGGTGTGGCTTCTCTCATGTACCCTAGCCTGAAAGTGCCAACAAGGTAACATGAAGAGGTTTTTAACAAGTGATAACCAAAATTAACAAATGGAAAAGAAATAAACTTAATGAAAGATAATATTAAGTATGTGTCTGGCCTCCCGAGGGAGTTGATCGAAGGTGTGTGTGTCTGGCCTCCCGAGGGATTTGATCGAAGGCTCAAAGTACTTGCGCTACCTGATGACAAGTAATGACACTCCACTAGAGTCCCTGCATAGTTATCCTTAGTGGGCCTGACCAGTGACCTATTGTACTGCATTATCTTCTAGATCATATAGACATTTTGTATCATGTTATTGATTGGCATGTGTGTTAGCCATGGGTGATTGTCTTCTGTTATTATGGTTGGATCATTATCTCCATCAGCACGGCGAGAGTCGGCCTATGGGCTCCACGTGGTTGGGAGGTGTAGCTAACTTTACCATTGCTAGGGACTGGCATACGGAGTTGGCCTTTCTCCATGTTCAGATCTGGAGCTGGATGCTCACATGGTTCTCCATATCTTCCGGGGTATGTTTTCATGTGATTTATGTTATTTTGGTTTGTTGAGATAGTTGACTTATGTGCATATATGTCGGGCTGTTTCTTTGCAATCTTGGGTGACAAAAGTTCAACATTGGGCGATACTGGAAAAGTATTGCACGCCTTAGAGAGAAATATTGTGCGATATTGGAAAGTATCACACGGCAGTAGAAAGTTCTATCGTGTGACACTAGTAAAGTATCGCACGGTAGTAGTAAGTTATATCATGCGATATTGGAAAGTATCGCACGATAGTTATAAGAAGTATAACATGATACTAGAAAAGTATCGCCCAGCAGTATTGTACAATGTCGTACGATTTTGGAAAAATATCACCTGACTTCTTTGCAAAAACCTGCTCGGGCAAACAGCAGCTATCTTTGGACTTGTCGAATGTGTTTCGGAAGCTGTTCTAGATACCCTTTTTGGAGTTGTTGCTTCCTTAGTGAAGGGATATATTAAATATATCTATATATGCGACGATTCATTTGAGCTAGGTTCCAAACCTCTAGGAGTTTATTAGAATAATCTTTATGTTTCTTTTTAATGCTCACTATTGTATCTCTATAAATATTAGAATGTTTCTAATATTTAGGTGTAGTCTAGAATAGAATGTTTCTATTCTATTCGACTCTCCTTTTTGTATATATAGGTCATTATGATCTCTATTTAATCAATCAAGTATTCTGCCATTTACGTTTGTAACATGGTATCAGAGCTTGGTATCAGTATTGAACAAATACTTCAAATTTCTGAGATTTTTTACATAAACTTGAGCAGTGTTTCAGTTTTGTTGTGAAGACTTTCGTCTGTCCGAATCTTGGGGGTATTCGAATCTTGGAGATCATCACATTTTTTCGACTAGGGTTTTTTTCAAAATCTAAAAAATCCCAAACTAGAAAATCGCGCCATTAAAATCGTGATTTACTGGTATCCGAACTGGAAAATCACGGGTTGTCTTTGAATTCATGACTTCCTTCCGACGTCTCAGCCTAGAGGTCAAACTTTGATTTTAGTGCCGTCTCAGCCTGAAGATGTGTTTTTTTGGCATTTTTTTTGTAGCCATTTTTTGCATACGTGATTTGGTTCTTTTGCACGCCTGCAACAACGAAATCGTGTTTTTTTGGCTCACACACAGTCGTCTTTGGTTGAGGGTCTCGTTCTGGAACAAAAACAAACCTTTTTTTATCAGTAACCACCATTTTTCTGCAACTATCGACCTTCATAACTGCCAACTAGGGTTTTCTTCGAAACCTTAGTATTTGACCTCAAAAAAATTTTCTGATCACATATTCTTGGCGGGTTTTTCGAGATCTCAAATGGGTCTTCATTAGTTTTTTGTGGGTGCCTTGTTTTTTGTGCCTCAATTTTCGAGTCAACGGATCCAAATTCCAACAGCATCTTATTTCTGGGTTTTCCGAGCTCCCTTCTGGGTACTCCGATTTTTGTAGGTCTTTCATTTTCTCACCTCGAAGTTTGTGCCATTTGAGATATTCACTTATTATGAGCATCAAAAGTCGGACTCAATTAAAAAGAAAGCCAATGCTACTCAACAGTCAGAGCAGAAAGAATCTATCTACCATGCCTTTATGGCCAGCATACCTATAGATCATGTAAAATCTTCTGCCTGGTACATAGATTTCGGTGCCTCATGACATTTCACTCACAGGCGTGATTGGTTTGTTGAATTCATTCTCTATTCTGACTCAGTAATCTTTGAATGCGACGAAGAATACAATATTGTCGGCAAGGGCAATGTTCAGATTCAGTCCGGAGGAAGAAGACTCATGTTCCCTAATGTATGTTATGTTCCTGGCATGAAACATAATCTTCTGTCTGTTAGTCAGATTATGAAGCACTCCCCTTAGTTGGATGTCATTTCAGTGGAAATAAGTGTTCGATTATTGATCGTACTTCTCACACTACACTTGCTGTCGGTCTTGAGGATCATGGTATTTATAGGCTTGTAGATTCAGGCGATTCCCTTGAGCGTGCCTTCATTGCAAAATCATCTGCTCTTAGCAGCCTCTGGCATCAGCAATATGGTCGCCTGAACATTCAATATCTAGCATAACTTGCTTGGGATAATTTAGTCCATGGTCTACCTGATATCCAGACCGAAACCACCACGTTTGCAGAGCTTGCCAAGCAGGGAAGCAACATAGGACACCATTTAAGGATGGTGAATCATGGCGGGCATCTGAAGTACTCCAGCTGATCCACACTGATGTATGTGGTCCTATGAATACTCCTTTTGTTACTGGGAACATGTACTTCTTACTCTTTGTGGATGATTTCAATCGCAAAATGTGGGTATATTTTCTTAAACAAAAATCAGATGCTTTTCCTATATTTCGGCAGTTTAAAGCCCTAGGAGAAAAAGAGTCTGGTTCCTTCATCCGTATTCTTAGGATCGATAATGGAGGGGAATTCTGTTCTTCTGCTTTCTTTGCTACTCATGGTGTTAGACGTCAGTTCACCATACCTCACACCCCTCAGCAAAACGGTGTTGTAGAGTGTCAAAACTGTACCATCATAGAAATGGCTAGAGCAATGCTAGAACATAGAAATGTTCCCAGAAAATATTGGGCAGGAGCAGTATCCACAACTGTCTACCTTCTTAACCGGTCACCCACCCTTGTAGTTAACCATAAGACTCCTGAGTAAGCCTGGTCTGGTCGCAAACCTAGGATCAACAATTTGAAAGTTTTTGGCTCTCTAGCATATGTATGGATTCCTGATGCCAAATGCACTAAGTTGGATTCCAAAAGCTAGAAAATCATGTTTACAGGATACAGTCACACACATAAGGCCTACAGACTGATTAATGTAAACACTGATCGTTTAATCTTCAGTCATGATGTTGTGTTTGATGAGGAACTCGGACCATTTTAGCTCTCTGCCTCCCCACTGCATTTCGAGATTCAGTCTTCAGCAATCTTTGACTTGGGTCCTATTTTATATGAGTCCTGTCATGTCCCCTCTTTTAGCTCAGTCTAGCAGAGACATGTGAGTCAGCTTATTATGGGGTTTTGTAGGTTGACAGGGTTGGATAGAGACCCGGTATGGTTATTTAGTGTTGGGGACTTGATGTTCTGGCAGTTATTGATCAGTTGGGAGATGTCGTTTTTAGGAGGCAGTTCCTACATTTTAGGAGGTATGTTCTTGCCCAAGGTTGGGTCTCCATGAGATTACTCTTTGGGTTCAATTTCAGAGGGATAGGGCTTGTTTCCTAAATTTTAGGAGTATCCCTAGATTTTATTAGGGATGAGACTGCCAGTGGATCCTTGATTTCCGACTTCAGTCACAGACAGGTGACAGGATGATTTTATGGTTTGTGATGCTAGTTGGGCATTTTGTGGCTATTTGGGTTATATTTTTAATATTTCCTAAGTTAGCGTTTAATAATTAAATAAGGCTAAGTTATAGCCATTTTAGAGTAATAAGGGGTTTTTGGCCTCATCTGGATTGCTTATCCCTTGGTGTAATAGCTCGTTGGAAAGGTCTTGAACTTTTCTAAATATTTCTCTTTTGACTTAGAGCATTTCGGTGAATGGATTTCTTTCTTTTGGGAAAAAGGTCATTTTCTAGATACTTGACCACTTTAAAAATGAGAAATATATTATTTCATAACCCAATGCCACATGGAGACACTTTTAGGGTTTGAGCTAAGTTTGGTGGGTTATAAGGAAATGAAGACAAAGTTCAAAGGTATTAATGACATATTACATTTGGATTTGGGTTTTGGGCTTTGATTGAGCTTTCAGCATTTGGGATGCCAAATCCTCTTGCTTTGCCTGTTTGGGACGTAGCCCCCAAAACAGTGGTTTGGATTCTTAGCAGTCAGAAGCATCTTGGAGATTATGCATTGTTTCTTTAGGGGAATGCAGTATTGAGTCAAAGTTTTAGCTAGGGTTTGGACATTTTATCCACGTGTGGACACTTTGCAGCTGTATGGCCGCGCCTGGCAGCCATATTCTTTCCCACGTGCAACACTCGAAGAGCTGGAATTTGGCCGTAACTTCTTTCTGGGCTCATATTTCTCATTCACGCCTTCAGGTTGGCTTTGTCCTTGGTTGTATTCATCTGGATATGATTATAAATCTTCATCCGGTTACTTATTAGGCGTATATTCAGGAAAATCTGCTTGAAGCAACTTTATTTTAAATATATTCAAAATACATTTTCAGAACTCATTCATGTTATTGTATTTTTGTTATTACCTATTGAAAATTATCAAAAATACAAAACAATCAAACCCTTCTGCAACTTCTGTCTAGCTCTGCAAGAAAATTTTAATAAACAGGGAAAACAAATTTAAAAATATAAATTTACAGCAGATTAGCAGAAGAGATCCATCAGGGATCTTTCAAGTCCTCTGATGCTACTGATACACCACCTCAGCCACTTCCAGATAATACAACTCCTGCTCTAGTTCCTCATCTAGCTATTCCGACAGCATCTGATATTGGCTCCTCTACTCTTCGGCCAAAATGGTGGGCTCAAACGATTAGTGATCTTCGTCCTGATGAACTCATTGAGGGTAGAACCTCCAGAAATAAGAGCATTCAGCACAACACAGTTAATGTTGCGCTTGTGGCCAACATCCACAGTATCCCTGAGCCCCAGACATATGCAGAGGCCAAAGGAATTCTAGAATGGCAACAGGCAATGGATGTTGAGCTTTAGAGTCTTCAAAAGAATCACACCTGGGTTCTTTCAAATCTCCCTCCTAGGAAGAAACCCATTAGCTGTAAATGGGTCTATAAGGTCAAGTACCATGCAGATGGTACCTTGGACAAATACAAAGCCAGACTTGTTGCTCGAGGATTCACCCATCGCGAAGGCATTGAGTATGAGGAGACCTTTGCCCTGACAGCCAAGATGAGCACTATTCACATTCTTCTTGCCATTGCAGCTCAATATGGTTGGAAAGCTCATCAGATGGATGTGAAGAGTGCTTTTCTCAATGGTGAATTACAGGAAGAAGTCTACATGACGCAGCCCCCAAGCTTCAACGTTGCCGGTTCAGAACCAAAAGTATGTAGACTCCAAAAGGCCATCTACAGTCTTAAACAGGCCCCTTGGGCTTGGTACATAAAGATTGATCAGTACTTGGTTGCTTAGGGATTTCAGTGCAGCCAATCAGACAGTAATTTGTATATTAAACACTCTGGTAATGATATTCTTCTTCTTGTTGTCTATGTGGATGATTTGATCATTACTGGGAGTTCAGAACATTTGATTTCAAAAATCAAACAAGATCTATGCAAAACTTTTGATATGACCGATCTCGGATTGCTTCATTATTGTTTAGGTGTTGAGGTTTGGCAGACTGACAGTAGTATTTTTTTGTCTCAATCCAAGTATGCCAAAAATTTGCTTGATAGGTTTCAAATGCAGGATTTCAAACCTGCCTCCACTCCTATGGAGACTGGTCTGAAATTGTCTGCACAATCTGATTCTCCTCCTGTAGATGAAAACTCTTTAGGCAGCTAGTAGGTAGTCTCATCTACCTTACTACTACGAGACCTGATCTCAGTTTTGTAGTCAGCTACATCTCACGATTCATGACGAACCCCAAGACTGATCATTAGATTGCAGCGAAATGTGTGTTACGCTATGTACATGGTACTTTAGATTATGGTCTTCTTTACACAAGAAGTACTACTCCTCAGCTCAGTGGATTCACGATTCCGATTGGGCCAGCTCAGTTGATGACAGGAAATCTACTTCTGGCTATGTGTTCAGTATCAGATCTGCAACAGTTACTTGGACTAGTAAGAAGCAACAGGCACATGTACTCTCCTCTATAGAAGCAAAATATAGAGGAGTTGTCAAGGGAGCTTGTGAAGTAGTTTGGCTCCGTCAGATGCTTGCAGATATGCATATTCCTCAAGCAGGTCCAACTTCTTTGTTTTCAGACAATTAGGGAGTACTCAAACTTGCCAAGAACCTAGTGTTTCATGAACGAACCAAGCACATAGAGCTTCATTGCCATTATATCCGACAATTAATAGAAGATGGATCTATTCAGTTACTCTATGTCCCTACCTCAGAGCAACCAGCAGATATTTTCACAAAACCCCTTGGTCCTGACAAGTTTGTAAAATTCAGAGGATCTATTGGTGTAGTAAATAGATTGAGCATTAGGGGTATTAGAATAATCTTTATGTTTCTTTTTAATGCTCACTATTGTATCTCTGTAAATATTAGAATGTTTCTAATATTTAGGTTTAGTCTAGAATAGAATGTTTCTGTTCTATTCGACTCTCCTTTTTGTATATATAGATCATTATGATCTCTGTTTAATCAATCAAGTATTCTGCCATTTAGGTTTGTAACAGAGTTAAGATAAAGATTTTAGATCTTAGCAGGTTTCAGGATTTCAGACTTAGACAAAGACAAATTTTCAGGATTTCAAGCGTAGTCAGCTCTTAGGATGACTAGTCAAGATTTCTTGTATGTTTGTTATTATTGGAAATGGTCTTTGTATATGTAACTCTTATAGTTGGTTAAAGAAAGTGTTTGTAAGTAGTGACACTTGGGGATCTTTGGTGTTACGTGTCATGTCCCCCTGTAGCTCAGTCTAACAGAGACATGTGAGTCAGCTTATTATGGGGTCTTGTAGGCTGACAGGGTTGGATAGAGACCCAGTATGGTTATTCAGTGTTGGGGACTTGGTTTTTTGGTGGGTATTGATCAGTTGGGTGACGTTCCTTGTTTTTAGGAGGCAGTTCCTACATTTATGGGGTTCATTTCTACTTTTTAGGAGGTATGATCATGCCCAGGGCTGGGTTTCCATGAGATGACCCTTTGGGTTCAGTTTCAGAGGGATAGGGCTTGTTTCCTAAATTTTAGGAGCATCCCTAGATTTTAGGGATGAGACTGCCATTGGATCCTTGATTTCCGACTTCAGTCACAGATAGGTGACAGGATGATTTTATGGTTTGTGATGTCAGTTGGGCAGTTTGTGGCTATTTGGGTTATATTTTTAATATTTCCTAAGTTAGCGTTTAATATTTAAATAAGGCTAAGTTAATAGCCATTTTGGAGTAATAAGGGAATTTTGGCCTCATCTGGATGCGTATCCCATGTTATGATAGCTCGTTGGAAAGGTCTTGAAATTCTCTAAATCTTCCTCTTTGGTCTCAGGGCAATTCGGTGAGCGGATTTATTTCTATGGTGGAAAAGGTCATTTTGTAGTGACATGGTCACTTTAAAATAAGATTTAATTCATCTTTATAGCCAACGCCAATTGGGGGTCACTTTAGGGTTTGAATTGCTTTGCAAGGGGTTATAAGGAGATGGGCGCCATTTCTCATGATTATGCATATTTTTCAAACACTTCTTTTCAGATTTGCTCTGCTTGAGTGATTTGCATTCTGGGACGCAAACCCCAGGGTAATTGCTGGCTGGGACGTAACCCTCAGCAGCTTTGGGTATTGGTTTGTCAATAGTTTCAACAGTATTTAGGAGGAAGGTAGATGCCACTTTAGCTTGGGCCTACAGTTTGTTTTGTTGGGCATGTTCTTTGGCGTATGGAAGGTGAATTCTAGCAGCCGTACACTGCCATTTCTTGCAGCCGTACTTGCAGCCGTACTCTGTCATTTGCAGCACTTGGATACATAGAAAAATCGGTTACTCAGCAGCAGAATCTTGCATCTTATCAGCCCGTTTTCATCAGCCAGTTGTGGCGTCATTATTAGAGGAAATGTACTGGATCTTTTATTTGGCTCTTTAATTCAGAGATCTGCCTGGTACGATTTGTATCAACTCTGACTTTACTGCATATTGTTATTTATTTTCAGACTCTTTTCTTGCCATTTGTTACTTCTCATTTCTATGTGGAATAATCATCAAAAACACAAAAACAAACTCTTCTGCATTTCCATCTAGTTCTACAAGAAAACATTAATAAATAGGAAAAACAAAAATAAAATAAATCTACAGCAGATTTGCAGCAGAGATCCATCAGGGATCTTTCAATGGTATAAGAGCTTACATCCTGCCAGCCTGTAGGGTTTGTGAGAAATTGTCACAACAAATTTTGGCATCTGGGTATTGGATAAAAGTTTTTGATAAGTCTTTTCAGCATCTGGGTAGTCACTAGTTGGTGGATTGAATACAAATCTATGCATCCTAGTGGAGAAATACACAGATTCTACGAGCGCAGGAGAAACCAGTGGCAAGCAGAGGCCGCCAGAGACGCACAGATACCAGCTATGGGTGAGGCACAAGGTGCTGGTGGCGACGACATGCCTACAAAGGCAGAAGAAAGAGAGATGGTGCGGACCCTATTCACTAGTCAGCCTAGGATCGCTCAAGCTCTAGACAGGTTACAGGATACCTTGGAGCGTTTGGAGATGGGTGGACACAGAGGCAGGCAAAGTAGATCAGTTTCAGTGGCTGGTAGTCAGTGCAGCCATCAGTCCCATTCTTCAGTTGGGAGCTCCCTTCACTCCAGTAGGAGGCATCGCCATCGTACACCTACTACGAATAGGCCATTGCTTCCCCAATTCATACTAGGTGAACGACTAACGCAGGTGGAACCACCAGAAGTGGGGTTTTAGGAGTCAGTTTTGACGGCCATAGCTGAGTGGAGAGCTCTACCTCCTGAGGTTAGGGACGTCTTCCCTCTTCCCCAGTATTGTGCACAGCATAGAGATACAACTAGGTTCAGGGGAGATCGTGGTAATAGACTATCACAACAGCAACAGAATTATGACCTCAATAGAGCTATTGGGAAGATTACATTGGCCCCATATAATGGCTCAGGAGACACTAGTGCACGAGCTTGGGTCCACAAGCTGGACATATACCTTTCATTGAGGCCCATGCCAGAGCATGAGGCTATTCAGCTTGCTGTGTTGTATTTAGAGGGGATTGCCTATGATTGGTGGCACTATGGATTGGTCACCCAGGATCACGCCTTAGTTCACTCCTATGCTGAGTTTACCGAGCGACTCATTGCACGATTTGACCATAAGGATACAGAACTTTATTACAGGGAGTTGGCTCACCTTAAACAAACTGGTCATGCAGAAGCCTATATTAATGAGTTCTAGCATATTGCAGTTATGGTACCGGATATGCCCCAGAAACGTAGTGTGATGATGTTCATTGAGGGTTTGCAGGATAGACTAAAAGGATTGGTACGTGCTTTCCAACCAGCTACTCTTAAGGAGGCTATTGATGTGACATTGAGATTGGATACTATTCCCACTTCTTATCAGGTAGATAAGAAAACATTTAGAGATTCACGACCTGCACAGAAGGCCAATACGACACAGAACAAAGGAGGGACCTCATCTAAAACTCCTTGGATGAATCAAGAGACGAGGAATGAATTGAGGAGGAAAAAGTTGTGTTTTTCCTGCAAAGAACCATGGGAACCAGGACACCGTTGCATGGGTAAAGGAAAGGTTCATTTGATTGAGGTGACTTCTGAGTTAGGAGATGAGGAGGTTCCTGATACTGATATTGAGGATAATACAGAGGATGTTGAGCATTTTCCGACACAGTTCGAGTTAGACACCGCTGAGAGCCTGTGGCATCATCTAAAGTAGCTATGGCTACCCTCTCCAGTTATCCTAAGTTTCATGCCTTCCGGTTGAAAGGTACACTTAAGGGTAAGTGGATCACCAGTTTGGTAGACATAGGTGCTACGCATAACTTTATTGATCAAAAATTAGTTGAGAGGCGTGGCTTACAGTACGAGGAGTTTGGTGGTTTTGGAGTGAAGGTGGCTGATGGTGCCATTTTGGGTTGTACCAAGCGGATTCCACAGCTTAGTATTTAGATGGGAGATTATACTTTGACTGATGACTTCTATGTGCTTCCCATAGAAGATTATGATGTGGTTTTGGGCATGCAGTGGTTACAGGGTATTGGGCGTTACATTATTGATCACCATCATATGCAGTTAGAGTTTCTTTCTGGCGGGCAGAAGGTGATTTTGAGGGCAGCGTCAGATGGTGGACCCAGGGAGGTACTTAGCATAATGGAGAGTCAGTCTCTATTTGCTAAGCTTTCCAAATGTGAGTTTGGATTGGGGGAGGTGTTATATTTGGGTCATGTGATTACTGCTGAGGGGGTGAAGGTGCATGAAGAGAAGATTCAAACGATTCAGAATTGGCCTGTCCCTCGGAACAGTATTGAGTTACGAGGGTTCCTTGGATTGTGTGCTTATTATAGAAGATTTATGAAGGGTTTCTCATAGCTGGCAGCACCTTTGACAGATCTCACAAAGAAAGGATCGTTCAGATGGACAGAACAAGCACAGGGGGTCTTTGATAGACTCAAGGAGGTTATGAGTACTTGCCCCGTTTTGACACTACCTGATTTCTCGCAGCCATTTGTCCTGGAGTGTGATGCGTCGGGATTGGGTATAGGAGTGGTGTTGATGCAGAATAGACACCCCATTGCCTATGAGAGCAAGAAGTTGCAAAACAATGAAAAGTTGTACTCTACCTATGATAAGGAAATGTTGGCTATTATGCATGCGTTAGCCAAGTCCAGACAGTATCTTGTTGGCAGTAAATTTGTGGTGAGAACAAACCATAACAGTCTGAAGTATTTCCTAAATCAAACAGAGCTCAATGATCGACAACAAAAATGGGTTAGCAAAATTCAGGCTTATGACTTTGATATCGAATTCATAAAGGGGAACAATAATAATGTGGCTGATGCACTCTCTAAGAAACCTTCATTGGCTGCCCTATGTTCATTGAGCGAGATTTCAGCAGATTGGAAGGCTCAACTTTTAGTTGAATACTCCAAAGATCAGCATGCTTGTGAGATTATGGAGGGATTGATAGTGGATGACAGATACAGTGTGGTAGATGATATTATCTACTATAAAGATAGGGTTTACCTTGTTCCGGGTTCTCAGTTGAAGGAACAAATTTTGCATGCTCTCCATGATATTCCTATAGCCGGATACCCAGGATATGGTAAGACTTATAGGGCGGTACGTGAGAGATTCTCTTGGAAGGGTCTCAAAGATGATGTTTTACGCCATGTCCGTGAGTGTATGACTTGTCAGCAAAACAAGTCGGAGCATACCTACCCAACGGGATTATTGCAGCCCTTGCCTATACCGGAACAGAAGTGGACAGGGATCTCCATGGATTTCATTACAGGTCTTCCTCGGGTTCAGGGGAAAGATTGCATCTATGTTGTTGTGGATAGGCTAACGAAGTATGCCCACTTCTTTCCCATTGCATTAGATTTTACAGCATCGCAGGTGGCTGAGTTGTTCTTCAGGGAGGTGTTTAGACTTCATGGTCTTCCCAAGACCATTGTGAGTGATAGGGACAGCAGATTCATGAGTTCCTTCTCGCAGGAACTTTTTACACTAGCTGGTACTTTGTTAACACCTAGTACTAGTTACCACCCTCAAACGAATGGGCAGACAGAAAAAGTTAACAAATGGGTTGAGGGATATTTGCGTAACTATGTGTCAGGGCAGCAAAAAGCATGGGTGCGTTGGCTGCATTTGGGCGAGTATTGTTATAATACTACGCATCATATGTCCATTGGCACGACGCCTTTCAAAGCTCTCTATGGATACAAGGCATTATCTTTCATTGATTTGGCATTTAGTGACAGTAGAGTTCCCTTGGCTCAGGATTGGTTACAAGAGAATCAGAATGTCATGAGATCTCTTAGGGAGAATTTGCAGCAGGCCCAAAATCAGCAGAAGATGTACGCTGACAGGCACATGATTGAGAGGGCATTTGAGGTGGATGATATGGTCTTTCTGCGTTTACAACCATATCGGCAGAGCACCCTAAAAAGGGGGGGAGCTGAGAAGCTCAAACCACGTTTTTATGGTCCATACAGGATACTCAGGCGAGTGGGAGAGGTTGCATATGAGGTTGAGTTACCACATGGCAGCAAAGTTCATAATGTATTTCATGTATCTTGCTTGAAAAAGGCCCTTGGACAACATATTATAGTTTCACCCGAATTACCTCCTATGGATGAGGAAGGTAAATTGATTTTGGTCCCTGATGAGATTCTTGAGGTGAGGGAACGGCGGCTGAGAAGCCGGGTGATTCGAGAGTATTTGGTTCGATGGAGAGATCTTCTCATAGAGGATGCCACCTGGGAGGGTGAGAGCATTTTACAGCATCTTGCATTACAGTTGCTTGTGGGCAAGCATCTCCGAGAGGGGAGGACAGTCATGTCCCCACTCTAGCTCAGTCTAACAGAGACATGTGAGTCAGCTTATTATGGGGTCTTGTAGGCTGACAGGGTTGGATAGAGACCCAGTATGGTTATTCAGTGTTGGGGACTTTGTTTTCTGGTGGGTAGTCATCAATTGGGTGACGTTCTTTGTTTTTAGGAGGCAGTTCCTACATTTATGGGGTTCATTCCTACTTTTTAGGAGGTATGATCATGCCCAGGGCTGGGTTTCCATGAGATGACCCTTTGGGTTCAGTTTTAGAGGGATAGGGCTTGTTTTCTAAATTTTAGGAGCATCCCTAGATTTTAGGGATGAGACTGCCAGTGGATCCTTGATTTCCGACTTCAGTCACAGACAGATGACAGGATGATTTTATGGTTTGTGATGTTAGTTGGGCAATTTTTGGCTATTTGGGTTATATTTTTAATATTACCTAAGTTAGCGTTTAATATTTAAATAAGGCTAAGTTAATAGCCATTTTGGAGTAATAAGGGAATTTTGGCCTCATCTGGATGCGTATCCCATGTTATGATAGCTCGTTGGAAAGGTTTTGAAATTCTCTAAATCTTCCTCTTTGGTCTCAGGGCAATTCGGTGAGTGAATTATTACTATGGTGGAAAAGGTAATTTTCTAGTGACATGGTCACTTTAAAATAAGATTTAATTCATCTTTATAGCCAACGCCAATTGGGGGTCACTTTAGGGTTCGAATTGCTTTGCAAAGGGTTATAAGGAGATGGGCACCATTTCTCATGATTATGCATATTTTTCAAACACTTCTTTTTAGATTTGCTCTGCTTGAGCGATTTGCATTCTGGGATGCAAACCCCAGGGTAATTGCTGGTTGGGACGTAACCCTCAGTAGCATTGGGTATTGGTTTGTTAGTAGTTTCAACAGTATTCAGGAGGAAGGTAGACGCCACTTCAGCTTGGGCCTACAGTTTGTTTTGTTGGGCATGTTCTTTGGCATATGAAAGGTGAATTCTAGTAGCCGTACACTGCCATTTCTTGCAGCCGTACTCTGTCATTTGCAGCACTTGGATACATAGAAAAATCGGTTACTTAGCAGCAGAATCTTGCATCTTATTAGCCCGTTTTCATCAGCCAGTTGTGGCGTCATTGTTAGAGGAAATGTACTGGATCTTTTATTTGGCTCTTTAATTCAGAGATCTGCTTGGTACGATTTGTATCAACTCTGACTTTACTGCATATTGTTATTTATTTTCAGACTCTTTTCTTGCCATTTGTTACTTCTCATTTCTATGTGGAATAATCATCAAAAACACAAAAACAAACAAACTCTTCTGCATTTCCGTCTAGTTCTACAAGAAAACATTAATAAACAGGAAAAACAAAAATAAAATAAATCTACAGCAGATTTGCAGCAGAGATCCATTAGGGATCTTTCATTACGTTTTATGTTTAGTCTTCCGTTGCTTTCTGGCGTAAGTTGTCGTTGTTGTTGCACGCACACACACACACACACACACACATATATATAAGCCTTTGTTTATCCTTGTTCCAAGGATCTCCGGGTGGGGTATTACAAGTTTGATTCACAATGTTTTTGATGTGTCATGCCTCAAAAAGGTCATCAGTCAGTGCATCATAGTGTCAAAGAAAATTCCACCCATTGATGAAGAAGGGAAACTCATTTTGGAATTTGCAAAGATCATAGACTTCAGAGAGAAGAAGCTGAATTCGTGTAGCATCAAGGAGTTCCTAGTGCATTGCAAGGACCAGCCAATTAAAGATGCTACTTGGGAAGGCAAACAAATTCTTAAGCATTTGAGTCTGCAATTTCTTGAGGGCAAGTGATTCTTGGGCTAGGAGGACTATAATGTCCTTGCTATAATTAAATAATTTAATTGAATATTAATTGTGTATGGCCTTGAAGCTTAATGAAATTATCTCTCGGGGCCTATTCAATTTATTAATTATAATGTTTTGGCTCTGTTAGCACATTTGCACTCCTTCAGGAAGTTTCTTGGAGCCATATATAATGCTAAGTTGTTTATTGTTGTAGGTGTACAATTTTAATTTTTATTTGTAATTTGTGAACTCTAATTGGAAGTTCAGCTTGTCTACCATTTTGGAGGTGCAAGATCATTCCTACTTGGTATTTTCACTTTTAGTGGGAGTAACTCCTCACCCTATTCTGCTCTTGGCCTAAAGTAATATGAAGTGCTATGATTATTGAATATGAATTGCCTCTTGCATGTGTGAATCTTCATATATCATTTCTTCATATTCTGAGAATATTGATTTAACATGTTCCTAGCGATCTAACTTATCAATGTGAATTTCAAAGTCGAAAGATTATATTGTGCGGCAAAGTATCCAAGCAGGAGGAGGTTGCCTTATTACTGTCCAACAAAATATACGCTATACGCGGAGGAGAGAAAGATTGACATATATACCACTTGAAGGTTGTATGTGTATCTTGGAGATCCTATGAGCTTGCTCTAACTATACATGCATTTCATTCTTCTACACTATACAAATACATTGTTTCTATATGGATCTAACACCGTACTGTCTACATTGAACGTATTACTTAGAGTAGAATCGAGTTGATGGTAAGTTGTTTTGGGCCGTACAAATGCCGTACTAAAGTCAGAGGTCATAGGACATTAGCTGTACATGGTTACCATAACAGGGTTCCATGTGAAGGAATTAGGGGTCGTACGAGTAACAAGAGACCATATGAGCAAGGTGTAATACTATTGAGAGGGGAAAGATAAAGGTCGAACAAGCCACAAAAGGAGCCATACAAAAAATGCATTGTACATAGTAACATCGAAAGACATTCACCTAAAGTAGGACATTACAATTCGCAAAAAGATAGATCATTTCATTCCAAGTCTGTACAACAACCGCATGAACTAGTTCCAAGCCCAACATTAATATTGCTTGACAATTGGTTTCAGCTGCTAACCATCAACAATTGACAATCTATCACAACAACTTATTATACCGCCAATTACTAGCAAACTAACAAAGCGTTATTTAGTTAATTGTGACATATTTACAGTGTGCAATGTTGCAAGTGTTAGTCGTCATATATGGGAGTTTGCCAATGCAAGTGATGTTCTTGTGATGTGGATGTTATGCTTGCAGGGATCTTGAATGTTGTAGATAACCATATTGGTTGGGAATGGCACAATCATTTGCAATATAGATATCAAGTTTTGCTAATCACTAGTAAGACGTCTCTACGATGATGGTCTCCAAGATACCAACAATGATGACCAACAAATAAAAATACTACTATTAGTCCAATAAGGTATGAAACAACTTCACCTTTTTGGAGAAAGCAACAGACTAAAGAGAGTCTCACCTCTTAAACTACTCTTCATGCTTAATTCCTCAATCAGAATTGTAAACACAAGAAATTATATGTTGTGATATTGAACAACCGAATAACTCACTTAAATATACAAGGCCGGGTCCTAAAATCAAAATGAGCTGGTCCAAACAGTGGGCGCCCAAATTCAAAAATAGAAAAATAGATCCTTAAGAAAGGTAGCACACCTCCTTGATTGGACCCACTTGTGTGGCAATTAACTCGTAGGGCACCATTAAAGTTAATTGAAAAATAAAATAGGTCCAGCTTGAAGAAGGGACACGAAAACCATGTAAATGCATTTCTAAATCCATTGTTTGAACTTTGTCTTTAAAAACAATTTTATTTATATTTGAAACATATTTCCCTTTGTATTAACGCTTGACTATGAATTTTGTTGCATTTTTACTCTTTTTGTTGTCTAGACATTTGTACAATAGAAATCTCAATTAGTTTGTGTGTAATTGAAGTCATATTAAAAGAAGATGCAAGACAATTAAATTTTCCCTTACAATTCATAGTTTTTCAATTTTTGAATTTTGCCAAATTTGCACAAATTTTTGGCACCAAATTTGAGTTTTAGAAAAAAGGCTTGCTGAGTTTGTGCTGATTTTGGATCTCAATATTAGGCATATGACTAATATCTCCAAGGTGGGATTTTCAAATGACTTGAGAAGGTTGGTATTGATTACAACATAGTTTGAAAACTCTTAGAAACAACTTGCCAAACCCCCCAAAAAAAATTGGGAAAAACTCGGCCAGTTTTTCAAAAAACTTAGGAAAAACTTGAGAACCTTAAAAACAACTTAAATTTACTTTGAAATACATTTTTTTCTGCAAAATTCAATGAGAAGATGCATGTAATGAGTTAATTAGAGATACAAGAAACAAGCAGAGTTTAGATATCTATAAATACATATAGAATGTTAATCGTGGTTACAATCACATCTTCCTCTTCCAAGCTCTACTAGTAGAAAAGAGAGGGGGTCTAGGCCTCAAAGAGGAGCACCACATTGGGAGTGGGCGTGACTGTGAAGTCCATGGCTGTGCCTCCTTGCTTGGCATCCCTGCCGACTTGCTCACTGTCCTGGAAGTGGATGTATCTCCTCTTATATGTGGCACTGGTAATGACTCCTTGTTTGAATCCTCATCATCCTTGTCCTCAACATCATCCATAGTGAAATGAAAATCCATTCCAGCTCCCTCCTCCATGGCTTGCCTCTCCAAATCAGCAATCTTTTCCGCTAAGAACAATGGAACTAGGTCCTGTGCCATCCAAACAGAATAAGGATCTATATAATCTAGATCAAGTGGACTAGGTACTGAACACTATGCCTTTTTTTATGCAGAACTTAAGATTATATTGCACATATACAAGGTCATTGAGCAATTTTTGAGTCAATTTGTTTCTTTTCTTTGTGCGGATGGACTCAAATAAGCTCCAATTGCATTAAGAATGGGATGCGCTACAAGGCTGGCATAAGACTCAAAGAACAAAATTCTTTAAATTGGGGGTATTGCCACCCCAAGTTGTCCACCAGACATCTGCAATTTTTTTTATAATAAGTTATAAAGCAATGAGAAAAGATAACCTGAAAACATAACTTATCAAATTGCAAATGTTTTAAATCTTAAACTTCTATGGTTTACCTAGGGTTTGAGTGGCTCTTGCTCGCTTTTCTAGCATAGAAGAGAACAAATTACCTCTTGATTCCACATAGACTTGTTGTTCAGAAGGTCTCTCTTCGTATCCTCAGATATCATCCTCTCAATGCATCTAAAGAGACCCTCTATGACCTCTCCATTAGGTTCTAAATAGGAATCATGCCTAAAACAAATAAAAAGTGAAATCAAGTATTAGTACACAACCTTCAAAAAATAAAGTAAAATGAAATCTTACTAAAATCTCAACGAGAATCATAGTACCTGAAACGGGGGTTGAGGAAGTAGCCTATATGAATGGGTTGGTGGAGCATATTGTTCCACCTCCTATCAATTACTTCCCAAATGGGATCAAATTTGAGCATATCCCCATGGTAGAAATTTCTAACACACTCTTTGGCCTATCCATGGTTTCATTAAGACATCCCATTAGGGATTGTTTCCCATCAACTATGCATAGGACTCTAACCAGGGGCTCAGACATCTACAATTAAAATTTGAAAAATACAAATTAGTTACTAGCATAGTAAGTTATAGATTAATAATGAAACTTGAATTAACTAAAAAATAATGTTTTGATTCTTGAAGTTAGCTTGCTCAACATCTCGCGAGTATCAAAATGGAACTCAGGAAAATTCAAAATTATAGATTTTAGGGGTAGAAGATCAGAGCCAAAGAAAACTGGATGCATGAAGGGGATAAGGGTTCCAAATATTTCTTCAACCCGATAAGATCTAAACAAAAGAGAGAGCCTACAGAGGGTATACAAGGAGATATGGGATACATTTGTGATCTCCAAGAGGTTACTCAAATCTTCTCTAGATATTACCAAAATCTCTTTACATCTGAATTCAATAGTACTCAAGAGAAAGCCCTTGCTAATTGTCTGAAGCTTATTCCAAACAAAGTTTCAAAAGAAAAGATAAAAGCATTGAGTAAAGTTATATTTATTGAGGAGATTAAAGCAGCAATTAGAGATATGGCTAATGAAAATTCCCTTGGGGTTGATGGCTTCCCTGCAAAATTCTACAAAAGGAATATAGATTGGATTTCATTGAAACTATTCAATTTATACAATGAAGCATACCCTAAAGGATCTTTGGGAAAAGACATTAATATGGGAGTCATCAAACTCATTCCTGAGAAAGATGATAAGACCTAGATTGGTAATTGGAGATCAATTACACGTCTCAACCTCTCCTATAAAATCATTGCTAAATTGTTAGCTAGAAGAATAGCTGAGCTACTCAAGGAGGTGGTAACAGAGACTCAAACATGATTTATTAAAGGTAGATACATTCAAGAAAACCTGATAACAAACTAGGAGGCCTTACAATGAGCTAAGGAGAGTGGAAAAAGGGATTCCATAGTTCTATTGGATTTTGAAAAGGCTTATGATAGAATTCAGTCGGCATTTGTGCTAGGGATGCTCATAGCCTTTGGTTTGCCTACTTACTTTTGTAATTGGATTAGGGTGTTGTTCAAAGATTCCTCTACTATTCTTGACATCAATGGTGATCTCTTTGAACCAATTACCCTTCAAAGATCCATCCGACAGGGATGCCCCATTGCACCTTCAATTTATGTTCTAGTTGTAGATGCTCTCCTTTATATCCTTAGATCCTCCATCCTCAAGCCTCCTCTCAAGGGCATCATACTCCCTAATCAAGACAACCTTCTTAATACTTAGTTTGCAAATGACATAGCTCTCTTCATTGAGATTAAAGAAGAAAGCTTTGATAACATGATTGTCAGACTCCAATTCTTTTGCTCAGCTTCTACTGCTAAAATTTCCCCACACAAATCAATTGTCATGGATTGGAGTGACTCAAGTCTTGCATGGTTTGAACAAAAAGGCTGGACATGGGCTGGTCCAAACACTATTGTTAGATACTTGGGGATTTCCTTTGTTGTATCCTCCTCTATCAAAGATATGTGGAACTGGATATACTCTAAGATTGAAAAGAAACATAAAAAATGGTAGTCTCATCTTCTATCCTTTAGCCGGAAGGGCCCAGATTGTCCAAAAGGTGTTATCATTACACTCAATTTATTTTGCCTTGGCATGGCTATTGAAGAATCAGATTGAGAAACTTAATAGAATTTAAGGAATTTTCTTTGGTTAGATGGCAAGGGCAATAGGAAAAGACATGTAGTGAACTAGAAATGGTGTTGTATGTCTATATCTTGGGGAGGCCTTAGTATGAGAAACCTTATGAACCATGGTGTATCATTATCTTCTAAGTGGATCCTTAAGTCCATTTCTGGCAATGAATCGTGGGAAATCCTTGTTAGAAACAACATAGCGAAATCTACTATTAAAAAGGGAAAAAGGTGGAAAGATATTTCTTTTGTTGATATTGTTCTTGGGGATTTTGAAATTAAATTTTTTGGCTCTAATTTTTTGCCTCCATTTGGGAAGCTTGGACACAAGTTCGAAGGTTCTATTCATTAGTAGATGGTCCTGCTTGCTTCTCTTTTATCAGTAGATCAATTTAGTAGGGTATTCAACTTAAAGGTAAACCTTTAGCTTTGACTCAGAGCTGCTCTCCTAAAATGTGGTGTGATAGAGATATTAAGCTCATTGATGATATTCTTATTAATAATAGGATGGGGACTTGGGAAGACCTTAAGGCTAAATTTGATCTCCCAAATACCCACAATAAAACATACTCCATCCTTAAGAAAGCCATAGGAACTTTCTTTCTAGGTAAGCTGGTTTACATACAGATGTTTATAAGGAAACCAAATGGCAAGATGGCTCTACATTTATAGACATCAATACTAAAAAGATTTACAGTATGGTTCAAGAGGATCCATCCATTCTAAAAGCATTTAATTAAAAATTGGTCTATTAACTGGTCGGAATCCAATTGACAATTCCTTCTTGATTTTTTATGGCATCAAGCCACAAAATCTAAAAAAGTTTGATTTCGTTGGATGCTCTTATTGAAAAAGCTTGCTATTGCTGATAATCTCTTTCATTATAATGTCCCTCCTGTTATTTGCATGCATGTCTTTACACTTGAAACCTTTGAGCATGTTTTTTTTGAATGCAAATTTGTAATGCTAGCACGATCTTCTTTTCTTGGTAGACCATTGTCTAGAATAAACCTTTTAACTTCTTTGGATTGAAATTTTGGTTGGATTTGTTAATTCCTTTGACCTTAAGCTCAATAAATTTTCATTTGTCTTTACTGATGAAGTCTTATGGTTCATTTGGAAGAAAAGGAACGAAGAATCTTACTAGGTTTTCTATAAAAATCACCTATCTACTTATCATGTCTTAGGTTTTAGCTGTTTTAGAAATCCCAAAGAGCAGGTTCATGATTTCTCTACAGGAAGAAGCAATGTTGGTATACAAGGCGGATATCAAATTTGCTCATTAATTCAACACATATAGTGAGATGCTGGATGGAAAGGAATGCGAAGCTTTAAAGAAGTTTGTGGCCACGGAAAATATCAATGTGGATGAGAAAAATAAGGAAATCCTTGCGAACCAGCCTCCAAATGCTCCTGATTGGGGAGCAATTGTTGAAAGACCTCCCCTTGAACCACCGGTCAAAGCTAATGAAGCATAATGCTCCAATAACATTATTGGAGCCTGGGACTGAATTAGATTAGATAGTTATTCCCTTTTTTGCTAGTTTGAAGACAATGATACGTTTGAAAAATGATATATATTTGGGTTATCTTTAATACTCTATTCATTCTCTGCTGATACTGTAACAACAAAGATACTCTTCAGTCCTATTTTCTCGATATTTAACATGATTTAAAAAAAAAAGTTTCCTTCACAATCTTAGTAGCCTTTTCAGAAACCTTTTGTCAAAGCCTATCCGTGCCACAACCTCTCTTTCCGCCTTCTTTGAGCAAGGTGAAGTAACCTAATCGGGACACACAATCATTTGATTTAAAGGAAATATTGTGTTGATAATACTTTGCAATGTATTATCAACATCGATAGCAATTGCTTGAGATTCAAATATGGCCGCCCTCATGATAATCTTCCCCTCTCCCTATTCAATTTTTTCTATTCACCAGCTGCAAGTAGGGCATTATTGAATCTTTTTATTTCTTCAGCTGCCTTAACACGAGTTGAGTCATGTTTCTTTATGCTTGCAAGGTGGTATTTGAAGTGGTTTATGCCTCCAAAAATTACTTTTCACATGAATGCATATTACCTTCCCAACATCATTTGGAGCTTCATAGGCATACTGCCATGCCTTATCTCTTGCATTTCTAGGCTGAGTGCCTATATATCCAAATGGTCATGGTGTTTGTGGTCACTCTTCCCTTGAACTTGCCATGCTTATTTAATGCTTAACTGCTGCCCTTAACATAGAAATTTAAAACACAAATTAAAATTTATAGAGAAATAATTAAACAAAGTTACAACTTGGAAATAGAAACTAGGTAAATTAGTTTGATTGTTTTTAGACATCATTCAAAGTTAAACATTGTGATGTCCCCGTTTTGGTCAAAATCGTTTTGCGTGCCGGATCAGTCTATCACGAACTCTCGTAGACTAGTGGTTGTGATGAGAGAGTCATTTTGGCGTTTATTTGAGGATTGGATGGCTTATTATGCTCTTGGAGATATTATTTTATCATCACTTTTTATATGCGGCCTACATGTTATAATTTTAAGTTGAGATTGCACTTTTTATTTTATAAAGTTATTTAATTATAAAAGTCCATTATAATGGGATTTTATAATGGATGCTTCTAGAAGTTCTTAGTAACTTCTTAGAAAGTGAATAAATAGAGGGCTTGGCCTCTCATTTGCATACACTTGATTTGATGATTCTACTACCTTGTCTCTATGAGCATTTGTGGCACCATCTAGGTCTGCAAATATTCAGCAAAATCCTTGAGAACGATACCTCTCAAGAGATTGCATAACTAAGGAAGTGAAAGACCTTCTAAAGGGTTGCACATTGGAAGTAGTATTCGGCCATTTCATGTTGAGCTTCATTGAGTTTCAGACTGAGGTTTGATATTTTGGAGTTCTTTTTGGTGAGGGATTGCATCATTGTTCAATTGGAGGGCTCCACAAGAAGATTCATTGCAAATCTGATATCGGATTTATTTTGAGGAGTTTAATTGCATATCTTAAGTTTTTACTTCAGTTCTGGAGGGTTGATTTTTGGGGCAAATTGGAATTCTTGTTGGGAGAGATTATTAACAAATTATTCAAAGTTTTAAGAGCAGATTGCAAGTTTTTTTCATCCGCTGCTACAGTACTCGCGTGAATAGTGCCGCGCTACAGTAACTCGTGAATAGTAAAATTGCTACAGTAAAATGCTTGAGTTTCACTCTTTCCCATGTAAAGTCTCTTTTCTGACCTGCATTGGAGTTCTGGGTGTTATTCTCCAGTCCTAGCAGATTAAATCAGAATCACAGTTGGAGATAAGAAGATGGAGTTGTTCTTGGTGGCTGCCAACAATATAACAGGTTTCTTATTAATTCTGGGTTTGCATTTCTGGTTGTTACACACATCAAGTTTGTTATAATCATTGTAGTTGCATCTGAGGTATTCGTAGGCATGTAAGTTTAGTCTTCCAAGCATTGTAAAATCAGTTATTCATTGTTGCATAAGATTGCATTAAGTTGCTGCTGTAGGTACATGTTTGTATCAGCTTTACTATATTTTTTGGAATCAGTATTGTATTTGAAAGACATTGTTGTGTACTCAAATATCATAGTAATCAGCATTAGATTTTGCATGCCAATTGTATGACGAAAAGTCACTTGGCTATAGGTGGTTAATTTGATGTTAGAATTCATTATTATGCATAGAAAGGCTATAAAGGACTTGCATAAGCATCGTAGGTGTTTGATATAATCATTTAGTAGTGAACTTCAAGTAATTCATGCAATCACAAGTGCTGTTAAAAGCTATTGAAGCAAACTGAAATGTTATATCAGTCATATGACTCTTGTATGTGAAGTGTTTGACAAAATTTCCAAGGCCAAAAATCAAAAGTTTTCAATCAGATTTGAGCAGGGTCATTATAGTGGTATCAGAGCGGTTTCCTGCCAGCCTGATTGGGTTATTTAAGATTGAATTCAATTATCAATATGGCTTTAACAAGAGACAAGGATTTGGAAGAAAGAATGCACAATGTAAAGAAGAAATTAGATTGTCCATTTCAGCGAATGGAGGACCTTCTAAGAACTTTGGAAGAGTTGGAAACTTATTTAGGCAAGTTTGATTAGTCAAGACCCGATGCTATGCAAACAGCCTTATCTCCAGCATTTGGTTCGTTGATTAAGCCCCGATTATTGAGACATCATGATGAGGTAATAAGACTTACAACTCTCTCTTGCATTAGTGAAATCATGAGGATAATAGCTGGCCTTGATTCTTATGACGATCAGATTATGAGAGAGGTACTTCATGCCATGGTAAAAAGCTTCAAAAAGTTGGACAACATCCGAGACCCTTATTTCACAAAGAGGGCAAGATTACTTGAAGTATTTGCAAGGTGTCGATTTGAAAATATTATGTTGGCAATAGGTTCTATTGGTGACATTTGCAGGATGTTTAATACATTTTGGAATATTATGGACGAGTTACATCCTAGCAGGGTATTGGCATCAATGCACTCCATCATGTTCACAATCTTATTTGAGGGGGAGGATGAAATCTCTAAACTTTTGGCAGAAGACTTATGGTATGTTTGGACAAAAGAGAGGAATTTGTCACCTATGGCATGTACCTGGTTAAAGAGCCTGATTGATAGGCCTAAGGATCGTACCTTCCCTATGACAAGTAGAAACTTGTATGAGGAGTTTAACAGACATGCGAATTCGAAACAGGGAGACATTAGCACATCTTCAGGTAATGGTTTATCTGCATCATCATCACAGGCAGAAGGGGTTAAAGATGTTGTGCAGGTTGAGCTAGTTGCATCAAAAGGTGATATCACAGGCACACCGGGTTGTGTGATTGACACAGGTAGTGATTCCAGTACAGTTGGGTTGGATGAAGTTACAACAGTTGAGGATACTGTCATGTTTGAGGATAGTACAGTTGATCAGAAAGTGAGCATTCAAGACTTTGCAAAAAATGAGTATCAGGCACAGTTGGATGCTTCTTCGCATGAGATAGAGGCTAGTAGTTCTTTACGTGTTTTGGCAAGCCAGCTGAAGACAAAGAAAAAGGATATTGTCGTGGCTTTATCTCATCATGATAGGATGCGTGGATTGATCGAGAATCACATTTTGATGATTCAACTGCAGGAGAGATAGAAAGGAGTCACAACAGGTTCTTGTGATGACTTACAGCAGATCAAGGAAGGCATGGAGGCAATGAAGGTAAGTTACATACACCTACTTTCAGATCGCGATCATCTCCTTCATCTTGTAGGGATCTATTTAGATGCATTGAAGGAGGAAGAGGAGGAGGTTGACTGCCTTTCTCATGAGTTGGAGGATACTCGGAATTACTTGGTGTGTACTCAATTGGCTCTACAGGATTCTGAGAGACATGTGGACGAGCTTTGTCTTGAGGTGAGTTCAGTTCGGGAGTTAGTGCGTATAGCAGGGACTTAGTCTTCTTTTACAATCGGGTCACATGTTGATGATGATATGAGTATGTCTAGCATTCACACTCCGGATTCAGAGATTTTAGACAGGTGCGTGAAGTCAGTTGGTATTGTTCACATTACTCAAGTGAGAAGTTTACTTGAATTGCCAGTTAGTTTCCGTTCATGGATTAGATGTTGGGATCCTTGTCTTAGTACTTGGGATCGTTTTGACCGGAGATATCTATCATTCTTTGGTAGTAGTATCTGTTGCACCATCATGGACTTGATTACTAGTTTGCCAGGTGTAGTTCTCATCCATGCCAACAACTTGTTTGATGCTGGAATTAGTTTTTACACACCTGTGTTGGGCATTGTTCATGTATCCAATCGACCATTCTTGTTGGAATGGGTTGATGATCTCTTAGATATGACAGAGTTTATAGAAGAGTCCTAGGATTTGGTTATTACAGATGACACCCAGGGGGATGTTGTGGACAGTTTTGAGGACTTAGTCTCCTCAGCAGTTTCTTTTGATACGGAGGTTTTTGATGTTGATGCTTCAGTTGCTCTGTTTGATGGTACGAGTTCAGCAGTTGGTCTGCAGAATTTGGATGGCAGTATTACAGATGATAGTTATTCTTAGGTTAACCCTTTGGACAATCTACTAGGGTTAGAGTATAGGAGTTCGACCAATTAGCACAATCATGTGTCTAGTCAGCTGAGAGTTGGCGAGCGAGACATTTCTATCGCTTGCGAGCATTTTGATGTTTCTCATCAGTTGTTAGCAGTTTATGGATGGGGTTCTCCTACCAGCGATGAGTAGGGAGGCAGTTATCTTTCCTTGACAGAGATCCAGTCTTTATGGGAGGTTATCCGGATTCTGAGACAGAATTATATGCAGTTGGTAGGTGACAAAGATTATCTTATGGAGTGGGGTAGTATAGCATATGACGCATTATTGGTCAAGGAAGATGAGGTGAGTGAGCTTACTCAGCAGCTCGAGGTGACTTCTAAGTTTCTTGAGAGTACACAGTTGGCTTTCGAGGAGTCACAGTTTCATTTAGCTGAGGTGACCATGGAGTTAGAACGACTTCAGTCTTTACTAGATTCTGTACAGTCACAGACCGTGGTGTCTGGTGATCTGAGGTTGTCCATGGTCGAGGTTGCTAGAGGCAATGGAGATGAGGATATATCTGTCCATGACACTAGTATTGGCATATTTGGTTGGTTTCCACTAGAGGCAGGTTCAGCTGAGTTGGGCGTTGCAGCTGAGCATTGTGGTATGATTGACTTGGAGGGCACAGAGACTAGTGATGTTGTTGTTGATTCTGTGCCCTTGGCTATATCATCCTTTGACTTAGTTGATGATAAGTCACAGTTGGTCGTATCACGTCTACAGGATGAGTCTTTCACTGGGATTGGTTCTTTTTACCGGCATTATACTGCAGGATATGTTCATCGGTTTGGTTTTGATCCATGTGTTGAGGAGTTGATGGCAGACAGGTTTGGTTTGGGCTCTCGTTTTTGCTATCTACCGCATAATGACTATTCACCATCAGCAGTGCATGGGTGTTATGGTTATGAGACAGTGGCCAATGATTTGCAAAGTTGTGTTAACTGCAGTAGATGTACAGTGCATGGATTCTCTGTATTTGGTGCAGTTTCATGTGGGAGTGGTCACCATTGTAGCAGAGTTGGAGTGTGCATTCCGCATAACATGGTGGGTTGTGTGGATGGTGTTTATTATGTTGACAGTTTGGGTGATCTACTCCACTTGGGTCTGATATTTCGAGAGTTTGTGCCTCGTGGGTTCCTGACTGTGGCAGTAGTGGATTTGGAGTTCAGTTGTGCAGTGGTTCACAATCCATTCATGGATTCCTTTTGGTTATATTTCAGAGGTTGTTGCTGGGGCCTATGTTGACTGACAGTAGTATGGTTCATGACTACATTTGGGATCCAGGTGGATTGACTAGTTTGGTGTTCGGCCATTGCTTGGGAACAAGCAATTTCAGGAAGGGTAGACTGTAATATCCCCGTTTTGGTCGACATCGTTTTGCGTGCCGGATCAGTCTATCACGAACTCTCGTAGACTGGTGGTTGTGATGAGAGAGTCATTCTGGCATTTATTTGAGGATTGGATGGCTTATTATGCTCTTGGAGATATTATTTTATCATCACTTTTTATATGCGGCCTACATGTTATAATTTTAAGTTGAGATTGCACTTTTTATTTTATAAAGTTATTTAATTATAAAAGTGTATTATAATGGATGCTTCTAGAAGTTCTTAGTAACTTCTTAGAAAAGTGAATAAATAGAGGGCTTGGCCTCTCATTTGCATACACTTGATTTGATGATTCTACTACCTTGTCTCTATGAGCATTTGTGGCACCATCTAGGTCTGCAAATATTCAGCAAAATCCTTGAGAACGATACCTCTCAAGAGATTGCATAACTGAGGAAGTGAAAGACCTTCTGAAGGGTTGCACATTGGAAGTGGTATTGGGCCATTTCATGTTGAGCTTCATTGAGTTTTAGATTGAGGTTTGATATTTTGGAGTTCTTTTTGGTGAGGGATTGTATCATTGTTCAATTGGAGGGCTCCACAAGAAGATTCATTGCAAATCTGATATCGGATTTATTTTGAGGAGTTTAATTGCATATCATAAGGAAGATTTTACTTTAGTTCTAGAGGGTTGATTGTTGGGGCAAATTGGAATTCTTGTTGGGAGAGATTATTAACAAATTATTCAAAGTTTTAAGAGCAGATTGCAAGTTTTTTTCATCCGCTGCTACAGTACTCGCGTGAACAGTACCCGCGTGAATAGTGCTGCGCTACAGTAACTCGTGAATAGTAAAATCACTACAGTAAGATGCTTGAGTTTCACTCTTTCCCATGTAAAGTCTGTTTTCTGACCTGCATTAGAGTTTTGGGTGTTATTCTCTAGTCCTAGCGGATTAAATCAGAATCACAATTGGAGATAAGAAGATGGAGTTGTTCTTGGTGGCTGCCAACAATATAACAGGTTTCTTATTAATTCTGGGTTTGCATTTCTGGTTGTTACACACAGCAAGTCTTTTATAATCATTGTAGTTGCATCTGAGGTATTCATAGGCATGTAAGTTTAGTCTTCCAAGCATTGTAAAATCAGTTATTCATTGTTGCATAAGATTGCATTAAGTTGCTGCTGTAGGTACATGTTTGTATCAGCATTACTATATTTTTTGGAATATTTGAAAGACATTGTTGTGCACTCAAATATCATAGTAATCAGCATTAGATTTTGCATGCCAATTGTATGACGAAAAGTCACTTGGCTGTAGGTGGTTAATTTGATGTTAGAATTCATTATTATGCATAGAAAGGATATAAAGGACTTGCATAAGCATCCCAGGTGTTTGATATAGTCATTTAGTAGTGAACTTCAAGTAATTCATGCAATCACAAGTGTTGTTAAAAGCTATTGAAGCAAACTGAAATGTTATATCAGTCATATGACCCTTGTATGTGAAGTGTTTGACAAAATTTTCAAGGCCAAAAATCAAAAGTTTTCAATCAGATTTGAGCAAGGTCATTACAAACATTAACTACACGAACTACTAGGGTTTGTTTTTAAAAAAAACTACACATTCTTAAAAAAAACATTTTGGCAAACATAGAGTTGAAATGCTTTCAAATGATTCAAAATCATTTCTAACTATTTAGAAATGAATTTGAATTCATTAACATGCAACAAAAAAACACTAGAACATTTTTCAAAAGTATAAAAACAAACTTAGCAAACCTTCCTAGGAAAGAGATTTTTCTTCTAAAACTGGTTGAAATCCTCTTGAAATCAACTCAAATCCACCTTCAATAGCTTGCACTCACCTCACAATGCCTTGGAACCCTTTTTTCTGTCTTAGACTTGAGCCTCCAAACGCTGAATATGAAATGGTAAACCCCAAAAAAACTTTTTTTTTGCCTTTAACATTGCTTTCTGTCATGTGGTCGAGTCGGGCATTAAAACCTGCCGAGTTTTTGTGAAAAACTTAGCAACTAAATTGCGATTTTTTGCAAAAGATCGACGATTTTTTCACCTAGTCAAGTGGCGATTAAATCTAGGAAAAAGTCGCCTTAGGTCAAAAACTCGGTGATTAAGGGAAACTCACCGATTTTCCAGCAATTATGCTGACTATGGATTACATCATAGATAGATACCCAACTTTATGGGGAGATACAGATTGAAGGAAATCCTTATATCTGATTAACATATATTATAATGCACATACCCATGTGGTTTGATTTTTTCGTATTTTGTGTTTATGCTTTCATTTGATTATGCATAAATAGAACTTCAATATGACAATCTCAAAGCTAATTTAGGAGATGATTGAATAAGGTACAAAGTATTTGAATAAGGGTATTCTTATCCATTTAATTTGATAATCAAATCGACATGTAGAACAATAGAGAAGCTACGTCATTTACAGATATTTTACTCAAGTAGATGTATAAATGACTAAGGGAATGAGTTTTTGTAAGAGATAGTGTTTATGTAAAGGGGAAAATGCATGAAACTAATCTAGGATTAGGTAGGTAATTAAATATTTAAAAATGTGATAAAAATGAGGTGAATGTAAAGATCCTTTTTTTGATATCCCCCAAGAGAGACATTGATTTGGTGTATGAGAATAAACATTTTTTTTCCTAATATATTCTTCAAGGTTTAAATACCCTAGCTCTTTGTATTCAAGCATATTCCTTTTCTAAGAACTACACATACCTTCACCAAGAGGACACTTAGGCCATGCCCATCGTTGTTGTTACTTATGAGCTAAGGTAGTACTTGAACGTAAGACCTCTCATGTGTATGCAAAGGTGCTCCATAATTAAACTTTTTTTTCTCATTGTAATTGGGGCTTTTGGTATGCTCCTTTAATGGTTACTTTGGTTTATTATCCAACATCCCACTTTGCAATGCACTCTTCTGCCTGGGGCTTCTAGTTTGGTTTTGATGTAAAATGTTTAAAGAATGAATATTTACAGTTTTGGGGAATTACAGGAACACACTTCAATGTGCAGATGCTTCTCATGTATAATTAGTGATGTCATGACTTAGTTATTTAGAAAACTGATGCCACATTTAAGTTCAAAAAACCAATAGAATGGATGGCAACTCTAATAAAGACAAAGGCTACGATCAAAAATCTTTTTTGAAATACTCAGCCCGCTCTGCCAAAGTTAGACTTGATCCTCCACTTGAAACTCTGAATGACATCAAACAAGTTTTACACTCACTTCATTTGACTCTATAAGTATCACTTCCATCTAAAAACCAGTGTCTTCAAACAGCACCACTGTTGTAGACAAAAGTTGAAGAAAATTTCTGTTCAGATATACTCTTCTCCTAGTAATGTATAAGGGTACCCAAACACTAAGCAAACTACTCGACCTCTCTGAGATGAATGTGACAGATGCCTTGCCGCCAAACACAATATATGATTCAAATCCTTTATTGTCTTACATATGATGCATTGCAAAACCCAATCAATATGCAGTGTTCAGCCAAGAAATAATGTGCAACTTGATACATCTAAGTTGTATTCCAATCTGCATATGCATGTATTTCTCATAATTCTACTGAACATCTGCATCTAATTTTCATCAATACTTGACATGAATGACAAATTTTGTAACACTAATGCATTCTCTAAATTAATTTTTAAATTTTTATATATTTTTACAATAAATCACATATTATTTAATCTTATTTTGTACATTTATGTACTTTTTAATATGTCATGCTTTTTTGGCTGTCTATTGCAAGTCCCAAGTCCTAGTCAAAATTATGTTTCACCGAGTTCTTCCAATCCAGAGTTTCAAATCCATGAATGTCTGATAAACTATGAATGCTTATTGTTCACAAAAGAAAATTAGATAACTCAACCTTAGGAATTACAAGAAAAAAATACTAGAATGTATCAACCTACTTCTTCAAATAAACATCACCAAATGCACGTGAAAGAGCTAGAAGACCACCAACCCTCCAAGTTCCATCAACATTTGTGACCTGAAATATATATTAAAGATTACCGATAATGGCACACTTGATAAAAAGTAAAGTACACAGTCAAAAGTGTTTAAGGATGCATCAAACAAAATGTAATTAGCTTGAAGAAAGGTCACATATAGAGGCGAGGAAGCTATAATAAAGTGCAAAGGAGCTAAATTTTTATGAGGAGAATTATTTAATTAGAACAGCACAAAAAGTAAAGAATGTAGAGAACAATGTTGATCAAATGTTTAGCATGCTATTTGCATGTCTTGTTCTAATAAAAATGAAAGTGATATAGCAATTTATCTTTTTATTCTCTGTCATTTTATTATTTATAATTTAGACACACTGTGTGAAATCCTATGCACTTCATTGAATAGTATTCAGATCTCTCAATTATAAAAAATCCAATATGCTATGGATACATAATATATTGCATTTGATAATAAAAAATTGTTGTACCCATATGAATTTGTTGTTCATATTAGGTTTGAAGTTAACATCTATTTTTATCCCAAGTCAATTATGTATTTTAAAGTATTTTCTTCTTGTTGTCTTCGTGGCTTTATCTTTAATGTCCATAGGATCATAGAACAAGGTTCTTGAAAACATCCATCTAGGTGGAGAAAGAAGATTGTTATTGAAGAGTTTTGTTAAGTTTGAAGACAAATCATGTCCTTGATATAGGAGTAAGGTACTAGATTTTCACAGTCAAAGAAGATAATTCCTTATTCAAGAACAAACCTTTATCAAGCAAACGTTACAAATGGTAAAAAGGTGCACTACATTTAAAAATTAGTTCTTCAATATCATTTTTAAAAAGTATAATATCAAGATGCACACTTGATTGTGGCTAAAAATGGCGTGGACTGAAATAGAAAGTTATATGGTGAAGGGTGAACCATTATTGAGTCAAAATCTGTAATGTTCCCTTCCTAGGAGTTAGGAGACGAGTTGATGGTTGACCTATCACCTAAGTTCTCGCAGGCCAACGACTTGATACAGGTACTCACTTTGGGGCTTCTTGTGTGGTTTCAAGTTGTATTTGACCGAACAAATACACCCCTCATCAGGGAGCCAAATTCTGTTCGAACAAATACACCCCTCATTAAGAAACCATCCTTCCTACCCAGACAAAACATTCCAAGAGAGGAAGAGGAAAACAATCACATTCCTAGTAGCACAGGATCAATTAGCAGAGGCTTACTCAAAATTAAATCCTTTAAAAAAAAAGTGTATCCTTTAGAGATTAATGTGAAGCAAAAAGATTAGAAGCTCCTAGAAGAGGAAGAGAACAACCTAATAAGGAACTAAAACAAAAAGAAAATAAGGTCACCATTCCCAATTTTGATGGATCTAAAATAATTACCACCCAGGGTTGATTATTAAAATTCAATACTTACTTGACCCTTAATCTTATAAACGAGGAAGTTCATTTTGCTGTCTTGCACTTGGAAGATGCAGCCCATGATTGGTGGCACCATGGAGTCCATACCCAAGGATACGACAACATAACATCCTATGAGGAATTCTCCCAATTTTTTTTATAAGATTTGATTGTAACATCTCCATAAAGACTTCAAAAAATTAACTTAACAAGTACAAACAAGAATAGTACATGAACACATTCGGAGATTCCAAAGGATCTCGACTAGAGACATAGGAGTGGATGAGGAAAAATTATCTTATCTATTTGCAGATGGATTAAAAGAATCAATAAAAGGGTTAGTGGTTGCTTCCAAACCGGCTACCTTGGAAGATGCCATAGAAACTGCCCCAAATGTGGAGACATCAGCCCTAAATGACAAGGGTCCAACAGATAATACAAGACCTTTTCATAAGAGAGAAAATCACCATAAAACTCATATGAACCAAGATGAGATTAGGAAAAAGAACCTACAAGGTTCAAGTCCACGAGATTGAAGTAACCCACAAAAATGAGGAGGAAGAAAAAACCAACAAGAAGGTTAAATATGATAATGATGATGAGGATGATGAGGAACAAGTAACTCTAGCTACTATCACCACTCAAAATTCCAAACATCATTGTTTCTGCATGAAAGGTACCCTTAAGGGACAAAAGGTTATCACATTAGTAGACAATGGAGCTTCCCATTACTTCATAAGTGAATTATTGGAGGCAAAAACCAGATTAAAAACTAAAGAATTAAAGGGATCCTCATAAGCAACAGCAACAAGAGCATTGGTTAAGTGCACAAGAAAGGTCCCATATATGGAAATGTTGGAAGGAACATACCCTATTAAAGCAAACTTCTATGTAGTACCATTCGATTTTGCATCATTTTGAGTACCCCTTGGATATACTCATTGGGAAGCTTCTATTTTGACCTATCAAATCTAACAATTTGTTTCCAACACCAAGGAGAGGAAGTCACATTGAAAGGGATACCCAACAGATCATCGAAGGTGGTTTCTCAATTTTTTAGAAATGATCAAGGGGAATGGGCAGCACAATGCATGATCCTTGACAAATCTACACCCCAAGGGAAAGCTATTCATGTTGATATTGGTCATATGACATGGTGAATTGGCTAAATCTTCAGAGTGATTGAAATCATGGGGTCATTTTGTTGGGTGGATATTTTGCAACCGACAGTTTTAGGTAAAATCTAGACGCAAAATAGGTAGACCAACCACAATGTGTGAGACAAAGCCTCTCCTACCTTAAAGGGAAGGCTCCCCCTTCTCACCGTTCCTTGGATCAACTCAAGGTGAGCAAGAAGTTGAGAGATTTGAAAGGGTATTACCAATATTCTTTCCTCTTTGCTTTCAGAAAATAATTCACTTACCCATGGAGCAAGTAATGGGCAAGATGAAACCTTGAACTACACTTCTATCTTGAGTTGTAAACAATGATACCAATAAACTAACACTAACTCAAAGGCTAGCAGAAAGTGTACCAGTTTGGCTCTAAGTCCGTCCTTAATCTACACTATAAAAATAACCTTTACTATCGGGGTACAAAGACTTCCACAAGTAAAAAATTCTAACTATTTTGTGAACTAAGAAAGAGATACAAACTACAGTCTAAGCTCCTAGTCTATATATCTCCACAACCACTCCTAGTCAAAGCTTTGGCTCCGATTGCTTCCTAACTCTTTATATTCAATTATCAAGAATGCAAAAAATACATGAATCAAAGATAACAAATGCAAGTCAGAGTCAAAGCTTCCAACTTGCATACAATAAAAGATGATTTTTACAATGAGAGGGCACTCCTTTATATTAGCAAAGGAATTGAGAAAAAAGAGAAAAAGGGGAAGCAACTCAACCAACTTTGACCTGGTCTAACTAACAAGAGAAATTATTGGATTACACATCATAAGAACATGTAAATCGTATTACATGTAATTACACATTTTCATGTAATACATCCTCTTCAATCTACAAACTTGAAATAGAGAAGAAAAAAGACGAAAAAGAAGAGGAACAATCCTAAGGATTTTTTTAAAGTGCCTTGAACTTGACGATAACATCACGCATTGTAGGAAGATCCGAAATATCCATTGTCTTTGATGTAGCTCCTCTTCTCACACCATCGACATATGCTGATTTCACAACTTTGCAATTTCCCACAAGAGAATCTTGTAAGTGCTTTGCTAAGGATTTGTACAAAGAAAACTTATTCATTGTATGAGAACCAAAATCTTCAGAATCTAAATCAACATTAACTCTACCTATATATTCTGAAGTCATTTCTGCAATTGCAACCAAATTATTATGCTCATCAAGAACTTGACATTCCATTTGTTCCAAGTCGCACATGATCCCATTTTCTATTGCTTGACAATTTGCTAAGATTGCTTGCAACTTTGTTACAAGTTTTCTTAGTGTTTCTTCTTTATAGCCCATGAATCCATGACATTTGTAGAACATTTCACAAGACAGAACAATATCACATGTGACCATGGCATCCAAATCAGATTTGGCGATCTCGTTCCAATCACTCGAAATTTCTTTCAGGGTATTAGCTTCCTGACTTAAAGATGCAATGAAGTCATGTAACATTTCTTCAATCCTTTTGATACATTCAAGAATTCTGACTACATATGTGATGGCTTGAACTCCTTCAGATACAACTTCTCCAAACCAAGTTTTTGTTGCTTCCATGATCCGCTTCTCTTGAGGTGTCTAAGATGTAGTGGTTGTACGGTGCGAAGACTGTTGTTGAATAACCTCATTCAGGCTAGCAACTTCCTGCTTGAGCTGGTTCTTTTTCTTCTATAGCTTGTGATTACTCTTTGATACATTAGCAAGTGCATCATGACCATCTTGTAGACAATTCAATTGTGATTTCTTACCAAGTTCGACTTTGGTGAACTTGTAATCCGAACGGTTAAGTTCTTCAATCGGTTTGTCCGCTAGTGGTTCAACAACCTCCACAAACTTAGTTTTATCAAAATCAACTACGATCCTTGAAACAATCTTATCTTTCAAAGATTTAGACTCATTTTTCTTAATAGGAACATTATCTAAGGGCAACACAACCTTCCTTCTCTTCATAGTAATTTTGCCCAACCAAGAAGGAAAACTAAAACCCTTATTTTCTAATTCAAGAGTAGAAACAACCACATTGATCTTGATTGTATTTCCGTAGTGACTGCACAGGCTTCGGTTTGTACTGCTGTAATAAGAGGTGCCCATTGAGAACACTCTGTCATGAATGCTTCAAAACCAACTATTGAAGTATCAAGTTGGGAAACTCGACCTTTAGTGAATGTTGGAAAATCTGCAAACATATTTCCCAAGTTCTCGCATTGCTCAACCGTGAGAATAGGAGGACCCACTGAAGAGATAGGAAGTGCCAATGTATTCACTTCCGAGGCAAGAATAGCATTTGTGAAAATAATGGAGAATGAATCTATAGTGGTCATGGAGGAGATATGATCATAAACTCTCCTTCTACCTCATCAGATTCTTCTTTAGATGCAATTTCCTCTTCAGCTTCTTCCTCATCAGACTCTTGAGCTTGCACAGGTGCTTGTGAGGGTTTTTGAGATGACTTAGACCACTTTCAACCTTTTAACTTGAACTTGAGAGATTACATTGAAATGGAAAAAGATACACCATCTTTGCTTGAGATTTCCAGTTGAGATTTCCTTCGAGCCGGTCCAAAACTTCCACAATCTAACACAAGTTTGGGATTCACTCTCTTGAGACCTTTGATATTCAACCATTTGTTGGTATTCACTATTCACTAGGATGGATTGAAATCTATCAAAAATGGATATAGCTTCTTTCTGTTGCCACTGTATAGGAAACAAATGTTGCTTATCAAAACCAACACGATGGTATTTTGGATCAAGAATATTACCACCATCCTCAATCTAAAGATTAGATGAAATTTCAAGCATGTCAAGATCAATGATCTGCTATAAGGTAAGCCTGCAGTAATCCATTTGCATGATATCTAGGTCTGTGCCTAGGTCAATCCATATGTACTCTATGTGATGGACATGAGTGAATGCCCTTGATAATCAAAATCAAACCTAGCCTTGAATCTTTTTAGTGTAATAAGTTGAAGTTCTGCCTCCATATTCTTTGCCTTGTAAATTGAATTGATCATATACTAACCAATTACCAAGGGTTTGGTTGTAGTGATTCCAAAACCTGACCTATGCAAAGAATTCTAATAAGACTACACCTCCATGAGTTGTCTGGCTAATTCCATTAGTATGATCTTTGTAGCATATCTTGACAAAGTATATGGCTCTCCTTTAAAATAACGAATTCTAAAATAAGTGAAAGTTGAAAACTGTAGAAAGATAGCACCAAATTGGTTAACCTTGTTTCAAGCTTCATCTGACACTCGCTTGATTACCAGTTGCTTGTCAAACAAACATTTAAAATATCCAAAAAATGCATTTTGGACACTCCTATAATGATATTTGTTGTGTGACTAGGTGATTTGATCATAGTAACCCAAGATAAGAATTTGTAACTGATCCCTTTTGGTGGAGAGACCTGAGAAACATCCCATGGATGCAGCTATGTAAACTAGGTAGGAATTCATGTAGAATGGCACTGAGGTTCTTACATTAAGCAATTGCTCACAAATAGTAGTACTAATAGGTTCTCCCTAGAAGATGGGTTCTTCATTATCAAAGATTCGAAAAATGAATTTATATATCCATGGCTAGAAATCACTGGAATCTTTGAGAGCGCATATCCTTCTGAAAACAGTTATCAAGTCTTTATATTCTGAATGGAAGTTTGACCTCTGAATGGATTTAGGCCATCTTGAAAAATTGCTTCTTCTAACCTTTAACCAATATTCACTTACACATTTCTGATAATCCGCCCTCTTTTTCATTCCACAACTCTAAAGACATATCTATAGACAAGTCCACACACTCTGCATTTTGAGGAACTCTAAAGATTTGTTCAATAACCTTTGGATCAAGGCTAATGATGACCTTTCCATCTGCATTCTTTATTGTCTTGGTCTTTGGACTGAAATTTCGTGCACAACCCAAAACAAACTCTGATTCCAAGGCATCCATAGGGAAAGTAGATTCCAAATGAATATTATGTTGGAAATAATTGGTTAATTGTGTATTGTTTTTGATGTTACACAAAATGTCATATCATTGCTAGTCAATGTATGCCGAGCTCACTCGGGCAATGAAGACAATTTCCTGTGTCTGCCGAGCATTCCATAGCTTGACTAGTTTAGAAGACAATGTCTATCAAGTTCACTCGATCGTCAAAGGAAAGTTTTCAAAAGTTGAGTGTTAACCAAACTCACTCGGTTAATGAAGAAAACGTTGGACGGAACCAGTGTTAACTGAGCTCACTTGGTTACCAAAGAAACTTCGTGAATATGCAATGTTAACCGAGTTCACTTGGTTAACACAAGAAAATTGTTTCTGAGTTAGTGCCTATCGAGCATGGTCGGCTAATGAAGAATTTTCTTGTTTTGGCATATTGAGTTCAATTGATTTAGTTGTTGGTTCTAGCCAACTAAGATGAATATTAATTATTCCAAGTTGTATTCAAGCCGACTTGACAGTGTGTAAGATATAAATATAAGGTCAAGTTGAGGATTGAATGTGTGGAAGTGATTAGAAGATTTGATGATCCTTAGAGGAAGCAAATTAGAAGGATAAGCAGAATATCCTCGTTGAGCTGCAAAGATACATTCGATCAGGGAGAATCAAGTATACAAGCCAAAATTGAGATCCGTAATCAGCAATTCAGTTGCATTAGAAATCGGATCATCTCATTGTTACTCTCTAACCATTGTAACAGTGATCTAAATCTCTTAGCCGAGTTGGCTTAACAACTATTTGTAAAACCTCTAACAAGGTGACATTTCTATTTGAATGGTCTAAAGACCTCTAACAAGGTCGGGTGATTAAATCCTCTAACAGGGTCACACCTAACAGTGTGTTTTGTAACCTTTAACATGGTTGGCTCCTAACTGGGCCCACTTCAGAAGAGTGAAAATCAGTAACTAGTTGCAATTGGTGGTTTTTCCCAAATTGGGTTTCCACGTAAAATCTTGGTGTCAATTGTGTTCATGCTATTTCTCTTATGTGTATGCAACTAAGTTAAGTAAGATTAATCACAAATAATATCTTAAAGATTTTCATGTTAAGCAGTTACTGAGTTATTTTAGTGTAAACCAAGAGCATGTGTGTTTGCCAAGTTACAACAGAATACATTTTAATCAGAGTATTGATTTGTACTGACATCTAAGGGATTTGAGATTTATTTTTGTAGTAATTGATTCATCCCTCCCCCCTCAGTTACTCTTATATTTCCAACATATTACTCTTCATGATGCGCTTCATTTCATGAGTTGAAGGAGATCCAACCCTTTGTAAGAAATCACCCATGTCAACATGCTCAATTTCTATGTCCGAAACATTATCAAGAGGTGATGAAACTTGAGATGCAGTCTCATGAGCTAACTCTTTGTCAATGAGGGCATTTTTTGTGCTGCAACATGAAAATCCCAAAATCTGAACACATCATCAAAGGGTATTGATTCCATAAAAACGTTGATTCTTGATCAGCAACAAAGCTTTGACGCATGGATTAAATACGTCAAAGATATTGAAACGAGATGACACGCATATGCAACTTGGGAAGATGGAAGCATGTGTAAAGGACGAGTCCTTATATAAAGGCTCGAGGAGTAATTGTTAGGCACATGGGAATGTGTGCAAATGACAATTTTTTACTTTAAAAGAGTGACATTTAGTCAAAAATGGTTTCTCAAGATGCAACTACATGTAAATCATGCGATTGTGTTCGGAGGATGAAATGCGTGTAAGTAGGAATGAACAATGATATTACATGTAAGTGCAGATGGAGGGTAAGATTATGTGTAATCACATGTGAAGAATGAGACACAACATGCCATGGCATGTAATGATGGATATCGAATGAAATGATGCAATTGCATGAAGAGGTGGAAGGTGGAGTGAAATGAAACGTGCTGAAGTTCTCGGGAAAGAACTTGCAATTTCTTTGAAAAGAAAAGAAATATGAAAGCAACAAAAAAAACAATGAAAACAAACACAAAAGAAACATGTACCTTTGGTTTTAGACTCAAACATGCCAAAAGGCAATTTACTTTAAAGTGCGAATTTGAATTTGGAGTTTGCAAAAAATCTAAAAGTATGAAAATGAGAGTTTTCATCATTTTTAAAGAAAAAAAGCACTTTTCATTGCATATTTATGGACTAGTGTGCAACATCAAGGTAAAATATGCAATAGAATAGCAAGATAAGCACGAATAAATGAACAAGATTGAAAATGTCCACTTTATTGAAGATCGCTGAGCCAAAATAGCAAGATTTGTAGATTTTGAAAACCAATTCTCCTCCAAATTCGGATTATCAAACAATAATATTGACTTCTTCAATCTTGCAAGTGATGATCATTAATGTGCAATAAATGGTTGAATATGGCATGAGGATACCATAAACGTGGTCAAAGATCACCAATGCATGGGTCATTTTTGGCAAAATGCCCAAGCAGAACCCATTTTTCACAAAAAACATGGTCTCAATCTGCCCTTGTATGCAATGGGCATTGGATGGTAAAAATGTGACCTCTAATGATATGATCATGCATTTAAAGGCAAAAACGACCTATATAAGAGCCAAAATGTGATCTCCAAACTCCAAATCTGGGCGTTTTTGGGCAAAACATGGATCCAAATGAGCATAAAATGAAACTTTTTTTTTGTATGGACTTGGATGCCAAATGCATAAAAACGCACGAGGATGCAAAAAACGCCTCTTGAGGAAGTGTTTTCAAGACACTTATTGAGAGATCTAGCTAAAATCGCCAAAAATGTGGCCTCGATGGGCAAGAACATGAACGCTTTTCTCAAGGAGGCAAAAACGTGGACTTCAAATGCAAATGTATATAATGATAAACCCAAACACACTCCAAGGGAGTGATTACATGTTTTAAATAACATGTCTTTTGCCGTTTCCATGCCAAACGCATTCTAAAGGAGTGTTTGCATGTTTTAAAATATGCATTTAATCAAAACCACACTCTTGGAGTGCTATTACACATTTTAAAAACATGCGATATGCCTCAAGGTGCAAAACACACTCTTGGACGAGCATTGCATACTTTAAAATATGCATTTGATAAGTCATTTAGTGCAAAACGCATTCTAGGAGGGTGATTGCACATTTGAATAACTTGAATATGCATTGCTCACTCTAGAAGGCTCATCACACATTTTAAGCTAAAGGCATTTGCATGCCTTTAATACAAAACACATTCTCTAGGAGCCTTTGCATATTTTACATGCAAATGAATTTAAGACATGGTTGCACAACATAAATGACCAATTAAGGACATGTTAAATTGATTTTTGAAGAAATATTACTTAATTGGGTCATAAATAATATTTACACTATAGAGCTTAATATATAATGTGCAAATATCATTCAAAAAGTAATATTTACTAAGCTGTTTTGAATTAAAACTCAAAAATTAAATCAAACTATATAGTTAATATCATAGTTGACACAATCGCCGAGTATACAGGGAGTTTCCAACACTCGCTGAGTTTTTGAGCTCGATGAGTTTTTCACGAAAAAACTCGTGAAAAGCAATAACTCGTCCGGGACCAAAAACTCACGGAGACAGTAGGTAACAACCGCCTATGCGCTGGCCTAACAATATAGGGTAATAAATTTGTTTTTTTGCAACGCTAGTTGCGTTTGTGCTTTCTAAAGGCTTGAGGTGTGGAGAGAAGGCTTGGAGGCATTCTTAGGTGATTGCAAGTGATTCAAGGTGGATTTGAGTGTATTTGTAGAGGATTGTAACCAATTTTAGAAGAAAAATCTTTTTCCAGGTAGGTTTGTTGAGATTTAAATAATTTTTCTCTCAGAGTCCTATGCCAACCTTGTAGTACATCCCATTATGAGTGCAATTGGAGCTTATTTGAGTCCATCCACACAAAGAAAAGAAATAGAATGACACAAAGACAACATAATGACCTTGTTTATGTGCACTATAATGTTAAGTTGCGCATAAAAAGGGCAAAGAGTTCAACAATACCTAGTCCACTTGATCTGGAAGAGATAGAGCCTTATTTTGATTGGACGACATAGGAGCTAGGTCCATTTTTTTCAGCAGATGAGATCCCTGATTTGGAGAGGTGGGCCACGAAGGGGGGTGCTGAAACAAATTTTCATTTCACAATGGATGACATTGAGGATGAGGATGATGATGATTCAAGCTCAAAGGAGGCATTACTAGTGCCACAAATAGGAGGAGATACATCCTCTTCCAGGATGCCGAGCTAGTTAGTATGGATGTCGAGTGAGGAGGCACATCGATAGACTTCAAAGTCACACAACTCACGCCCAATCCCAGTGCGGTGCACTTCTTTGACGATAGACCCCCTCGCTTTCCTACTAGTACAGATGGAAAGAGAGATGTGACTGTATTGATCTATTTAGTATTTACTTCTAGTTTGACAAAATGAAACTATTTTCTATTTTGCTTCCAGCCATCAACATTTCGCATAAGAATGCAATTTTGTACCCACTATGCATTTATATATATCTAAACTCTGTTTGTTTCTTTTGTGTTCTTTTTAATTATTTTATTAGATGCATCTTCTCATTAAATTTTGCAAAAAAAAATGTATTTTTAATTAAATTTCAGCAGTTTTTTTAGGTTCCCAATTTTTCCCAAGATTTTTTTAAAATGGTGGACTTTTGTCCGATTAAATTTTTGGGGGGGCTTGGCCAGTTGTTGCCGAGTCTGAGTTTTCTGACTATGGTTAATATAGTCACTTAAATGAAAAATTAAAAAGTAACTCAACATGAAAATATAACACAACTCAACAGAAATTAAAAAGCAACTCAAGTTTAAAATATAACATGATATTTTAAATTGTGTAGTTGCACCTGGAGAGTTGATTTTTAGGGCACTAAAATGGTCATATCTTTTGATTGCCAACTCTGAATAAGCCCTAGAATAGATCGAATCAAAGGGAAAACCGAAAGCAATGATTTGAGCAAAACTGTGATGTCCCCATTTTGACATATAATTTTATTAAATAAGTATTATATACAAATTTTATAATATTCAAATAATCGATAATGTATATAAAATATTATAATTATACTAAGATGAAAATATAAATTATTATATATCATAATAATATAATTATAAATATTATTATATATTTATATATAATAAGATATTTATGTCATAGATAATTAATAATATCTATATGACAATAGTATATTATATATTTGTTACATATAAAAATAATATAATATATAATTATTTACTATTATAATAAATAATCATATTAATATATATTATTAATATAAAAATATATATAATGATATATATTTATAATATAATTCTTTATTAATGTAATTAATGAAAGGGCATGACTCTTGGAAATATGCCTATAAATATAGGTCACTAAATAATGAAATGTATCAGGGAAGCACATTATTAAGAAATGGATACAAAATAGAAGAAAAATTCAAAATGTCCTAAAATAGGACATTACAAGTGGTATTACAAGTGGATAACATACAGAATATGACAAAACTTCTACAAATAAGAGGGAAAATCAATTAATGTTCAAAAAGGGACATTACAAGTGGTATCAGAGCATGATCTTGCCATCTTGTGAATTTCAGCTCATACAAACTTATTTCACCACCAGGAAAGATAAACAAAGAGTATATCTAGCAGAAGTGCTTATAATTCATTTTACATTACAGAAATAGATATTAGATTGTGTAATCACATGCATCACTAATTCGTGCAATCAGCAGAACCCTACTAGTATAACGTCATCAACTATGGCAACTTGAGATAGATTAATTCCTACATTGTTATTGGTGATAAGGGGAATATAGACTCGGGTGTCTCTAATAGAAGAAGAAATAATTGAACGGAGGAGGAAAGATAATTAAAGTAGTGAACAAAGTAAGGTAGAAATCAAGTCAGACTTTCATCTCTGCCAATCAGAAGGAAATCTGCGGACATAATAGTAATCAATAAATTATATTACAAGGGATGAAGAAGATTTTTTTCATTGAACAAATAAAAGGTATTGACACAAAAAAAGAGAGGACAATATTTGCGCAAATAAGCATACAGTAGAATATCATGGAGGATGAGGTTCAGTCTTTATGCTCGGCAAAGAATATTGTTCTGTCACATAAGAAGCACCATGGAGGAATGTAGAAATAGATAAAAATTGAATTGTCAAAGTCAGATCAGAAAAGAAGAATTCTTTGATCCGACTCATGGGAAGATACACTCTGTAATAAATACAATTGATATGTGGTCCTTCGTCAGCTTACCTAGAAAACGATAACCCATTGAAACTACATACATGAGAACATGATGCATTCAGCCATTGGAGATCTGACAGTAAGCAATGAGATAAGCATGTTAAGAAACATATTAGTGAACTCTTCATTACTCACACATAATATAGAAAAGACAAATTCTTTACTTACCGAAAAGATCAAAAGGAAGTTGAATAAGGAAAGACAATTCAGCGTTTAGTCCCATACTGCTTACTCGGCAAACATTATTAAAATTAGTTCATCTAAATAAGAGAAATTCATTACAATTGATACGAGAACATAATCGAAATGTATACACTCTTTATTGAAATGCTGAAACTACATTCACAATTATTAAAATCTGGGTCATTTTTAAAGATGCTGGGCGTTTTGCAGGGGCTATCGGCTTCACAAGAATGCATAAAAATGGATGAAAACTTGCTATCCAATTCTGAGGTTAAAACATAAAAAAGTGATTCTGCTCTTTGGACAGCAATGTAATAAAATTTTCTTTCTGAATCTCTATGATGGAGACACTTTGCTCAATATGCATGCTTCAACCTCTATAATACAATGAGTTTGATAGATACCAATTGGGAGAGGCCATCTCGCAGACAAGAACATGTAATAACCCCACTAGGGTATAACTTCTTCAAACACCAAAAATCTTTATACTTCAGTGGTTTGACATTTCGTCAAACACTTTGCAAGCAAGCTCTGATACCACTGTAATAACCCTCCTCAAATCTGCCCTCAAAAATGCTGATGAAAGCTCAAGGAATTTTGTCAAACACTTTGCATACAAGGGGTCATATGACTGATATAACTTTTCAGATTGCTGCAATAACTCTTGTTTCGATTTGCATCAAAGAGAATGCTTACAAAAGACTCCAGATTTGTCTAAACAATGACCTAACATGAATGTGCAACTAATTTTGGCAATATTCAATACAAATATGTGACTTAACTACTTACAATATGCAACTACAGCAACTAGTGATTATGACAAATACTTTGGATGCAACCTAAGATGGCATTATGCACTTACAACCAAGTGGCATTAATATAAACACTTAGTATGCAAAATTATGACATGTTTATGCCAAAAAGAGAACTTACAGCCAATTGACATTTTGTCAAACAATTGGCATGCAAACTAATAAGTTGATCATCAAACTCTAGGTTTGCAATATAGATAGCATAGTTCCAAGAATCACGGCGATTCATGCGATTCACGCGATTTGGCGATTCGATTCAAGCCAAACGATTTTTTGTGAATCGGTGAATCGAATCAGCGATAAAGGGTTTATGAAATAAGTTACTCACTAAATTTCAAGGGTTTTTTAAATTTTCCGATTCATGGCCAATTTGATTCCGATTCATGGCCGATTCACGATTTGATTCGGCCTTGCCGATTCCGATCCGATTCCGATTCTTGTTACTTTGATAGATAGTCTAAAAATTACACTGCTCTTTCAATTGCATAATCCTTGCCTTCCTTTGACACCAATAATGCCAAATGGCAAACAAAAACAAGTACAATATGAAAATAGTGAAGTGCTGATGCTATATTTTGTACTCAGCTGAAAACCTACATTTTTCAGAAAATATGCCAAATGAGAAATAAAGAACTTGATTGTAGATGGCTGTAATAATTTTCTACAATGCTACCCCTTCTGCTTTGCTTTTTCCGATTTGCTTTTTCGACTGCTTTTTCGGATTTTCTTTTTTGAACTGCTTTTACGGATTGCTTTTTCCGCTTACTTTTTCGGTTCCGCTTTTTTCGGGCTGCTTTTTTGATTCCGCTTTTTCGGGCTGCTTTTTCGTATTTGCTTTTTTCAGACTGCTACCCTGTTGAATCTCAAGACCATATCTTTCAATGGCGTCAAGATTTTCAGCTTGAAGGGATTTCGTCCTTCAAACTATTGAAACATGATCTCCAAAATTTTTTCCAATTTCTTTGATTTTTCCAAGCATGCATAAAAGAAGCTCTTTCATTTCTTTTATAGTGTTCTCACAAGAGCTCCATCCTTCGTTTTCTCAATGTGGGATAAAACATAACTCCCTTTATGTAACTTATGTCTCCAATGTGCTATAAAATAAAGGGGACTCTTTTAATTTAAATATTTCCCACAAACTATAGTCTATGCATTAATAAAGTTAAATATTTAAATTTAACTTTATAAAATAGCTTTATCAATGCATAACAAATCTTATTAATGATAAACAAGTCTTCTTGTCGATTTTAAACAATTACCATCGACATACTGCTGCCACTGGATGTCCGACCATGTCCAAGATGACTTACTATAAATAGTAAGTATGCCCAAAGTTGCTTCAGAACCCATCAGAAAGACCTGCAACTAAAACTATCTAGGCCAAATGGCCTAGAAGTCCCTTTAATGTCCTGGTTAGCCTACGGGATAGTGGGGAAATAGGCGAACGACAACAACATGCTATGAATGCTAAAAAAGGAACATTACAGTCCGCCCTTCCCAAAATTGCTTGTCCCCAAGCAATGGTCGAATAACAACCCAATCAATCCACCTGGATCTCAAATGTAGTCATGAACTATACTGCTGTCAGTCAACACAGGCTCTTGCAACAACCTTTGAAAATTAACCAAGAGGAATCCATAATCAAATTGACAATTACAGCTCAACCAAACTCCAAAATCACAACTGCCACAGTCAAAAACCCATGAGACACAAACTCTTAAAACATCAGAACCCAAGTAAAGTGGACAAATCAAGCTGCCAACATAGTAAATACCATCAACGCATCCCACTGGCCTATACGGAATGTATAATCCAACTCTGCAACAATGGTGAATGCTCCCGAATGAAATTGCACCAAGTACAGAGAATCCACACACTGCACACCTACTGCAATTAACACAACTCTGCAGATCACCGGTCACTGTCTCATAACCATAACACCCATGTACTATTGATGGTGAATAGTCATTACACGGTTGATAACAAAAACGAGAGCCCAGACCAAACCTGTCTGCCATCAACTCCTAAACACATGGATCAAAAGCAAACCGAGGAACATATCCTACAGTATAATGCCGGTAAAAAGAACCAATCCTAGTCAAAGACTCATCCTACAGACGTGATACAACCAACTGTGACTGATCATCAGCTAAGTCAGAGGATGATATAGCCAAGAGTGCAGAATCAACAACAACATCACTAGTCTTTGTGCCCTCCAAGTCAAACATACCACAATGCTCAGCTGCAGCGCCCAACTCAGCTGAACCTGCCTCCAGTGGAAACAGACCAAATATGCCAATACTAGTGTCATGGATAGATATATCCTCATCTCCACTGCCTCTATCAACCTCGACCATGGACATCCTCGGATCACCAGACACCACGGTCAGTGACTGTACAAAATCTGGTAAAGACTGAAGTCGTTCCAACTCCAAGGTCACCTCAGCTAAATGAAACTGTGACTCCTCGAAAGCCAACTGTGTACTCTCAAGAAACTCAGAAGTCACCTCAAGCTGCTGAGTAAGCTTACTCACCTCATCTTCCTTGACCAATAATGCGTCATATGCTGTACTGCCCCACTCCATAAGATCATCTCTATCGGCTACCAACTGCATATAATTCTGTCTCAGAATCCGGATAACCTCCCATAAAGAGTGGATCTCTGTCAAGGAAAGATAACTGCCTCCCTGCTCATCACAAGCAGGAGAACCCCATCCATAAACTGCTGACAATTGACGAGCAGCATTGAAATGCTCGCAAGCGATAGAAATGTCTCGCACCAACTCTCAGCTGACTAGACACATGATTGTGCCGATTGGTCGCACTCCTATACTCTATCCCTGGTACACTGTCCAAAGGAGTAACCTTAGAATAGCTATCATCTGTAATACTTAGATCCTGAGACTCTTCTGTAAACTCTGTCATATCTGAGAGATCATTAACCCATTCCAACAAGAATGGTCGACTGGATATATGAACAATGCCCAACACAGGTGTGTTAAAACTAAATCCAGCATCAAACAAGTTGCTGGCATGGATGAGCACTACACCTGGCAAACTACTAATCAAGTCCATGATGGTGCAACATATACTACTACCAAGGAATGATAGATATCTCCAGTAAAAACGATCCAAGGTACTAAGATAAGGATCCCAACATCTAATCTACGAACGGAAACAGCTGGCAATTCAAGCAAACTTCTCACTTGAGTAATGTGAACAATACCAATTGACTTCACGCACCTGTCTACAATCTCTGAATCTGGAGTGTGAATGCTAGACATACTCATATCATCATCAACATGTGACCCGACTGTAAAAGAAAACTGAGTCCCTGGTATACGCGCTAACTCCCGAACTGAACTCACCTCAAGACAAAGCTCGTCCACGTGTCTCTCAAAATCTTGGAGAGCCAACTGAATACACACCAAGGAATTCCGAGTATCCTCCAGCTCATGAGAAAGCTGGTCAGCCTCCTCCTTCTTCTTCAATACATCTAAATAGATCCCTGCAAGATTAAGGAGATGATCGCGATCTGAAAGTAGGTGTGTGTAACTTACCTTCATTGCCTCCATGCCTTCCTTGATCTGTTGTAAGTCGTCACAAGAAGAACCTGTTGTGACTCCTTTCTGTCTCTCTTGCAGTTTAATCATCCAAATGTGATTCTCAATCAATCCATGCATCCTGTCATGATGAGATAAATCCGTGACAATATTCTTGTCCCTTGTCTTCAGCTGGCTTGCCAAACCAAGTAAAGAGCTACTAGCCTCTATCTCATGTGAAGAAGCATCCAACTGTGCCTGATACTCATTTTCTGCAAAGTCCTGAATGCTCACTTTCTAATCAACTGTACTATCCTCAAACATGATAGTATCCTCAACTGCTGTAACTTCATCCAGCCCAATTGTACTGGAATCACTATCTGTGTCAATCGCACAATCCGGTGTGCCTGTGATATCACCTTCTGGCTCAACCTGCACAACGTCTGTAACCCCTTCTACCTGTGAAGATGATGCAGATAAACCATTACCTGAAGATATGCTAATGTCTCCTTGTATCGAATCAGCATGTCTGTTAAACTCCTCATACAAGTTTCTGCTTGTCATAGGGAAGGTACAATCCTTAGGCCTATCAAAACGTTCAATCAGTCTCTCCTTAAACTCCACATATGAGGTAATGTGTGCGTGACCCATAGTGACCATACCATGATGCCACCACTCGTGTGCTAACCCATCCAGATGAATTGCTGCATACTTAATAGATTCTTCCTCAGGCATAGGGTTCATTTGAAAGTATGTGTCAAGCCTTTGAACCCAAGCTCTTGCTGTAGACTTCCCCGAGCCATCATAATATGGTAATTGAAGTTTCCCTACTTTCTTCCGTAGCTCATAGCTCTGGTTCTTGTCATGTCCACGAGGCATATGCTTCATCCGCACATCTATATACTCCCTAAAGGTAATTGCAGTAGTAAAATCTGGACCTCGAGCTTCCCAATCTCTCCTCAGCTGGTCCTGTATATCAGTGGTCTGGGGCTCTGGTACAGGCTGCTCTAGAGCTCTAGGAGGAAATGTGGGAATCATGGGCCTCGAACTCACTGTACTAGCTTGCTGGGGTGCATGACCGAAATTGTTCCCAACTTGTTCACCTCCATTATGTGTCCCATCCTGATTATTCCCATTCTGATTGTTACCATTCTGATTATTTCCTCCATCTACGTTAGCATTCAACCCCATTTGACGAGCCATCATCTGCATCATAAGCTCCAATCTCTAACTCTGTTCATGTGCTCTCTGCTCTGCTGATTGTTGTCCCTGTGCTAAGGTGTCTAATAACTGTAAGAATCTTTCCTTTCCCTGATCTGGACTGGCATTCATTTTGTCAAACATTTTTCTCTCTATTTGGCTAATCCAAATTCCCAATAAGACCTCCACAGGATGGCAGGAAACCGCTCTGATACCACTGTAATAACCCCAATAGGGTATAAATTCTTCAAACACCAAAAATCTTTATACTTCAGTGGTTTGACATTTCGTCAAACACTTTGCAAGCAAGCTCTGATACCACTGTAATAACCCTCCTCAAATCTGCCCTCAAAAATGCTGATGAAAGCTCAAGGAATTTTGTCAAACACTTTGCATACAAGGGGTCATATGACTGATATAACTTTTCAGATTGCTGCAATAACTCTTGTTTCGATTTGCATCAAAGAGAATGCTTACAAAAGACTCCAGATTTGTCTAAACAATGACCTAACATGAATGTGCAACTAATTTTGGCAATATTCAATACAAATATGTGACTTAACTACTTACAATATGCAGCTACAGCAACTAGTGATTATGACAAATACTTTGGATGCAACCTAAGATGGCATTATGCACTTATAACCAAGTGGCATTAATATAAACACTTAGTATGCAAAATTATGACATTGTTTATGCCAAAAAGAGAACATACAGCCAATTGACATTTTGTCAAACAATTGGCATGCAAACTAATAAGTTGATCATCAAACTCTAAGTTTGCAATATAGATAGTCTAAAAATTACAATGCTCTTTCAATTGCAAAATCCTTGCCTTCCTTTGATACCAATAATGCCAAATGGCAAACAAAGACAAGTACAATATGAAAATAGTGAAGTGTTGATGCTATATTTTGTACTCAGCTGAAAACCTACATTTCTTAGAAAATATGCCAAATGAGAAGAAAGAACCTGATTGTAGATGGCTGTAATAATTTTCTACAATGCTGCCCCTTCTGCTTTGCTTTTTCCGATTTGCTTTTCCGACTGCTTTTTCGGATTCGCTTTTTTGAACTGCTTTTACGGATTGCTTTTTCCGCCTGTTTTTTCGGTTCCGCTTTTTTCGGGCTGCTTTTTCGATTCCTCTTTTTCGGGCTGCTTTTGCGTATCTGCTTTTTTCAGACTGCTACCCTGTTGAATCTCAAGACCATATTTTTCAATGGCGTCAAGATTTTCAGCTTGAAGGGATTTCGTCCTTCAAACTATTGAGACATGATCTCCAGAAAATTTTCCAATTTCTTTGATTTTCCCAAGCATGCATAAAAGAAGCTCTTTCATTTCTTTTATAGTGTTCTCACAAGAGCTCCATCCTTCGTTTTCTTAATGTGGGATAAAACATAACTCCCTTTATATAACTTATGTCTCCAATGTGTTATAAAATAAAGGGGACTCTTTTAATTTAAATATTTTCTACAAACTATAGTCTATGCATTAATAAAGTTAAATATTTAAATTTAACTTTATAAAATTGCTTTATCAATGCATAACAAATCTTATTAATGATAAACAAGTCTTCTTGTCGATTTTAAACAATTACCATTGACATACTGCTGCCACTGGATGTTTGACCATGTCCACGATGACTTACTATAAATAGTAAGTATGCCCAAAGTTGCCTCAGAACCCATTAGAAAGACCTGCAACTAAAACTATCTAGGCCAAATGGCCTCGAAGTCCCTTTAATGTCCTGGTTAGCCTACGGGACAGTGGGGAAATAGGCCAACGACAACAACATGCTATGAATGCTAAAAAAGGAACATTACAGAACAATAGGGAAAGGAAAACAGGCGAGAACTCCTCATAGACATGGTAAGAAATACTGAAGCAATGATTGCTGAATGGTAACACATATCAGGAGGAATGGTAAGACTTTAGGTAAAATATATATTTTGTATTGTTTTTCTTTTACATTATGATGAAATATATCTTTTACATTTTATGATAGACTATTTAAAATTATTATAAACATATGATCCATATATACAAATATATATATGGTAGTTCATGAGAGGGATATTTTTGAAAGAAATGCTATTTAATAACTTGATATTATGAATCAAATGATAAAAGCAAGATATGACTTTATCTTGATTTCTATTTGTTTTACCTGTTATATTATGTTATTGTATAAAGATGAACAAATATATTTTTTCTATTGAATATAACCAATAATTATGATTATGATATTAAAGAAAGAAAAATATGCATTTTCATTTATGAGATTTTTTTAATTATTGTTATTATTATTATTATTGATATTATTGGAAGTGTATCAGGGAATGGAGTTTCAAATGTAATCAAGAAAAGGCTTGAGTAAGTTTCCACTTGCCACATAAGATCTATTTATACATGCAATATATAAAGGAGATTTAGATTTGAAATGGCTAACCAAAGGATAAGCAGATTTCTCCCCATGCTTTAAACTGAAGGTTTAATAAATTCTAATGTTGTTAAGCAAAAATGATTAAATTATCTTAGGTCATCATCTTCCAAGGTAAGATAAGGCCTGCAATGGAATGGATTGGGTGACATCACTCGGGGTACCGTATAAAGCCTATGGGTACCGGGTAAGGCCTACGGTGATGGGATATCCCAGGGTACATCATACAAAGGCACTATCTTGGAAATGAAGGTTGGAGAGAGATAACGATAATGAGGGCGAATGGTGAGGCCCACTGATTGGGTAACAGGGCACTCCATAATGGTTTCTCCTCCTATAATTGAATGATAAGATTAACTATCTAATATTTCAAAGATTATGCTTTAAAAAACTTCTTATTGGAAAATAGTTGATAGAATCACCTTAAAATCATGATTCTCCAAGTTGAGATAAGGCCTACGGTGGAATGGGTTGGGTGACATCACTCGAGGTACCGGATAAAGCCTACGGGTATCGGGTAAGGCCTACGATGACGGGATATCCCAGGGTACATCATACAAGGGCACCTTCTTGGAAATGATGGTCAGAGAGAGGTAACAATAATGAGGGCGAACAGTGAGGCCCATTGGTTGGGTAACATGGCACCCTATTATGGTTCCTCCTCCCATATTTAGAAAATGATGAATTAATAAATAGATTGAGACTATAAACACCTTGTCGGGAGATTGATTTATATATATAATATGTACTAATGATTTTTTTGGTTGCAGGTTCACAATTAAGGAAATGCATAATGTGTATCTTATGTGTTTGCATCGTGTTTGCTTCCAGTCTTCATCTGTCTGCATCGTGTCTACTTCGTGTTTTCATGACATGTCTACATCGTGTATACTTTGTGTTTTCATTCAATGTACATTTCATAAATCTTTTGGGTCTTTTGAATGCAAGTATGATTTGTGTCTATGACAAAGCTTGTGTATGAAAGATTTTACTTGAGGGCAAGCAAATTCGAGAGGGGAGGACTGTGATGTCCCCATTTTGACATATAATTTTATTAAATAAGTATTATATACAAATTTTATAATATTAAAATAATCGATAATGTATATAAAATATTATAATTATACTAAGATGAAAATATAAATTATTATATATCATAATAATATAATTATAAATATTATTATATAAATCCACACATATATATAAATATTATTATATATATTTATATATAATAAGATATTTTCGTCATAGATAATTAATAATATCTATATGACAATAGTATATTATATATTTGTTACATATAAAAATAATATAATATATAATTATTTACTATTATAATATATAATCATATTAATATATATTATTAATAAAAATATATATAATCATATATATTTATAATATAATTCTTTATTAATGTAATTAATGAAAGGGCATGACACTTGGAAATATGCCTATAAATATAGGTCACTAAATAATGAAATGTATCAAGGAAGCACATTATTAAGAAATGGATACAAAATAGAAGAAAAATTCAAAATGTCCTAAAACGGGACATTACAAAAACTATAAGACCAAAAGCTAACAAACACATTCAAAAATGAAGAAAAGGACAATGAAGGCTTCAAAAATCAAGCATAGGCTCAACAAACAGAAAAACTAAAAGACATGATGAAAGCCTTCAGTAAAAGGATCCATTATAACAATTGGAGTCGATTGGTTGATCAATGTTATCCAATTAAATAATGAACTAACATAGAGAAATGCAAAGCTAAGTTGAAAAAGTATTGTATTGTTACCTGCATTTTGTGGTGACAAAATGCAGGACAACACATTTTTATACATTATTTATGTCAAAGACAAATAATTGAACCGTGTTTATATTCCATCCCGTTGTGCACAGAACTCTTCCCCGTTTAACTGATTAAAATCTATCTTCAATAGTCTAGGCGTTAAATTAAAATATTTTCCCAAAATTTCAACTTAGACAGGGAAATTATTAATTTAATTTATTTGGTTTCTACTGAAGTGGACTTTATTCGGCTTCTATTGTTTTATTTGGCAGCTTATAAAGACTAAGATTTTGTGAGCTTCTTCAAATTTATATTACAGATTCCGAATTGCTGCAAACAAAATTCATCAGGTTGTCTTAAGTCAGGAGTTTTATTGTTCTTATTGTTGTCAGGTAACACTGTTATTTCTGGTCGCTGAAGGACCAGAGCTTGGTAGTCTGGAAACTCAAATATCAATAGCTGTGGAGGAAGAAACAAAACTCAACATTCATTGTGGTCAGATGCACACCTGGAGGTTATCATGCACATTGGGCAGGTATTAGGACAATGATTTGGAGCTGAGGATTGAAGGCAAAGTTGTGATTGCATAAAACAACTATCTTAAGTACCTGAGCATCCTCTAATGTAAACAACTGTAGTTAAGTCATTGGGAAGACCACTATCCACTGGAGTTTGTGCATAGAAGATCCTCTGTTGCTGAATGGTTGATGCAGCTGCATTCTATATACTGCTATTTTACAAATTTTGGAAACAAATTTTGTTTTGGTAATTGAACTTGAGCAAGTTTGTCAGCTCTGTGTTTTTGTTAAAGTTAAATCTGCCATTGAAGGAGACCTCGGGTTACAGGGTCAACAGTGTGGATTATGAACTTTATCTGGAAAAAGCATAGCAGGTGATCACAAATTTTAAACAGCCACAACAATGTTCAGAAATAATTTGCAGGTTTAACTCTGATATGGGAAGTTGCCAAACCTCCAGGAGTTTAAGTTAATGGTTAGATTTCATTACAGTCATCTGAGAGAGTACATTCTATAACATCTGCAAATTTGAATCTCAAAACTAGCTTCCATGCAAACTATTTTACAAAATTACTTCAGCATTATTGACATAATACTCCAGCCCATGCTTTCGAACTTGCTGGTACAGTACTTTGTCCTTCACTCAATCCACTACCTTCGTAATATCATTCTCTCAAATCGGCATAAGTGTCGGACAAGTAGTGAAGAAGATATGAGGAAAATACCAAATCCGCCTGTAGCCGGAAATGCAACTAAACTGCTTGATAATGAAGCCGATAACAAAGAATTCCAAAGGCCAAACCCCAAGGGAATGACGTCTAGAATGTTACAAGAGAGGATAAACGTCCTCAAATGCCAAGAACGGAACTGCAACTCACACACCAATTTTTTCTCATATTCAACCTGTCTAATGAAGCCACAAATGCTTCCTTTTATTCAATTCCCAAGGGTCCGCTCAACTCATATGGGCAATGTGGGATAAAAGATGTGTAATATATAAAACATATATTAAAATACCCCTTATGTCTCCCTTGGGTACACATCACCATAAAATAAATATTAAAGTAACACTTTAATATTTTACAATTAAATTAGACGTTACTTTAATAAAACTTCAGGCATTAAAATGTATTAGCAATCGGACTCCGAATAATGCGAGTGATAGCTCATCGAAAAGCCCTCACCAAGGAGTATCGAATCCAATCACCAAAATTGACCTGCACTGTGTCCTGCCGACTTACTAAAAATAGTAAGTATGCCTGAAACTGAGTAAATCAACTTCGTTTTGGCCCAAACTGGAAATGACTAGGCCAAAACACTCCAGGATCCCATTAAACCCTTCGTTAGCCCTCGGGACCATGTAGAACAAGGCTAACGCACACAAACTTGGTCAACTGCTAAAATGGGGACATTACATATGGTCGTGGGTGGTGTCATAACAATCGACGCATGCCTCTAATTGAATGAAGGAATAAGTGGCATGGGAGTGGTAGCTATCAAGTGTGTCAAAGTCGGTAACTAAGGAGTGAAAAGTGTCTTGGGTGGGAACCTCGCCTCTACCTCATCGTTCCCAACCTCAACCGAAGTAGTATCTCCCTCTGAAACAATCCCACCATTCTCTGTGGTATCCTCCCGACTGCTATCAGTGTCACCATAGGCATCTAAGTCCTGCATTACCCTCTTTTGGCCATCCGTTGTGCCACCCATGTCCAAATCTCGCCAGTAGAATCCTAGAGGTTCTCCTAGCGCCAATCTTCCTCTCGGTGGGACTTTCAACTCATCAGCTGGGATTTGATGGAGTGTTGCTTCTAGAAACAACCCAATAGCATGGTGCGACATATAGAATGTGTGATATTGTAGTGTCATGAATTCCTCCATTCTATCAGCGAGGATGGTCACCTAATCATATACCATACCATTCATAAAGGTAATCTGCAATAGGGCAATATCTGAAACCCTACTCGCCCCAGTTAGCCTGCTGTTTATTGCGCCCATGATACACCGCCAATGGCCTTCTCGAATGAAGTCCTGTCACAGTCCTTAAAGACTAACTCAAATTCCTCTAGCGTGAGGTCGCATCCCACCAACTTCACCCAGTACTCCTTTCGTTCTTGTAGAAGTTTGTGGTTCGTAGTTACCACTTTGCAACCTCCTTGGCTAGAAATGCCAAGAACCCTACTGAAGTCGCAAGCTTTGAATGAGATCGTGAGATGATGCTTCTTGTATGCAAATGTACTTGTTCTATTGTGTCTGTTGTATGTTTCGATAATAGCTCTTAATATTGGCTCAAACAGCTGTATGGAAAACATCGGAAGTTGGATCGCTCAGTGTACTTATGCACAGACCAGTATTTGTTTGGTGACGTCTGTGCGAGTCATTTCCTGCCACCATCTACAGTGCTCATTGTCATTCAACCCTTCAAACTATATCGTGAGATGAGAAATGTCGGCCTTCTATGCGGATTGCTGAACTTTAGGACGCACTTCTGCTTCTTGCTAGTGGATGCTACTGGCCCTGCAACATGGAGCCTTGAGGCCAATACTCTTGCATTCTTGTCTATCTTGGAACTATTCTCCTTCAATTGGTCCTTCCACTGTCTCCTTTTCCTTGCAGGCTGCATACTCCAACTGATTAACGATCTCTTGTTTTGTCTTGATGCAATAAAAACGATTACACTGTACGTGTTCTATTCTCTAAATGCCTCTATTTCTTTCCACAGATACCCTTCTTGATGATGTTTGCTATGCCTCCATGGTTATTTTCTGTCCGGCGTGGTCCACCCGTGCCCCTTTTGTCTGTGTTTCTTGTTGTATTTGTCTACTTACCTGCAGTTATCTAGAGTTGGTGGATGGTTGTCCCTTCTCCTTGCACGTGGTCCAATTGCTTCTCCTAGTCTTTTTTATCACTCTCCTACGGTGTACATTTTCTCACTCCCGCGTGACACTTTTTCCTCCAAGCCTCGCGATACTGCTCTTTTTCTCCCAGCCCTCGTGACACTATTCTTTTTCTCCAACCCTTGTGGCATTGTTCTTTTTCTCAGGCCTCGACCTGTTTTGTTTTCTCCCTGGACAAAGTCAAGCTTTTACCAGTGGGGCCACGTCATATCTGTGGGATACTTGGTGTCCACGAGCACTTCATGTCGGCGGGACACGTGCTATTGGCTTTTTTTAATATTTTTTAAATTCGATTTTGCACTATAGGACCTTGTCCGTTTGCTTGGCTCTCTTCATGTCATTGGTGATAGATTTTCAACTTTGATCCGTTGATCTAGTCGGCTATCACCTTCCCGTCGAGGGTCCACAACTTGATAGCTCTGTTGTCACCAACTTCTCATACTTTGTAGGGTCCCAACCATTTTACCTTAAACTTCCCTGGCTTAATCTTGGTGTGCCCATTGTATTTTAGTACCAAATGTCCCAACTGAAACCTTGTCCGCTTCAGGTGCTTATCATGCTAGGCCTTACGAAGAGTCTGAGCCACTTTTATAGCCCATTGCGCCATTAGTCTTTGTTCGTCCAGTTTGTTTAGTCTATACAACCTCTCCCGAAGATCTTCCATGTTGCCCAACTTATTATCAATTGCTAAAAGAAGGCTTGGAACCATGAATTCTGTGGGTACCACCACTTGTTGTCCGAACATTAATTGGAACGGTGTTTGTATAGTTGTCACTTTATACATTGTGTAGTACGCCCAAAGTGCTGATGGCAATTTCTCTTCCCAGTTAGCCTACTCAACCCCACATGACTTATAGATGACTGACACAAGGATCTTATTTGTTGCCTCCGCCTGACCATTGGCCCTTAGGAAGTATGGGCTCAATAGGGAGTGAAATATTTTGAACTCCGTCGTGAGCAAGTGAATCACATGGTTGACAAAGAGAACTCTATCACTCGTCAACTGAATAGGAATGTCGTAGCGCGTGATGATCTGCTCATAGATGACCTTTGCTATGTTGACAACCGAGTTGTCTAGTAATGCTTGTGCCTCAACCCACTTCATCAAATACTCTGTTGCTACCACGATGTAGAGGCACCTACGAGTCTTACTTGGCTTAAGAGGCCCCACAAAATCTAAACCCTATTGTTCAAACAACTCTTGGGCGTGTGATGAATTTAGTGGCATAAAATCTCGTTTCGGGGGTTTACTCGCACACTAACAAGTGTCACAGCTTAACACCCACTCCTTGGCATCATTATAGAGTGTAGGCCACCATAGTCTTGTGAGGAGTACCTTCCTTGCTGTTGTGTCAAGTCCCATATGCCCTCCTATCGGGCCTTCGTGGGCTTGCCGAAGGACACTCGACACCTCTTCCTCCATGCCACGTTTCAATATTTGATCTGGCCCCATTTTGTGCAACAAACCATTGATTAAAGAAAAAGATATGCTCCTCATGACCAACTTCCATCGTTCTCCTGGTAGCATCTCTCTCGGAAATTGCGAAGTGGAGAGGTAGTCGCCGATGCTTTTATATCACTCTGGAAGGATGGCTATACAGAATGGATGTGCATTTGGGAAGTCATCATTGACTCCTTCAGGCGACTCGCCCAATTTGATCAACTATGACGTGGCTCTTCCTAGGTCGTACCACAATTATGAATGTGAATTCTTGAAGTAGCAATAGCCACCTCCTCACCCTCCCCTGAATAATGGGTTTGTTTAATAAATACATCAACGCTTGGCGATCTACATACAATATGAAAGGCATTGCTAATAGATAAAGTCTAAATTTTTGTACAGCATAAATCATTCCTAGGTCCTCTCGCTTCGTTGTGCTAACAGATAATGTCTGAATTTTTGCATAGTGTTAACCATTTCTAGGGCCTCTCACTCCATTGTGCTATAATTCCTTTCTTCCCTTGATAACAATTTGTTGGCAAAATAGACAAGATGATCCAGACTATGATCACCCGTCTGTGCAAGTGTTGTGCCAATCGTAAAGTTCAAGGCATCCACATGCACGTTAAACTTTTTATCCCAATTTGTGTATGCCAAGATCGGTGCCCCTAGCAGCCTCATCTTTAACTCTTGAAAGGAGGTTTCTTGCTCCGACTCCAAAACATTGGGTTCTCCTTTTCTTGTTAGCCTGTCGCGGGGTATGATACTTGGGCAAAGTTCGTTATAAACTTTCGATAGTACCTAATGTGTCCCAAAAAGGATTTTACCCCGCTGACATCAGTTGGTGCTTCCATCTCTATTATCACGCGTACCTTGTTAGGATCAATTTTTAGTCTAGTCTTACATACAATGTGGCCCAACAGCTTACCCTGGGGTACCATAAATCTACACTTCTTTGGGTTCACGGATAGTCTGGCCCGATGATACCTTTCCATACATTCTCCGAGTGCTGCTAAATGCATGTCTTGTCCACTAAAGATAGACTAGTCATCCAAAAATGCATAGAAGTTACCCACGGACATTTTATCAAAGATATGAAGAATTATCCTTTGGAAGGTTGTCGGTGCGTTGCACAACCTGAAGAGCATCCGGTTATAAGCATACACGTCATCTTCCACTACAAAGGTGGTTTTCAGCTTATCCTCCTCGACAATTGATATCTAGTTATAGCTAGAGAACTTGTCCATAAAGCAATATATTTCATGCCCAACAACCTCTTCCAATATCGTGTCTATGAATGGCATAGGAAAAGGGTCCTTTATAGTGACTGCATTGAAGCAACGGAAATCAACACAAATCCTGATATGATTTGCCTCCTTTTCATTGAGATCACAATCGGCAAGACCCATTCACTTGTTTCTACTCGAAAGATGATCCTTGCCTCTAGCGTACGTTGTATCTCTTCCTCCACCCTCGCTGTGTAATTCTTATTCATCATGTACGGTCTCTTCAGCACAGGTACAACTCCGAGTACTAAGGGTATACGGTGTACGAACAATTCTTGTGGGATACCCTTTAGATCTCTATAGCTCCAGGCGAACACATCTTTATATTCCATGAAAATTTTAAATGCTGCTCTCTTCAACATAGGATCCCAATCATTGCCAACCCGTATGTTGTGCGGGCTTTCTTCGTCCCCAAGACTCGTAACCCATATGGATGGCTCTTTGTACTCTATTGGTTTCCCTATGTCAAAGTTGTGAGTTGGTCTTTCATTCATCTTGGCTTTCCCTTCCTTGTATTCCCCGTATTTCGACGGAAACACCTCTTTTTCTTCTTCCTCTATTCCGTCTATTCCTATCATATTGCAAATTGAAAATATCTCATAATCTTCCATCTGCCAATGGAATAGTCTATTCAAGGAATCCAAGTCATCATCTGAACATCTTTGTAGTTCCAACACACCTTCGTCATTAGGCTCCATGTCATTCCTTCCCTCATCCTTTCCACCAGATTCCTAGTCGAAGTCTCACTCTCAAGCCATCTCGTCGCTTACCATCTGAGTACGAAGATCAACAACAAATTTCCTCCCACCATTCGCCAACAAGAGTGTTTTTCTTCCAATTATGGTTAGCCCTTGCTACTACTAACCATCCCCTTCAGAGTATGGCATCATACCCTTTCTTTTTCAATGGAATTACAATAAAATCCAGCACAAGAGGTTGGGTTCCAATGGTGACGGACTGGGCCATTAATGTTCCGATGGGCTTAATTCCATGTTGGTCTACGCCGAGTAGGTTGAAGGTGGGAGGCCATAGGGTAGGCTTTCCAAGTTTCTTCTGAAAGCACATTTACTCCCGACCCTCCATTAGTGATGGTCTCAATGAAAATTGTCTTGAGGATACCCATCTTGACAACGATGGGGTACCATCCATTGTTTAACGAGAGTATCATAGGGTCTATGGCTGAGCCTCCAACAACATTTGGTTGTTGTATACTTGGTTGAACCGTGTGTGTATTCAACAATATTGTTTTTAGCTGCATTATCGTGTGGAGGTCTTGTATCATGATTGGGACCTCCATGTTCAGTATTTGTCCCAGTATGTTGTTCTTGGCCTCTGCTCATTCTGATGTACTTGCAGCCTTGTGGGAATCCCCCTTTATTTTCATCACCTTCTCTATTTCCTCCTTTGCTTCTCGTACTATCTCTTTTATGTGTAAGGATCAAGGTACATGGCTTGTTTTGCATGGTTACAAGTGACTACCAGTGTGTCTTCCTCTTCAATGTTAAGTAAATTCACTCGCAGTTTCAGACAATTGGCCTCTTCGTGATCCTTGGGACCACACCATCGACACATTTTCTGTGGTGTCATTCTTTTCGCAATCTTGGGTGAAGTGGCTCCACTAGCTGCACGCCCGACATTGAATCATCGGCTAGCCCTTCAAGTCATATTGTATTTGGCTTCTGTTTTCATTACCTACTCTTCCTTCGTGTCGGTTGTTTTGGAACCCGCCAGATGATGCATTATTTGTTTGCTGATTGATTTTGGCTGACCAGAGGTAGATGGTTGCTCCTAGGTGAAGAGTACCTGGGGTCATCTTGTTCGTAAGTTATATGGGCAATCTTTGGTAGAGTGGCCCGTCACCTGACAAATGTCACATATTGACTTCTTAGGACATGCTCGTTTTGTGTGGCCGTTTCCTTTGCACTTTGTGCACCATAATTGTCCTTCTTCACTCCGCCTGCTGCCTCCTTTCATTGTTTTGAATTCCTGCATCATACGCTCCATATCTTTTTGTAGTGGTTGCACTTTTTTATTGGGTTCTTCATTGCTGCTACTATCCTCATCAGATGATTCGTCGCTTCTAGACAATGACTTGCTTTTCTTCTTTTTCTTCAACGTTTTGTTTTCACTTTCTAAATTCATGGCCCTATTGTATGCATCTTTGTACAACATCAGTAGTACTATCCTCATTTTTCTTTAGAGAGATGCATTCAGTTCATCAACGAACCATCTCTTCTTCAATTCGTCAGTGGATTAGGTTTCCATTTTCCCAAGCAACTCCTTCAACCTTCTATTATAGGGTCGGAAAATTTCCTTTCTCCCTTGTTTGGCACTGTAGATTTTTGTGACGATCTCATTTTTGTCACGAAGCAATTTGAATTCCACATGGAATGCCTTCTTGAGGTCAGCCCATGAACCTTTTTTTTTGTTAATGTCTAAGTACTAGTCAATGGCAACGCCCCGTAGGGTTGCAAAAAATTGGTTAAGCCATTTGTCATGATCGGTCACCCCATTTGCCACCCAAATAGTTTCACAAGTACGATAATGTCTAATAGGATCTTCCTTCCCATTGTCAGTAAACTTGGGAAATTTATGTTTTTGCGACATGCTTCGTTGTGGTGCTTGACCAACTTGTTGTGTTCCTGAACTGCTATTGCTAGGATTGGATTGTGGAGGGTTTCCCTAACCATCGTGCAGTGTCCTTCTGACACTTCTCGCTACCTCCCTTGCTTCCTCTTCCACTCCGGTGTTTCTGCGTCAGTTTCTTTTCGCTTGAGGTGTGATGGATAGATTTAACAATTGTTCATGCGTCTCTTCTATCAAATCCAATCTCTATTGTGTCTCTGCCAACAGTTCCTCACTACTTCTCAGTTGTTGGTGTTTTGACGAACCGAACCATTCCTCTTCGGTTACTACTCTTGCGGTACCCTCCTAGTCACCCTCTGTTACCCCTTCATGGTTTCCTTTGGCAAGTTACTTTAACCTTCATCGTCCCTCGGTTTGCTATGCAAGAATTAAGGCTTGATGTTTGGTTTGTACGACATCGATTTGTTCCTTCTTATTTCTATCCTTATTTAGTGTGTTTGGCATATATACTTTTCATGGGTGAATTTGAAAACAACACGTATAATAGAACACTTTTATTTATATAGAGTCTCCATACATCATTGTGGTCATTTGTGCGACCGTTACAGAGGTCAGTGTTCTTTTCTCTCACACTTTACTCACATTCCCACGGCCTCGAGATCATGGGTGGGGGTGTCAGTGCCTTCCATCACACTCTTCTGCCTCTCACTGGATGCATTCCCGAAAGTTCTGAAGGTTCTATTGCCTTTGTTGTTCCTATTCAATTGCCTCATGCTGACGTTGTTGTGCTAGGAAGCCTTGTGCAAACAACCTGGGAAATTGATGCAGTAGTCGGTTGGTGGTGGGGCTCACGTTGAGGTAGTCCCACACTGTGTCCTCTGGAATCTCTTCCCATATGGCTTCTCTCCATACAAAGGTTTCAATGCTTGAGCGGATTAAAATATGGAAATTCTCCGTCAATTCATGCTCTTCCTCGAACAGCTCAGGACTTCCATTTTCATTCACTCTAATGTTCTCCTCCAAAGGTATTCCTATTGACTCTATGTGTCGTATGGCATCGGTCTCTTTCCCATATTCGAAATGGCAACGACGCCAACCGTTTTCCCTACTGGGTTACCGAACTAATGTATACAAAATGGAAAAGTACTTCACACAAAAAATGGAGAACAATCATATTATTTTTATTGCTTAGTCACCATCTACAATTGTATTCAATACCAACATGCCTTTATGAAAGGAAATAAAGGTTACATATAGTATCTGAGGGGTTGCGAGGCGAATCATTGTGACTGTGTAACACCCTCGACTATGCCAACCGTCTAACTACCCGTTTTCCCGACAACAGTTTTGATCTGAGATTGTGACTTCTCTTACTCTGATTTCTATGGTTGAGAAGTGAATTTGTTTGTAAGGTATTTTGGATTAAAAAATTCTGAGTTTGGCAATTTGAGATGTAAATGTCTTTTATACTATATTTTCAGTTGTTAGGAAGACTTTGGAGCTGCGAGATTATGAAATTTATATCTGCTATCGGGCATTGGTTGGTCTGCAAATCAAAGCTAGGGAATCTGCATTTAGAACACCTATATTGCTTGTTTATTAGCGTTGAGATTCCATTGATAATTAGCTGCATTACCAGGCGTTTGAGATATTGTATTTAGGCATCTCACTTACTTGCAAATTGAGCATTTTCCTTGCTGCAACTGGGCATTTATACTTGGAAGATCATCCACTGCACTTGGCGTGGATCTGCTTGCATTACCGGGGTTCAATCCCTATATTACAAATGCTACAGTATACAGTAATTGGCATGCAAGGTTCGACCTAGATGAGGGTATTGTACTACTATGATTTTCTACCAAACACCATCATGGTTGCAGGTGCAAAATTGTAATTTGTTTATTCGGTTTATATTGTAGTCCAATTCTCAAAGTCACAACCATTATTAATTGTCATTGCAAGTGGTTACAAGGTTGCATAAGAATTGTTTGATGAAATGTCAAGTTGCAGTTATGTGTTTCAGTCATTAGTATGCATGGCAAGTGTTTGTCTTTATGTCTATTAATTGTAACAGTTAGTTTCAGTTGTAATTATTTGTCAAATGTCTGAAACATCTATTATATCATTTTTATAACAACCTTACATTGCAAGAAGCGTTCAGTAATCTCATTTGCAGCCTATAAACTCAAAGAACACAATCTGAAAATTAAGTATGACGAGATTAAGCTTGCACGCGAAGCATTTGACAAAATGTGAAACATCCAAAAGTGAAGCAACTTGGTGTTTTCCAGAGTTCTAACCTGTTGGGATTATTACAATCCTCAAAACTAACAATTAGCTCACCAGGGTTCCAATGATGAACTGACCTCTCCCAGCTATAGGAACTTGCTAAAAATGGGGACATTCCAGTCCTCCCTCCCCAAGATAGTTTGTTTTCAAGCAATGCAATCTAGTAACACATCAAACCCCAACCTCCACCAGGGTCCCATGGAAAAATATGTGTGATGTCCTTGTCATCACTAAATAATCCCCATAAATACAAACACCATCTATGTAAACAACATAGTCTATAGAATTATACTCAACACCAGTGCTGATAATGTAGAAACGGGAACATTACTGTAACATACAAATTTTCTAGTCTTGAAAAGAGGAACTACATTATGAAATAAAGCAGTTATGAAAGCAATACTTGAAACCAGATTACTGAAGTGAACATTTTTAATCCATTTCATGTGGAATTAATTGGAATAACTATCAACTAAATAATTGATTTCTATAGCATTACAAAGGAAGTTAAATCATTAACATCAATTCCATGATATTTAGTAATTACAAGAAAATGAAATGCATAATAAAGAATTGAAGAGGAACATACATAATCTGACTGAAGTGTCTTATAATGTTGTGCAAACCTCAGCTTTCAGGTAAAAGAACAAGCATTAGCTTAGGCTTAACCTCCCAACCACGGACCTTATCGTTTCCCCACATAATCTTTAATCAAGAAAGGCCCTCCCTACCCCAGGGTTAGGCTTGGGGCACTATCAGTCCAACCATTTGAGCAATACCGGTGTTTAGAATGTTCGCTCAATAATATGCGGGCATGCCTAATTAATTGGTGCCACTGACATCATGTGATCTATAGAAGGAAAGCATGCCTTTAACAACCTTGGCCAAGGATTTAGATGGATTTTATGACACCCGATCACCACTGCTCAACTTGACAACAGGGTTTATGAATTGGACAACATGAGCTTCTTTGGACGTTCTTAGAGTTTAATTATATATTTTATCATGTTCAATAGTTCTAATTTCTGTTCTTCCTTTTACAGGGATCTCATCCACCTCTTCAACCTCTTTCATTGGTCCTTCCGACCAGGGTGAATCCTTGGTGATCGATGATGCTGCTAAGCATGGAATTCCTCCATTAGCAATATATTGCTGACTCTTAGCTGAAAACATAAGATAAAACAACTCTTGCATTAAGCCATTCTTGTGATTCAGAAATCATGAAATAAGATGTTTCATAGACATACGTAGAACTGTTCATTATGAGAGTCACGCTTGTGCATTTCAACTCATTTTTGAAGCTAAATAGTTGGCATCTAATCATGAAGAAAGAACAAGAAAGGCCGATAGACATGAGCCGGGTACTTATACTTCACTTGTGACATTGAAACATAAAATGATTGAGGAACAATGGTAAGTTTAGATTTATCAAGATAATTATTGGCATCGATTTTTGAATAAGAAGAATGAAAGTAAGCGATATCAACATAACCTGATCTATGATCAATGAGACTCATGAAGTCTTGACCGAGCGGCTCAAGCCATTTGAACTGTAGAGACAATACTAGAAATCTGATACGTAAAATCTCGTGAGATAAATGAAACTCGATCTTTTAATGTAAAGAGAGCCAAGAGGAAAGAAAAGTTGAATGTTATCCTCGGCAATGTGAGAAGTTTTTAATATAATGATGTGGCCCAAGGTGGCAATTTTAAAAACAAGATCCTTAGTTTTCTTGAATTCACTGATTTAAAAAGACACGGTGCCAAATGTACTCAACGTCTCTCATAGAGATTTATAATTTAAAACAAATATCAAAGGGCTCCTTTGAAGAGTTATTAAAAGAAAAAATCTATAATTATAAATAAATAAATAAGTAAATATATATATATATACACACACACACACACATATATATATATATATAAGCATATATATATTATTTTCAAAATGATGTCATCATTCTATATTTATGTCCAAGGTCATACCTATTAAATACACATATCTATATACGTGCATAATTCAGAGGATTATGATTTATCCTAACCTTATATCCTCCTGATGTGTATATATATATATATATATATATATATATATACATATGTTAATAGAGACGAGCTTAGAGATTATGTTTTATATGTTACCCAAGTAGCTCATGCGTGTCCAATGTATGTACCCTATTATGAAGTCGCTAGAATCTTGCCAAGGTAGTTAGAGGCCATACCTGATGATCAAACAAATGGACTAGAGTATTGCCCCATTCCTTAAATCCCGTTTAGCAATGCTTTCTTGCCTTCATCTGCTCCTGCAACCACCCGTGCAACATTTCCACAATAATAACAAGTTCTTCCCATTTTAAATCAATACTAAAATGTAACACAGATAATTGTAACAATGGCTAACTACCATGATCTAGTAACATAACAAGCAATTGTTAACTACCATCTTCAATATATGACAAGCAACGGTTAACTACCATCTTCACTAAGCAATTATACAAAATAATTGTAAACAATCAAATTCACATGAAATAAACAGTTAACTATAACTTCCTTTTTCACATGATCAGAGGAAATGATGGTTTTAGACTAATCATCTCAATGGCTATAATTTAAAATTAATTAGGTCAAAATTTTGGTATGTAACAATTACAAGGAAGCAACTCAATATCTAGATTTGCCCCTTTTCTTCGCGTCAACTGAGCTATCATGCCAAACATCAGACTTAGACATAGAAAAAACTCTACACTCGGTAAATATCATGCACATGGGAGTCAAATGTGAAACCATACGCACTCTTCACTATATACCCGTCAGTGAAATTTTCAGCAAGACCTGTCAAGAATCTTGTAGGGATTGACTAACATCCCGATGCATTAGTAGAACCCCAAATAACATCCTCATTCATCACTTGCGGGAGACCAACATCAACCTCAAATAGTGGATTGTCATCTGAGAGAGTGACATCCATATCAAACAGAGGATTGTTCACAAAGTGAACTACACCCATATACTGATCTGAACAAGGAAACTATGAACTATGATAGACATGGCGTGTAACCGGCTCCATCTGAACTATATCATGCCTTTGTAAATTCCCACTATCCATCACACAAAGAGAGATAGTATGTAATCCCCTCTGGAATACCCTACAACAAATAACTCTTGCCCGGTGCTCAAACTTCATCTCCATCATGCGCATGCTAAGGAAAAACTCCTCGATGGCCTATATCCATCACATCCCTAGAACAACATCCATCCCTCCCAAGTAGACCACATAGAAATCTAACCACAACTCATAATCACCAAGAAATAAAGGGTGATGCATGTGCCTGGTACAGGTAAGTGTGTAGCCATTTGCCACTCTAACTCAAAACCCAGTAAACTTCCCCACCTGAAGACCACATCGACTAACAAAACCTTGATTTATAATTATGGGTGGCCCTAGTGTCTAGCATGGAGATGCAATGATTTTCCCCTATCAATACTTGCATTCGGAAAGTGATGGAACTAGTACAACAATAGATATCACTATAGGAGACAGCTCAAAATTAGGACCAAACTCAGTAGGGATCCCCTAATCATCATCATCTAATCCAACAGACTGCTATGAAAATCCAGCCTCAACCTCATCATAGTATACCTACATAGAATAGTTTGCCCGCCTCAAAGAACATGTGTGTCCTCTATCATAAGGTCCTTTGCACTAATAGAAAAGTTTTCTCCTCAAATCCTAGCATGATGCCTCATCATTCTTTCCAATTGATTTTATTTTTCATCAATAATTGGTAGGTGTTCCTCCTCTACAAGTAGAAAGGTAGTTTTGTGTTGTGCTTGCTTCTTAAGAGCCAAAAGCTCTATGTTCCTAGCCTTCTTGATGGCCCATTGTAGAAAAGGCAGATCAAATGCCTTAAGACACCCTCTGAGTGGCTCCTACAATCCCTCTATAGATAGCACAACCAAGCATTTCTCTGTCACATTGGGAACCATGATAGAGAGTTTCAAAAACTCACTAACAAAAAACTCTAGCCTACCTATCTGTCTGAGCTTAGCAAGATCTTAGAAGTAAGTCTCTAGATCCTTCTGATCGAATCTCTCTATCAGTCTATCAATAAACTCCTAGTAGGATGTAATCTGGTCATGATGTAAATTGGCCAATCCATGATACCAATAGTCATGAGCTACTCCGTCTAAATGCAGGACAACAAAGTGGATGGAATCCTCTTCAATCATGGGATGCAATGTTAGATAGTATTGAGATTATGAACCCAAGCTTGTGATGTAACCTTGCCACTACCATCAAAGTGGGCAAAGGTCATCTTGCTAGCCGCCTCTCTCAAATCAATCTATCTAGGCCTCTGTCTCTTAGGTGCAGGCCTACCTTTAGTGTGCTCTTGCTTCTGTGTAAGAAACCTATCAAAGTTTAGATTCTACTTGATGGCCTGCGGAAGACCATCCCACTTAGTGTAGTGAGAAACAACATCGTCCACAAATGGTGCAGCCTCAACCTCTGAACTAATCAAATCAACCTCAAATCTTAGGAAAGTAGGCTGCTACGACCTATCATAAACATTTATATATACAATTTTGTCAATCTTGTCATCAACTCTAACTCGGTCCTCAACTCTAATCATTTCCCCAGCTCTAGATCTATCATCTTGTATAGACCTGTGTGAATTGACAAAATCACTCCTAGTACATGGTCCTTGTAACCTGTACTACTTCAACCTCCAGAATCACTAGCACCCTTGTCACCTGTGCTGCCAAACTGTATCTTAGGTTCTCCATCACCAAGTGGAGAATTACGACCTTTGTGGGTGTAGTGCATACCAGGTATGAATCTCTGTGCCATGTTGAACCCCAATTCCCTATAGGCCGACATGAAACCGCTTTGATACCACTATAAGAGCCTTGCTAGAGAATGTTTTGCAATTTTTTGGTTTTTTGCAATATATATATATATATATATATATATATATTGTATTTTCAAATATAAATGAAATGCTTCACAAATACATTGAAATTAAATAATTGAAACGATTGCCAACACAATTTTATTGCATACTTATTACAAACAATATTCAAAGAAATATGGAGATTATGGAACCTGTATGAGCCTAGACACCTGGTATAAATACTGCAGCTATCTCAAGAAAATTCCCATGTCACCTTCAAAGTATGAATGCCAAGAAAGAGACATTTCTAGCTGACACATCGCTGAAAAATACAAACCCCAATCACAGCCTTGGATAATGCAGACACTGCCCCTTAGAGACTCATGACCCTTGCTTGGAATTGGCTGCCCAAGCAAATAAATGATTGCAAAATGTAAACACTCCAAATTCTTCACTAAATCTGGCTGCCCAAGTTAGAACTATAAATGCTGACTGTAGATGCCTAATCGCAGCAACCAATCACCCTCAAAGCAACAATATGTAACAAGATTTGAAGGCTGAATGTATGGCATTTCAAATCAATGGATTATTGCAGCAATAAAACAACAAAATTGGTATACCTCAGCGCCGATTTGCCTAACCAGAATTCAGAGATAATCTTTAGAATTTTTAGACACAATTCACCATGCATCTCAATGGCTCAAAGTGCAACAACAGATAGAGGAATCAATCCTCATAGGAAACCAATGCATAAACCCTCAGCAATTCACAAAATGAGATAAAATTAAATGGCAAAGGAATGGGTCGATTTCCAAGAGAAGGCCTCTTTATAATTGCAAAATGATACTTGGCTTCTTCCTCACACTTTTCATTAAAGATGCTTCTCCTACACACTTTCAAATTATAACATCATAATGAAAAAGTTATTTATTAAGATAGTCTAATAAATAACTTATAATATGAAGTTCCATTAATTGACCCAATCAAACATGAAGATGCCAAGCACCTGGTGCCTCCACTGCACTGCTAAAAATAGAAATCACCCACAATTGACTTACTATAAATAGCCAGTCAATCAACAGGGACCCTCAAAATTAACTGTCAGCTCACAAGGGTCGCATTGATGAACTGACCTCTCCTAGCTACAAGAACTTGCTAAAAATGGGGACATTACAATAAACCACATTTGTAGAAGAGTCACAAAGAAACGAACACTGCTAGCAATAATTCCATAACTACAGTGCAGTCATACTTCATGCTTCCATTAAGTTTCTACTATTCATATTGGCATATCTACATCTATGCATAGATTAATGGCAACATCTATGTGCCATAACTTACATTCATTCTATTATGCATTTCATTCATGTAGTAATCAATGTTCATCATAGTTGCATCCATATACTGTAATAGATGACAACATATCTGCATTCACATACTTTTAAGCTCATATCCATAAAAATTATACACCATCAAGCACATATCCATAATAGTTTGGCATCATGCACATTTTCATAAGCATATGCTTGTAAAATTTCAATATCATGCTGTAATACATGTGTTCTTAATAACAACTTCATACAGATTGCATCACATTTGCATTGTCATTATCAATACTCAAAATAGCATTCAATACATAATTACTAAGAATCGTCTTAGTCTTGCATATATTCCTTGTTATATCAAAAATAACAAATTTACATTATTGATTGTTTACACAATTGCTGAATAACATTTCCCTTGTATATGATATTATAATTACATTTATCATACTGCATATGTATTTGGAATAAGCTTCAATTATTCATATTCATCTTCCATTACTTGCTTCATTAGCAAAGAAGTTAAAGAAATTTATTTATCTTCCATTACTTGCTTCATAAAGAAATGTGGAAAGTCCTGTAGTGTTCCTTAATATAGAAAAAGGGGACATTACAGAAAATGTTGACATTATTTTGATCTAAAAACTAGCAGCCAAATACATTCAAATGACCATGAAGTGTAATAGTTATCTAATCAATCGCCTCTCTATGGAAACAGATTCAACCAAATGATGACAATGGCCACAAATAAATTCTCTTTGGCCATAATTTAGTCCCTTTTCCATGTTATCTTTACTCTGCACAATGCCCTTATTCCAAGAACCTGCTGTTTCAAAAGAACATGAGTATACTCATATTCATTGATAGAATATAACAGTAGTATAATAGTCTTTGTCTGCAGAGAACTTGTAACTATATTTAATTCTTGTCTCTCTATGCGTAACGAACTATCTAGGTTTGCATTGTTAACTTCTTAAGTTATTTACATGCTTAATTCTTCCCCCAAAAAGTATCAATTGTAATTAATCAACTTTAACATTATATGGAATTGCATTACATTCATTGAGCACTAACAATAATTTTTTTGTTAATTTCCATTAATTGAAGGAACAACAATTTCTTTATAAATTAAATAAAATTTGAAAAAACAAAAAAACAAAATGATGGGACTGATGTCGCATAAAAGTGTGATAAATTTAGAATACTAAACTTTAAGTTCATAAATTTATGAACCACTTTTTCAGTCTCAGAAACATTTTTCCTTATTCATATGAAGGTCAAGTGGGTATGAAACATTACAAGTGGCTTTTTTGGAAAGGGGTTCTTGGCTTCAATGCGCTTCCTTTCATCCTCCACATCAGGCTGTATAGCATGAAAAACACCATATTGAACATTAATTGTAGGATCTAATGAAATATAATGATAATGAGAGAACTATACACATAATACCAATATATTCTTGTAAAATTAAGGTTTTCCAATGTGTGATGGTCTGCCCAGGAACCTGAGAGGAAAAACACTATAATACCAATAACATAGCACAATATTTTTTTTACACCATCAACATCAACCTAAACACCCTAAATCCATTATGCATATTGGTTACTGAAATTAAGCATACATTACATTTAGTTATGAAGCATGAATAGAATTCCATTTAAGTCGTGTCCTCTTAGGTTCCCCAAAATCACTATGAAGCAACATATAATTGCATGACTAAATCATTTAAACAATAAAGAAATAATACTAAAGGAACATGATTAACATCACCATTAATTGGGTTTATTTTAAAGCTCAAATCCAAATGTTCCTAGTTGATTTACAAACATAGCATGATAACGTATAAACTCACAAGGACAGTCGATACCAACACCAAACTATCTAATTCTATACTTTTGAATTCAATGATCCATTGTTCCATAATTATGTCCAACCCTTCATGGAATATTCAGTTACAACATCAGTACAAAAATCAATGTTACATAGCATGATACATGTATACAACAAAAACCATCTATCCACATGAATCATGAAGATGCGATTAAGATGCATAGTCCATCTAGTAAGTTCATGAGCAAAATTATGAACCTCGATAGAGAAGGAAGAACACTACTGCTCAACCATGTAAAGTCTTGAGGTTCACCCCACTGAGCTAGGAGATAGGCATAGGGCCCTACAACACATACATAACAAGAAACAAGGTAACAGTGCAAAAGCATGAGAAACCTAGAAGGAGGACCATAACATAAGGGATGCCAATAGGGAATACTAGAGGCCAACCACAAAGGCTAACTGGAGAGGATGCTAAGACAAATGTAGGAGAGTATCATCACATAGCTGCCCACTATTCCAGATTACCCTAGAAATCTCTCTAGAACCTGACCCTTAGGTGAAAACCCAAAAAACCTTGAAATTTTGGATTTTATTAAAAAAGGAAAAGGTTCCTCAACTCTAGTAGGATTTGAATGCACAATTTGATATGCGAAGTTTGTACGAATTTGAAATCACCGGGAAGAGGTAGGATTCATGACACAACCAAACATGATGAGCTGAATTACTTGATATTTTTGTCAAGGGTAAATCTTACATTACAAGGAAAGATCTTTTGGGATATTCTCAAACCGAGACCATTTATAGAGCTCAATGAGAGAGTTAACATGTTTTCAAATAATTTCAAAGAGAAGATCAGAATGGATTAAGTATTGAGAAAGATTCATGTGTAGAAGATATGTTGCTCTTTTGTTGGTTAGTGTACACAATGCGTCACATTCAAAATTAATTGTTTTATGATGCCAAAATATCATCAAGCAAGCCAAGTGTGAATTGGAACGGCTTGAACAATTCTAATGTTCCCAAATTTTTAATTAATTAAGTGCTCCCAAAATTTTAATAATAATATAAAGGACCTTTAATTAATTAATAAAGGGGTCGCTAAAGCAATAAAAATAATAAATAAAGTATGTCAGCTATTTTGTAGCCCTTTGGGAAACTGCCTAGTGCTCTTTGTAAGGCCATGTTCAGCATTGTAGGAAGTCATGGTGAATTTGGTGTTTTCTTTGTATTCAGAAATTCTAATTGGAGTTCTATAATGTTGTAGTTTGAAAGGTACAAAATCCTCTGTATTTTGTAGTCGTAGTTTCAATGGTTAGAAACCACCCTAGTTTGCCATCGAAGATATTATTTCTGATATTTCACTTTGTACTTCATTGTTAGATTGATGAAATAAATGATATTATTTAAATACAATTACTTTGGTGGCAACGACTCATTTATTACTATTATTTTTTGCTATACCTTTTTGTGCTACTACATTGATGAAGATCAAATTGTTGTAGAGTGTCGACTGTTGATTGCCAATTGTCAAGTGCCTAGTGTTGAGTGCTGATACTAAGTGTCAACTGTCGAGTACCAAGTGTTGCCCGCCGACTGCCAAGTGCCAAGAACTGACTACCATGTGTCAAATGGTATTACTAGTGCCAATGTCGATTGTCAATGCCGAATGTCGAGTGTTGAAATCTAGTGCGCAATGCCTAGTGCTAGTGCCCAGTTCCCTGTACTGACTACCAAGTGTTAAGTGCCAAGTGTGTAGCGTCCCCTTCTTCAATAAAATTTAACAATAAATTATAATATAATTCATTATTAAATTACTATAAGTATTAGCATGATAGACAAAGGATATAATATATTAATTCATATAGAATAATTTTATTATTTTGTTCATTTATCAAATATAAAAATTAAATAAATATACTTATTTAACATTAAATTAATGATATGAGATATAGCTTAATATAATTGTTTGTTACTAAGAAATATTAGAATACAATATATTTAAACATAATAAGATAATACAATGTAATAATCATTAAATGTCAATAAATGAAGAGCTCCTAATAATAAATTATAGTAAGAAGTTCCTATTGGAGAAATTAATAGCTCAATACTTGACTTATTAAAAATAATGAAAAAGCAATTAAATAAGTTTAAATTAAAGATTTGAAATTAATATTAAATAACAAATAAGCAAATTAAAGTTAATATAATAAATCGACTTCAATATAAATGACTATACAAAGGGATATACCCTTGTCAAACAGTAAACTAATCCTCGATTAGTTAAGGAGTGTAATGTTCCCATTATAAAATAAATTGTTTATGAAAATGTTGTAACAGGCCGATTGATTTAATGTATCTCGAACCCATTTTTATTTTGTTTCCGTAATTTGTGTCGTTGGCTATCTTTGTTCACCCTCGGAAAGTTGTTCCCGATGGGTATTTAAGCACAGCATGAAGGTTGTCTTTAGGCATGCTTTTGGATTTTTTCTCTGTATTGCGAATTCCTATTAGAGTTTTAGATCGTTCGCCATTTCGAAAATCAAAGATCTTCCCTATTTGGCTTGTGCAGTTTCGGTGGGATTCAACACTCACCGTATTCCATCTGTGTTTCTTGGCTCAATTCTGACAAATATTGATATATCTATTGTGGAGCGATTTGGTGGTTATCAATTGTTTGGCATATCTGGAACTATTTGTCTCATATCTGGATTATTGGAAATCATTGCACACTACTGTCTGCACCAATTCCTCATACCACTCTCTGCAATTACCCTCTTCGTCGATCCTAACCGCACCATACATCCTCCTATTGGGCATCCATACAGCCATCCAAACTGCTTTGTGAGCATTCCCTACCTACTGTACGGTACTCCTCTGCCACTGTACGAACTTCCTTAACTATACTGTACCATTGCCTTCAAGCAGACCGTACAGATTCATCCCCTCGCCAGATGGGCATTTTCCTACCGTACGGACTACTTGCTGTACGACCACCTCTGTCTCAGCCCTTACTACCGTACGACCTACCTTCCTAATTGTACGGCCCCTTGCTGCCAGCGTACAGTGACTCAATTCTAACTGTACGGCATTCCACTGGTTTGTACTGCATCTCAACCTTTAGGTGTATAACCGGAAAAGGGGAACATTACAGAACTTGCCTTGCATACCTGAAATGGAACATCACAGTGGTATCAAAGCTCTTCATTCTTGCCAGCCTTATGTATAGTGAATGAGAGTTTATAGCCGGAAGAGGAGGACACATTTCGTTGATCGAATGGCTATCGAACCGGAATCGATAGCTATCGAACTCGTGGCACTACTGAGGGAACTTGCCAGGAACCAAGCACAGATCATTGATATGCAGCAACTCGTGGAGGAGACTCTCAAGAAGTTGGCCGACAATAAAATATCCAGTGAACAAAATGGTCACAGTGCAGACTCGGTGTCGGGTAAATCAAACCCTCATCCAGCACGCTCTCGACCTTCCATGCTGAGATGACCCTTACTATACAGGCCACAAAAAAACCCCAATACTAAGCTATAGCAAATTCGTTAAATACTTAATATTTAACTGTTAAAACAGATTCGCCGTATAAAATAGCTATAACAATTGTACTGAAAAAACCAATAGAATAGATCCGTAACAAATTTCAAAGTCTTACACTATTTGTAACAATTGAAAGTAAATGAATAACAGTGCCCATACTCAGTTTTCATACAATGAAAGCAATATCCAGAGCCTGAGAGTCTTCCATGAATCATCATGAATGCTTTTCTCCCTATTTGACTGCAAGCCCGCTGATGGTGTCTTTTGATGGGTTCGGGTGGTTCCTGTCTACTCTTCACAATCTAAAAATGTACTGGTGCCGTCTCAAAATTGCTATAACATTACTCCAGTCATTATGGCGAACTGGCCCGGCTGAATCAGGGTGCGGTGGAAGATGGATTGACCCGAGCTACTTCCCGACCTCTCCTTGCTCATAAACTTTAACCCAACCCCCGAAATGGATACAGGCCGAACTGCCTATCACTCCGCCTGTTTTTGCGACTTCTTATTTAATCTACAGGCTTGCAATTATTTTGATTACAATCTGAACATCAAAACTGCCGCGCGGGTTTCTACTAACGGCTGTCACCACGATTTGTGATTGGAACTGTCAACCCGAGATGAATTTTTTGAACTGGGTCCCAATTTCAGCGTCTGCTGAATTTGATTATTTTAATAGATCGCAACTTGCTGAAAGATGCCCGGCTGTTGGAAGTTAAGTCCGCCGAATGTCAGGAGGTCTGTGGATCGCAAGGGAGATGGAAGCCGATGTATATACCTCCGCACTCTGTAGTGTTGATTTTGAAATTGGGAGGCACTTGCGAATAATCGGTACCCTTGGTCTATTCACTGATTCCGCTAACTCTTTCAGTCTGACTCCAAAGATGATGCGTCTCCACTGCTCAATATTTGTATATATTTCAAATTGCCGAATGAGATGTGAGATATTCGCCCCCAGTTCTGGCTATTGGAAGAACAAGATAATCCTGTACTGCAGCAGTCTCCGTGTGGTGATCCGGCCTTAGGCCCGAAATTATGCCCTAATGAAATGACTATTGCGTCACCTCCAATTTGCAATAATTCGGGTGATATTCCACACCCTCAAAATTGCTTATCGATGGGAGTTTTCGTTCCCAAAGATAAATTGAGAATTTGCAAACCAAATGACTACAAATTGCTCCAACTGAAATAGAAGTAGAATCCTCAAAACTGCTTGTCCAAATGGTTGCCTCTTGTCCTCTATTTATTCACTTTTTTTGAGAAGTCACTGGAAGCTTCCGGAATCGTCTTTTATAATATCTTATTATAATGCACTTTTATTATCAAATAACTTTATAAAACAAATTAAATAACTTTATTAAATTAAAAGTGCAATCTTAATTCATCATTAGAACATGTAGGCCCCATTTACTGGATGTAGCAAAATGCAATCTTCTAACGAGATGACTCTCTCTCCAAAATCATTTGCCTACGAGAGTCGATGATAGGCAAATCTACTGTAGGAATTGTGTCGTTAAAAAGGGGACATGACACATGCCGACTTTTTCTTCACAACACGGAGGGAAACAACCAACCTTTGAAGAGATGCAAGAACAACTGAGAGAAGACTAGAAGAATGCAAATTTTGAAGAAGATATATCCTACAAAGATTACGAGGATCTGAGAATGAGATATTCGGGAGGCAGCAACAAAGGATATTTTAACGATGATCTCAAAAAAAACTTGAGTAAAGTAAATTTGTCTTCATTTGACGGATCTGGATCCATATCCACGCAAGCATGGGTAATGAAGGCCGATACTTACTTCCAACTGAATCCTATGCCAGAAGAAGAAGCAATCAAATTTGCGGCACTACACTTGGAGGGAGTCGCGCATGAATGGTGGCATCACGGCACCATCACACTGGGGAATGATCAAATAAATACTTACGCAGAATTCACTGAGAGATGGATAGATTGATTTCATGGTAAAGATCCGAAACTCAGTTTTAAAGATTTGGCACAGCTGAGGCAAACTGGATCAATCGATTAATACATTGTCGAATTTCAGAAACTCTCTGTTTTGGTCACGGACATTTCCGAAAGAAGACGGGTAGTACTCTTCATGGACGGATTGACAGAACCTCTGTAAGGTTGGGTAAAGGGGTTCAATCCTGCCACCCTGTCGGAGGCTATCATTAAGGCACAGAGTATTTTGTCGTCATCCGCGTCATCCTTTCGAAGTTACTCACATTCCAAACCGTCGGTGTTTCTGAGGGAAAATAAACCTCCGCCCAAGAAGCCGTCGTTAGATGAAGCCATCAGATAGGAACTTCGAAGAAAGAAATTGTGTTTCAATTGCAAGGAACCTTGGGAGCCTGGCCATAGATGCCTTGGAAAGGGAAAGATCCATTACATCGAGGTCTTGTCTGATGACGAGGATGAAGAGGAGGAAACGCTCGTCGAAGATCAACCATATCACGACAACACTGACATGGTTAGTTTGAACCATACAGAAAGAATTGCAACATTGGTGCGGCGCAAAGGAATTGTTGCCCTAGCTGGCAGCCCGAGGTGCACAATTTTTCGGGTACAGGATACCCTTCAGGGACAGAGGGTTACGATGATGCTGGATAGCAAAGCTACTCTAAATTTCATAAACTCATCTCTGGTGAAGCGAATAGGTCTACCCACGGAGACACACACAGGCTTTTAGGTCAAGGTTGTCGGAGGGACTCTTTTGCCCTGCACTCACCTTGTTTCTCAGCTAAGTATCAGAATGGCAAATCACACAGTGACTGAGGATTTCTTTATAGTAGACCTGGATGACATGGAAGTTATTCTAGGGATACAGTGGATGGAGACACTCAGAGTTTCAAACGGATGGACTTCACTTTTGTTGTCGATGGAAAGAAGGTTGTCCTCAGTGGAATGGCAAATGAAGGTCCGAAGGAAGTTTCTGCACATCAGATGGAGGCAATTTTTTGGCATGATGACGTTGCGTGGGTTGTGCATTGTTTTATCTCAGCGGAACCTATAAAAGGGCATCGAACACCTCCACAGGATGATAAACTCAAGAATACTTTGAATAAACATGATAAAGTTTTCATTGAGATTCCTCCTAGCATACCACCTCATCGAGGGTTTGAGCATACTATCGAGTTGGAAGCAAGAGCCAAGCCGGTCATAACCACACCATACTACCATCCAAAGAAATTCAAAGATGAGATCAAAAAACAATTCAAGAACTGCTAGAGAAAGGATGGATCTGTCCCAGTTCTAGCCCTTTCACGTCATTTGTGGTTTTGGTCAAAAAGAAGGATGGGACAATGCGCATGTGTGGACTACTGTTTGTTGAACAATAAAACAATAAAAAATAGATATCCCATTCCAAAGATAGATGAGTTGCATGCCACAATCTATTTTTTCAAAAATAGATCTTTGTTCTACATACCATCAGATCCGCATGAGGGAGGAAGACATAGAAAAGACAGCCTTCTGTTGCCACTACGGACATTACGAGTTTCTGGTCATGCTGTTCGGATTGAGAAATGTACCTGCTAGATTCCAATCATGCATGAATTGCATCTTCAACAAACAATTGCGTAAGTACTTATTGGTATTTTTCTAATGATCTTATTTATAGCAGGACATGGGAGGAGCACCTTAAGTATCTGGATGAAGTCCTAAAGATCATGGAGGAGCAATCTTTGTTTGCCAAGCGATCCAAATGTGAATTCGGCTTGACAAAAGTATTGTACATGGGGCATGTTGTCAGTAAATACGGAGTTCAAGTGCATCAGGAGAAGATTTAGGCTATCCTTGATTGGCCTCCCCCAAAATCATTCACAGATTTGCGAGGATTTTTTGGGCTATGCAAATATTACTGGAGGTTCGTCAAAGGATTCTCTCAGCTCAGCGCACCTCTGACGGAGATGACAAAGAAGGGGTCTTTCCAGTGGAACGAAAGGGCACAACTCACTTTCAATAAACTGAAAGAGGCAATGAGCACTTGTCCCGTACTTGCACTACCTGACTTCAGCCAACCATTCATTTTGGCGAGCGACGCGTCTGGAGAAGGCATTGGCGCAGTACTGATGCAGTATAGACACCCCATAGCTTATGAGAGCAGGAAGCTTACGTAGACAAAATGCTTCTATTCCATCTGTGACAAAGAGATGTTGGCCATCGTACATGCACTAACCAAATTTCGACAGTATCTAGTAGGTGCCAAGTTTGTCGTCTGCACGAATCACAATAGCTTGAGATATTTTTTGGAGCAACAAGATTTGAACAAGAGGCAGCAGAAATGGGTAAGAAAGGTTCAGGCCTTTGATTTTCATATTGAATATGTAAAAGGAAGAAACAATGTGGTTGCAGATGCTTTGTCCAAAAAGCCCGCCGTCTGCTTACTAACCCAAATTTCAACTGATTCAAAAGCACAGTTGTTGGTAGAATATTCCAAAAACACATTTGCCTGTGAGCTAATGGATGCCATCACCAAGGATGATAGGTACAGAGTAGTAGATAACATCATTTACTATAAGAGTTGGATATTCCTAGTGCCTGAATCTAAATTGAAGCAAAAAATCTTGAAGGAAGTACATGACTCACCCTTGGCAAGACATCTGGGCTTCCTCAAAACGTACAAAAGTCTACAAGAGAGGTTTTCATGGAAAGGATTAAAAGGGGATGTGTTGCAGTATGTAAGAGAGTGCGGTCTGCCAGCAGAACAAATCCAAACATACCCTACCTACCGAGTTACTGCAACTACTGCCAATTCCAGAACATAAGTGGGAAAGTATCTCGATGGATTTCATAACGGGGCTTCCCAAGGTGAACGGAAAGGATTGTATTTTCATGGTGGTCAATAGGTTGACAAAGTACGCACATTTTTTTGCCATCCCCTCAGAATTTTAGGCCACACAAGTTGTCGAGCTATTTTTTAGAAAAGTCTTTCGTCTGCATGTGTTACCCCGAAACATTATCAGTGATCGGGATAGGCGATTCATCAGCATCTTTTGGACAAAACTGTTTCGAATGGCAGGGACAGAATTGTCACCAAGTACTAGTTACCACCCGCTGACTGATGGACAAACAGAGATTGTGAACAAATGGCTCGAAGGTTACCTTCGAAACTATGTTTCAACACAACAACGTGCATGGGTCAAATAGATACATCTGGGGGAATATTGCTACAGTACCACGTACCAAATATCCATCGGAATGGCACCCTTCAAAGCACTGTATGGGTATGAACCCCTTTCCTTCATCGACACGGTTTTGGGTGACACTCGCACACCAAGGGTGAGGGACTGGCTTCAAGAGGGACAGGACATACTGAGATGCTTGAAGGAAAACTTACAGCAAGCACAAAATCAACAAAAGATGTATGTCGACAGACACAAACTGGAGAGGAGTTTTGAAGTAGGGGACTTGGTTTATCTCAGGCTCCAACCGTATCGACAATCCTCATTGAAGGAAAAGGGAAAAGAAAAACTGAAACCCCGATTCTATGGCCCCTATCGTGTAACTCGCCGCATTGGTGAAGTTGCTTATGAGCTGGAACTTCCGAAGGGTGGTTGTATTCATACTGTCTTCCATGTTTCTTGTCTGAAGAAAGCTGTAGGGCAAAACGTCACAGTTGCTACTGACCTCCCACCACTCAATGAAGAAGGCAAGCTCATATTGGAACCGGCCGAGATCATCGAAGTTCGTGAGAAGGCTTTGCGGAACCGTACTGTGAAGGAATATTTGGTGCATTGGAAACACTTGCTGTTGGACAAGGCGACATGGGAGGGTGAGCACATTCTCCAGCACCTGGCATTGCATTTGCTTGAGGACGAGAATTTTGGGACGGGAGGATTGTAATGTTCTTGTTATAAAATAAATTGTTTATCAAATTGTTATAACGGGCCGATTGATTTAATCTATCACGGACCCATTTTTATTTTGTTTCCATAATTTGTGTCGCCGTCGGCTATCTTTGTACACCCTCAGAAAGTTGTTTCCGACAAGTATTTAAGCACAGCATGTAGGTTATCTGTAGGCATGCTTTTGGATTATTTTTTATGTACTGCGAATTCCTATTGGAGTTCTGGATTGTTTGCCATTTCGGAAGTGAAAGATCTTCCCTATTTAGCTTGTGCGGTTTCGGTGGGATTCAACCCTCACCCTATTTCGTCTGTGTTTCTTGGCTCGATTCTGGCAAATATTGATATATCTATTGTGGAATGATTTGGTGGTTATCAATTGTTTAGCATATCTGGAACTATTTGTCTCATATTTGGATTATTGGAAATCATTGTGCACTACTGTCTCCACCAATTCCTCATACCACTCTCTACGATTGCCCTCTCCGTCGATCCTAACCGCACCATAAATCCTCCTGTTGGGCATCCGTATGGCCATCCAAACTGCTCTGTGGGCATTCCCTACCTACCATACGATCCTCCTCTGCCACCGTATGGACTTCCTTAACTATACTGTACAGTTGCCTTCAACCAGACCCTACGGATTCATCCCCTCACCGTATAGGCATTTTCCCACCGTATGGACTACTTGCCATACGACCACCTCTGTCTCAACCTTTACTACCGTACGGCCCCTTGCTGCGAATGTATACAGTGCCTCAATTATGACTGTATTGCATTCCACCGGTTTGTACTGCATCTCAACCTTCGGGTGTATATTCGGAAAAGGGGAACATTACGGAACTTGCCTTGCATAACTGAAATGGAGCATCACAAGGAGGAAGGGTGTGATGCCAAGGGGCACCCTTTGATTAAAGAGCTCCAACCCCTTACACTCGCACCTTTTTCATGGTGTATAAATGGACATCAAACTTGTTTCAAAGGGAGGAATAGGGGAGGATAGAGACAAGTCAATAAAACTCAGTGCATAACCGACTTATATAGTTTGACGATACTTATCATATAGAAGAAAAGATTACTACAATTACAGACCAAAATACATAGAGATATTCAATGCACAGATAAGGAGGATTATTCTTTTAATGTTTTTAAATTATTACAATTTCTTTTTGATTATTCAAAGAGCAACTCGTAATCGCCCAGGTCAGTAATAACAAAGTCGGAAGACAAAAAAAATGCAGCACACTAATCAGAATCAGATGATATGGATAGACATATCAAACTGGAAATACTGAAGAAAACCCAAAAACTTGCATGGGATATTCAAGTAGGAAAATTGGAGGAAGATATCGAGCCAGGAGAAGAACACATATATCGAACTGGTGGTAATAATGTATTCTAGACTCAACAAGAAGATTACATCTTACACAAGACATTATAGATGAACTGGGCATCAACAATATAGAGATCTCAGTTCCTTATCAGAGGAAGCAAACAAAGGATACCACCTATAGAAAATATAAATAGATATACTCTTGGATGTAATAATCATAATAATAGTGAGGCTTTCTCAATGTTTTAAATAAGGAATTGTAACCAGAAGTCTATTATATGTGACAATCACAGAATAAAATACACAACACTACCTACAATCAATGTTTACTGCATAGGTTAATTAAGAAACGCACACAGACAAAGAATACGAACATGAACAGCAACCAGCAGAACTCTTATTATTATTCGCATATGCCAAACAGTACATTATGCTTCCATGATATGATATGATAAGATGAATACAATGCTTCCCGAAGGGGTTATAAATACTTTCCGAAGAACCTTCCCGAAGGAGTCCATCGGCTAGATACATTATGCCCGCTACAAACTGTTTACCCAATAACAAGACTTTTACTGAAGGGACCCGTCGACCGAAGCACAATTTCTACTGACGACATCATCCCCCCCAAAAAGAAAAGTCGTCTCCTGACGACTAGCAAAATTAGGAGACAACCCACAATCAAGAAAAAGAAATACTAGAGAGAAGAAGGAGGTGTCCCAGAAGAGTGCTGTTGACGACGCAACTCATACACCCAGTCAGTTCGGATGCGCAGATCTGTCTGAATCTGTGAATTAACTTCTACGGCCTCCTTCAGTAGAAGCGCAGCATCCATAGCCTGCCTCTTGGCCAACTGTAACTCATGCTCTGCTGCATCTTTATCTCGGATAGCTGCGTCTTTCTCCTGTACTACTGCTGCCATATCCTTCAATAGTTTTGCCCGCTCTGTTGCCCATGCTGCCTGCTTGCTGGCCAAATCAGTGGCTAACTTTTCTCTTGCCTCTTTTTCAACCGCTAGAGATCTCTGAGCTGCAACACTATCTGCTGCCCTATCCGCCTCCATGCGCTGCCGCACATAGTAAACCTCTTTGTACAGTCCCATGATCTCATGTGCCAACTTCATCATTGGAGTGTCACTCGGTCCCAACTCTGGCTCAGTGGCCCAATCTGCCAATATCTCTGGTGTCTCAACTACTGGCCAACCTCTATCTACAAAACAATTTTGAAATTGCTTAGGACAAATCCCACGAATATACGCTCGAATCAAATGCCACTCCCTTTGCTGAGTGAGAGCTTGAATCACCACATCATGCCCCTTCTTCAATGCAGACTTCATAGTCCTGAGATAGTCCCTGCACCTATCCTCATCCGACTCGTAATCCTCCTTGGTGAAGTCCTCAAATGACCATTCGGGATCACTATTGTCCTCCTCATCAGCGGGAGCCATGCCCACATCCGGTGCCGCCTCCTCTGCTGTCGACGCAATCACAGCATGTGGCATTCCCTCGTCCTGAGACTGAGGCTCTGGTACAGGTGCTACTCCGGAATAGCTGGGGGACTGAATGGACGGGCCACGCCTGTCAAGGACGAGTTGGAACTGCTGCCTCAAAAAAACACTGGCTCTATCCATGACCTCTGGTTGTTCGGGCTGCGCTGGGTCCGTACACTCCTGTACTCCTCCGTCTGATACATTCTCTACTGGAAGTGCCTGAGCTTCTGCTGACTGTGCTACTGTAACAACTGCTGCTAGCTGACTTATGGTAGGTGCCACGGGTGCTGCTATCGGAAGTGCTTCAAGAGCTGAAGAAGTCTCTCGGTTGACGGGTGTGGTTAGATGGGCAAAGCCGACTGCGAATCCTGCCCCCGATCGGACAGGAGAAGGTCGTACCCCGTGTTGCCATGGTGCGGCTAGTGTGACTGCCTGGTGGGATCCTCCAGTCATCAATATCGGTCGCCGAGTCTGCCCAAATCCTAGAATGTGAGCCATGTGTAGACCTCGGGGTAACAACTCGGAAGTCATAGGAACTGTAGTATGCGGAAATAGCAAGGGGGTAGCCGTGACAATCTAAATTGCTTCATTATCCTCGCCCTCCCCTTCTTCTTCCTCCACACTATCCTACTCAGAAGATGTCTTCTGTCGGCCGCTGTCAGCATCATCTGCCATGTCCATCCGGGGCCTCTTTTGACCTGCTGAACCCTTCTGCCCAGAGATTGTGTCCAAGTGTTTCCATTGCATGATAGGAGGTTCTCCTGGAGCCAGTCGTCCAGAATGAGCCTCTGTCTCCCCCGTTGGAATCAACCGTGCTACAGCATCTAGGAATAGACCAATGGCGTAATGGGGCATATAGAAGGTCTTGTGCTGGAGAGTCATGAATTCATGCATTCGTTCAGCCAGCACAGACGCCCAATCATACACTTTCCCAGTCATTATGCCGTTCATCATGGACACTTGCGGAAATGTGATATCCGATGCCCTAGAGGATCCCGTGAGCCTGCTTTTGACCAAGTCCATTAGACATCGCCATGGCCCTTCCAGAATGTCGATTTTCTTTAAACCCCTTCCCTTTGATGTCTCGGCTAATGCCGCCTGTTCTGCTTCAGTAAAATCTGCACATACTAATTTAATTAAAAATAGTTTTTCATCCTTTGGAATTTTCTTCGGCTGAATCTTTCTGCCCTGCTGCCCTGGAATGCCAAAAACTCGTGTGAAATCTGTTGCTTTGAATGATACCACTAAGTTCCGTCCTAGATACTGAAATGTGCTCCTGCGAGAAGCTCTGCCATATGTCTCAATCATGGTACGCAGATACTCTTCATAATCTCGAATGCAAAAAACCGGCATCTGAATGGCCCATTCAACCTGCGCTCTTCTGATGCTTGCTTTGACTGGATGGTCATCAGGGGTTTCTTGCCACCATTTCCGGCAATCCATTCCATTTAATCCCTCAAATTGTATAGTCTGTGGTGTGACTTCAGCTGCTGCAGGTGCTACAGTCTTACGCTTCTCCTTGCTGCTGCTCGAGCCTTCATTCAAATTACCTGTACCTGCCATGCTCCTGCCTTCCACAAGTTTGGACTGTGCTAATTGTTTTTTCCATTGCCGTTTACCTGCAGACTCCATCAATTATATTTATCTTTTCCTAACGGTCTTCCAAATCCGTACGGTGATTAAATTGAGAAATCCGTACAGCAGCAAGAGCACAAGTCTATAGAGTGGTTGCCCCAAAAAGTCTGTACGGTAGGTTCTGGGAATGGTGTGGTTACCGTACGGTCATGCCATGAGAACAATTTGGAATCCGTACGTTACCACTTACAAGTTGTACATTCTACTGTAAATACCTGCCACCATGGAAAGAGCAAGAAAACCTTGCGGAGATTTCAACTCAAGATGATCAGTGAATGCTATTGTCCTCCTCTGTTGCACTGCAGGATCCGTACAAGCTCAATGTCGAAGAGGGCTCATCAATTTTATCTGCGACTCTGTCTTTGGTACCCCCACAAGGCCTATAAATTATAAAGCCGTGTCTTCAAACCCGTACTTCACATTTTCAGACCGTACCACCCATTACTTTATTTGGAAAGTTGTACATTGCAAACTGTACTACACATTACTTATCTGGGAAGCTGTACATTGCAAACCGTACTACACATTACTTATCTGGAAAGCTGTACATTGCAAACTGTACTACACATTACTTATCTGGAAAGCCGAACACCATCTTGCAGACATTGAAAACCGTACGTTATTCCTCCTTTACTGTGAAATCCGTATGGTGGTGCTCCTTGTTTCATATACTAAATACCGTACAGTGCCCTTTACTGTGAAATCCGTACGATATTAAAAAAAACGTACTCTGGCAATGAATTCCATACGGTATCAATGAAATCCGTACTTTAACAATGGAAACCGTATGGTAGCAATAAAATCCACACTTTAACAATGAAAACCCGTACGATACTATCAAATCCGTACCTAACCAATGGAAAACCGTACGGTACTAATGAAATCCGCACCTTGACAATGAAAAACCGTACGGTACTATGAAATTCGTACCTTGACAATGAAAATAAAGCAGTCAATTTTCCATTTGACCGTCGTCACCGTCGGTCTGCAATGACGGAGGGGTCTCCCGAAGGCCATTTCTTGATGCAGAAGTCTTCCGCTCATGATATATCTTCAACTTCAACCCATTCACCGCCTGAGGCACTTCGTGTCCATCCAAAGTCCATAATTTGATTGCTCCATTGTCCCCTACTTCCTGAATCTGATACGGCCCGACCCACTTAACCTTGAACTTACCCGATTTGATCTCATTCCGGCTGTTGTACTTTAATACCCACTGTTCGGGCTGAAACCTGTTTAGCTTCAGGTGCTTATCATGCCATGCCTTCCGCCTATTCTGCATTACTTCAGTTGCCCACTATTCTAATAATTGCCTCTCCTCTAACCTGTTCAGTTTATATAGCCGCTCCCTTAAGCTTTCCATGTCTCCCAACTTGTTTTCTAGTGCTATCCGCAAGCTTGGTATCATAAATTCCGCTGCTATTACGGTCTCCTGTCCAAACATCAGTTGAAACGGCGTGTGTCCTGTTGTGACTTTGTATGCTGTGCGGTAAGGCCACAGAGCAGAAGGTAATTTCTCCTCCCAATCCTCCCCTTCGACGATGCAAGATTTGTATATAATTGATATCAGGATTTTGTTGGTAGCTTTGGCCTGTCCGTTTGCCCTTGGGTAGTACGGACTTGACAGCGAATGGTAAATTTTGAACTCCGTGGTGAGCAGTCGGATCACATGGTTTACAAAATGTCCTCCTCTATCGATTGTTAATTGTAATGGAATGCCGTACCTAGTAATAATTTGCTCATAGATAAACTGTGCTGTACTTACCGCTGAGTTGTCTGGTAGTGCACGCGCCTCCACCCATTTAGTCAAGTACTCCGTGGCAACCACAATGTAACGACACCTTTTGGTTTGGCTCTTCTTCAGGGGTCCTATGAAATCCCAACCCCATCGTTCAAAAAGCTCCTGAGCATGAGAAGGATTCAGAGGCATGAAATCTCTTTTCAAGGGTTTTCCAACTCACTGACATGTATCGCATGCAACAACCAATTCCCTGGCGTCATTGTATACTGTTGGCCACCATAATCCTGCTAGAAGTATTTTCCGTGCAGTTGTGTCCGGCCCCATGTGTCCTCCTTCCGGTCCTTCGTGCGCTTCCTTCAGTACCCGTGGAATTTCTTCCTTTAGGATACAACGCCGCAGGATCTGATCGGGTCCCATTTTATACAACAATCCATTAATCAGCTGGAATGTTCCACTCCGTATCACCAACTTCCCTTTTTCATTCGGTGGCATGGTATTTGGGAATTCATCATTTACACCGTCTGCCGGTTCTCCTGTTCTGATACGTGATAAATGATGTGCGCTTACATGTTTCTTTCCTGGCCGTACAATAATCTTGAAAGTAAACTCTTGCAACAGGAGTAACCATTGGCTGATTCTTCCTTGAATGACTGGTTTGTTGATCATATACAACAGGGCCTGATGATTAACATAGAACACAAATGGAGTGGCCAACAAGTAATGTCGGAATTTTTGCACAGCATAGACCATCCCCAATGCTTCCTGTTCAGTTGTACTATAATTTTGTTCAGCTTTTGATAGCAAACGACTAGCGAAGTAGATCGGATGATCCAACCCATGGCTTCCCGTCTGTGCGAGAGTTGCTCCGATCGCATAGTTTGATGCATCCACATGGACATGAAACTCCTTCTTCGAATCCGGGTATGCCAAAATAGGTGCTGTAGCCAGTCGTGCCTTGAGTCCTTCGAATGCTTCATCCTGTTCCTTGTCCCATCGGAACGATTATGTCTTGGAAGTTAACCTATCCAACGGATATGCTATCTTGGCAAAATTCTTGATAAAACGCCTGTAATACCCTATATGCCCAAGGAAAGATTTTACCTCTGTCACATTAGTGGACGGCTGCATCTCCAATATGACCCGCACTTTGTCCGGATCTGTCTTTAGTCCTTCCTTACAGACTATGTGTCCGAGCAATCTTCCATGTGGAACCATAAATCTGCACTTCTTCGGGTTCAGGGCCAAACGCGCACAGCGGCACCTTTCCATACACTCACCTAAGGCGGCCAGATGTTTGTCCTCCGTACTGAACACTGACCAATCATCCAAAAATGCCTTGAAGTTTTCGACGGACATCTTGTCAAAGATGTGTAGTATGATCTGCTGAAATGTCGCAGGCGCATTGCACAAACCGAACGGCATCCGATTATAGGCATAGACCCCATCTTCTATGACAAATGTCGTCTTCAGTTTATCCTCCTCTGCGATTGAGATCTGATTGTAACCGGAAAAACCATCCATAAATGAGTAGATCTCATGTCCCGCCACCTCCTCGAGGATGGTATCCGTGAATGGGATCGGGAACGGATCCTTGATGGTGGCTGCATTCAAGCATCGAAAATCAACACATATTCGGATTTGAATGGAGTCCTTCTTCAGGGAGATCATGATCGGAGATACCCATTCACTGGTCTGTACCTTGAAAATAATTCCGGCTTCTAGCATCCGATTGATTTCTTCCGTGACCCGAGCCGCATAATTTTTGTTCATTCTGTAGGGCCTTTTCCGTACGAGTATTGCTCCTTCGATCAATGGAATGCGGTGCACACACAGTTCCGGTGGTACGCCCTTCAGGTCCTTGTACGTCCATGCAAAGACATCCTTATATTTTAAAAATATCTTGAATGCTGCTGCCTTTAATACTGGGTCCCAATTGTCCCCTACCAGTATGTTCCGTGGTTCTGCTTCGTCTCCCAAATTCATGGTCTGCAACGCGACTTCATTGTATTTGATGGGTTCTTCTTTAGTGAACTGATGTGCCAGGGTTACATCGAGTGACGCATCCCCTTCCGTTATTTCAGTGAACTCCTTTGGAAATGCATCGGTATTGTTTTCTTCTATTGTCAGTACGTTGCAGGTTGGAAACAATTCATAATCCTCTATCTGCCAATGGTACAGACCATTTACTGAATCCAAATCGTCATCTCCTTCCAGTCGTAAAACTCCCTCCTGATCCAGTTCCATAATTTGCCCCTTTTCATCCTCTTCTCCCTCAGAATTTGACGAGAGGGCTTCGTCCCCGACCATCTGAGTGTGCAGATCAATGACATACTTCCGGCCTTTGCTTTCGAGTGATAAAGTATTTTTCTTCCAATCGTGCTTTGCTTTTGCTTGTATCAGCTACCCCCAACCCAAAATAGCATCATACCCCTTCCGCCTCAGAGGAATCACAACAAAGTCCAACAGGAATGGTTGTGTTCCGATTGTCACTGGTTGCGCTGTGAGTATTCCCAATGGCTTGATTCCATGTTGATCGGCCGTTAGCAGCTGGAAGGTAGGTGGCCATAATGTCAGCCGTCCCAACTTTTTCCAAGTATCCTCTGGTAGCACATTGACACCGGATCCTTCGTCGACGATCGTGTCCGTTAGCACAATCCCGAGAATGCCCATTTCAACAACCGTCGGATAGTATCCAGAGGAAAGAGCTAACAACATTGGATCTTCGGCATTTGTACCCCCCTGTTTGTCATTGTCTTGCTCTACGGGTTGCTTAGCACTTGGGACTATATTTGTGAGGGCCGTACGGAGTTGAGGCATCGTGAGCAACAGATCATTTATCCTGACGGGTATCTCAGCTTGCAATATTTGCCGTACAATGTTCTGTTCTGCACAGTTCCGGACGGAAGTACTCGGCATGTCCTTCAGGTGTGTTGTTTCTGCCTGTGTTACTTTCTGGATCTCTGCCCTTGCTTCCTCCAGTCTCTTCTTTTCTTCCGCTAGGTCAGGGTATAACTTCGCCTAATTCCGAGTGATTGCCAGAACTTCTTCCTCGTCTGTCCCTACGGTAATCAAGTTTACTCCGGACTTTGGGCACTTAGTATCATCATGATCTCCAGGTCCACACCATCGGCATAGCAACTTCGGTGTGTTCATCGTTGTGCACTCGCGGGCGAAGTGACCCCACAGATTGCATGCGCGGCATTGAACAATTGGCCGACCATTCGCATCGTACTGAATTTGACTCCTTCCTTCATTGTTGTTGTTGCCACCATTGTTGTTATTGCTGTTGTTGTTTGGACCGCGCCGGTTGTTTCTGTATCCGCCTAACGTGGCACCTTCTGTACTGGTGTTCCCGTTCCCTCCTGACGGGGATGCCTCCTGTGACAGGAACACTTGCTGTGGTGTCCTTGTTTTTAAATTGAAAGGGCATTCCTTTACTGAGTGTCCGAAGATCTGGCAAATTCCACAAAATTGCTCTTTCGGGTAGGGTCCCTTCGTATGGCCTTCTTTCTTTCACTCTGTGCACCATAGATCATTACCCTTAGTCTCCTTGTTCATGTTTTTGAATTCCTTCATCATCCGCATCATGTCCTTCTGGAGAGCACGGACTTTCTTGCTGCTTCCCTCGTCATCGTCGCTGCTATCTTCTCCTGAAGGCTCATCGTCATCTGAATCTGATGAGCTGGTCTTCTTCTTTTTCTTTGTCTTCTGGTCACTTTCGAGGTTCATTGCCCGGTTGTACGCTTCAATGTATGTCGATGGCGGCACGATCTTCATCTTTCTCCGCAGCTTCGGGGGAAGGCCTTCAACTAGAGCCCATCTGCCGGTTTATTCTCCATTTTACTAATTAAGTCCTTCAACCTCCTGGCAAAGACCCGTATAGTTTCATTCTTCTTTTGCTTGCTATTGAATATCTCTGCGACAATTTCATTATCATCACACAAAAGTTGAAATTTTGCGATGAACTCCTTCTTAATGTTATCCCAACTATTTAATTTCTGTGGATCAGCATCAGTAAACCAATCAATGGCAACGCCCTGTAGGGTAGCGGGAAATTGTCAGATCCATTCGTTTGTATCTGTTATGCCATTTGCCCTCCAGATCGTTTCACATGTTTTACAATGTCGAATGGGATCAGCTGCTTCATCACCATCAAATTTAGGCAATTTTTCCTTCGGACCTGCCATTATCACTGTATGTCGAGGGTTTTGTTGTGTACCTGCGTTGTTTTGTACTCCCGTGCTGTTTTGAACACCCGCGCTGTTCTGCACACCCGCGCTGTTTTCTGCTTCCGCGCTGTTTTCTGCTTCCACATTGTTTTCAACACCCGCGCTGTTTGGTGAAGAGGGTTCGTCAACCGAAGCCGTTTGTTCCGGAAGTATATCTCAGACGAAGAGGTCACTCCACGCTCGTGCTTCGTCGGCACTCCAAGCTGTGCGAGTCGATCTCCTTCCGTCAAGATTTTCTTCCCGTGGCGTATGCAAGTTCAGAAACTCCTCCCTCGCTTCTTCCACCAACTCAAGCCGTTGTCGAGTCTCCTTCAACAATCCTTCGGCACTCTTGTTCCCGTCGGCAATCTTCTGGAATCTCCTTCGGCGCTCTGTCTGCTGAGCCAAAATTAAATTTTCCTACGCAACGCATATGTCATCTTTTTCCTTCAGCTTATTCTTATCTTTGTTCAACTAATTCGGCATTTAATTCATATCCGCCTGCCTGCGTACCAGGTCCATCGGGCAACGGCGCCAAATGTTTACTGCATAGGTTAATTAAGAAACGCACACAAACAAAGAATACGAACATGAACAGCAACTAGCAGAACTCTTATTATTATTCGCATTATGCCAAACAGTACATTATGCTTCCATGATATGATATGATAAGATGAATACAATGCTTCCCGAAGGGGTTATAAATACTTTTTGAAGAACCTTCCCGAAGGAGTCCGTCAGCCAGATACATTATGCCCGCTACAAACTGTTCACCCGAAAACAAGACTTTTACCGAAGGGACCCTTCGGCCGATGCACAATTTCTACAGACGACAATCAAAGCATAGACAGAGGTGATATTTGGTTGCTCATCACCATATCCCATCATTGACACATCCTTTCACTTCTTTCCATCTGTATTTGGATTATTTAGTGGAACTACAGAACACAACACAAACAATAGGTAGCATGTCACAGCAAGCGATGAAGAACTTCAGAATGGCTACTCTACAATGTCAACATTTGAATCGTGTAATTAACCGTCACTTGCACCAACAAAAGTAGATTAGAACATACTTATATTACACATTGCTATGATAAGTGTACTTCCCTGAATTCATATAAGACCATCAATATATAACTGCTCACACACATATATATCTATATATATATATTCCCAGTACAAAGGATACAATATATACATTAAATCAATGCTTGATTATGCCACTAAATCTGGGTAAATTTTCTATCAATTAAGATTGACATAAATTAGACCAAACCATGTTACAAAGGCAATTGGGGCAAAGTCAATCTTGTTGACTAAAGACAAATTCCATCACATACCATCATCAACTAAGATTAAAAATTGTTGTTGGGAAAAAAATCCCTTACAAGTATCTTCAATGATATTGACACGCTCGTTTGTGATAAATTGAAGAGCAATGTACGAGTTATAGGAAGAAAGGAGATGCTTGCAATTGGATTTACAAGAGTTCAATTTGGAAAAGGGACATTACAATGGTATAAGAGCCTGATCTTACCATCCTTCAAGGTGAAACTTGAATAATGATCAACTTAGAAGAACAAAAAGTTATCAAAAGTGAAGTATAAGAAAACTTGTATCATACTTTCAAGAAAGATTCTAGATACTTTATGGCAGCACATGATTAAATTATACAAGAGATTACTGAAGAATAATGGGTAAACTTGTAAAAGATTTGTGGAAGTGTAATGATCCCGACGACTTCACCTTAGCAAACTGGAGGCTCCTGAATAGCCGTACGCATGTGCAAAGAGTGCAAGAGGTATGGCTGAGTTGGAGATTTGAAACAGGGTCGTACAGCTGAATAATTGTTGGTCATATGTTCAAGACAGAGCTCCGTACGAGGTGCCAAGGAGGTGGCCGTACACAGGACTAGACTGTCCGGATGGATGCTAGAGGGCAGTACACAATAATTTGGAATGCCGTACGTTGTGCAAGGAACACCGTATGGCTAAATTAGAGCAAACCGTATGATGGATTAGAGATGGCCGTATAGTGTCTGCAGCAAGGCTGTACAGTGATGCAACTGACGTGTCTCAGTAAAAAATGATGGGTATGTCGAGGTGTATGGAAGAGGTAAGCTGTGAGGAAGGATAGTCTGGAGAAAGAGGGGAATAGGGACCCGAATCCAATACAGAATGCAATCGTGGTTCATACACAGAACACCATAGAACTTGATGTAATCCACAATAACAGAGACTTAGATGCGAATAATAATTACCAAAGATACTCCAACTTGCCAGATCCGATCCCACTAATACATGCAACAATGGAATAGGGTGAGGGTTGAATCCCACCGAAACCGCACAAGCCAAATAGGGAAGATCTTTCACTTCCGAAATGGCAAACAATTTCGAACTCCAACAGGAATCCGCAGTACAGAGAAATATAATCCAAAGCATACCCATAGACTTCCTACAAGCCATGCTTAAATACCCATCGGGAGAACCTTTCTGAGGGTGTACAAAGATAGCTGACGACGACACAAACTATGAAAACAAAATAAAAATGGGTCTGAGATAAAATAAATCAATCAGCTTGTTACAAAAATTAATTAATTATTTGTTTTATAACCGGAACATTATAGTCCTCCCGTCCCAAAATTTGCTTGTCCTCAAGCAAGTGCAATGCCGAGTGCTGCAAGATGTGTTCGCCTTCCCACGTTGTGTCGTCCAACGGTAGGTTTTGCTAGCGTCCCAAATATTCCTTCATAGTGCGGTTCCGTAGGGTCTTTTCACATACTTCAAGGATCTCAGCAGGTTCCAAAATGAGTTTTCCTTCTTCGTTGAGTGGCGGAAGGTCGGTAGCAACTGTGACGTTTTGCCCTATGGCTTTCTTCAAACACAAAACATGGAAGACACTATGAATGCTATTCCCTTTAATGAAGACTATCGATATGGTTGGAGTTGGAGATAGACCAGATCCCCGACTTCAAAACTCCTCTCTATCCTATGTCTTTCGACATACACCTTCTGTTGCTTTTGTGCCTGCTATAGGTTTTCTTTCAAACTCCTCAGTATGTCCTGCCCCTCCTCAAGCCAGTCCCTCGCCCTTGGAGCACGACTGTCACCCAAAACTGTGTCGATGAAGGAGAGGGGTTTGTACCCGTACAGAGCTTTGAATGGCGCCATCCCGATAGACATGTGATACGTAGTATTGTAGCAATACTCTCCCAAATGGATCCATTTAACCCACACTCGTTGTGCCGAGACATAGTTCCGAAGGTACCCTTCGAGCCACTTGCTAACAATCTCAATTTGACCGTCCCTCTATGGGTGGTAACTTGTGCTTGGTGATAATTTTGTCTAGAAGATACTGACGAATCGTCCATCCCAATCACTAATGATGTTTCGGGGTAACCCGTGCAGATGAAAGACTTCTCTGAAAAACAGATCGGCAACTTGTGTAGCCTGAAGGTCCGAGGGAATGGCGCAGAAATGTACATACTTTGTCAATTTGTCAACCACCACGAAGATACAATCTTTTCCGTTCACCTTGGGAAGACCTTTTATGAAGTCCATTGATATACTTTCCCACTTATGTTCGGTAATTGACAAAGGTTGTAGCAGCCCGGCAGGCAGAGTGTGTTCGGACTTGTTCTATTGGCAGACCGCACATTCTCTTACATGCTGCAACACGTCCCCTTTTAGTCCCTTCCATGAAAACCTCTCTCAAAGACTTCTATAAGTTTTAAGGAAACCAGGGTGTCCAGCCAGAGGTGAGTCGTGTACTTCCTTCAAGATCTTTTGGTTCAGTTTGGATTCTGGCACTAGGTATATCTAGTTCTTATAGAAGATGATATCATCCACCACTTCGTGGCCATCCATTATTTCACAGGCAAATGTATTCTTGGAATATTCCACTAACAGTTGTGCCTTCCAGTCAGCTGAAATCTGTTCTAGTGAGTAGATGGTGGGTTTTCTGGACAAGGCATTTGCAACAACATTGTTCTTCCCTTTTACATATTCAATGTTGAAATCAAAAGACTGAACTTTGCTTACCCATTTTTGTTGTTGTTCATTCAAGTCCCGCTGCTCCAAGAAATATCTCAAACTGTTGTGATCCGTACGGACAACGAACTTGGCACCTACCAGATACTGTCGGAACTTGGTTAGTGCATGTACGATGGCCAACATTTCTTTGTCGTAGATGGAATATAGGCATTCTGCTGGTGTAAGCTTCCTGCTCTCATAGGCGATGGGATGTCTATCTTGCATCAGAACCGCTCCAATGCCTTCCCCAAACACATCGCACTCCAAAATGAACGATTGGACGAAATCAGGCAATGCAAGTACGGGACAAGTACTTATGGCCTTTTTCTGCTTATTAAAGGTGAGTTGTGCCTCTTCGCTCCACTGGAATGACCCTTTCTTCGTTAGATCCGTTAAAGGTGCACTGAGCTACGAGAATCCTTTAAGAAACCTCCTGTAGTAACTGCACAGTCTAAAGAATCCTCGCAAGTCCGTGAGTGATTTTGGGGGAGGCCAATTGAGGATAGCCTGAATCTTCTCCCAATGCACTTGAACCTCGTATTTACTGACAACATGCCCCAAGTACAATATCTCTGTTATACCAAACTCACATTTGGACTGCTTGGCGAACAAGGACTATTCCTCCATGATACTCAGAACTTCATTTACATGCTTCAAATGCTCCTCCCATGTCCTGCTATAAATAAGATCATCAAAAAATACCAATAGATACTTACGCAATTGTTTGTTGAAGATGCGGTTCATGCATGATTGAAATGTGGCAGGTGCGTTCGTCAATCCGAAAGGCATGACCACAAACTCATAATGTCCATAGTGGTAGCGGAAAGCCGTTTTCTCCACATCTACTTCTCTCATTCGGATCTGATGGTATCCAGAACGGAGATCTATTTTTGAAAAATAGACCGCTCCATGCAATTCATCCAACAGCTCATCTATCCTTGGGACGGGATACCTCTTCTTTATTGTTTTCATGTTCAACGCACGGTAGTCCACACACATGCGCATCGTCCCGTCCTTTTTGACCAACACTACAGATGATGCAAATGGGCTAGAACTGGGATGGATCCATTCGTTCTCTAGCAACTCCTGAATAGTCCTTTCGATCTCATCTTCGAATTTCTTGGGGTGGCGGAAAGGTGTGGTTATGATTGGCTTTGCCCTTGATTCCAAGTCGATAGTGTTTTCAAACCCTCAGTGTGGTGGTATGCCAGGAGGAATATCCATAAAAAGTTTTTCATATCTACTTAAAATATCTTGGAGCTCATCATCCTGTGGAGGTGTTCTCTGCCCTTTTATAGGTTTCGCCGAGATGAAATAATGCGCAGCCCACACAATGTTTTCGTGCAACTCCCTCCAGGTGCAACGTGGCAAATTTGATTGCTTCTTCTAGCATAAGATTCAGCTGGAAGTAGGTATCGGCTTTCATCACCCACGCTTGTGATGATATAGAACCCAATCCGTCAAATGGAGACAGATCTAAGTTGCAAATTCGTAGCCTATGCCCCGTCGTTTCCAGGCACGAAACGTACTGGAAACAGAAACCACTGAAATACGGGTGTGATCCGCATATGATCCGTTTTTTGTTTTGCTGAAACGTTTTTATTATTTTCTCACAGAATCTCGTCGAATCCAACTTGTATGGGAAATTTCTAAAACGAATCTTAGTGAAAAGCAACATTTTCTGAAAGTTTCTTTCGATTGCCTGATTCTGGGAATGTTTTTCCCATTTTTTTAGCTGTAAAAAAACGGAAACCTCTAAGAATAAATATTATACGGATGGATACATGTTAGACACACAACATTGCAGGTCGGTTTCGATTTTTGCAGGGGCTTTCATTGCAGTCTCAATCTGTGCAGATCGACTCGCAAGTGATAGCAGAGAGTAGACACGGGACACAGCAGCCATGCGGGAACATTTCTTCCTCCGTGCGGGAACATTTCTTCCTCCATGAAAAATTATTTTTCCCTCCCGCAGATTACGATAAAGTTTTTGTAATGTCACTTAGTAATTAAAAATTTAGATTATTCAATGTTTACATTAAAGTTGTATAGCTTTTTATCAAATATATAAAATAGATTTATTTTATTTAAAGTTGTATAATTTTTTATAAAATGGCATATAAAATAGATTTATTTTATTTTTGTTTTTTAATTTTGAAGTGTACAAATTTAAAACTTTTATTAAATATTTACTCTATATTTAATATTTATTTTTATTTTTAATTTAAAAGTGTACAAAGTTCAAACTTTTATTTAATATTTATTGTATAATTAATAGTTTTATGGTTGGTAAGAGGTATAAATGTATTTTAAAATTCTTCTCTTCACATAGGAAAATTTAAGTTAATCAAATTAAATTTTATTAAATTAATAAAAATGTTGTGAAATTAATTGATATTCATATATTATAATTTAACAATATCAAATTTATAATATATAGTAATAGGAAAATAAATTAATTCTGATATTGAGTTAAAAACTTAAAAAATGTAATTTAAATTAATATTCTGTATATTAATGTATTAATTAAATAATGGAAATATTAAATAATCAATAATAGAAGTTTTAAGTATTAAATAAATAATAATATAAAATTGTTATTAAAATATAAGTTATAAATTTATTATTATAATTATATTAATTCATTGGCTTTATAGTTGATCAATTTTTTCCTCTTTATTATTTAATAATTGGATTTTAATTTTGTTGTTAACAGGATAATGACAACTAATGTTAGCTCTCAATCTCCCACCTTGAAGACCGATCCAAGTTCACCTTTGTGGAAATATATCCAAATGATAGAACAAGTTAAAGGGGGTGGAACGTTCGTTTGGATATGCAATTTTTGTAATATGAGGTACAAAAGTTCATATAGTCATGTGAAAGCCCATCTTTGTGCAATTCCCCAATAGGTTATCAAAGCATGTCCAAGAGAGGATGGCAATGGATTACCGCCTCAACAAATAGCAGGCTATATTAGAGAGCAAGAGGAAGCAGATGCAAGAGTTTCTCGTGGCACAAAGCATCTTTTAAAGAAAGGGAAGAGATCAAGTAAGCCTCCTCCATCTCATAATGACTTTCCTGATGTTGTAGTAGAGAGCCACCCATTTCTAGGTAGAACTAAAGAACCTATTAATGTGAAGAGAAGCAAGGGGCCATTAGAGAGTGCGATTAAGAATGATGCTAGGGAGATTGCAGATCAAAGTGTTGCAAGATGTTTATATGCAAATGGTTTGTCATTTAATGTTGTGAGATCACCATATTGGCAAGATATGTTGAGAAAAGTAAATGAGGCTCCAAAAGGGTACATGGGGCTACAATATGAGAAGGTGCGTAGCACATTACTAGCAAGGGAGGTAAAAAGCATAGACACTGCATTGGCTCCAATTAGAAATTCATGGAAACAAACAGGGGTGTCAATTATTTCTGATGGGTGGAAGGATGCCAAAAATCGTCCATTAATCAACGTGATTGCAGTGTGCCCCAAAGGGGCAATGTTTCTTAAAGCTATGGATTGTGAAGGACAGGTGAAGGATGGACAATTTATTGCTAACATCCTTATACAATGCATTCAGGATGTGGGCCCTCAAAACGTTGTCCAAGTAATAACAAAAAATGCAGAGAATTGTAAAGTTGCAAGCATGTTGATTGAGACACGGTTTGAGCATATATTTTGGACCCCTTGTGCAATGCACTCTCTCAATCTTATGCTACAAAAGTTGCGTAGGAAAATAAATTGGATCAAAGATATCTATGCAGAAGCTGAAGAGATCCAAATGTTCATCACAAACCATCACATGTCACAAGCCATTTTTAGATCTTTTCCGCAATTGGAGTTGCTAAAGGTAATTGAAATACTTTTAAGTTTACTTCTTAACTTTTGAATTTTGTATTTCACTTTAATAATTATGAGTTCAATTTTTAAACTTAGCACATCTTTAGTTTATATTTCAAGTTTTATTTTTTGATTTTTTAATAGGTTGCTGAGACTCGATTTGCATCCAACACAATTGTGTTTAGGAGACTTGTGAAGGTGCGAGAGCCACTTGCTAGTATGGTTATTAGTCAAAGCTGGTCACTATGAAGGCAATCCAACACTGAAAGGGCTACAAATGTAAAACGAATGATATTGGATGACACTTGGTGGGAACGAGTGGAATATCTTCTTAGTTTCACTGAGCCTATCATTAGTATGATCCGTTATACCGACACAGATCATCCATGTTTGGGAGAGGTATATGATGGAATTGATTCAATGCTTGAGAAAATGAAGCATGTCATCAATGAAAAGGAGCAAGATCCTGAAGAAACATTCTTCAAAGAGGTGCAAACAATTTGTGTTGAGCAGTGGAATAAAATGACCACCCCACTCCATCTTCTTGCATTTGCATTTACTCCCAAATTTTATAGTGATGAAATTCTTGCTATGCCATCAAGGGTACCACCATATAGAGATGCAGAAGTAAGTGAAGGGTGTAGGAAAGCACTTGCAAAACTCTTCCTTGATCGTGAAATGGAGAATATAGTTACAAGTGAGTTTGCTGCTTTTGTAGCTTCCAATGATCAAAGTGCTTCTGCTCTCTGTGACAAGTATGAAAAGGATGCTCATGCTTGGTGGTACCTTAATGGTCATACATCACCGCACCTCCAAACTCTTGCAATCAAACTTTTATCACAAGTAAGTTTTTTCATTTCTATTGCACTCTCTAACTTTATATTATTTACGATTTGTAAAAATAACAAATATTCTTAACTTTAAAATTTGAATGACATTTTTTATGCCCCACTTTGTCTCAATAGGTTGCTAGTTCCTCCTCATCTGAGCGAAATTGGAGTACATACTCCTTTGTTCACTCAGTGAAATGCAAACGATTGGCTTCAAGTAAGGCAGAAGAGCTGGTTTATGTGCATTCCAACTTGTGCCTTCTTACTCATGAAAATGAGTACAAGGAAGGGGGCATAAAGTTTTGGGATGTAGATCCAGAGCGAAATGATTTGGATTTTTCAACTGGTGCACAATCTTTACTGGATGTGCAATCGGGTAGCCACCATCCTCCTAGTGCAAGTAATAGTGGGGTTGCATCTGATTCTAATCTACTTGCATCATCTAATGTCATTGTCACTAATGATGTTGATGTTAATGTTGATGAGCTTATATGATGCGGCATCATATATCATTGAAACGTAATTAGTAATTATTAAGCGTGTTCTTTTAATGTTGAACCAATGAACAATGAGTTGAATAAGTTGTCATAAAACTCATGTTATGACATATTTTGAATTTTTAGGATTAATGGCAGTATTGAGTATGTTTAGCATGTATGATCTGTTCTATTATGATGTTGATGATCTTATATGATGCCTATATCATTGATATGTACTTAGTAATTATTAACTGGGCTATTTTAATGTTGAACCAATGAATGCATTGAAATTTTGAATAATCTGTCATAAAATTCATGTTTTGAAATATTTTGAATTTTTAATATTAATGGCAGTTTTGAGTTTGTTTACCATGTATAATATGTGGTATTTTGAATTTTGATCTTGCTTTTACTTTTAAGCCTGCAAATATTTATATAGTTATAATTTTTATGTTTTTCTTTATGGTCATACCCAAACGTAACCAAACTGCCCCCAAAAAATTGCCGTACCAGCATATCGTATCAACGTCCCCGTACCCGTACTGGCAACTTAGAGATAGATTCACCTGACTCAACTTTCTCTTGAGATCATTGTTAAAGTATCCTCCTTTGTTTTCGCCTCCCGAATATCTCATTCTCAGATCTGTGTAATCTTTGTAGGAAATGTCTTCTTCAAGGTTTGCATTCTTCCAGTCTTCTCTCATCTCTTCGAAAGTTGGATGTCTCTCTCTGTGATGTGCCTCCGTCCATGGTGGGAAAGTTGGCATGGAAGGTCGAGAGCGTGCTGGCTAAGGATGTGATTTACCTGTCACCGAGTTCGCACTGTGACCATTTTGTTCTCCAGATATTTTGTTCTCCTTGAGAGTTTCTTCCATGAGTCACTGCATATCAATGATCTGTGCCTGATTCTTGACAAGTTCCCTCAGAACAGCCACAAGTTCGATAGTGGTTGGTTCCCATTCATTCGCCATTTGACCAACTGAATGTGTCCTTTTTCGGCTACACGCTCTCATTCATTGTCCACAAGCTAGCAAGAACGAAGCGCTCTGATACCACTATAATGATCTTAATGACTTCACCTTAGCAAATTGGAGGCTCTTGAATAGCCGTACGGATGTGCAAAGAGTGCAAGAGGTACGGCTGAGTTGGAGAAGTGAAACAGGGCTGTACGGCTGAATAATTGATGGCCATATGTTCAAGACAGAGCTCCATACAGGGTGCCAAGGAGGTGGCCGTACACAGGACTAGATAGTCCGTACGGATGCTAGAGGGCAGTACACTATAATTTGGAATGTCATACGTTGTGCAGCGAAGGCTGTACAGCTGAATTAGAGTAGACTGTACTGTGGATTAGAGATGGTCGTACGATGTCTGCAGCAAAGTCGTATGGTGATGCAAATGATGTGTCTCAGTACGAAATGATGGGTATGTCGAGGTGTATGGAAGGGGTAAGCTATGAGGAAGTATAGTATAGAGAAAGAGGGGAATAGGGACCCGAATCCAATACAGAATGCAATTGTAGTTCATACACAGAACACCATAGAACTTGATGAAATCCACAATAACAGAGACTTAGATGCGAATAATAATTACCAAAGATACTCCAACTTGCTAGATCCGATCCAAGTAATACATGCAACAATGGAATAGGATGAGGGTTGAATCCCACTGAAACTGCACAAGCCAAATAGGGAAGATCTTTCACTTTTGAAATGGTGAACAATTCTGAACTCCAATGGGAATCCACAGTACAGAGAAATATAATCCAAAGCATACCCACAGACTTCCTATAAGTCGTGCTTAAATCCCATTGGGAGAACCTTTCCGAGGGTGTACAAAGATAGCCGACGGTGACAAACTACGAAAATAAAATAAAAATGGGTTTGAGATAAAATATATCAATCGGCCCGTTACAAAAATTAATTTATTATTTGTTTTATAACGGGAACATTACAAGAAGAAGAAAAAATTATCTAGGGACCATCAATACATAATTCATTCAACCTTGATATGCATCTAACAAATAGCATCCATCTCAAGACATAACATGTAGCAGGCAATGTATACAAAAGAAAGAACATCAATAGCAATGAGTGGACAGGGGAAGAATTCAAGTAGGAGAAATTGATAATTCAACAATATTCAGATGGAATTAAAAAAGGACACAACGAGGATATCAGTAAAACAATATTTAATAACACAATCAAAACATACAAGAGCAATCACTTATTTAGTGATTTTAATGATAAATTCTTTGAGAATATTGAATATGTTGAGATCAATAGAAATAAAATATAAACTAATCCAAGTAGCCACTAATAAGAGGGCAAAATAATGCATCATAATTCGTAGAGGGAATTAAGGCAGGGAGCTAACCTCTCTGAAGGACTTCGCAACATATTCTATAATTGAATGTTCTTAGGGAAGTGATGCAGGGAATCAGGTATTCTTTGAAGGAACCAGTATATACTATTAAGGAAAAAAACATATGCATATGCAAGGATGGATACACCCAAAATGGGTATCCATAAGGCCTAAGATGAGAAAGAACTCTCTCCTAGGAAGGATGAATATATCAAGATTGATTATCCATAAGGTCTTAAAGAGAGAAGTATTGTAAGGAGATGGTGTGTAGCTGGAGAACTATTCTAAGATGTACAAGACAACTAGAACTGTAGGAAGCACTCCCCCAAGAGGCTAAATATCTGATCACAGTCTCTCCTTAAGAATGGCTTAAATTGACAATTAAGATCTTATATTTTATAGACTTATGAGAATTTAATAATATTTTACTATTATTGATAATTTTATACATGTCTTGTTGACTACTAAGTACTAACATCTGATGTAGGCTTATCTGTCAAGGAGCTAGTCACCACCAACTCAGGTTTCAAAGACAACAATCTTAAACTCAAGCATATGGTTAGGAATATCATGAAGATATAAATTTTGTGAAATATTTCTTTGACCTCAGCTTATTTCTAATTGTAATTAAAGGAACGAATCTACCAAAGCTTTTAACATGCGTATGCATTGTGTCTTTATGCATTAATGGACATACATCGTGTCAGCATTGTGTCTTCATACACTAGCATACATATATTTTGTGCATGCTCTGTGTTTTCATATATCCTAGTATATGTTTCTTGTATTTTGGATCTCTAAGTGATGGGACAATACACTAGTAAGAGAAGGAACCCAAGTTGCTTATTAATCAATAACAAGACCACTCTGCAAGCCTCTCATAGTAATAGCTTGAGGTCAAGCAATTTGATGAAGGGTGGACTGTAATGTCCCCTTCTTGAATAAAATTTACTAATAAATTATAATATAATTTTTTTATTAAATTACTATATGTAATAGTATGATAGGCAAAGGATATAATATATTAATTCATATAGAATAATTTTATTATTATATGTTCATTTATTGAATATAAAACTATTATAAATAATATAATATTTTGTTAAATATAACAATTAAATAAATAGACTTATTTATAATTAAATATAATGACATGAGATATAGCCTAATATAATCATGTTACTAATAAATATTATAATACAATATATTTAAACACAATAAAATAAGATAATGAAATAATCATTAAATGTCGATAAATGAAGAAGCTCCTAATAATAAATTATAGTAAGAAGTTCCTATAGGGGAAATTAATAGCTCAATACTTGACTGCATATTAAAAATAAATAAAAAGAAATTAAATAAGCTTAAATTAAAGATCTGTAGTTATTATTAAATAACAAAGAAGCAAGTTTTCAGTATAAATGACCATACAAACAGGTATACCTTTGTCAAATAGTAAACTAATCCTCGATTAGTCAAGGAGGAAGGTATGCCAAGGGGTACCATTTGATTAAAGAGCTTCAACCGCTTACATTTGCACCTCTTTCATGGCATATAAATGAACATCAAACTTGTTTCAAAGGGAGGAATAGGAGAGGATAGAGATAAATCAATAAAACTCTGTGCATAACCGACTTATATAGTTTGACGATACTTATCATATAGAAGAAAAAATTACTATAGTTGCAGAGTGAAATAGACAGATATTCAACGCACAGATAAGGAGGATTATTCATTTCCTGTTTTTGAACTATTACAATTTCTATTTGATTATCCAGAGAGAAACTCGTAATCGCCCAAGTCAGTAATAACAACATCTGAAGACAAAAAGAATGCAGCACACTACTCATAATCAGATGATATGGATAGACATATCAAATTGGAAGTACCAAAGAAAACCGAAAAATTTGCATGGGATATTCAAATAGGAAAATTGGAGGAAGATATCGAGCCAGGACAAGAACACATAGCAAACTGGTGATAATAATGTATTCTAGAATCAACAATGCTTGACTTAGGAAGATTACATCATATGCAAGACGTATAACAGATGAACTGGGCATCAACAACATAGAGATTTCAGTTCCTAATCAAAGGAAGTGAACAAAGGATGCCACCTATACCAGATATAAATAGATATACTCTTGGATGTAATAATCATAATAACAGTGAGGATTTATCAACGTTTTAAATAAGCAATCGTAACCAGAAGTCTATTATATCTGACAATCACAGAATAAAATACACAACAGTACCTACAATCAAAGCATAGACGGAGGTGATTTTTGGATGTTTATCACCATATCCCATCATTGACACATCCTTTCACTTCTTTCCATCTGTATCTGGATTTTTCAGTAGAATTACAGAACGCAACACAAACAATAGGCAATATATCACAGTAAGCAATGAAGAACTTCAGAATGGCTACTCTGCAATGTCAAAATCTGAATCATGTAACTAACAATCACTTGCAAAAAAAAAGTATATGAGAACAAGGATACTTATATTACACATTGCTATGATAAGTGTATTTCCTTGAATTCATATAAGACCATACGTTTATCAGAACTTGTCAAATATGTGTGTGTGTGTGTGTGTGTGTATTCTAGACCAATATTGAAATTCCCAGTACAAAGTATAAAATATGTACATTAAATCAATGCTTGATATGCCAGTAAATCTGGGTAGATTTTCTATCACATTAAGATTGACATAAATTAGACCAAATACCTTGTTACAAAGGCAGTTGGGGCAAAGTCAATCTTGTTGACTGAAGACAAATTCCATCACATACCATCATCAACTAAGAATCAGAATTGTTGTTGGGCAACATATCCCTTACAATTAGTCTTCAACAATATCAACATGCTCGTTTGTGATAAATTGAAGAGTGATGTACGAGTTGTAGGAAGAAAGAAGATTCTTGCAATTGGAGTTATAAGGATTCAGTTTGAAAACCCTAAGTGACCCAACAAAGGGACATTACAAAATGCCAAGTGCTGACTGCCAAGTGCCAAGTACTGACCGCCGAGTGCCAAGTGATGCATGGTGTGAGCCGTACATGTGAAGTGGTTTTGTATGGGTAGAAGTTGACTATGGGTGGTAGTATCCTATGAGTGGAGTGTACATGATGTGCAATGGAAATTTTGGTACCATACAGTTTGGGTACATTACTGTGGTATTAGAGCTGGTAATCTTGTTAGCCTATTGAGAAATTTAGATCTAACCATGGCACCAAGTGAAGGATTGGAAAATGCGTTCAAGGAGATAACAAGAAGTCAGCAAAAACTTTACCCCTAGAAAGATAAAAGCAGATTGGTGAGACACTCGAGTGAACAACAAATGGAAGAATGAAAGGTGACATGTCACGCATGCCTCGAACCAATACAAGACTGACAATGCAAATTTTTCCTCCAAGGCTCAAGCAACTGGAAATGCATTTGCTCACTTTTGTTAAGCCACTGAAGCAAATCAAGTAGGATTGGGTTGATGGTGGATGGCAGATGGACATATCTCTCAAGGACTGCATAGACTCCCGAATGAAGTCATATCTATAAATGATGTACCCATCCTCCAAGGCTAATACAACCCACAACAACAATTTCAGGCGAGAGATCAACACAGAGGCACTTAATCCTATGAGGGATGAAGTTATGCCTACAACTTCACTATAGCCACGACATGATGTGGACAAGAAAACTTCAAAGTGGCCATAGGGGAATGTGGACAAGAAAACTTCACAGCATCTACAAGGGGAGGTGGACAAGCAAAAGTCAACAATTGTAGCTCCAATTGCAATACATCAAGACTTTCAAGCCAACTGTAAGGATGGAAAAGATAATTTTATAAAGCCACTAGTAGTTGATCAACTTCATGGAGATGCTCCCGATGATCTCTTACAAGAGAGATCCCTAGATCTAGTTGAATATGAATTTTATCCTTTGGTTGGGCATGGGATGTGCATAATTGCAATCTCCCCATTACAGGGGCTTCTTCATAGAAACAAAAAGACCTACCGTAGCTATGAGATTCAAAAAGAGATTGATGAGCATGATAGCATGAAGACTTTGGATTTGAGCATTGATAGGTTTGACAATTGGCTTCAATGAGATCTTGGTGACTCAAGGCATGGTAATATTTATATTAGAGTGGCCCAACGGAAGGTTCATGACGATTTACTTGTCTCACCTACATCCAAGTGTGTGCATGTGATCACGATGCATCATGGAGATTTCAATGGATACAACTACCAGTGTCCACATTTGGTTTGGGATCTTGGAGCTTCACAGTGGGCAAACAGTTTGATGGCAGATCGCTTGAGGGCAAGCAATCTCTGGGCAGCAAGGATTTGTACTATCCCCAATTTTAATCAAGCAACTTGATTGAAATGATCAATTAAGTGGTCCCAAAAATTAAATTAAATTATAAAGGACTCCTTTAATTAATTAATTTAGTTATAAAAGGGGGCCCATATTATAATATAATTAATAATAAACTAATATTGGCATGCGACCTATTGTAACTTTCTAGATGCTTCTTTGAGGCCATTTGAAGGAGATGGTTGGGCATCGTAAATCATCATGGATTTTATCTAAACTCTTCTTTGTATTTTCGGAAGTTGAAGGTTGAAGGTGGTTTCTATGAAGTTTCGGAGGCAAAAGATCCTCCTTTTTTTGTAGTCACAAATTCAGTGGTTAGGAGCCACCCTAGCTTACCGTTAGAGATATCATTCTAATATTTCTCATTGATAATACCATGTTATTCTCCATTGAGTGATCAGGATATGTGTTAGTATAGGTCGTATTGAATTGTTGTTTTTATTCCTTTTGAATAGTAGTATCGTTTAGTCAAATATTTTCCCTCATCATTCATTATTATCTGATATACTCAGAACGATATACATTGGAATAGTATATTATTTAGTTTCATTGTAATCATCCCTTTATAATATATATACACACACACCCACACCCACACACATATATACATATATATACATACATACATACATACATACATATATATTTATACACACACATAAACTTGGACGCCTAAATGGAGAGAAAAAAAAGTTATTGGTAAAATTGGGCTTTCCCAGCCCATCTACATATTTAAAATGACCTTTCCAATGCAAATCGTGGTTTAGAAAACATGTTGCATATTGCCCAATTGGCTTTTCATGCAGATCATGTTTAGATGGTGCTTTACATGTATGAAAAAAAGAACAAAGGGAAGATTGTGGTTTATGAGATCATTTACACATGACATATTTGCCCTCATATGCAAATCGGTCTTCTCCAAGATATTTACATGTTTGCATATTGCATAAAAATCCATGTTTAATGCTGGTCGCACTTTTCCGGATGGATTCAGTGTCTCATTTTTGCATGTAAAAGAGAAAATCAGGATTTACGAAATGAAATGCATGTAAAAGCACCCAGACAAGTTGCTTTGATGAAAAACAAGTAGCTTTGTAAGTCAAATCATGGTATAGAAAACCATTTACACATTGCATATTGAAAAACATGTAATGTGCAGCATGTAGTTGACCCAAAAAGGTGTGATTTGCTCTTGTGGTGAGAGAATACAAGCAAAATCACACTTCTTCGGTGCAATTACATGTGTAAGAGACTTGTACAACTTAAAGCTTCTATTTGGCACATGTTTCATTGATTCACTTAAGTGAATCTCACTTTACAGGGTCCATTATATATTACACTTTAACATTTTACATGTCATGTGTAAATATGTTGGAAAAGTGAGATTTTTACTTAAATGATTTAAGTTAAAACATTTAAGTGCAACTCAACATCAAATTACATTAAAAACTGCACTATATGACGTAAATCACTTGAGTTGTGTCTTAAAAGATGAAAAAGTGCAACTATAAAACTTAAAAACATAATATAAATTGATTTTAAGTCATAAATTTCCAAAATTGCAACATAATATCATAATATAAGGTCTAATATTCAAAAAATTCAATCGGGGTTCTAAAACCTGATTACACATGCACTCAAGCCTTAAAAACTTTTGATTAACAATTCTGATTAAGTCCCAAGATAGCTTGAAACAAGGGCATAACCAAAAGCAAGAGATTGAAGGAAACGAAAAGACAAAAGCAAACCAAATAAACACTAAAAAACAAAAAAAGGACTTTGAAGGCCTAAAAAATCAAGTATAGGCTAACAAACTGGAAAAACAAGAAGGACTTGATGAGAACCTTCAATAAAATGACTCATTATATAGATTGGAGATAACTGTTTGATCAATCTTTTGCCAATCGAATAGTGAGTTATCTTAGAAAAATATGAAACTTAATTGAAAATGTTTCGTAGTCTTGCCTCCATTTTGTGATGACAAAAAGGACAATATGGTTGACTTTGTATTAACAATTCATGAGATTATAGTGGAGTCAGGAATGTAATTCCTAATAATAAATAAGAATTTAAGACTAAATTTTCAAGATATCCTAAGAGGGACATCTCGGATATACGGATGATAACTTTTCACACTGATGTGACTCTGTCAGACAGGTTATTATTTACACATTTTGTTTAAGTGTTGCTATATTTAACATCCAATATTTTAATGGATTGAGTGACAGAGCTGCAAGTACTATCTGTCCTAGTTAGTTTTATTCCTTCTGCCTTTGCTTGAGCTTTCAATTTAATTTCTGGCTTCCATACAGTTGCTCAATATGTGATTTTTGTGCAGGATTAATGTGTGAAAATACATGCCTAGTAGCCACCACTAGTGTGACAAGTTATCACAGGTGTGAATCAGACATGAGTATTTTGTTTGAAGACGGGAATTGATTTCAAATATGCAACTGGTTGTGACATTTTCTGTGCTATAAACAGGGATGCGATTCTATGGAAAATAGTGGCACTGCAGCTTTTCAAAGGCTTGTGCTCCTATACCAGGTATAACACTATGATGGGGGAGGCGTCAGGAGTCTAGAGGGGAACCAATGCCTTCAAAGTATCATTTGGGAAGTTCACAACTATTCATGTTTTTCACCTTCTAGCAACTATTTGATGTGATATGCAGTATTCTGGATACACTGTGTGAAGTTCCCAGACTGCAGCAAGCATCCTAAGGATCATAGATTGCGTCCAGGCACTGTCAGAGAGGTTAGACTCTGTTTGTTTTCTCCTACATGTAATATTAATTTCTGGTCTATTGTAAATTGTGATAAGATTTTATTGGGAGGATATCCAGAAATTACAATATTGTTTATCCATTCTTGTTATAAAGTCAATGAATAGATTAGATTAAAGATTACAAAGTAAACTCTCTAGTTTTGATATTTGTGTTTTACATGATTCACAAAAAGAACGAGAAATAAGTATACATCCAATAAACAGTAGTTTGTCATAAAAAGATCGAAATTTCTAAGATTTCATGGTTCTTCATTGTATAGTCAATTTTTTTTATTTAATCCAGTTTGAGACTTTACATCCCTCTAGTATATTTGAAAACTCATAACAACTGAGCTTGCTTCTAATTCTCCTCAATACAAAAGTCAACTCCTTCGTCTTATACCAAAATACATCCTAAACACCTCTATTTATACTCTTTTGAATGGTACAATTTTTTCCATGGACCAAATAGACATACTCAAAAGTTTGATGTGCAAAGGACACTAGTTCATTTTGAGTTTTGATTAACACAATTAGAAGTCACTTCTATAAGTGTTGTAGTGACCCTGTAGATCAAATATGCCAGTGCAGGTATGATCTCTATGAACCAAAAAGAAAAGCGAACCCATGGAATTAACTTATAGTTTCTGCAACTCCAATCTTTCTGTCACCTATTCTGATCTTCATTTAATTTTGAGATCCCTATTATTTTTCAAAATTTAATTACCTAATTCTTATGGATAAATTATGAATGCATTTTACAGATGAGTTGATTTGATTAATGACTTTTTGAGTATTGTATAACCATACACAATGGAAAAGATGACACCTTATTAAAAATTAATTATCATTCTAAACAAGCACTTGCAATCATGGTTGAAAATATCTGCTATATATATCGCTAAACTGGTGATATATCGCACATCACTGCAGGTAATGATATAATTGGCCAAATACTCGTAGCTGAGTTTTTTATTGTTGCGTGGCGATGTTTAGAGAAAAGAATTGCTAAAACCTACATGATTTTCTTTGAAAATTTGGTCAACAAAAAGTCAACCGGTGAATAACTTAAAACCTAGGTTGCATGGGTATGCGTACCCAAGTACTGGGTACATGTACCCCAAGTACTGCTTACTCAGTGGAAAGCATTATTGGTAAGGACCTTGATTAAGATTTCTGATTTTTGTTTTGATTTTTTGTTTGCATATCAGCTTTTTGTTTATCAAGCATAATTCACTACGTAATCAATTTGAAACTTTGATATAATACTGATTAATAGTAAACTATATCACTGTTCAAGTCAGAAGTTCATCATTTGCAATATATCATCATTATATGATTTATGATCCTCTTATTCATGTTTATAATCTACCTTCTCTGTTAAGCATCTAAAACATTTATCATTAACTATTCCTAATGTTTACAAACATGTTGCAACTCTGAAACTGAAAACAACACATTATATCTGCAAACTTTATCACTCTTCTTTCTTTGAAAAATAATTGTCATGACTCATATTTTCAGTTTTTCTATAATTATTAAATTATATTTATAAAAAAGCTTGAGATACCCAAGTACCCCCATCCCCTATTTTGAAAAATAGTCGTACCCGTACCCTAAGTACCCAAGTACCCCCATGTAATAATCCTACTCAATTCCGACCTTAAAATGCTGATTGAAGGCTCGAAGAATTTTGTCAAACACTTTACTTACAAGGGGTCATCTGACTGATATAACTTTTCAGATTGCTGCAATGACTCTTGTTTCGATTTGCATCAAAGAGAATGCTTACAAAAAAAAACTCCAGATTGTCTAAACAATGACCTAACATAAATATGCAACTAATTTTGGCAATAGTGAATGCATATATGAGTTCTAATCATGAAAATGATCACCTACAGCCAACTGGTATTTTAACAAACAGTTGGTATGCAAGCTAACTAGCTGATAAAAAATGATATATTAACGCTCAAAGACAACTATTAATGACCAGCAATTGTATCTTACTTATTGAGAATGAGTATCCAATACAATATTCATACTAAGTTAGCCAAGACTCTTGGCATTTACAAAGATATCAAAATATGATGATTGCTGGTAAAGTAATATGCTCCTAAAGTTGCCAATGAAAACTAATGCAACACTAAATATCTAACTTCAATACTCCCGTACAGCAGTACACTAATCACATGCATGATTAAATACAACTAAAACCATGGATTGTTGATACCATTGTGAGGAATGTAAAAATGAATGATATATCTATTAATGAATGATAGGTCTGATATGAAATGACAATTTACAATAGCACTCTATAGTGAAAGGCAACTATGAAAATACACATCAGACCTGGCATATGAAGTCGCCTTAGAGAATAGATGTATTGCAATACCACTGAACAGAAAATAACCTCCTCAAGTGCCCAAGTCGTGCCTCTCTAGCTGCCGCCCCTGATTGTAGATGGCTGTAATAATTTTCATTGCTTTTTCGAATTTGCTTTTTTGCACCTGCTTTTTCGGCCTGCTTTTTCGGTTCTGCTTTTTCGGCCTGCTTTTCTTTGGAGTGCTTTTTCGGCCTGCTTTTTTCGAACTGCTTTTTCAGCCTACTTTTTCGAACTGCTTTTTTGGCCTGCTTTTTCGAACTGCTTTTTCGGCCTTCTTTTTCAAACTGAAATATTTTTTCTCAATGTAGCACAAATAGAAGACTGAAGTATCTTCCTCCCAACTGCAATAATTCAAGTGATATTTCACACCCTCAAAATCGCGTACCAATTGAGAGTTTTCGTTCTCAATGGCCACAAATATTTTTTCTCAATGTAGCACAAATAGAAGACTGAAGTATCTTCCTCCCAGCTGCAATAATTCAAGTGATATTTCACACCCTCAAAATTGCGTACCAATTGAGAGTTTTCATTCTCAATGGCCAGTTGTGACTATTGCAGAAACCCTAGGCTCCACAATGCACATCAACAAACATCAACATCAACAACAACAAATCTAGATGATTAGAATGAAGCCCGGGGTGCCTATTTATTCTTTTTCCTCCACTTTCTCCAGAAGCTTCTAGAACATTATTTTATTTTATCTATTAAATGACTTTATAAAATATTTTATAATTCAAGTCACTTTATTAAATTAATTAAATATAAAGTTACCTTTTAATATTTATTTATTTGATAAATTTATAAATAATTAACTTAATACCACTTATTTATTTAATTAAAATAATTAATTAGTCATCCTCATAAAATATTCATTATTTTGGACAACCTAATTAATTAGATCAATTAAATCAAATTGCCTCCAAAATGGGGACATGACACCCCATCCCCGTGCAACCTTGCTTAAAACATAAAAAGCTAAACATGAAATAGGATTTTCTCATTCATTTCTCCCTTCTTTATTTTTGTCTATGAGAATGGGCCTGCGAGTAATTGCTATGTGTTTAATTCAAAATGTTGATTAATATAAGATGGAAATTTTAGATCAGTATATGTTCTACAAATTGGGTGTATATGTGTGTGTTTTAGGAATATTTTAAGAAACTATACATTTTCAAATGTTCAATAAAATAGCCAATTTGGTGGTTCCAAGTTTTCCAAAAAAAATGGCTAGCCAAGTTGTTGCTGAGTCCGAGTATTTCAACTATGCTTGGAATGATTCCATGGTGAAAGGACATTATAAGAGGTTTTGCTAATGAGGGCAGTGTGCATGAGTAATGATTAAATGGATTACAAAATGATCAAGATAGCTTGTAATATTATGCTTGTTTCATATAAATTAGTGCTAGGTTTGAAAATATGCTAGTTTGCATTTTTCTAAGTCAATAAATGCTGTGTTGTATGTGGACTCTTAAAAATTATTGGAGATCTTACCTTATGATCCACAGTTAATTGAATTGCTTGACCTCCTCGTGAAAGAACAACACGAGCATCACCAACATTTGCTGCAACCAAGATATCTTGACTGCCTGAAATTATCGCATCCATTTAAAATTCTTGCAAACAACCTTCATCCCTTCTGATTTATTGGTAAAGGTGCCTTTTATTGGCACAGAGAAAGACTGAGCAAATACTAGTTTTCTATTTATCAAAAGGATAGACCTTTCAAGTTTTTCAAAACAATGGTGGCTGCAGTGGCTCCACATCGTGCACCCCCCAGACCCCTTTCTCTCAATGCTCCAAAGAGTCCCTTTGGTTGAGCCTACGTAACATAAGAGCAATGGTAAATTGATTTTAAAGATTTTTTCATAACAGCATGAATTGAAGAGCAGTAATATTTAAGTTCAAAGGGTCTCATGGAATTCATTATTTTTGATAAAATTAAAAATTTGCTTGAGACCACATAATTTCATACCAGAGCTAACTGGTCAGCTTCTAGGTAAGCAGCAGTTGTTGCCTTCACTAGATCAGGTTCTGTGCTCTCTCCATTATTCCAATATTATCAGAAGTACAATTTTTATCTCAAGAAATAAACTTGACAAATCTAGTGATAACATTGTTAGTGAAAAAAGGAAAACTATAGTTATAAAAACACAAGTATCTAGATATCAGATTTTGAACAATAAAAAATCAGTTCATAGTTTAAGAATATATAAAAAATTTAAATATCCTAAATTTAGAAAAGAAATTATATTAATGTCCATGGATAACGAAAACCAGGTCAATGCAATTGAATTTACAGGATGAAAAGACATTTTTTAAACTCGTGAAGATTTATAATGATACATTGAATTTCAAATTTGGTACAAATCACTATGATGGAAAACTAACATGATCAATTCATATTTTATTTTGTTTAATTATGAAGCGTAATGAAGAAAGTTTAGGATTCTTTAAACATCTGTACAAATATAGAACTACTTATTTTTCTTTTCTTGCTTTTCTCTGTAGAAAACATAAATAAATATTTCTAGTTTGGACTTGGGTCACTAAGTTTGAACAAAATGTAGTTCAAAGTGATATGCGTCATAACCCTATATTTACATATAATGAAACCTATTTAGTAAATGATATTTATCAAAATTTACAAATTTATAAGTATATAAACATTGTTGATAATAATATCAATAAATAATATTGAATATAAGACAAATGTCATAAAGATATTGATTACTAGCATTGAATATCAAAATAGTCTTAATCTACAATATTCATGAAGATATTAACTAATAAGAGATGATAGTCAATATTGACTTAGTGCTAAATAATGTAACTAATATAAATAATAAATATAATAATAAGTAAACTATAATTCAAGAAATAACAAACCGATTAGAAGGATATTAGACTATTAATAAGTCAGTTATGAAAAAATATAAACATACCATTATTAAGAAGATGCAACTATTCAATGGGACATGCTTGCAATAAATAAATTCAAACATCAACACACATTAGGAAGGGGAGGAGGTACTTAAACAGCTATCACCGATAAGCGAATGAAGAAAGGATTAGAAAACATGGAAAGACAGCACTGAAAGAAAAGGAGAGGAGAGGATGACTTAGAAACCCATCACACAAATAAACTGTGTCAAAATGATGAGCCAACCCATGCAAGACGTAGTGCAATGATCAATATAGAAGGATGACAAAAGTGGAGTAGAAATACATAGCTCACGGTGAGAAAGATAAGAACAACTAAATAGTAGGGGAAATGTCAAAACCTGAATGACAAATCAAACAAGATATGGAGATAGAAACAAACATCATATCCGGGCAAAAAAAGACATCAACTGGAGAATTTTACATCTTTGCGCAAACAAATAGAATCATCATTCAACCACCATCCGCACGAGAACTAAACATATAATATACAGTAAGATACCCATAGCAAATGAGACCATCAAGACAATAGGCAACGTAACAAGTTTTTAGAGAACAAATGAAGAACAATATGATAGAAGATGCAAATAATATGACTTCCCGACAACGTGAATGGATGAAGAAATAGGAGCAAGAATGATTCTAAACCAATTATAGCCTGGTTATCAGATTAATCCTACCACAGGGCAATACCAGATAACCATATAAGAGGCTACACGTTTGCACCAATGGAAATGGAGGAAAGACATGTATTAGACATATCCAATCTAATGAATTATTGAATAGCACTGTGAGTAACAAAGAAGCCATAGTAATCTCAGCGTAATTGGGTATAGCCTCAGATATTACTACTTCAGTGATCCTACATCTTCAATTTGGGGTAACTTCAAACAACTACAAGTATATATTGTAAGTAGTTACTGGATATAATCTTACAGAGGATAATAGATGTAACAAGGGTAAGAATAACTTGATCCTTATATCAGTTAAATACTATTAACATTTGGAGAATGAGAATTATCACCATATGAGATGAATAATTAAACTAATAGAATCTTATAGTTGAATCAATTAGGAAGACCAAGTGGGAATTTGGTAGAGACTCAAGAGCATTCACTTGAATGCTGAGTTTCTCTCATAAAGAGAACTCAAAGATAAGAGGGCATTCTTATGTGAATGTCGAGATTCCAAATAGGATCCTAGAGAGAGATTTAGAGAGAATCTCTTAGAGACAATATATATTGTAGTGGTCAAACATATGTATATGTTAGAGATAAGAGACTTGGTAGAGGTGGGATCTCTACCAAGTACTATTACCAGAGATTCCAAAGAGGCCTAAGGGAGAAGCTCTTTCTATGACAATTACCTAATTGAGATAATTCTCACCAAAGGGTTAGGTGACTGGAGAAAGAACCTCTCCCAAAGGATTAGGAAGGGTAGCTTGGGTAGTATTTAGATTAGTATTTAGTTAAATCCAATATTGCTAATATGGTTTACATACAATTTTCGATATTGTACTGACAAATGATTGCAAGTTACAGCATTCGAACCTAATTGCAAAACAAAGACATTACAATATGGTAAATATCCTAACAGTCTTGCAATGCAAAGAGAGAGAGACGACATTATGGCCAATGATAAAAACCAAACATGCAAAAAGAACAGAATATTTTATATAGCTGGCAAAAAAACACCTTCAATAGAAGTTGTTGTTTATTCCAATAGGGCTATGTCATTTAATACATAAAGTAAATGAGAATATAACTTTACAAAGATAAGATAACATTGCATATATGAATCCAATGATCAGAAAGATCATTTATCCAATGTAGTTTTCGTTGCAATGTTTACATGGTAAATCATTGGTGGTCCCCTGGACAAACGAGTACGCATATAGGAGTCCTCAGTTGCTTAAGATAGCAGTTGTTAAGAATCACCAAATGAACAACTACTTGTCAATGATTAACAACCCAATTATAACATAATTATCTTGGCACATTCAGTCAACTCCATTAATCCGTCCAAAATCAAACTCATTTTCTAGACGACAATGCTGTGCTACATTTTGTTACCACAACATGTTGGTAACAACACAACTTTTTCAAGCTAGTTTCACGTTTCTCTAAGCTTGAATTTGATATTTAATTTCTTAATGTTGATCGATCCATCCATTCTAATTCATATATCAAATATTTTTATAGAAGGCCTTTGCTAAGTCTTTTTCGTTTTGCTTTCTGTCAAGCCATTGCTTGATTTTTGAAGCCTTCATCGTCTGTTCTTTTTTTGAATTTGCATTTGTTTGTTTTTAGTTCTTTGGTTTTGCCCATGTCATGCTTTTCATTTTCCCCTTCGATTTGGTCTAACCTAGAGGTCAATCGGAGTTGTCAATCAATAGTTATGCCCATTTTAGTGCTTCAAAAGTAGACCTTTTGGGTGCAACAGCACGAATTAAAAATATGATGTTATATTTTCAATTTGACTTTCACTTTTTGATAAATATAACTTACATTCACTTTTTGTTATGTTTTCTAGTTACTTTAACTTTAAATTTTTAACTTAAAGTGACTATAGTGCACTTTATGTTATAATTTTAAGTTGAGTTACTTTTTAATTTTTCACTTAAAGTGACTATATAACTATATAGTTTTAATTTTTTATTTAAAAATCAAATGTTTATTTAAATGTTACTTTTTAAATGATGTTTATATGTTATATTTCTAAATATGATAAATAAATATTGTTTATGGCCCATTTTGTAACATTTTCATAATTTTAAGTACTTTAAATGACTTAAAGTTTTCAAAAGTCGACATTTTATATGCAATTACATGTAAAATCCATCAAAAGTCTATCATAAGTGGACCTTTTTAATGCTAATGCATCAAAAGTGAAGTTTTCATGCTTTAACATTTAAAAGATGAGATGCATTTTAAAACATGCTTCCTCCGCCAAAAGGTCTGATTTTGCTTATGAGCATATTTTAAAACATGTAATGGCACCCAAAAAGTGCAATTTTGATGAGATGCGGATTTTAAAATATGTAAGTAACACAAAAAAGTCCGATTTTGATCAAAAAACATGTTTTAATATATGTAATGACACTCAAAAGGTCTATTTTTGAAGAACATGTTTTTGCCCTCCAAGAACCCAATTTTGATCATAAGTTGAGATTTTCTCAATGCATTTGCATGAGATTTCTTCTATTGGAGGTCTTTTTGGTTGGCAATGATTTATCTTGCATTTAAAATGGATTCAACAAGCTGAAAAACGTATTTGGAAGCTCTAATCTAGGGCACATTTTTGCAAATAACTCCAAATAGATCCATTTTTGACCCACGTTTTTGCACAACGATGAACCAATTCGGTATATTTTGGAGATTGCATTGCATTTTGTTACATTTTTTGGTGTTTAATGATCAAAACGTTTTGATCATGTGCCTTGGAGAAAAACATTTTTATTCAAAACGTCCCATATGCATGCAATCCAAAAATGTTGGGATTTAGAGCAATGATAGCGCATGTTTCGGCATCTTCCACCTAAAATGCCTTGTTTGCTGCCTTCTCCCATTTGAATTTGCAAAAGTTTGAAACATTCAAGTGTTTTTGAAGAATTTTTCAAACATTGGAGCATCTTTTCCCTTCATTTTTGGTACATATAAGTGGGCTCTTTCTTTGTTGTTTTTAATTTGTGCTTATCTTGCTGATTTTATGTACATAATTGCTTGATGATTGTCACTTGTTAAAATCTTTGCCATGGAAAGTGCATTTTTCCTTTAAAAATGAAGTTTTTTGTTCATTTTCATGTTTTTGGTTCTTTCCCACGTCCCAATTTCGAACTTGAGTGTTGAAGTGCATTGCATCTTGGTATGTTAGATACACTTTCCAAAGGTACATTGTTTCTTTTGTGTTTTGTGCTTTGTGCTTGCTTGCTAGTTTCTCCACTTGGAGAAATTACAAATTTCCCATGAACTTGTTTTTGCTTCATTACATGCGAAAGCATCATCACATTCCACATTCTGTTTCCATGTCACAACACCTCATCTCTCACTCAACAAATGTGATTGCATGTTTTCCATCTCATTCGCCATCCGCACGTGCATGTAATCTCATTTTCCATTTCTATTTTCACTCATCTCATTTTTTGCATCCATTCGCACAACACGATTACATGAAATGCCTTACGTGTAATTGCATCCAAAAGGTCCGATTTTGATTAAAAGTCACATTTTGAAAAATCAAAAAGATGTCATTTTCATCTCCCATGTACTTTGACTTCCCCTTTTCACCAAAAGTGACTAAAACTCATTATCTCACTTCCATTTTTCATTTCCATCCCTCCATATGCATTTGTGCCTCCATGAGCAAATACATGTTTTCACATCTTTCCATGCTTTCCATCTCATCCTTCATTCGCACTTACATGTGAAGTGCATCCTCCACCCGCATTCACATCTCATCTCACCTTCCATCTCCCACATGTTGCACTTACATGTAATCATTTTCATGCAATAATGTCTTGAAAACACTAACTCACTTTTGAAATCAGCAATTTCCATTTGCACGAATTCCCATACATTCCACCTTCACGAATTCTCATTTCATTCCGTTTCATTTCATCTTTCATTCTTCCATTTTCATAACATTTCATTCCGCACTCCACTGCATATGCATATGTTTTCTCTTTAAAGTCACTTTGTCGGATTTGTGAAGTTTCCAATCCATTTTTGAATCTTCACTACTGATCCAAAATCCACTTGTATGGAGATTCCTTCTGATGATGTATTTGTGTTTTGGGATTTTTGTGTTGTAGCGCAAGCACAAGACACGTCCTCACCATCAAAATCCAAAGGCAAAATGAAATATAAATATGATAAAGAATTGGCTCATGTAGCTCCTTTGTCAATCATATCTATTCTGGATAATGTGATGGACACAAAGATTGGTCATGTGGATGTGGCTGATTTTTCACAAAGAGTTGAAGCTCCAGCTAGTCATGAAATGAAATGTATTAAGAGAAGCAACATTCACCTAGTGTCTATGTTTCCCATGGCGGCTATAGAACTTGATTTCATTCTCAGATGTGCACGGTGGTTTACTCTCAAAACGAAGACTATCAAAGATGCTAACGGCAAGGTTATCATTAGCCTAGATCATGCGGCCATTGAACAAATCTTCAAAGTTCCACATAAAGCAGAATGTGCTGATTTGACCAAAGAATCATCACTGGCATGTTGGAATGGGAAAAAGGGTTATTATCAGAAGTATATCAACCTTTATTGATTAGACAATAAGAGAAGCAACTTCTCTAGATGGCCAAAGATTGTTCATCGGTTTAATTTCAAACAAGAATATAACAATCTCATCATCCTTCTCAGTAGAATTTGTGGCCTTAAAGATTCTACTAATTTCGAGCCATGGACCTATAAGCTCATGTTTCAAATTATGGAAAAATAAAAAAACACATCTTTTGGGGATAACTCATCAATATTGGACTTTGCCAGCGAATATGCAATATGGGAACACCAGTGGGCACCCTTCTATATGAATTCTTATCTTGTTTACATTGTTTCTACCGTGGGAGAAGGTCAACCAATACGGCTGTATTTTTAATCAGTTTCCCACTTTAACATACTTAAGAGTTAGATTTCAAAGTTGAGCCATATACCTTACCTAAGTATTCTATAGATCAAATTATTCTAATGGAGCTAGCTAGACAGCTCATGGACGTGCAGAGTGATCAACATACTTTGCATAGGCTTAGTTTTGGCATTACCTCAACTAAACCTTTGGCTATTGGCAATTATTCAATCAATTCTGTGCTTAAAGAAAAGAACATGAAAGCAGAGTTGCAGTTGATCACCTTGAAGAAGTTCAAGGCCAGATTCAATTTGACTACCGAGAGATTGACTCTCAAATGAAAAGAGCCTACACTCATGTTCATCGCATCGAAGACATCTGCATAGATATGAGGAAAAAACTTGACATCATGAAGATGAACTACTACAGATTAACCCTGCAGCAGATAATTGATTTTAACATGTTGGAAATCCTTTCAAATTTCCAAGTTGAAGATGATGGCAACATCCTTGATCCAGAGTTTCATCAAGCCGGCTTTGATAAGAAGTACCCTTCTCCTATTCAATGGCAATGAAAGGAAGTTACGTCTATCATGGATAGATTTCAATCCATCTCGGTAAACACCAATAAATGGTTGAAAAGTAAAGGCCTTAAAAGAGTAAATCCTAAGATGGGCTTGGATTGTGGAAGTTTTGGTCCTTTTGGTAGGAAGTCACAATTGGAAATCACAGGGAAAGATGGTGCCTCATCCTTTGATGCTAAGGGTTCCCTCAAATTCAAATTGAAGCGTAGAAAATGAGCTAATTCATCTCAAGTTCCTGAACCAACTCAAGAATCAGAAGAGGAATTGCAAACTGAATTTGATAAAGGAGATCCAAATGAAGAAGAGGAAATTATGATCATATCTCCTCCAAAGCCTGCACAAGCTTGTACATCTTCTATACATGAAGAGCCTTTTTTGCATGAGGTTGATGATGATGTGGATTCATTCTCCACTGTTTTCACTCCTTCCATTCCAGTTTTGGAGGTTAATACCATGGCTCTTCCTATTTCCTCTACTGCTCCTTGCATCACTGCACATGAACAATACGATCATTTAGCAAATGTGTTTGAAGATTTTCCAACTCTTACCAGTGGTCAAGTTTCCCAACTTGATACATCTTTGACAAGATTTGAGCTTTTCATGATCGAGTCTTCTCAACATGTTCCTATGCCTTCAGTTGTACAGACTGAATTTTGCTTGATCAATATTTAAATACAATCTAGATCAATACCAATGGTTTCCACTATACCTACTTCTACAAATGAAAATTTCAGCCTGCCTGCATGGTTGAGCAAAATAACAACGAAGAGGAGAAAATTGGTTGTTCCTCCAGACAATCTCCCTGTTACGAAGACCAAATCCAAATCTTTGAAAGACAAGATTGTTTCCAGGATTTTGGTTGATTCTGATAAAACCAAATTTGTTGAAATTGTTGAGCCCTTTGTAGATAAACCTGTTGAGGAACTTACTCATTCTGATTGCAAGTTTACTAAGGTTGAAATCGGAAAGCAATCATGTTTGAGTTTTTTGCAAGATGCATTGGCTAATGTATCAAAGAGCAATCATGAATTTTGGGAAAAGAAAAATCAACTGAAATATGAGGTCTCTCGTTTGAATGAGGTCATTCAGAAAGAATCTTCTCAGTGTTGTTATGTCTCAAACTTCTAAGGAGAGAAAGTTGATTGAGGCCACTAAGTCTTGGATACAAGAAATCATTTCTGAAGGAGTTTGAACCATCACAGAGACATTTGTAGTTCTTAGGCGTGTCAAAGAGATGAATGAAATGGAGAGAAACTTAATTTCTTATTTGACTCAAGAAGCAGATAACTTGAAGGAAACGATAAAATTCTATTTAAATGCTTGGGTCTCATGTGACATTCTTCCGTCATATGAAATTTTCTTCAGATTTCAAGGACTCATTGGTTACAAGGAGGAGACATTGAGGAAGTTGATCACAAAGTTGCAGGTAGCCTTTGGAGATTGTCAAGTAGTTGAAACAAGAGTTACTTGTGATTTGGAACAGATGGGATGCCATGTTATTGATGAATCTGGTAATCTTATTGCAGTAGAGAGAGTAAATTCAGAATATACAATCAAGATCAATGCTCATGTAGATTCTGAAGATTTTGGTATGCACACAATGAACAAGTTTGTCTTGTATAAATCTTTGACAAAACACTTGTTAACTACGGCAGCAACAAATCTCAAAGTTGTGCAATCAGCATATGAAAATGAAGTGAGAGTAGAAGCCATATCAAAGACTATGGAAATTGCTAATCTTCCCACAATGAGTGACATCATTGACAAATTCGAGACACTGAGAAACAATCTTTAATATTGTTGTTTTTGTTTTTATTTTATGTTAGCAATTGTAAAAAATGTGTTACATAAGAAAAAGTGTAATTACATGTAATGCGAGTTGCATGTACATGTAAAGATGTAATGCGAGTTGCATGTACAGTTGCATGCAACCCTTTATTTTCTTCTGTAGTTAGGCTAGGTCAAAGTTGGTTGAGTTGCTCCCACTTTTTTCTCGACCTTTTTCTCAACTCCTGTGTCTATATAAAGGAGTGCCCCTTCATTGTAAAATCATCATTATCTTTATGCAAGAGAGCTCTGGAGAAATTGTGCTAGCAGAACTTTGTTAGTATAAGCACTATCTTTTAGAGAAAGTGAATACAAAGGAGCATTTGAGACTTAACTTTGATTAAGTGAGATTGTTATTTGTGTGAGTTGTAAGCTTTGTCTATAAATCATCCAAATTATCTTTGATTCATATTATCTTGTGTTATTGGTAATAGTATCTCGTGAATTGAATAGAAAAGAGTTAAGAAGCAATTGGAGCCAGAGCTTTGACTAGGAGCAATTGTGGAAATATATAGCTAGAAGCTTTGTCTGTAACTTATGTTTTCTTCTTAATTCGCAAAATAGTTAGGTTACTTTCACTTTTAGGAGTCTTTGTGCCCTAATTGTAAAGTTTTTCCATATAAGAATGACTGGACTTAGAACCAAACCGGTAAATTTTCAACTAGCCTTTGATTAGTGACGGTTTATCGGTATCACTATTTCCAGCTCTTGATAGAAATGTAGTTAGAGATTCACCTTGTCCATTACTCGCTCCATGAGTAAGTGGATTCTTTCTTGAAAGATAAGAAGAAAGGATATTGGTAACACCCATTTTATAAAATCTCTTGACTTCTTGCTTATTTTGAGTTGATCCAAGGAACAATAAAAAGAGGAAGCCTTCCCTTTAAGGTAGAAGAGACTCTGTCTCACATGCTATGGCTAGTCATCCCATTTTGTGATTGGATTTTTATCCAACACTGTTGGTTACAAAATATCCACCCAACAGACAAAAGAAAAGATAGGGCTATGCAAAACAAAACTATTGGGGAGGAGGAGATGACATCCATGGAATGGAGGATACTGGGATCAATATGGCAGAGAACTGCTCGCAAAGGTATGGCATGTGCTCTAGACAAAGTGACAAGTCATGCTCAGCTGCGGGTCTTAGGATTAAAGTAAGTGGTTGGCACTTGGATAGCATGTCTATGTGTTGCATTGATGATAGGTTTTTCATTGATGTCAACATATATGTTTGAGTACATGACAAACATATTTTGTACATTGCAATGGTTAGATTGATCAATGAAGTTTGGCACGGTAAGTTATGTGAGCTTATATTCATATTCAAGGATGTGTTTAGATACTACATCTATGTTAGCATATGTCTGTATGAAGGATTGAATGAATTATAGTTGTTTTGGTGAAGACTAGTAACAAGCTAGTATGCAAGAAAAACATTACTGGTAATTCGATTGTATTTGATGGGCAAGATGAAATAAAGGTGACTGAGCTTAGATTGTGGCTGAAAACATGTTTGTAATGATAAATTCATATTAGCAAATGTTGGTGATCATTTTGGGAAGGTTGTTGAAGTGTAACATGTGATCTGTTCACTGTCAAGCCGACTCTTGAATCAGGAATTATTTTGGAAGTTGTGAAGTGTAATGTAGCGTGTGGAACTTTAATGCAATATCTTAATAAGGTCCTATGTAATTTATTGTACATTGGGGAAGCTCAAAAAGCCAACCTAATTAGTTATTAGGACAAGGTATAAAAGAAAGATTGTTTCCTTGGTTTGTAAGTAAGTGTAATTGTGATGTTCGGATGTTGTAGATGCGAATTTGATCAAAGCAGAATAGAGGATTATCCGATTATGTTGATGTTGGTTTGAAAAGCTCAAAGGAACTATATTGGCAATTAAGTGGCTGTATTGGTCAGTTCACTGCTTGGATTTGTTATCCTAATGATTTGTTCGTATAACAATTGCTGAAGTAATATGAACAGTGGGTTCAGTTGTCTTTCTTATGCTCCTAACTCAAAGGAACTATATTGGCAATTAAGTGGTTGTATTGGTCAGTTCACTGCTTGGATTTGTTATCCTAATGATTTGTTCGTATAACAGTTGCTGAAGTAATATGAACAATGGGTTTAGTTGTCTTTCTTATGCTCCTAACAGGGCTAGAATCTTTTTACAAGGATTCAAAGTCTTCTAACAAGGACTAATGTATTGATGGTATTGTAATTGGCTCTTGATAGGGCCACATCCTTTTAAAAGGAACTTTTATATTAGTACATCATATTGTGGATTCCATCACAACGGGGTTTTCCCTATGATCAAAGGTTTCCCTAGTTAACAATCATTGTGTCATTGTGCATGTTTTATCTCTTGGCATCGCTCATTGGTTTGGTTATTGAAGTTGGATTTAATAAATTGGATTTAAGTTAATATTAGTATACAGCTGATTCACCCCCCTCTCATTTGTATTAGTGCACTTTACTTTCTAACAATTGGTTTCAGAGCATCAAGTTTTTGATCAAGAAGCTTTGCGGGTTAAGGTGATTTATGGCATTCAAGAAGGAAAGTGTGAAGTCTAATGGAGAGAACTGTGTCAATTGGAAGGACAAGAAGAGAACTCATTTACTCTGCATGGGGACTGATTATTGGATGACTACAAAGGCTCATATGACTATGGTGGAAGAAAAAGATCTTGCTACTTGCATTGTTGATGAGAAGGAATTGTTCATGTATAATATTTTTGCTAAAGAAGCATTGATCTCTACACTTCCAAAACCAGAATTTGTTAAGGTAAAAGGTCTACATCTTGCATATGATATTTGGACAAGATTAGAAGCACTTTGTGAAGGGGATAAATATGAAAAAAAGTCTAGGTTAAAAAATTGGAAAACTATTCTTGAGAATGCAAAGATACAAAAAGATGAATCGATTAGGTCATATTCTCAAAGGATAACTCAAATTGTTGAAGGCAGAAAATGTTGTGGAGGAATTATATTAGAAGATGAGGTATGTTACAAAATTCTGAGATCATTAACTCCTACTTATGAAACTAAGGTCTTAGCTATAGAAGAAGTCATAACAGTTATGCTAGATTTCAATAGAGAAACATTGATTGAAAAGTTGCAAGCATTTGAATCTAGATTGAAGACTAATATAGCCAAATCTGAGAATATTTTTAGAGCTAGTGTAGACAAGGATAAAAGGATACTAACTAAAAAGTGCAAGCACTAGTGGTGATTATGTTAGAGAATGGGCAGATATATAGGAAGAAGAAAAGAAGATTAATAAAGCTCTTTCATTAATTGCAAGGAGAGAACCTAAAGGTAAGAAAGATTTTGCTTGTTGGTGTTGCAAAGAATTTGGTCATTTTTCATATCAATGTCCTAAGAGAGTAAAGAAGGTAAAACCTAGAAAACCTTACAAGTCAAAAAAATTCCAAAATATTACATTTATGCTAGTAATGATGAGTTATTTCAAAGAGATAAACTTCTTAGACAGTGATGATGACGATGAAATAGGATCTATTGCTATTAAGGAAGAAAGTCTTGTAAAAGAGGAGAAAACACTAGTATCACATGTAGAAAAGAAAAGTCTGATTAGATTACAGATAATGGATGTTCACATCATACGACTGGTGATAGAGTAAAGTTTGTCAAGTTTAAAAAAGCTATGATGGTGGAGTAGTCGGAGATGGTAATAATGCAATGCTCCATGTTCTATTAAGGGGAAATGTTCTATTACATTTAATGGCAAAACTAATACCAAGGATGTATGTTTTGTTGATATATTGAAAAATTACTTGTTGAGTGTTGAACAACTTGTTTTTTTTTTATAAGTAACATTAGTGGTGATATATTAATATTAAAGAGAGATTACAATATTGAGGTATGGCCATATACCATACTACCTTAAATCTACCCATTCCTTGGCCATACATATGACATTACACAAAAAAACAGAGTATGAACACTCCGTCAAAAGCCAAGACCACCCAACCCATATACAAAAAAAGAACCACAGACAAAAAAGCCTAGTGTATCCACATGCAAACGCTGAAATCACCACCATCTTCTATTGCTACTCTTTAAACCAACATGCTGCTTCCTCACGTGTGAACGTTGGCGTTGCGCGATCATCCAACACTAAAATTCCTTGCCTGCCCCAACGACGCCTGCCACTGTCATCCCCCTCTACTTCAAGCAATGAGGCATCCACCCATACTCCCTTTGATGTAGAAGCACCCCCCTCTTGCCGATTCTTCTTCGCTAGTTGGTGGTGCAAATTGTTGCCCTAGAGCCATCGAACTCTTCCTCGGTGTAGCCTTCATGAAGTCTCGTTTGCTCTCTGTCGACACCCAAATTCGCTCAGTCGGGAACTCCACAATCTTTCTCTAGCCCTCCTCTACTTTAGGGAGATGCACACCTTGTGGATTTGTGGAGGACCACACAACCAATGGCTAAACCGATGAATCACCACCACCAATTAGCCTCCAAGGCTCTACTCCCATCTCAATACCCATGCCCAGGACAACTCGTTCAATTATGTCTTCCAGCCCCAAAAGCCACTGCATATCCACACTAGCTGCAACAACACAATGAACCTCCTTCGTTTCCCCCACCATCAACGCAAGTGCTAAAAATAGAGACGCCACGTCCAAGTTTTATCTCCACTTTCAAAATGCATCTAGGTGCCCTGGCCTAAACATCTGCAACACTCCCTCCAGAAAAGCCAGATCATCAAAAACAAATATATTCTTGAGATGCTGCGTAGTAATCTGACCGATTGTCTTGCATTTTGTCACCACAAAATGTTGGTAACAGCACGAAACTTTTTCAAGCTAGTTTCGCGTCTCTCTAAGTTGAAATTGATATTCAATTGTTTAATGTTGATCGATCAATCAACTTCAAATCGTATATCAAATTATTTTACCGAAGGCTTTCGTCAAGTCTTTTTCGTTTTGCTTATTTGTCGAACTTATGTTTGATTTTTGAGGCCTTCATCGTCTTTTTCTTTGCTTCTAAGTATGTGTTTGTTAGTTTTTAGTCCTTTGGTTTTGCTCAAGTCATGGCTTTTGGTTTTCCCTTTGATTTGATCTAACCTAGAGCTTAATCGAAGTTGTCAGTCAAGAGATATGGTCATTTTAGTGTCTCAAAAATGGACCTTTTTGGTGCAACAGCATGAACTAAAAATATCATGTTATATTTTTAATTTGACATTCACTTTTTGAAAAATATTACTTAAATTCACTTTATGTTATGTTTGTAAGTTACTTTATCAATAATTTTTTCACTTAAAGCAACTAAACTGCACTTTATGTTATAATTTTAAGTTGAGTTACTTTTTGATTTTTCACTTAAAGTCACTATATAAACTACATAGTTTCAGTTTAATTTTTTACTTTTAAATCAAATGCTCATTTAAATGTTACTTTTTAAATGATATTTATGTATTGTATTTTTAAATATGATATATAAATATTGTTTATGTCTCATTAAGTACATTTTTACGAAATTAAGTTGATTAAATGACTTTAAGCTATCAAAAGTGGACCTTTTATATACAATTAGATGTAAAATCCATCAGAAGTGGACATTTTACATGTCATTCCATATAAAGTTCAACTTAAAATGTAAGTGGACCTTTTTGATGTCATTACATCAAAACGTAAGTTTTTGTGTCATTGTATCAAAAAAGTGAGACACAACTTAAAATATGCATTGCACTCCAAAAGGTCCGATTTTGACCTTATGCATGTTTTAAAATGTGTTATGTACTCCAAAAGGTCTGGTTTTCTTTGTTGAGAGTTTTTAAAATATGCATGTCACCCCAAAAGGTCCGATTTTGATCAAAAACATATTTTAAAACATGTTGTGCCTCTCAAAAGGTCCGATTTTGGAAGAATGAATACATTTGCTCTCCAAAACTCGATTTTGCTCATTGTGAAAGATTTACTTGGTGGATTTGCATGAGATCTTTCCCATTAGGGTCGTTTTTGCTTAGCAATGGATTTTCTAACATCAAAAATGGATTAATCTTGCTGAAAAACATTTTTCCAAACTCCCTCTAAGGGCACGTTTTTGAAAAAATGTTCAAAAAACACCATTTTTGGCTCACGTTTTTGCTCTAAGAGGAATCGATTTGGCTTTTTAAGTGTTTTAAATTGCATTGTGACTCATGTTTTGGTGTTCAACAGCCAAAACGTTTTTGTTTCATGTCTTTTATGAATCACGTTTTTGCTAAAAACGCCCACAAAATTTGGGTATTTATACACTTTTTTGCATTTTGATCCATGTATATGCATTTGGGGAAGTTAATTTTGCATTCACAAGTCAAAAATGACTCAAAAAAATGCATTTTTTGGGCACATTTTTGCAAAAACAGCCCAGATTTTTGCATAAAAAAGGTCATGTTTTTGTTCAAAAAATGGCATTTCAGCCCATACATTTGGATCAAGAGGGGTTGTTTTTGAGTTTTAATGCGTGCTCTTCTCTTTGGAGACCACGTTTTTGGCCTTCTCATGTCAAATTTGACCATTGAATGTTCATTACATGCAAGTATGGAAAAAGTCAAAAAGCTATTTGAAAATCCGGATTTGAGGGAGAATTGGTCTTCAAGTCTATAAAACTTGCTATTTTGGCTCTTTAACCTCCAAGTAAGTGGACATTTTCAAACTTGCTCATCAATTCATGCTTATCTTTCTATTTCTATGCACATTAATACTTGATGATTGCCACTTGTTGAAATCAATGCCATGCGAAGTGCATTTTTCCTTTAAAAATGAAGAAATTGTTCATTTTCTTGTTTTTTTGGTTTTTTCCCAATTTCCAAATTTGAATTTGTGTGTTGAAGTGCATTGCATCTTGAAATGTTTGAGTCACTTTCCAAAGGTACGTTTTTCTTTTGAGTTTTTGTGTTTTGCGCTTACTTGCCAGTTTTCTCCATTTTGGAAGAAATTGCAAGTTCTTTCCCTAGAACTTGTTGCTTCATTTCATGCAAAAGCATCATCATGTTCCACTTCAATCTTCCATGTCACAACACTTCACATCTCATCCAACAAATGCAATCACATGTTTTCCATCTCATTCACCATCCACACATGCATGTAATCCCGTTTTCTGCTTCCATTTTCACTCATCTCACTTTCCGCATTCACTCGCACAACACAATTACATGAAAAGTCTTACATGTAATTGCATCTCCAAAACCTGTTTTTGACTAAAAGTCACTTTTAAAAAGTCAAAAAATGTTATGTGCATGTATTCCCATATACTTGGACTTCACCTTTCCTCAAAGATGTCTATAAAAGCTCACTTCGCCTCAAGGCACATTGCCTTCATTCCTTCCATATGCACTTACACCTCCATGAGAAAATACATGTTATTCCACTTCTTGTGTCATTATGCATTTCATCTTACGGTTGTTCGCACTTACATACAGCTCATTCTCCATCCGCATTCGCACGTCATCTCACTTTCCATTCCTTAGTACATGTTACATTTATATGTCATCCATTTTCCGTGCTATCACATCTTGAAAGCCTAAGTCACTTTTTAAAAATCAGAAATCTTCATTTGCACACATTCCCATGCATTCCACTTTCATGTTTCAAAGCATTCCAATGCGCCAAGCATTTTACTTCAAAAAGAAAAAAAAGTCATAGGTGTTGATGGAGAGTTGTTCCGAGTGTACATCCAGACACAATCTGTAAGGTTTTCAAAGTATCAAAGATTCCAGAATGCGCTGATCTACAAAAGGAGAATTCACGACAACTTGAACAAGAAAAAGCTTGATCACATCAAGTTTTCAAATGACAATAGACAATTCATCAAAGTCAGAGGTTATCAAAAGACACAACACCATGGTTATTAAGGTGAATGCAGTGACACAAAATACAAGAACTCTCGATCCTATGATCATCAGGGATAGCATCGCCAAGTACAAGGCCGTTTAGAACAACCCCTAGGATTGTTTCAGTTCTCTTCCATCTTTCTTCTTCTTCTTCTTATATGTTTGTAATTGAAAAGGATGTATTGCATGCAGATATGTAATGCAAGTTACATGTGCATGAAAAGATGTAATGCGAGTTGTATGTAACCCTATATTTTCTCTTTTAGTTAGACTAGGTCAAAGTTGGTTGAGTTGCTCCCACTTTTTCCTCCACCTTTTTCTCAACTCCTGTGCCCATATAAAGAAGTGCCCCCTCATTGTAAAAATCATCTTTTGTTCTATGCAAGAAAGCTCTACCACATTTGTGCAAGCACATAACTTTGATTGTGTAGTACGAATTTGGGAGAAAAGTGAATAAAAGAAGCAATTGTGATAGAGCAAATTAGAAGCTTTGACTGTAATTTGTGCCTATTGTCTTTGATTCATGTTATTATTGTGTGTTCAATAATAGAGCACAGTGATTTAAGAAGCAATTGGAGCCAGAGCTTTGACCAAGAGCAATTGTGGAAGTGTATAGCTAGAAGCTTTGTCTGTAGTTTATACTTCTTTCTTAATTCACAAAATAGTTAAGTTATTCTTACTATTAGGAGTCTTTGTGCCCTAATTGTAAAGCTTTTCCATATAAAAATACGACCAGACTTAGAGCCAAATTGGTACATTTTCAGTTAGCCTTTGAGTTAGTGAAGGTTTATCAATATCACTGTTTCCAGCTCTTGATAGAAGTGTAGTTAGAGGTTCACCTTGTCCATTACTCACTCCATGAGTAAGTGGATTCTTTCTTGAAAGATAAGAAGAAAGGATATTTGTAATGCCCATTTTATAAAATCTCTCAATGTCTTTCTTACCTTGAGTTGATCCAAGGAACGATGAGAAGGAGGAGCTTTCCCTTTAAGGCAGGAGAGACTCTATCTCACACATTGTGACTGGTCATCCTATTTTGCAACTCGATTTTTACCCAAAACTGTCGATTGCAAAATATCCACCCAATATGGCCCTCATAAGTGTGCGTCTGGTTATCCAAGCCCAAAGGAAAATTTGCCTACATAACTGACATCTTATGAAACAAATGAGTATGACTTGCCTTCTGTCTAAATTTAACCACCTTGCAACTCTCTAGAAACAAGCAACGTCGGAGTACCAAAGAATCATTACATACAAAGAGGCACGTGCGGCGGATTGGGTATCTTTGCATGCCGTAAAATGATTAATGTTGTCGAAGGTAGGAGACATGATACCTTCCCCATGAAATCGGCTAAGTTGAAAAGTTTTTTTTTTTTTTTTTAAATGTGTAAAATGACCAAAACAAATAATTCTCTCTTTAATCTAATACACGGTGTTGCAAGTCCTCAAAAATTAGCGCCCATTGCTGAATTAGCACCCATGTTGGCTAACATGTTTGCCACCCTGTTCGCTTCTCGGAATGAATGAGAGACTTTAAAGTCATCAAAATCCAGAAGAAACTCTTTGATCTATTGAATATATTTATCAGGCGCCAGGCTTCCATCCTCCCTTTCTTTATGCCATTTATGATTTTCTCTGAATCCCCTTACAAATGGACTCTTCTAATGCTAATTTTGGCTCCTGATACCAGAGCCTCTTTGGCTGCATGACATTCGGCAATATTATTTGTGCCATCCTGCAACCGTTTGGCCACAATCCCCACCCTAAGATCCTCGGGTTTCCCCTAGCCGCCCCGTCAAAATTAATCTTGACCCATCCTTCCTCTGGTGGTGTCCAACACACCTTTGCTCTATCTTTAATAGGATTAACCCTACCAAGCCCATAAACGGGCCATGCTGCACAACTTGCTGATAAGGGAAATCTTTTGCAATTCATTGAGAAGACATGTATAATCAAAGGCAAAAATGATAAACTGATTGGAATAGATACAAGAACCAGAGGTAGTGTCTTTTAATTGAATCCTACTAAAATAAGTTGTTTGGTTGCTAAGGTTGACGAAAATTGGTTTTGGTACAAAAAGATTGTCTATAAACTTTCATAAAATTGTGAAGATAAGCAATAGTAATGCAGTATGGGATTTGCCAAAGATTATGAAACCTTCTAACATGATTTGCATGGAATGTGTGATGGTTAAACAGAAGAAGAGTTCATTCTTAAGCAAGATATTCACTACATCATAAAAGTTCGAGATTGTTCATACAGATTTGTGTGGACCCACAAAGACAAGCATTCTATAGTGAAAGGTATTTCATTCTTTTCATTCATGACTTTACAAGAATGATGTGGGTAGCATTTCTATAAGAAAAATCAGAAGCATTTGACAAATTCAAGATACTCTAGGCTAAAGATGAGAATGAATCTAGATTGATAATTAAATATTTAAGGTCTAATAGAGGAGGAGAATTTACATCAAATCAGCTGAATAACTTTTGTAAAGACAACACAATCAAAAGACAACTTTCAACTCCTAAAACACAACAATAGAATGGGATACCAGAAAGGAGGAACATGTTTGTAAGTGAAGCAACTACAGAGATGATGCTAGAAGAAAATGTGGCACATATCCATCGGAGAGAAGCAATTACTATAATAGTAAATACGATGAACAGAGTTTAGATTAGACAAGGGGTTGATAAGACACCTTATGAAATTTGGTTTGGGCATGCACCTAATGTTAAATACTTTAGGATCTAATGTTAAATACTTTAGGATCTTAGGAAGCAAATGTTATATCAAAAGAGAAAATGATATAGGAAAGTTTGATCCCAAAAGTGATGAAGGAATATTTCTTAGTTATTCTTTGAAAAGAAAAGCATACAGATGTTATAATCAGAGATTGAGAACAATAGTTGAGAGTGCAAATGTAAGAGTTGATGAGAAATTTAGAATACAGAAAAAAAATCTTGGTTATGACTCTAATAATGAAGCTAGTACAAGTTAGAGAATTAATAATCAAAATACAATTAAAAACTATTTTATGAGATAGACAATGATTTACAGATACACATTGAGGAACCAAGACAAGATGCTGAAGATACTAGAGAAGAGAAAAGGACACCAAAATATGTTACAAGGAATCACCCTAAGAAACAAATAAGTGGAAGTACCAAAGGAGTATTGACAAAAAATCAAGTAAGAGAAGAAGTTTGTTTGAAACTAGAAGTTGAACCTAAGACAATAGATGAAGCATGCAAAGATGAATATTGGATAAAGGCCATGAGAGAAGAAATTGATTAGATAAAGAAGAACAATATTTGGGAATTAGTCCCTAGACCTAAAGACAAGAATGTTATTAGCACAAAATGGGTATTTCAAAACAAGATGAATGAACAAGGTGAAGCGGTAAGAAACAAAGTAATATTGCTATCCAAAGGATACTCACAACATGAAGGAATTGATTTTGAAGGAACTTTTTATCATGTTGCAAGACTGGAAGCAGTGAGAATGTTTTTGGCTTATGCATCTAACAAAAACTTCAAGGTATTTCAGATGGATAGAAAGACATCTTTTTTGAATGGTGAACTTGAGGAAGAAGTCTACATTGAACAACCAAATGGTTTTCCTCTCACTAAAGACAAAGACATGGTTTGCAGATTAAAGAAGGCATTGTATGGACTAAAACAGGCACTTAGACAATAGTATGTGAGCTTAGACAAGCACTTGATATCATGTCCCTATATTTATAAGATTTTTATAGTAAATAAATTAATAATAGAATATATTATAAAATATATATTGCTAATAGAAATACGATATATCATTGAAAACATAATCAATCATAATATAATCACATATCTGATGAATAATATATATTAGCTATCACTAAAGTCTTTTACTCAACGATAACTTATTGTTGTTGGAGATAGGCACGTCTCTTCGAACATGACCTATGTGAGGTATAAGATAGCAATTTGTTCTTACATTGGGGGAGAAGGAAAGAAAAGGAATAAAAAACGAGAAAAAAAACTAAATACAAAACTCCAAACGGCGTGATCAAAGGAGCGATAAGAAAGGGATAGAAAACTAGTAATACAATTGCCTTGGACAAGCGACAAACATCACTCCTACAGCGGTAAGGCTTAGAGAATTGACAATCAATGCCAAATAGGTAGAGTCGTGGATTCCGGAATTCAGCAAAAAGGACAGTAACCAAGAAGCTCTTTGGTAATACCAACCATTATAATAGAGATAGAAGAATCAATCGCAATACATACAAAGTTCATGAGTAATCAAAAGTTGGAGACACAAAAAGAAATAATACCTAACTAGAAGGCCACGTAATTACTTGAGGACATATTATGCTAAAGACAAATCACAAAATTAAGGAAGTAGTGGTCATTGCAAAACAAGGAGACTATCAATCTAAATCAGCAATTTGTGAGTTTAAATTACCAAGGAGCACATAGAGTGATTAAGGATAACATATCAAAGTACAAGAGTATTGTCCAAAGAGTATAAGGGTGGTCGCAATAATCTTGATGGAATACAAATCACCAGCCCATGGTCATAGGCTATCGAATAGCTAATGAAATATTTTTCCATCAAAGGCTAAGAGGAATTCATGATAATGCACCACAGATTTACATCTAAAACAGAGGATATTGACCATATACATTAGCTTAACAATATATCCATGTGGAACTAAAGACTTTGAATGGAAGATAATTACATCAGATAATAGAAGGAACATTCATGCTAGAATAAGGAAGATAATCATATTACTAGCCAATCATAACCAAAGGATTGAACATGGGTATCAATGCTAACTATCGTCAAATGTTAAGGGCTTAAGATAAGTCACCACTCACAATATAGGAAAATAAGTATTAAAGAAGCATAAATTTTTTTCAAAGGTATGAGTGCTAGGTGGAGATAAGAGGACCCATCGGTTAAACCATCAATTTGTAGATAAGAAATACCATACAGATTTGATACATTTTGAGGAGCTATTGTTAATAGTAGTAATTCAATTATAATCTGTAACAATCTTGGAAATTACCAATTTGGACCAACTACTCATGCACAACATTAAGTAATTATTAAGACTAATAGTTTTAATATGAAGAAATATCCTACAAATTATAGATTGTCCCAATATAACAAGCGAATGAATCTGGGGACATTACACTCAATAAGCTTGGGATTCAAGAAAGGCAATGTAGACAGTGGTTAGTATTTGCGAACAAATTCAGATGGATTACTGATCATTGTAGTATTTGTTGATGAAATTATATTTGGAGGCACTGAAGAGCCTAGAGAAAAATTTTCTGAGGAAATGAAGAATGAGTTTGAAATGTCTATGATTGGTGAAATGAAATAATTCTTGGGATTGCAAATAACTTAGAGCAAGGATGGAATTTTCATATCATAAACCAAATATCTTAAAGATCTATTAACTAGATTTGGATTGGAGAATTGTATGCTAGTTGATACACCTACTGATACAGGATGCAAATTATCAGGGAAAGATGTCTCCTAGTGCTATGAAAACAAGGTACGTATCAATGATAAGAGGATTGAATATCTAACTCACACAAGGCCAGATATAGCAAATGCAATTGGTATTGTTGCAAGATTTCAGGCAGACCCTAAAGAGACACACTTGGCAACATTAAAGAGGATATTTAGATATCTGAATGGAACATCAGATTTTGGATTATGGTATGATAGGTCACATGATTTCGCTCTTTGTGCATACACTAATGCAGATTGAGCAGGTAATGTTGACAATAGGAAGAACAAAAGTGGTGGTATATTCTTCTATGGAGGAATATTGGTTTCCTAGTTGAGTATAAAACAAGATTGCATTTCACAATCTACAACAAGAGCAGAATATATGGCAGCAACAAACAATTGTGATCAGGTCATATGGATGAAGCAAATTTTGAAGGATATTGGTATTGAGTTTCCAAAACTTATTATTATTTATTGTGATAATACAAGTACAATATGTCAAAGAATCTAGTTTTACACTCAAAGAAAAAATACATTGCTATAAAGTATCATTTTCGGAGAGACAAGGTAGCAGAAAAGGAAATCAAATTGGAGTATGTTAGTACTAAAGAGAAGATAGAAGATATCTTCACTAAACCATTGGCTAATGATACCTTTGAGCAAAGAACCAAAAATCGAAAGTGGATCAGAATCGGGAAGGCCTACTCAAATCGTGAATCGCCTATAAATCCTCTATGAATCGGCTATGAATTGGCAAGGTGAAAAATGCATTGAAATTCAAAGATTTTTAAAATTGGTGATTTTGGTGATTTTTTACAAACTTGACGATTTTTGGGGTCGATTTTGCCAATTTCTAGTATTTTTGGCACAAAAATCGATGAGCCGATTCACCGACTCACTAGGAATCACATGTCTTAAGACAAATCACGAAATCACGTGAATCGCCTAAATCACGGCGATTCATGTTACTTTGCTTTTGAGTACCTTAGAGTTATGCTTGGGGTAATGTCCCCACCTAACTCAAAGTAATTGATGAAAGGATTGCAACGGTCTAGTACAATCAGAGCACTATTCATATATTTGGACTAGATGCTTGATGCTACTCCTATGGGGGAGTGGTTATAATGAGTAGAACTAGACAGAGTTCTTATGTAACGGTTCAGTATAACAGCAATCTTGAAATGGAAATTTGCTTATGGAATAAAAGGGCCCAATCAAAAAAATAAAACTATTCTTTTTCAAATATTGTTGAGTCTTACACCAAATATTTTGCCAAGTATTTGTATGATTAATTGCCCTGCCAAGTTCTTATACAGGCACTCTCATTTATGACAAGATTTTGGTGAAGAGCATGCTTCATTCTTTTCATCTTGAAAGTTTGACGATGGTCATGCTCCATGGTACCTCTAGTATGTAATAGGATGTATGCCAATGCAGATAATGCTTGCATATGTCCATTAGCACACAGTCTTATCCTTGTCTACACTAAATGTATATGACAGTTAAGATAAGGTGGTTTTGAATGAAGGCAAGATTTGTGATTTGAGAGACAGGAGCCAACTAATTATGAATTTAAATATCAGAATTAACTATGACTTTACCTCAGTTTTTTGTTTTTATTTCAGGCTTAAGTTGTATGAGTGAAAAATGAATTTTCAAAATCAATCTTTAAGAGTCCATAATGTTGGAACGCAAGCCAAACCTGCAATTTTACTTTTGAATTAAGTGCTTCCTCAAATGAAATTATACCAGGTTGTCAGAGTCTATGCAGATTCTTCACTGTCTTTATTGGATCCTCCTATAGTAACATATATGGTAGAAATCTCATTCATCGAGATTTGATCTATAAGTATGAAAAAGTAACAAAAAATTGCTTGATGTTTCAAGTTACCTGGATATCTTATGATATGAGTTTCAACTCCAGCTTCCTTTCAAGCCATATTTGTAGTTATTCTTTCCAACATTCAGATTTGGAGTTAATTATTTTTTCTTGTTCAGGAGTGTTGGAACCTTCAGTAAGTGACTATGGATTAACTGTTTGTATTGAAGAATCACAGCTGTTTTTGTGAATCCATTAGGAACCTCAAACTGATAAACAGTAACCCATTTTATGTTTTTGCAGATTACCTATTCAATCATCCTTGACATCTGATAATCTGGATTCTACATGTGCAGCTACCATGGAATCTGGAACATGTTATCAGGAAACATTGACTTGTAATTCTCTATGCCTTTATGATTTTATTGAGAAATCATCATAGAATAATTGTCTATTACCATCAGAATTCAACTAAATGTTAAATTATAATTCATATAATATGAAATCACTTACATAATCTCCATGTCTAGGCATTTGTATCCATTATATTGTGTAATCTATAGTTTTTATTAATAATTTATCTTTAAGAGCACCCGTATAGCAATATTTTAATCTATGTTTCATTGGGCGAATTCCGACTAGATTTGAATACATTACAGTTGAACCAATGCAGGAAAATAATGAGTGCACTTCAGATTCTTAGATTGTCATATTGACACCTTTGTCATTGATGTCAATGGGGGAGAAATAATGCATGAAAAACTTAATATGTATGGGGGAGGGTAACAAATATGGGGAAGGTTTCTGAGGAGGATATTGATGTCAATGAGGGAGTATACAACAAAGTTACATTAGATTGTTAAAGCTATATTGGACCATCAATCCAAAAAGAAATAACAATTGGCATTTATGGTTTTTAATCATATGTTGCCATCAATGCCAAAGGGGGAGATTGTTAGGATTAAGGGAAGTGGTTGGAACTTGGATAACATGTCTATGTGTTGCACCGATGACATGTTTTCCATTGATGTCAACATATATGTTTGAGTGTATGAAAGATAGAGATTATGTACATCGCAACGGTTAGAGTGATAAACAAAGTTGAGATTCAACACGATAAGTTACGCAGGCTTATATTCAAGTTCAAGGATGTGTTCAAATACTACATTTGTCTTCATGTATGTTTGTATGAAGGATTGAATGAGTTATAGTTGTTTTGCTGAAAACTGGTAACAAGCCATTGTGCAGGAAACAGGTTACTAATAATTTGATTGTATCTGATGAGCGAGATGGAATAGAGGTGAGTGATCTTAGATTGTGTGTAACATTCCTTTTTCCCGAGTCTAATTAACATCAAACATACTCAAAGAATACAATTATTACTTCGTTTCATAGGAAGACAGTTATATCATTCATCTTCATGTGAATAAGATTTATTGTTAAAATTAGTTAGACAAAATTTCTTAACTAAAAACTTGAAATACCATCAAGTGAAATGACTACAAAAATTGAAAACCACATACCTTGGAAAATTAAGATCGAATCAAACTAGGGATGCTTCTGCAACCGCCCGGCTTAGTCCACAAATACACTATAACAATTACACATGACAACTATCATCTAAAAACCACTATATCAAAATCAAATGATGATCACAATTAAATACCACTATATTTAAAATTAGGGCATCACATACCACTATATCAATTAGGGCATCATTTACCATCAATTCATTTAGGGCTTCTGATACCATATATCACTTAGGGCTTCTGCCACCACGGATTCAATTGGGCTTCCAATACCATGGTTTCATTTAGGGCTTCCAATACCACTGTATCATTTAGGGTTCTAGTCATCTCTCAATCAATTAGGTTTCAGATTCCTTTCCTTCTGATTACTTAATCGTGATAGGAACTCAAGATTAGAAAATATACTTATATTCGTTATTCATATAATTGAAAAACAATCCATAAATCTATTTGTTGCATCTACATGTAAAATAATGGTAACAATGAAATAACTCAATTTAATCTTACCTCCTAAATAAATGTGATAATACCTGTTTCTGATAAACAATTGAATGCACAGTTATCTCTGTCTGACGCATGACTGACATCTTGGGGAGAGGTCAAACATTGTCAGGGGCTTAACCACCCAACCTCAGACCACAACTTATCCCCACACGATCTCTAACAAGAAAGGCCCTCCCTACTTGGAATAGACAAGGGACATTTTGCCATCCCCTGGGCTTCTTGGTAATTGACTCACCATACAACTTGGCAATAGGAGATCGCAATAACAGGATGTTGGTGAACAGATTGTCCTTTCAACGATTTTAATAAATTCTCTCCATGCCCAAGGTTCAGAAATTACAAAATGTCCACAACAGTTGAGAAAATCTCACATTATTTGACTTTCTCTCTGAATTTTCTAAAGGTACAACTCCCTTATTAGATTTGCAATGAATTCAAATTATCTTTTTTGCACTTTTACCCAAAAGCACGTAAGGATCTCTCGACTACTCTTAGGTAGTGAGATAAAAATCAATTCAAAAATCTCAAAGAAACATCCATTTTGAAATACTTATACAGAAAATCTACTTCAAAATAATGAATAACACCATAAACTTATATCAATCATCCAAACACCTTAATCGAAAAGAATTTATAGTAAGAACAGCAATCAAATATCTCGAACCAATAAACCAGAGTTCTCAAAGTAACAGTGGTTTATACACTTTGAACACAAAGTTTCGAAGCTAAATTCAAGATGATATATATTTATGTTAAACGTCCTGCGTGCACATAGTCATTCAAAAGCAAAACATTCATATACTATCATTTAATTACTGTATAAAAGTATCTACTTAGCAGAGTTTCTAGCTATCTATTTTCTAACTATCTATTGCTAACCTTAAACCAATTCAATGCCCCAGCATTTATAGTTTTTCCATACAAATCCGTAAGGCCTCAATCAAAACCCAACCGTTTCAGTTAGAAACAAGAAACTGTTACAAAACAAGAAAGCAGTTTAAAAACGAGGGCCAAAAAGTAACTGAAGACAACAGTTCAGTTCAAGCACTATCGTCAGTTTTCTCCTCACCAACGGTCTGCCGTACCAGCTTCCAATTTCGGAAAGTATTCATAAACTCCTGCATCGCGTGGGAGTATGGATTCTTCAGGCTCAGCAATCGGGCTCAACACGCGTCCTTCTACCATTTGAATTCCTTTATCTTTAAACTCTGACGCGGCATCAAGTTCTTGTTGAGACACAACATCGATTCAATACTTGCCAATGCAATGAAATCGTTGGCACTTGGTGATTCACCATCTCTGATTTGTTCCACGGCTTCATCGAAGCTCTTCGTTAGTGTCTCGAAATCCATGTTCCCGTCGTCGAACTATAGGATCCTTGTAGGATTAACTACTTTCATGTCCTTGAGGAGTTCTTCGTGCATTTCAATGATTTTACTTTCTATGCCTTGCACTTCTTTAATTGTTTCCTTGTAAACCGACTCCTTCCAGCCCATGTTGTTCTTCATAATGAACAACATGCAGGGATCCACGTTTTTCATTGGATTCTCATTCAGGAATTTCATGACCCTGAACCTCTCAACTTCAGCCACTTGAAAAACAACTGATTGACATTGACCTAGCTCTGTCTCCCAAGATGGAACAAAAGTTTGGATTTCTCCCAGCAATGATTCTCCCTCAACATAAACATTAACAAATTCTGAAATAAATTTATTACCTTCTTTCATGATAGTGTCCACCTAGTCCTTCACGGCATCAGCTAATAGCTTATCCTTTTGCATTTGCTTCATTAATTGTTGACTTCCTACAAAATTAGGATCAAAGGGTTGTGGGGTTTGAACAATTGGCAATGCACCAAGGTTCATTAGAGAATCGATATATGTAGCCATTGTAGTTACCATGCCCTTTAGTCCCTTTTTCTCTTTACTATCCTTTTCAGATTGTGTCAACATATGATCAGTAGAGAATTTAAAGAAATGATTACCAGTGCTTCTATGAATAGTTCCCAATTCAACCGAGGTAACTTTGAAGCCTTCGTCATCAATATCCCCTGATTCCCTTTTCTGCTTGTAGGTAGCTATCTCAACAGTGATCTTTCCAGTCACAGGGTCCTTCGTGAGGTGAGCATCTGTTTTCAGTTTTTTTACCTTTGAACCTCTAGCTGCATATTTAGTGACGATGTCTTTCACCGGTGTGGACACTGGTTGCAAATTCCTTTTCTTGCTGATTGTGTTAGATAGCCAGGAAGGAATAGCAGGCCTTACGGACATTGCCTGGGCATCTCTAGTAGGAGTTAGGAATCTGGGTTGATCTACCTTAGGTACTACGATGAGTTGAACATCACCATCCACACCATCTGAAGAATTGAGGCCGTCATTCAAATCTTGCCCCTGAGTCGACATTCTCTCCTTCTGAACTTTATGTTGCTTCAGGGCTTCGGATTTAGATTGAGATCTAGTCCTTGGAGCCGTAGTTTGCAAATGAAGGGGCGCTTTCCTCTGCTTATCCTGAGCCAATATACTACCTGCAACAGGAGAAAGTGGGACGTCAAATGGAGATGGTTCAGAAAAAGAAACCACCCCCGAAGAGGGTTCATTGATAATTCCTTTGCCCTTTTTCTTTAACCAATCATCTGTGAAGGTAAGTATAAATCTAGCCCTTATGTTGATATCATCTTCTTCATCTTTATCCCAGTCAACAACCAAAGACTTCGGTTAACTAGATTCATCCCAACCAGGTTCAATTATATCCAAGCCATCCTCAACCACTCCCTCTATTTTGAACTTCAACCTGAAGGAATCAATTTGCTGCAAAGTCAGCCTTCAATGATCTTTTCTCAAAACTTCTCCTTTGTCCTGACTCCTTACAATCTTGCCATAGGTCTTCCAACTGTGTAGTTACTGGTGGATGAACTTCAAGGCTAAGAATCTGGGCTGCGTACCCTTTACTATCGAAGTTCATTCTGCTATGATAAGAACCAAAATTGAACCCAAGCAAATTACTTCCAATAATTGAAGCATTGGTCATGCTACTAAAAACCAACGAACCCAACTTGATAGGGAAAGTTGTTTCCCAATCGTCTTGTGGTAAATTATCTTTTACAACAGAGAAAAGTCGCCTACATATCTCGGCCAATACAAAACAATCCAAAGCATAACGTGGCAATTTTGTAGGTTCTTCTTTGAATCCGCCTATTCTTAAGTAAGTGAACCTAGGGAACTATATGAAGTGACTTCCATATTGCTGAATTAACCTTTGGGCTTCAAGGGACAACCGAGGCATCAGCACTTCCTTCAAAGACATATAAACCTTCTCCATTAATAGGTCATGAACTTTCCTGAAATCTTCCAAGATTCTATCTTTCTGTAGCAGGGGGCAATATTGAAAAACTATCATTTCTTCACTCCATACTCCATGAGGAAGAGGGGTAAGATCACAAGTACAAGGAATGCAGTAAGTTAAATAGGAAGCCATATAAAAATCCTCACGGAATTCCTTAGCATGTCTAAGTTGAGAACTCAGTGAACTAGTAATAATCTCTGCCCAATCCATCCATTGTTCACCGTTAAAGATAATTTCTATGTACCTATACATCCATTCTTCAAAAAGAAACACATCGGCTAAACCTTTGACCCTATGCAACAATACCACCTAGTCATGAATATGGGGCTTTAGGTAATCCTTAGTGATAACCTTCAGTAGCCTGGAACCTCCGCCATACATGGTCTCGGTCCATTTCCTAGCCAACGTATTGCGGAATTGATTTGGGGTTTCTTGGTATTCGGCCTGGGCTTGAACAAAGGAAAATGCAGCAAAGGTATTTTCCTACAAACGTAGTACGGAGGCAATTGTCTCTTGAAATTGAGAGTATCGTGTTGCCATTTTCTCTTCCAATACTCTTGCTTTTAACATCGTAGTGATCAATACAAACTTGAAGAAGTTCATGACTCACAAAGGCTGGGGGAAAAGCAAAAGCCTCAATTAACCCACTAGTTAAGACTTCCATACACCCATTCACCTCATTAGCATATTCAAGAAAATTTGCCTGTAAATTCTCCAACTTAACCCCTTGCAAATTCGTATCACAAATAACTGGCTTTCTACATTCTAAGCTTGAAGCATTACCGAAGAAATGCAATATAGACCTCATTTCTAATCAAACAAGGCTTTGAAAATACAGAGATTGCAGAACGAAACAAGAATTGCCAAGTTCTCACCTGTATTTTGCTGAAAAATCAATAGTTTTCTCTGTCTTGCTTAACAGCTTCTTCTCCACACTTTCAGTTCTTCGCATGATAAACAAAAAAAGAAAGCCGAGCAATTTTTAAAAAGAAAGTACTTACGTGTGGAAATACGGGCTCATAATACGGCATTAATGACACATCACCCCTTGTTAACGTTCACATGTTCGAAAGCTTTGTTGTATAAACTTTCCATTTAATGATTTCATTTTTGGATGCATTGGTAATGATTAGTTTTAATGCAACATCCGATTCCTTTTCTGGCTGAAGATTTCCCACTTTCCCCATAATGATGACTTTCCACATCGGGAATAGAAGTGTCCTTTTACTCATTGCTCTCTGACATGACCATCAATTGCCTTGCGGGATGACGGCGCATCGTACACCAAACTTTAATATTTCCAACACACCTCCGCCGTTGAACAACTTTGAACTACTTCGAACCAGGGTTCGAAGCGGTTCAAAGCGATTCAAAAGAAAACTCCGCCGAGTTGATGCATATCACCTGCCAGAAAAACCGTTAGAACAAAACCTTTGGTTGAACTGCTTTGAACGACTTCGAACCGACGTTCGAAGTGGTTCAAAGTGGTTCAAGGGAAGAGATATCAACCGGGGACAAAAGGGATTTCAAATTATCACTTCGGGAGATGCTGAATGTAATAACCCCAATAGAATATAAATTCTTCCAACACCAAAAATCTTTATACTTCAGTTGTTTGACATTTCGTCAAACACTTTGCAAGCAAGGGTCCTATGACTGATATAACTTTTCAAATTGCTGCAGTGATTCTTGTTTGGATTTGCCTCAAAGAGAATGCTTACAAAAGACTCCAAATTGTCTAAACAATGACCTAACATAAATATGCAACTAATTTTGGCAATAGTGAATGCATATATGAGTTCTAATCATGAAAATGATCACCTACAGCCAACTGGTATTTTAACAAATAGTTGGTATGCAAGCTAACTAGCTGATAAAAAATGATATATTAATGCTCAAAGACAACTATTAATGACCAGCAATTGTATCTCCTTAATTGAGAATGAGTATCCAATACAATATTCATACTAAGTTAGCCAAGACTCTTGGCATTTACAAAGATATCAAAATATGATGATTGCTGGTAAAGTAATATGCACCTATAGCTACCAATGAAAACTAATGCAACACTAAATATCTAACTTCAATACTCCCCTACAGCAGTACGCTAATCACATGCATTATTAAATACAACTTAAGCCATGGATAGCTAATACCATTGTGAGGAATGTAAAAATAAATGATGTATCTATTAATGAATGATAGGTCTGATACGAAATGACAATTACAACAACACTCTATAGTGAAAGGCAACTATGAAAATACACAACAGACCTGGCATAGATGTATTGCAATACCACTGAACAGAAAATAACCTCCTCGAGTGCCCAAGTCGTGCCTCTCTAGCTGCTGCCCCTGATTGTAGATGGTTGTAATAATTTTCTTTGCTTTTTCGAATTTGCTTTTTCGGATTGCTTTTTTTGGATTGCTTTTCCGGACCTACTTTTTCGGCCTGCTTTTTCAGTTCTTTTTCGGCCTGCTTTTTCGAACTACTTTTTCGAACTGCTTTTTCAACCTTCTTTTTCGAACTGCATTTTTGGCCTACTTTTTCGATCTGCTTTTTCGGCCTACTTTTTCGAACTGCTTTTTCGATCTGCTTTTTCGGCCTGCTTTTTGTACTCAAATAATTTTTCTCAATGTAGCACAAATAGAAGACTGAAGTATCTTCCTCCCAGCTGCAATAATTCAAGTGATATTTCACACCCTCAAAATTGCGTACCAATTGAGAGTTTTCGTTCTCAATGGCCACAAATATTTTTTCTCAATGTAGCACAAATAGAAGACTAAAGTATCTTCCTCCCAGCTGCAATAATTCAAGTGATATTTCACACTCTCAAAATTGCGTACCAATTGAGAGTTTTCGTTCTCAATGGCCAGTTGTGACTATTGCAGAAACCCTAGGCTCCACAATGCACATCAACAAACATCAACATCAACAACAACAAATCTGGATGATTAGAATGAAGCCCGGGGTACCTATTTATTCTTTTTCCTCCACTTTCTCCAGAAGCTTCTAGAACATTATTTTGTTTTATCTATTAAGTGACTTTATAAAATATTTTATAATTCAAGTCACTTTATTAAATTAATTAAATATAAAGTTACCTTTTAATAATTATTTATTTGATAACTTTATAAATAATTAACTTAATACCACTTATTTATTTAATTAAAACAATTAATTAGTCATCCTCATAAAATATTCATTATTTTGGATAACCTAATTAATTAAATTAATTAAATCAAATTGCCTCCAAAATGGGGACATGACAGTCCGCCCTTCCTGAAATTGCTTGTTCCCAAGCAATGGCTGAACAATAAACCAATCAATCCGCCTGGATCTCAAATGTAGTCATGTACTATACTGCTATCAATCAACACAAGCTCCTGTAATATCCTCTGCAGTATAACCAAGAGGAATCCATAATTAAACTGACAATTACAGCTCAACCAAACTCCAAAATCACAACTGCCAACACAGTAAATACCATCAACGCATCCCACTGGCCTATATGGAATGTACAATCCAACTCTGCAACAATGGTGAACGCTCCTAAATGAAACTGTACCAAGTATGGAGAATCCACACACTAAACAACTCCTGCAGTCAACACAACTCTGCAGATCACCGGCCACTGTCTCATAGCCATAACTCCCATGCACTGCTGATGGTGAAAAGACATCACAAGATAAACAGCAAGAAATGGAACCCAAACCAAATTTGCCTGCCATCAACTCCTCAACACAAGGATCAAATGCTAACTGATGTACATACCCTGCAGTATAATGTTGATAAAAAGAACCAACCTCAGTCAACAGCTCACCATGAACAAGTGATACAATCCACTGTGACTGATCATCAGCTAAGTCAGGAGATGTCATAGCCAAAGGAGTAGAATCAATAACAACAACTACTGAAGCATCACTCTCAAACTCCTGCTCTAAGTCATGTATTATCAAGCTGTCAACCGCAGAACCTATCGCCATGTCATGCCCATCACAACTCTCATCCCGAGGCATCAAACTATCCCATAACTGATAACAAGCACTAGGAACCAAAGTACATCTCTATATCATCATCTCATCAACATGGTCATCAAAGGTAAATTGATGAGCATACCTCACAGTATAATGCCGATAGAATGCGCCAATCTCAGTCAGTGGCTCAGACTGCAATCCAGATGAAACTAACTGCAATCGATCATTAACCATGTTGGAACTGACTACTACCTCTGAAGACATCGCCAAGGGAGTAGTATCACTAGCAGGAACCATGCCAATTGCCGGCTCACCAACATAACACATGATCTTTGATACAACATCTCTAGTCTCCGTGCCATCAGTACTAGAGGCCACCACCATGTCAGGCATACAACAATCTGCTGCAGCACCCAACTCAACTGAATCTGACTCTAGTGGGAACGAACCTGATATGCCAATGTTAGTATCAAGGATGGATGCATCCCTATCTCCACTGTCTCTGATAATTTCGACCATGGACATCCTCGGATCACCAGACACCACAGCTTGTGACTGTACAAAATCTGGTAAAGACTGCAATCGCTCTAACTCCATGGTCACCTTAGCCAAATGAAACTGTGACTCCTCGAAAGCCAACTGTATACTCTCAAGAATCTCAAAAGTCACCTCGAGCTGCTGAGTAAGCTCACTCACCTCATCTTCCTTGGCCAATAATGCATCATATGCTATACTCCCCCACTCCATAAGATAACCTCTGTCAGCTACCAGCTGCATATAATTCTGTCTCAAAATCCGAATAGCCTCCCATAAAGAGTGGATCTCTGTCAAGGAAAAATAACTGCCTCCCTGCTCATTACTAGTAGGAGAACCCCATCCATAAACTGCTAACAACTGATGAGCAGCATCGAAATGCTAGCAAGCGATAGCAATGTCTCGATCACTAACTCTCAATTGACTAGACACATGATAGCATTGGCTAGACTGTCTCCTACAAACCTCCTCTGACACACTATCTAAGGGAGTATCCTCAAAGTTACTAGTCTCTAGAGTATTACCAACCATATCCTGTGAATCAACTGCAAAGCTCATATCAACATACGGAGTATCAAAAACTGTAGCACTGCTGTCCAACTCCTCTGTACCAAAAGAAACTGCCAAGGAAGCTAAATCTTCAAAACTACCCACTGCATCCTCCTAGATGTCATCAAGGCCAATATGATCCTAGGACTCATCTGTACACACTGCCAAATATGAAAGATCATCAACACATTCCAGCAAGAATGGTCAACTGGATATATGAACAAAGCCCAACACCGGTGTATAAAAACTAATACCAACATCGGACAAGTTGTTGGCACAAGAAAAGACAACACCGTGCAATCTGCTAATCAAATCCATGATAGCATCCAAACAATCACTGCTACCAAAAAGTGATAATGATCTCTAGTCAACTGAATCCCAAACGCCAATATAACAATCTTGGGTCCATATCCATAAACTAGAATCAGCTGGGAACTCAAGCAAACTCCTCACCTGAGTAATATGACTAGTACTGACTAACTCCACATACCTGTCTGATATTGTCCCTGTATCCTGGATGTGAATGCAAGATGAACTCACAACACTATCAACGACCACATATGATCTGCCTACTGCAGAAAGTTGAGTATCAGGAGTGCAAGATGAAACTAAACTCAACTCCATGCCATGCTTATCCCCATGTCTCTCCCAATCCTGTAATGCCAATGGGGTATTCACCAAAGAAGCTCGAATGTCCTCAAGCTCACGAGAAAGCCTGTCAACTTCCTCCTCCTTCCTCCTCAAGGCATCTGAATAGTCTCCGACAAGGCTAAGAAGATGGTCACAATCTGATAGATGTAAATAACTCAACTTCATTGTTCCCATTCCTTCCCTAATCCCCTGTAAGTCAACACAAGAAGGCTTTCCCAGAACTCCCTTATGTCTACCCTGTAACTGAATCATCCGGATGTGTTCCTCTATCATATCTCGCATCCTGTCATGATGAGATAATGAAGTTACAATACTGACTTCACTCACTTTGAGCTGGCTGGACAAATCCTGCGAAGTACTACCAGTTTCAACCTCATATGACGAAGCATCTAACTGTGCCTGGTACTCTCTCTCAGCAAAGTCATGAATGCTCAATGTCTGCTCATCTCTGCCAGCTATCTCACCATCATGTACAACAACATCCTCATAATCATCATCTGAACCCACTATGCTGTAGTCACTACCTGTTGGAACCAAACCATCCTGAGTACCTGAGACATCACCCTTTGGCAGCCTGTATACAACTGTCTCAAATTGAGTACCAAGTTGACAGTTACTATCCATCAGCGTAATATCCTTCACCACTTCTTCCTGTGGCTGAACTGAAACCTCTGACTGGTTGCAAACTTGTTTCTCGAACTCCTCATTAAGGTTCCTAGTAACATCTCTCACTGTATCAGTCAATGCTTTGCGAGAAGATTTGCCAAATAGAAATCCAGTCGACTTATCCACCTTAGCTGGGTCGGACAGCCTGTCATTTATACGGTGGTGCTTAACCAACAGTTCAGACATGTTATGCCTTATTTTCGTAAGTTCATCTCGAATGTCTAAATAGCCATCCTTTCTACAATTCCGACTCTGGATACTGTGTCTATCAATTGTCCAAGATTGTGTCCACAGAGACTTTGTACTGTACCTGTCCATTTTGGATAAAGTAGAGTGCTGATCACTCATGTAAGTCGGTTCTCACCCCACAGGATGGCAAGAAAACCGCTCTGATACCACTGTAATAACCCCAATAAGTTATAACTTCTTCCAACACCAAAAATCTTTATACTTCAATTGTTTGACATTTCGTCAGACACTTTGCAAGCAAGGGTCCTCTGACTGATATAACTTTTCAAATTGCTGCAGTGATTCTTGTTTGGATTTGCCTCAAAGAGAATGCTTACAAAAGACTCCAAATTGTCTAAACAATGACCTAACATAAATATGCAACTAATTTTGGCAATAGTGAATGCATATATGAGTTCTAATCATGAAAATGATCACCTACAGCCAACTGGTATTTTAACAAACAGTTGGTATGCAAGCTAACTAGCTGATAAAAAATGATATATTAATGCTCAAAGACAACTATTAATGACCAGCAATTGTATCTCCTTAATTGAGAATGAGTATCCAATACAATATTCATACTAAGTTAGCCAAGACTCTTGGCATTTACAAAGATATCAAAATATGATGATTGCTGGTAAAGTAATATGCACCTACAGCTGCCAATGAAAACTAATGCAACACTAAATATTTAACTTCAATACTCCCCTACAACAGTACGCTAATCACATGCATGATTAAATACAACTAAAGCCATGGATAGCTGATACCATTGTGAGGAATGTAAAAATGAATGATGTATCTATTAATGAATGATAGGTCTGATACGAAATGACAATTACAACAGCACTCTATAGTGAAAGGCAACTATGAAAATACACAACAGACTTGGCATAGATGTATTGCAATACCACTGAACAGAAAATAACCTCCTCAAGTGCCCAAGTCGTGCCTCTCTAGCTGCTGCCCCTGATTGTAGATGGCTGTAATAATTTTCTTTGCTTTTTCGAATTTGCTTTTTCGAATTGCTTTTTTTGGATTGCTTTTCAGGACCTGCTTTTTCGGCTTGCTTTTTCAGTTCTGCTTTTTCGGCCTGTTTTTTCGGACTGCTTTTTCGGCCTACTTTTTCGAACTGCTTTTTCGAACTACTTTTTCAACCTTCTTTTTCGAACTGCTTTTTCGTCCTACTTTTTCGATCTGCTTTTTCGGCCTGCTTTTTTCAAACTGCTTTTTCGGCCTGCTTTTTCGATCTGCTTTTTTTATCTGCTTTTTCGGCCTGCTTTTTGTACTCAAATATTTTTTCTCAATGTAGCACAAATAGAAGACTGAAGTATCTTCCTCCCAGCTGCAATAATTCAAGTGATATTTCACACCCTCAAAATTGCGTACCAATTGAGAGTTTTCGTTCTCAATGGCCACAAATATTTTTTCTCAATGTAGCACAAATAGAAGACTGAAGTATCTTCCTCCCAGCTGCAATAATTCAAGTGATATTTCACACCCTCAAAATTGCGTACCAATTGAGAGTTTTCGTTCTCAATGGCCAGTTGCGACTATTGCAGAAACCCTAGGCTCCACAATGCACATCAACAAACATCAACATCAACAACAACAAATCTAGATGATTAGAATGAAGCCCGGGGTGCCTATTTATTCTTTTTCCTCCACTTTCTCCAGAAGCTTCTAGAACATTATTTTGTTTCATCTATTAAGTGACTTTATAAAATATTTTATAATTCAAGTCACTTTATTAAATTAATTAAATATAAAGTTACCTTTTAATAATTATTTATTTGATAACTTTATAAATAATTAACTTAATACCACTTATTTATTTAATTAAAATAATTAATTAGTCATCCTCATAAAATATTCATTATTTTGGACAACCTAATTAATTAAATTAATTAAATCAAATTGACTCCAAAATGGGGACATGACACTGAATATGCGAAGAGACAAGGGAAAGACTTCAACAAAGGGATAGGTAAAAGTTGAAGGAAAGACCTTTGAAAAATGGCAACTCAAAACACTAATAACACAGGAATATTCATGAGCTTTTATTTTATTCATATTAAAAATGATAAACGTTGTTTAGTCATATTTGATACTGATTCATATTATTGATGATTCCTTTCTTTCACCTCATCGCCCATCTCCTTGGCTTCACAACCAGGCGAGTCCCAGGTGTAGGAATTCTCAGAGCAGACGGCTCTATTAATTATTCAAGAAGATTACAGACATCCATCATTTCACATTCTGTGATTACATAATTATGTTCTCTAAATATTTCAAATTTGGATATTAAATGAATCATAACTGATTTCCCTTTAACTCCAACTCTTCACCATTGATGGCATTCTTGCTGGTGAATTCCTCGGTGTCAATATGTTCTAATTCATGCCTAGTAATATGTTTAAGCTTTGCAACATTTGGGTACCTTCCAATGTACATGATTATCTCTATTCCAAGGGCTGATTTATTGATGAGATCTCAGAGTATTATTGTTACGTTGAAAAGAAATTATACATACTTCATATATATCAGCAGATGGCATACAAGATTAATCTTAATACTTCAGTCTTAACCATCTAAGAAGATTAATTCGTTTTAGATAGAGGAAGAAAAACTAAAAAGTATTACTTGGATTATGCATGAGGTTAAATAATGATTTACTGATCAATCGGAGTCTCAATATTCCGTATTTAGGTTCTTTGATTTATCATTGTAAAATAAGTATACTACTTTCAAATTTGACTGTACTCTCCATTACTCATCCGGCTTGATAACCTGTATGGCTTTCAAGGTTTTTGGAATGGCCAAATGTGAATTCTATATGACTCTGATAGTTTTTCAGATTGGGAGTATATCAAAATAAAAAGCTGACTAAAAAATAAAACAAGATATGCATAACCTGATTGCCAATTCGGATTTCTCTCTCTTCGCCAACTAGTGTACTTGATTCCCTACCAAGTAAAACTTGATACGGCTCTGGTATGTGCAAAACGGAATACAATGGCTCGGCTAGGAAAACGTGAGTCACGGCTCAACATGATTGCCATGGCTTCAAAGAAAAACATATCAATCTAGGAGAGAGAGAAGTTGCTCGACTTAAGATGAGAACGTTTCAAATTAAGAAAAGAAGAGAAGAAATTCGGAAAAGTGTAAAGAATGGAATAATAATCAGTCCGGCTCCTCTCACGGCTTCCTTTAAAAGAATAGCAAACATGACTCCTAGGCTCCCACCGGTTACAAGAAGATTATTGCCCATTCGAATGCATCACAAATATAAAAATATATGAAAAAGAAAGGAGGAAAAAGAATAAAGAGTTGAAGAGAAGTTGGAAAGACAATTTGAATTGCCAAATATTAATCGATTAATCATGCCAAATGTTATCATTTAAAAGCAAAGAATATTAAATTGAAAAGAATAAAGTAGGAAGGTTGTAATTTGAATATTATAATAATTCTAATGTTATTATAACTCGAATATTATTAAAATCTTATATGTACTTATAAACATCACTTTATTAAAATATTAAGATATAAAGTTGCCAAATCATTTTTTTTAAATGCATATATATAAATATTTATTAAAATAATATAACGAAAGAAAAATTAAAATCCTTTAAGATACGTTTTATATTTTAACTCAATTATTTTAATTAAATTAATTATTTAAATAACTCATGCGGTTCCATAGATGTATCTTGTTTCAAATCGCTAGGCACTCTACCCGTCTGCTCAGTGATGGTGATGCCCTACCTAATTCTTTTCTGACAATGCTTCCACCCTTTCAACATGCTTCCTGCAAAGAATTTCTCCGTAGTTAAATTATAAATTATTTAAATATAACAGTTAACCTTCATCTCAATTCCATGAATTTGTGATTAACGATCAACTAACATGTCATCTTCACTTGAAATCATAATGATTAACTATCTTACCATTTTGCCAGATTATAACAAATTAAACTGCCAACTAACTTCATGCGAACCTTAGCGGCTATATTTCAAGCTAGTTCAAAAATTGGGATGTAACATTGTGGTTGAAGACATGTTTGTGTTAGCAGATGCAAGAGATCATTTTGGAAAGGTTGCTGAAGTATAACGTGTGATATGTTCATCGTCAGACCGACTCTTATATTGGGAAATATTTTGGAAGTTGTAAAGTGTAATGTAGCATGTGGAACTTTACTGTAGTATCTTAATAACATCCTATGTAATTAATTGTACATTGGGTATCATGACCCCAAGAAAATAAGGCAAACATTTGTAAATAAAACAAGCATTTTTTTAGAAAATGAAATTCAATAAATAATCATTATTAATATCTATATTTATTTTTTATCCTTAAATTATATATATAGAAATTCCAATAACAACATTATTAATACCTTGAAATATATTAGAATAAATTAATAAAGGGATAAGTAATAATAATATTACTACCCCTTTTATAATGTAATCCATGCAAATTATAACCCGATACTCAAACATTCAAAATGTTCAAATCCAATGCATTATTAAAACAACCAAACGACACGACCCGTTAGAACGATATATGTATCGAGTCGAGCAAAGGAAGTGGACATCGAACAGGAGGGAAGAGAAGGTAGGGACAGTGGCAAAACCATATAGTATTAAACAGAAAGACAGCATCAACAAAGGAGGGAAAAAACACATAGCAAAGCACATAGAGATTACAGCCACAAGCATTACCCGTGAAACGTCTTCAATGCAAAACTTAAGATGCCGCAAGGAAGTCAAGGATAGAATATAACCAGTGACATCAGGCATCATCCGGAATTAACGTGCTGGAACAAGCAGGGAATAAAATGGATGTGGAATTGAATCCGTGTGATAACCAAAGAAATCGTCATTAAGGACCAGAAGAGCAGTAACTGCAGGTAAACTAGTAGCAAGAGTCATACTTCCAACAAGATCCTCAGCTGTACATCACACTCATACCACTGTCAAGCCACACAGTACACCATCAAAACCAAGAAGAAAGGCAAGGTAACACTCCTTGAGGATCAGTAAGGATTAAAGAAATGAGGTGAATCTACCTCTATTAGATCACCAGGCTTAGGAGGGAAATCCTCTCTCCTAAGAAAATTGGATGCCTTGATCAAGCATCCATAAGGCTTATTGAGAAGATTGCGAAATGAAGACACTTAGTGGACAGTTGTTCCCTTTTGGAAGCCCTGGGAAGCTCTCGCCCAAGAGCTAACCGTCTGATTGCAAAACTCTCATTAAGAAAGATATATTAATTTATGAAATAGAACCTATATTTTAGACTTACTAAAAATAATATGTTATTTAATGATCCTTATGAGTATTGAGAATTAGTAGAACTACAAGTTGTCAACCTGAAATTTGGAAACCCAGAACCAGGGACATTACAATGGTATCAGAGCATCGATCTTGCCATCCTGAGGGCAATGCATGCAAACCTACAAAAGAAGAACAAGTAAAATGACCATGAATGAAATGGCCAATGAATTAAGAGTTTTTACGGAATAAACCAATCAAACTGTCATAAGTCAAAATGAGAGATTAGATCAATCCAATCAGGCCCTTCTAAAAGCTTTGCAAAATATGGGAAATTGCATTAATAACCCTAGAAATAATCCCTCCCACGAAAGAGATATAAGTTCAAATGAACCAGATATTAACAAGTCATCATCATCTAGAATCCCAAGACCCCCATTCTTACCAAGAGAAGAAGTCCAAACAAAAGATCAAGCTTAGGAGGGAAATCCTCTCTCCTAAGAAGCATGGATACCTTGATCAAGCATCCATAAGGCTTATTGAGAAGATTGCGAAATGAAGACATTTGGTGGAGAGTTGTTCCCTTTCGGGAGCCCCAAGAGCTAAGTGTCTGATTGCAAAACTCTCATTAAGAAATATATATTAATTTATGAAATAGAACCTATATTTTAGACTTAATAATATGTTACATAATGATCCTTATGAGTATTGAGAATTAGTATAATTCAGAAACCCAAAACCAGGGACATTACACTGGAGAAGCTTAAAAAGCCAACCTAATTAGTTATTAGGACAGTATATAAAGGAAAGATTGTTTCCTTGGTTTGTAAGTAAGTTTTCATGATGTTTAGATGCTTTGGATGCAAATTTGATTAGAGCAGAATAGATGATTATGTTGATGTTTGTTTGAGAACTTGAAAGGAACTAAATTGGCAATTAAGTTGCAATATTGGTTAGTTCACTGCTTGGATTTGTTATCTTAAAGATCTATTTGTATAATAGTTACTAAAGCAATGTTGACAATGGGTTTAATTGTCTTCCTTATGCTCTTAACAAGGCTAGAATCTTTTGACAGGGATTCAAAGTCTTCTAACAGGGACTAATGTACTAATGGTATTGTAAGTGGCTCCTACTAGGGTCACATCCTTTCACAAGGAACTTTTATATCAGTACATCATATTGTGGGCTCCATCGCCACTGGGGTTTTCCCTCTGATCAAGGGTTTCCCTAGTTAACAAATCATTGTACATGTTTTATGTCTTGGCATTACTCACTATTTTGGTTGTTGAAGTTGGATTTCATTAATTGGATTTAAGTTATTATTGGCATACAACAGATTCACCCCTCCCCCCCCACCAAGTTGTATTGGTGGACTTTACTTTCTAACAACGGACTCACATTCCATTGAGCCCTTAACCATTGAAACTGCCTCAATTAGGATACTCTTAGTTTTCTCCAACTCTTGGGCAATAGCCTTATGCTCATCCTCCTCAAACAAGTGCCTTCCCTTTGCTACAATAACGTCTCCTTCACAGTGATTTTAGGAGGAGCATAACCTATTCTTCTCATCCCAATAGGCTAATTGGATCTTAAAAGGAATGAAAAACTGGTCACGTTTTTGTTTATGGAGAAATGGAGAAAATGAAATATTATTTAATGGTATTTAATATTCTTTAAGTTACTTTATGTTATAGAATAACATTATAAAAGAGAAGTAACTTTACACGAAGCAAGTTTCATCAATTGCTTAAAGAATCTTTATAAAGGAAGCTTGTACTCACTCTTGGTTATGGTATGCGACTATCATTTGTGCTATTTCTCCAAGCTGCTGAGATAACTGTGACTGGCTTTCTGAGGATGAAACACCAATCTTCCTTGATTTACATCAGAATTCACCATAGTTCTTATTTACAAAGTTTGGAATAAATAATGGAGGCATTTGACAGATATGAAGTATTTTAATTGAAAGTACAAATAGCTGATGTTGGTATTCATTTGGATAGTTGGTTCATTTACACTTGAAGATGATAGGAAGAATTCCTGTCTTCATCTTATATAATGGTCTTCTCATGCCAAGACTAGTGCAAGAACATTGGGCAAATGTATTGATCGTATGAAGAAATCACACCTAGGTTTCAAACTGCAGGTATAATATTGTTCCCAGTGATCAATAGAAAACCATTTGGTCTCAAAATAGGCTAGGGTGACATTGATTTATTATTTTATTATTTCGGCCCTTTTTCTTTTATAATTAAAAAAGTTAATTAAATTTCTTATTTAAATTTAGGACAACTTAACTAATTAACTTAATTAAATTACATCCAAATTGAGTGACATCAAATCAGCCCTACCAATCTTGTTTCACAAGGTCCTCCAACATTAGATTAATGCAATACACCGAAGAGATAAAAAAAAAAGATCTCTGTCCCTTGCTAGTCTACCTACAAAAGCATATTGTTTTGCAATATTGTTGTTATTTGCATGAAATTTCTTCCTCTGCCAAAACACTTTCTAGAACACAAGTAATTTGTATTTTTTATTTTTATTATCTTCCCTAAAACATCCATTGACTTCAAGAAGATTGTTTGAAGAGATGAGTTCATTGTTTCACATTTGATGGAATCTAGGATGCTATGTCAAGATAGTCAGTTGTTCAATTTGAATGAGAAAAAACTACATAATGATGGTAAGAACCTGGTGGCCTGAAAGAAGTACAAACTACAAACACAGAAAGTGGTCATTCAGATATAAGGTGCTCTAGATAGAGGAGGATTTGAGTTTTGCATCAGTCAGAAAATGCTGAAAATAGGGGCACAACAACACATAGCACATGTCATAAAGCCTTCATCAAATCAATCTGCATTTTCTATCTTCCCTGAAGCATCAATTGACTTCAACTATGTTTGGGTGGAAGAATTAGAAATAAGATGATCCATGACAACATTTAAGGGAAGGCTTACAAATCATTAATTCATTAGCTCCTCAATTAACAGGCAAAATATATATCACAGAAGCTCATTTATTTCTTCTGCAAATTTCTAATTATCGAAGATTTTAAACTCTTACAAATGTGCATGCTTTAGCGGTGACTATTTTACACATTTCAAATGCATGAGGTAATTTCTTGATGTTTTTCTGAAACATATTTCCACAACTTTTATATACACAAAAGGAAATACAGCCCTTGATGTTCAAAGATAATCAGGCTCAGATGAAAGTTTTAAAACTGTCCTCCAATTTTTAGACAAAAGACATGCAGACAGTAAATTGCAAGAAAGGGAAAGATAAATTCAAAAGAAAAAGAGAAATATAAACAAAATTCAAATTGAAGTTTTCAAATAGCGTTCCAATTTTAAGAAAAACACATGCAGATAATATATTGTAGGAAAAAGCAAGATATATTTAATTTCTTTTATAGAATTAGTGCCAATGACGAATGAAAAGAAATAAAAGTCTCCACATCACAAGAATGATAGAGATATAAAACCTGCCCGATAGTTTCTTCTTGTAAATGGCCCACAGGCTTGACTTCAACATCCTACGATCATTTTCCAGTCAATACATTTTTAATATCTATGAAAAATATTCATGGATCTATAGCAATAACTTAAGGGAAATTTAGAATCTCAATCTTACAAATTTTCCGAGACTTGGCTTCTATAATATCCATGGCTATTGTAATAAGATGGTTATCACTATCACAAGCATAAACGAGGAGAAAATAACACTAGCACATTTATGTGTTCAGGAGATCCATATTAATCAAATAACTAGACACTTTAAATTTGGTCTTTCTCTAGGGTTGCCATATGTAAAATCAACATCCAAAATCCAATTGAATAGGTTAATGAATGTTACATACTCTGCAACAGCAATTCCACCATGACCATCAAATACACCAAAGAATGATGCTCGTGATCCTTGTGAATCAATTTCAATGCTATAGGTGTCCTCCATAATCGGTCTTCCTGTGCCTTTCACAGAAAAAGCACCATAACTGCAAGCACAATAAATGCATTTTTCTGCATTAATCTAGAATATATAGAAAATGATTAACAACGGAAAGCATGAAAATGGAAAATTGTCTCATTTTGATTGAAAATAAGGTTGATTGTATTGATAATAAAACAAGGCAATTTAAACTAACAAACAGCACTGAAAGAAGAATGATAAGAAACGGAGAAGCATGCCCAGCCAAACCTTGGGAACAAAAAATGGCTGGGGTCCATACACGATGACCACTGAGATAATACAGAGCTCCCTTATAACATCATGACAGAAGAGAAGATACTAAATAATAGTGAAATAACTATAGTTTCCCTTACAATAGATATACAAAGAGAAAAGCAGTGTTTATTCAGAAAAGAAGCCCATTAATGACAGCCACCTTTGGCCTCATCAAGTCTTGCAGCAGCACCATTGCTTTTCAAATTTGATATAAAAGCTGTTGTCTCACTCCAAGCAGCAGATTTGAACAATCTCTTTCTTGTATGAATCGCAAGCTAAAGTATTTCTTATGCTGACTGGTTGGCGCAGGAATCCTTCTTCGTAGCAACTTGTTCAATGGTTTCAAACAGCAATTTTCTTTTTCTCACAGGCAGCAAAAAAATGTTTCAATGGCTTCACTGTGATGGCTGAATGATAAATAATGCACACATTCAACTAATTTTCATCTGACTTTTGAAGCTGATAGAGACATTCAGTTTGTTGATAAAGAAGGTTTACAACAAATTTCATCAAACTGTCAGTGTTTTCTTTGGTCCGTGAGAAAGACTGCAAGGCTACTTAGGTTGATAAGGACAGAATTGATGAAGAAGAGGAACTGTATCAGCTATTCTTTGTGATCAGACCTTGTGTTGCCCTTGGGGGTGAAGTTGGATGATTGGAATACCAAGAGGTACAGATAAGTTGGGTAAATCTGAAACCACAACTTCTGTGAGGAGAAGCTGCATTGAAAATTGGAGATAAAAAAAAGCTCGTCTGATTACAGTAGAGAAGTACAGTGGCAAATGATTGGGGTTGATTATTCCAAGCAGGAAAAAAGATCCTTGGGGAAACAAACCTTAGTATTCCCATTGCATTCCGCATCAATCCTTTCAAGTTTCAAAATTGGGATTACGGTGAACATAAGCATGAATCATCCAAGTAGCAACACTGTAAAGTCCAAGAAATAAGGCTTGTGTTTGCGGCATAGTTGCAGCGGCAGCCTATTCTTTGTCCACATGTATTATTTGATTTCTTAGAGGCATTAAAAGGCCTATTCAGAGTAGCAATTCTTCATATTTTCATATACAAGAGGTATTATTTCTTTGGCAGATGTAGAGGAGGCAGCAGGAGTATGCAAAGTTTTGCATTCGCAATACATAGATACCCTTTTTAGACTAACAAAGTACTTAACTTTTCTGCTTTTTTCCCTGTTCCATTTTTTTTTTTAAATTGCATCTCCCAAGGCTTTCAAAACCAAATGAAAATCTCTTTGAGGTTAAGGCAAGAAGAACAAATACTTTATTTAGCCTTTGATGTCAGTAGTGTCGAAATTAGATCTTAGATGCCTACATCAAAATGCTCTGTGCTTCTTTCTAGGGCATTTTCAAATGTCTTATGGATTCAAACAACACAGATCACATTGAATTCCCTCCACTTGTCTGATACAGTCAATGAGAATCTCATCATTATTTCCACTAACAAGTACCCAATGCACCATCAAGGGATAACTTTTGTTACAAGTTGAGGCATTTAAAACAGTAAATGGATTGAATTGTTTCCCTTCATATTATGTTCAATTCATTACCAGAATAGTAATCACAAAACACATAAAAAACTAATGGATAGTATAGATAGTGGAAATCTGGACAAGCAAGTGAAAGGAAAAGCTAAGTCTAGTATGGCTTGAGTAAGAAAACTGATACATTGTAAACACAAAGAGTTAGTAGGATACACCCTTTATATTTGCAAGGCCTTGAGTTTTGGGACAGTTAGAGAGCAAGTATTCAACGAAGTGAAGAGAAATGATTTAAGACAGATTTAAGAATATCATAGCCAGAACAAGAAATAAACTGATAGATTTGTTTACCGTACAGGTAAAGAAATCAACACATACAGATAATAATAGCCGAATAGCAGAATTATATTCACAATAGTAGATTAATGATGATTTACAATGATCCCAGACAGGATATAAATACTACTGCCGAACCTTCCCGAAGGAGTCCATCGGCCACAATTATTCTATCCGTTACAAACTATTTACCGCCGGACCGTCAGCTACGGAATACCGAAACACCGCCGGACCGTCGGCTACAGAAACATCGCCGGACTGTCGGCTACAGAAACACCGCCGGACCGTCGGCTACAGGAACACCGCCGGACCATCGGCTACAGAAACATCACCAGACCATCGGCTATAGAATACAAAAACACCGCCGAACCGTCGGCTACAGAATACAGAAACACCGCCGGACCGTCGGCTACAGAAACACCGCCGGACCATCGGCTACAGAAACACCGCCGGACCGTTGGCTACAGAAACACCACCATACCGTCGGCTACAGAAACACCGCCGGACCGTCGGCTACAGAATACAAAATACCGCCGGAACCATCCAGTCGGCTAACAAGATTTTGAACAAAAAATGTCAAGCTAAGCCTTCTATATTCTAGAGCAACCCACAAAGAGACAGGTGCGTTACATATTTTCAAGGCCTTGAATTGGGAGACAGTTAGCAAGTAAGAATGCAATGAAGTCGGCTCCAACATCTGCTTTCACTTGAGCTAGTTGACTACACTGAAGAGAAGCTATTAAAGACCTGGGTTTGTATAAGTGGGGCTGTGAGTCTTCTCCTAGCAGCAGCCCCTAAGAAAAAGTATAGACAAAAGATTCAAGTTTACTTAGTCTCCAAAATATCTTTGTTTACTGCCTAATTCAACTACTTAAAAAGTAGACGGAAATGTAAACAAACAAAACAGCATGTGAGATAGAGTCTCTTCTACCATTAAGGGAATGCTTCTCCTTCTCACTGATCCTTGGATCAACTCAAGGTAAGCAATAAGTAAGAAATGTGTTATAAAGTGTTAATAATATTCTTTCCTCTTTCTTTCAGGTTGGATCTCTTACATTACACTTCAATCTAAAAGCTGGAAACAATGAGATTGATATCAAACACCAACTCACACGCTGATTGAGAGTATACTGGCTTAAATCTATGTCTAATTTAATCTACTCTATAAGAATAATCTCTACCATTGGGCACACAAACTTTCAGAAATAGAGAATTTCTAACTATTTGCGTGAATTTGATACAGCGATATAAGCTACAGTCACAACTTCTAGTCTATATATTACCAAAATTACTCCTAGTCACAGCTTTGGTTCCAATTGTTTCTTATATTCGCTATGCTCTGTTAAAACATACAATAATAACATAAATGAAAGATAATAGAAACAAATGACAGTCACAGCTTCCAATTTGTTCTATCACAATTATTTCTAGTCACAACTTTGAATCCAAATGCTTCTTTCTATTCACTTTTCTTCCAAATTTGTACTACAAAATCATAGTTATGCTTGCACAAGTTTGGCAGAGCTCTCTTGCATATAATAAAAGATGACTCTTACAATGGGGGGTCATTCCTTTATATAGGAAAAAAGAGTGAGAAAAAAGTGGAGAAAAGGGAAGGAGGAACTCAACCACCTCGACTAAGTCAAACAAGGAAAGAAGATTTATTGGACTACATGCATTGAAGGTTTGTGTAATTGGATTGCATGCAATCAAATTACATGTAATCTATCTTCAGCAACTACAAACTTGAAAAATGCTCTTGAAAAAAAGGTTGAAACTGCCAAATCAATCCTGTGGATTATCAGCAAAGGCTTTTGTACTTGAGGATGCAATCGTGGATGGTTACCGAATTGGGAGTTTCTGTATTCCACGACACTACATTCTCTTTGATAAATTGCCGGTTGTCCTTTTTGTCATGTCCCCTCTCTAGTCTGACTAACAGAGTCATGAGAGTTGGCCTATTATTGGAGTCTTGTAGGCTAGCAGTGGTGGATAGAGACTCATATTGGATACTCGGTGACTAGAGTTGGTTCTACAATCACTTTGAGAGCCAGTTGGGGCAGCTCCTTTATTTTCAGGATTTTCCTAAAATTTAGGACATTGTGGCAGTGATCAAATTTGAGGCTCCTCAAGACCAGTATATGGTTTCAGTTTCAAGGTCATAGGGTATATTCCCTAGTTTCTAGAAGCATCCCTAGTTTTTAGGGATGGGACTGCTAGTTGGCCCACATTGCCCGACATCAGTCACAGGTAGGTGATAGGACCTATTCACTGATTATTTGGTTGGTTTGGCTTTCCAGTTGAATTTGGCTTTTCAATTGAATAAAACGAAATATTTTCCTAAGTTTGCGTTTAAATAAATTAAAATAAAGCTATTTATATAGCTAATTGGACTCAGAGTAACGAGAATCGCGCTAAAATCGCGTGAATCGCCGATTCAACGATCAGATTCATGCACGCCGATTTTTTTGGTGTCAGAAATCATGATCGGCGATTTCATTGGGTGAATCGCCTGAATCGCCATTAGAAACCGCCAAAAATCAGCTGGCAACAGCAAGCATGTTTAGTTGGAAATAATTAAAAAATCACTTATGTTTTTTGCTTTCTTTTTTACCTTTCCTCTTTGTTATAACCCTAAAGGGCCTTCTAATTGTTAAGCATGACTAAAAGAGAGGAGAAGAGAAAAGAAGAACCATAGGTTATCAAAAAAAAAAAAATGACGACAAATAAAAAATGTTTAGAATGCATAACGGATGATGCCCAAAGGAAGGGAAAGACATAATCAGGTAGTAAAACATCAGCGGTTCCCAAAGAGTGTGGGATCAGAAGAAAATCACAAAAACACTGTATTCCATGTAGTTTTGTGTGGGTTTCAAAGTGCTAATTTGGTCTTGGCGGCGGGGGCGCTGCCCCAGGACCCCGCGAGGGCACTGCCCCTCGACCCCGCTGGGGGCGTTGCCCCCTAGACCCCCAGTCGCGGGAAGTATGACCAGTTGATGAGACCTAAATCTGTTGCAAGCATGGAGTGTCTGTGGTGGAGAGAGCAACAAAGCAAGCCTTTCGAGAGGGGCGATATGCTTTGAAGCACTTGGAGTAGGTGTTGGATGTGAAGCTGTCTTATAAAAACTCTTTACCCCATGTGGTAAACACAAACTTCCATGTTTATATATGTTAAGTTTCAACTTCTATTTGATGATGTTATAGTGTGTTTAAGTTATATTCAATAAAGGGTGCATGAAATAAGTCTTAAATTGTTAAAATCTCTACATTTAAAGGGTTTTTTCAAATTTGTCGATTCATCGCCGATTCACCCCCGATTCACAATTTGATTCGGCCATGCCGATTCCGATACGATTCTGATTCTCGTTATTTTGAATTGGAGTAATAAAGCGATTTTGGCTTCATCTGGTCAGGCAAGCCTATGTGTTATAGCTCGTTGAAAAGGTCTTGAATTATTATAACTTATTTTCATCATTCACAAACCTTCGGGCACCTAGAGTTATGTTACTTGAGGAAAGGGGTGTTTTTCCTATACATAAAGGTCTTTTAATCAAGAAGATGTTATTTTCTAATAAAGGGAAAGGCATATTCTCCCTTTAGGGTTCAATTGGCTTTGAGAGGGAGATAAAAGGAGATGTTGGTTCATTCTTTCATTATCTTTTACATCTTCATTCTTGGTATTTGCAATTTTTCTTTGAGGAGCGCTTCTAGAGGACTGGGATGCAAACCCTAGAGCCTGGCTACTGGGATGCAAACCCCAATAGATGGTTTCAGCAGCATTCTACAGTATTATTTCAGCAGTTGACAAACATTATCAAGTTTAGCGTTTGGGGTGCTTGTGCATTGCACGTTGAGGGTCTTGTTTGACACGTTGGGATCTTCTTGTTGCCTTGGCATGACTATAGCAGCCATACGGCTGCCTTTCAGCTAGCACATGATTTGTTGGTTGGATTACGTCAACCATCTCTACCCTTTTGGTGCGTGGCTAGTTCATTCTTGCAGCTGGCATCTTCACTCCTTGTTTGTAAACAACTTTGCTAGCATACTAATTACATATCTTGCCCAGTACGATTTGTAGCTATTCTGGTTGACTAAATATTATATTATTTGCTGCTATTGTTAATTATTGTTTTACTTAAATCTGGAAAATACAAAAAAGAAGAAACAATATTTCTGCAACTTCTTTCTAATTCTCTAAGACCGCAAGGAAAGTATAGGAAAAATTATTATTTTAATTAAAATTTACAAAAGTTCAGTGAAAGGATCCTTTTGGGATCTTTCACTTTGAAAACTTGATGTAATCAATCTTTTCCTCATTCCATAGTTGTGAATTCTTCTTTGTCAAATTCACACATTCTGGAGTTTTTGACACTTTGAAAACCTTCTTAATAAAGTCTAGATGTAAACTCGGAACAACTTTCCCCATTAGCATCTTCAATTGATCTCTCTCTCTCTCTCCCCTTTTAAGTGCTTTGGCGCATTCAAAAACTCACGTTCTAGGGCCAGCATTGGGAAAGTGGAGACCAAATGATTATTGCTTCTTTTGATTCCAAGCATTTCTTCTTGACAGGATGTCTCAATTATTTAAAGAAATTCTAACATATCTTGACTTGAAGAGTTTGCTACAACATGAAATTTCCAAATAATGAAAACATCATGCCATGGGATTAGATCCATGAAAGCTTCAAGATTCAAACAATAACAACAGATCAATGGAGGGATTAGCATTCAACGTATGGATTAGATACTTAATGAACACTTTTGAAGGCTGGAAATGAACGAAAAAGCTTGTATTTCAAGCAAAAATGACCAAAATTGGGTTTGGATGTTGATTTACATGTAGGCAATAACTCATAATTTTACTTGACGAAAATATTTAACCAGGTTTTGCGATTGAGATTACATGTTTAGGAATGTGGAGTTTGGATGTATTTGGATGATTGATGAAAATGGAAGGTGAAAGCATGGAAATGTACTTGCATTCTTGAGGGAAGATCTCCAACTTTTCTCCATAAAAAAACCAAAAACAAACAAATAAGTATGCACATAAACTAAAAACTAAAAGAAAACACACCTCTCGCTGTAACTCAAACTTTGACAAACTCCAAAACTTCACTTTGCATGCAATTTCATTTTTTAGATGGAAGATCTTTTGCATTTGCAACAAAATGAAGGTTTCAAACTAAGTCACAAGGTTCGAATTCGAATTCGAGTTCGTCGATCATAAAATTCGAATGAAATCCGGCAAGGGTAAAAGTTCGGGAAAAAATTCGACATTAAAATTTAGTTATATATATTTATATATTTTTAAATATTACTAATATATCCACAGAGTTGTTAAAATAGTTGAACATTGTTAAATAGTTTAACTAAATAACTCAATATCAGTTTAAAATTAAATAATATTATATTAAATTACAGTATTATGTTAAAATTCATAAAATTCGGATGACATTCGGAAAGAGTTGAAATTCGCTGAAATTCGAATCAAAAGGATGAAATTCGGCGAATCCTGTGACTTAGGTTTCAAACTTATTAAATAAATTGACGCAAAAAACTAGTGCTGCATTTGAAAAAATGGGTAATAAAGAGCCAAAGAATGCAGTAAATTAGCAAAACAAAAACCAACTCCAAGCAAAATTGAATCCTCACACTTACTTGGAGAGCAATGAGCAATATTTTGGAAGAAGTTAAGATGAACTTGTTCTCTCCAAAATCGGGTTTTTCAAGTGAATTCACATGCAATGATCAAAAGCCTTTGAAAGATTCAAACCTTAGCTTCAAGCCAGGTTTAGAAGATGCAAGTACATGTGCAAGATGTTGGCAATGTTGTTGAAAATTTCTTCCTAAGTGCAAATCACACGTGTTGGTGTGATTTCCATGTTTGAAAATGTCTACTCAAAGCAAATTGGGTTCTCCAACTTGCATTGCATGAGCATGTATTTGATGCAAATGCTTCATAAGTTCCTTTTCCTCCAACATTTTATGCAAAATCGGGTTCAGAATGCCCTATTACATGTACATTTTTTCCATTGAAATGGAAAGTCGTGGTTTTAGAACCTCCTTGCATGAAATGCCTCTCCTTGAAGACAAAAAATAGGGGCCTCTGGACACAAACACATGTATTCAACATGGAAGGAAAATGCATATAACTCATGTTGCAACCAAAATTGGTTTCTCCAAGAACAAATACATGTGACATTTCAATGCAAACGCATTTCTCCAAGTTAAATCAGGTTTGTAGAAGGCTTATGCCTGACCGTTTTTGCCTCATAAGCAAAAAATGGGTTTAGAATGTTGGATTGCATGTTTAAAATATGCATTGGCAATGGACAACTCCAAGCGTTTTTCTTCAAGGAGCAACATCAAGGTCTCCAAGCCCTTTTTACATGTCATTTTTTTGCACATGGAGAAAAATCGCATTCTCCCAGCCCAAATGCATGTTTAAAATGGTCAATGCAAATGCATGTATTGGACTTAGAAGACAAAATCAGGGTCTCTACATGTCATTACATGTGACATTTTTTAATACAAGAGCAAAATCAGGTTTAGAAACCTCAAATGCAAGTTTTAAATGTGCAATGTAATGATATGAAACTCGTCTATGGACCAAAATTGGGTTTATGAGAACCCATTGCATGCTGCGTTTTCATGCCTTGCATTTGCATGTGTTTTGACCAAAACTCCACATCTTTAGAAAATCAAGTTCTCTAGGAGCGATTACATGTTTTAAATATCCAATGCATTTACATGCAGTTGGATTTCCAAGCCAAAATTGGGTTCTCTTGGATCCATTACATCTATTTCATTTCAAAAATAACATGTAATGGAGTTGCATCATGTAAGTTTTCTATTTAGCATATGTCTATTTGAAAATATGACTTAAAGGGATCAAACAAATATTTACACTATATTTTACATATTATGTGTAAATATGTTCAAAAAGTGACATTTCACTTAAATCTATAAAACATAAAACATTAAAGTAAATCTCAACATCAAATTATGACATAAGTCACTTAAGTGAGAAATTAAAAAGCAACTCAACATCAAATTATAACATAAAGTGCACTAAAATGACTTAAATCACATAAGTGATAATTCTAGAGTGATAAAGTAACTTTAAAACATAACAGAAAGTCATTTTAAGTTATATTTTTCAAAAAGTGCACTTCAAGATTAGAATATAAGGGCAAATATTTTAAATATGTAAGTGAACTTGGAGAATCCATTTTTTAGGCACTTAAACCTTGATATCTTTTAACCAACAACTCCGATTAAGTCCCAAGATATATTGAATTTTAGGGAAAATTGAAAACAAGAGATTCAAGAAAACAAAAAGAATAAAACAATCTAAACAAACACTTCAGAGCACAAAAAAAAAAGACTTTGAATGCCTCAAGAATCAAGTATAGGCTAACAAATTGGAAAAGTGGAAAAGACTTGATAAGAACCTTCATGAAAAGGTTTCATTATATGAATTGGTGATGATTTTTTGATCAATTTTTACAAAAAAAATAATGAATTACCTTAGAGAAATGAGAAACTTAATTGGAAAAGTTTTGTACTATTATCTTCATTTTGTGATCACAAAATGCAGGACAACGGCTAGCTCTATCTTGGGAATGTTACTCATTTGTTCTTGAAAACAATGAGTGACATAGAATCCAATTCTCTGGGTGCCTTCATGCACTCTATTGGGTTATAAAGTCAGGCGACCAACAAAAACAAAACTAAAAACAAAAAGACTAAACGCAACTAATGCAAAGAAAACTTAGTTAAATAAAACAAACTTGTGCAAGCACACTTGTTTAAAACAAAGAAAAACCTACCTAATTAACACTAGCCAATAATGCAAATTTTAGATGGAACCATTTACTGGCTCAACAAAATAGCTACCTGTTTTCAGCAGTTTGCAGTATCTTGCATGTTCACAGGCAACTTATACGGATGAAATGCAAACAACTGGAGCAATAATGTCAATGCCTGATGTAACACCTGTTGGAAAAGATGAAAAAATTCTCCTTTATGAAATGAATCATGTGTATTGCTGCTCCAAGATGGGTCCATGAATTGAAACAACTCCTCTAGAACTGAGCATGCATTTTTTTCTTCTTCAATAGTATTTTCATGTTCAAGTACATGCGGAATGTCCAACCTTTCGTTGGCCTCCAACCAAGCAAGATGTCGAATTGACATTGTAATGTTCCTATCTAGGTGGGAGGTTGGCGTACCCAAATGTTAGTGTATTGGCATACTAAGGAAGGCATACTAAGGTTGGCATACTAAGGAGGGCATACTAAGGTTGGCGTACTGAGGATGGTGTACTAAGGTTGGCATACTAAGGTTGGCGTACTAAGGATGGCGTACACGTACTGGAAGGTTGGCATACTAAGGATTGCATACTAAGGTTGGTGCACTAGGAGGTTGAAGATACACGGAGATTGGAAAGATAATACAAACTCATATGCAAATAATATAAGAACACCAAATCCATCAAATAAATGTAAAGCATAAATAGATATTGAATACAGATAACCTCCAATTAATACTTGCAGACAAAGATGGTGCTCTAATTTGCTAAATCTAAGCAAAGTATTACAAGCTATGGAATAGGGTGAGGGTTGAATCCCATCAAAACCGGAAAGCCAAGTAGGGAAAATCTTCCACCTCTGAAATAGTGAACAATCCATAACTCCAATAGGAATTCACAAATGCAAAGAAATAATCCAAATCACATCCTTACAACAACTAATCTGACGGTCACATATACCCCGTCGGAGGAAAACACCCGAGGGAGAAATAATGTGCTGAGACATGTCACGACAAACACGTACACCTACAGAAAATTAAAGATGGGCCCGAGATAGACAAAAATCAATTTGGACCCCAAATAAAGTTATTAATTTATTTTATTTAATGATGGGGATATTATAGTCCTCCCGTCCCAAAAATTGCTTTTTCTCAAGCAATTGTAAATCTAATTCTGGGAAACCTTTTGTAATCAGCTTCTTTAGTTTGAATTCGAGCACTAAGTAGATCTTATCGCCATAGTAAATTATATCATCAATCACTTTGTACCTTTCATCATGTATATAGCCATCCATCAGCAAACATGCAAAAGTGTTCTTGAAATACTCGACCAATAGATGGGCCCGCCAATCATCTAAAGAATGGGGTAAAGTGTTGATTGTCATGTTTTTACTTGCCACCGCAACATCGGAGTTAAATTCTGGGAATATATCATGTTTAAGAATGGTCGCCATCTTCTTGATTGACTTCCCTCGATTCTTTATTTGACATTCCTCTTAGCAACACCACCTTACCATTTGTCTCGAATTGAAAGTCCATCCTCTTGAAGCTTTGGGTGTACTAATCAAGGGTCTTCATCCACTGGATGCCCAATATGATATCAGTGTTAACCAAATTTTTGACAGTATAGTTTCCCTCTGAGACGTTGAGCTGTGGGATCATGTGAGTGCAAGGTAACAAGATTCCTCCAGCAACCTTAACCTCGAATCTCCATGCTCTACTGCTTGCAAGCCCTTACTAGTGACCAATGATGAATTGATGAAATTGAGTGTGCACCACTCTCAATCATGACTGTGACTCGTTTTCCGTGAAGTGTGCTATGAACTCTAAAGATACTACTTCCAATCATTGTAGTGAGGGTAGCAATGGAACCTCTTTTTTGTATGAGGGCATTCATTCTCTCTTCCTAGTTAATTTCTTCACCAGTTATTTTAGATACCTGTCCTTCGTCATCATCGAGAAACACCTCAATTTAATGCATCTTTCTCTTCCCAAGACAGTGGTGACCCGGTCCCCATGGCTCCTTGCATGTGAAACAAAGATTTTTCCTCCGAAACTCTTGTTGAGAGTCTTCATCCCGCAGAGGTTTTTTTTGAATTGGCTCCTTCTCTTTGTCTTCTTGTGGGGAAGGTGTTGGCGTAGCTATGTGGGTTTTGGAGGAAGATGCAGTCATGTCATGCACCTTCTTAATAGCTTCGATGAGGTGCACGGGTTGAACCCTTTGATCCATCCTCTCAAGGGCTCCCTCAGTCCATCCATGAATAACACGATTCAATGTCTCTCAAAGATGTCTGTGACTAGCACAGGTAGCCTTTGAAACTTTGTGGTGTAATTGTCTACCATACCTATTTCCCTAAGTTGTGCCAGATCTTTGAAGTTTAGTTTAGGATCCTTCCCATCAAAATGGTTGATGAGTCTCTCAATGAACTCAATGTAAGAGGTCACTTGGTTGCGACCGAGAGTGACCAATCTATGGTACCACAACTCTTGCACCACTCCTTCCATATGGAGCGCTATGAACTTGATTGCTTCCTCTTCGGCCATCGGGTTGAGCTGAAAATATGTGTTTTCCTTCAGAACCATGCCTGTACAATGATGGCTCCAGATCCATCAATTGGCAATAAGTTTACTTTTCTGATCTTTCTCCTAAAATCATCATTAAAATAACCATGATTTCCCTAGCCTAAATATCTCATTCTTAGATCAACATAGTCTTTGTAGGATATATCACCTTCCATATTCGTGTTCTACCAATCTTCTTGAAGTTGTTCTTGCATTTCCTAAAAAGTAGGCTCTCTTTCTTTGCGTGGTGCTTCTGTCCTTGGAAGGAAGATGAGTATCAAAGGTCGAGAGTGAGAGGGTTGAGGGTTTGTCCTTCCCATAACAGAGTCATCACTATATCCATTTTGTTATTTTGTTGTGTTAGTATATGGTAGGACTTGTATTAAATTTGGGTTGAACTCAATAGAGGTTCTTAAGTTACCTTTGACACGATTACAACATTCTACTCACACTTAATTGCTCAAAGTTCTTGGTGTTTTGAAGTGAAATTGGACTTAGTAAAAATCCTACACCTGCTTCAGCGCCACTATGGTCTTCCAAACCATTCGCAAGCTTCATTGCCTACAAGCCAAACAAAAGATTGAAAAGGAAAGAAAAAAAGAAATATCAAGAGAAAAGAAAGAAAGACGGTATCAAAGTGAAAATAAAGATGAAATTTGGTTAAAGGGTGTGCAATCATCTCTACCAGTACTATAAAATTTATCACTAAAGGTAGAATCGTAATTGTGGTGCCACAGTGATAACTCCGTCGAGGCTATAGATGCCTGAGTGGCAGCGGGGCTCTATCCAGGTTGCTTTTGAAGTAAGGATATTATAATAGCTAAGTTTAATGGATCTAAGAGATTATCAAGTTCTTGTCGAGCGGGGAATAAAATTTGCACACACGAGTAACTTATGGTCAGGGTGCTTAGGATCAACTTGAGAGTTCTTTCCCTTGTTGAGTGCTTGTCCTTAAATAGATTTTCAGATAGGCCATCCTGAGATTTTTTGTTCTAAGTTGTCTTATTTCTTGAAATGTTCAGAAACATTTCTTTGGGTTGATGCTAGATGTTGTGAGGTTTTCACATCATCGCCCCAAAACTTTTGGGGACCCCCTTTTTTTGGATTGCCTTAGCAAAAAAATTTAGAGTTGGATCGCCTTAAAAAAAAAAAATTGGATCACCTTAACAACTTAGGACCGTGCAAAATCAAAAGCAATTCTATATGGGGTCCTATCTTTTCTATTTAATTGCGAGATTGTATGAAAATCCTGGACTTAAGGCCTTAGGAGTAATTGGCAATGGGTTGGGGCAATGTTTGGTGCATGAGTGCTATCCACAGCTTCATTTGCACAACACCAAAGATTATAAGATGTTTTGTGACGCCTTTGCCATGAAAACGGTAAGGATATTGCAAGGGACACCTGCTAAGAGGTTCTCATCAGAAGCAGAAGCAAAAGTCAAGAAGTATGGGAGTTGGTTCATCCAATTTCCGCACTTCACTTATATTAGAGTAGCAGAAAGCACAGTATGTCCCAAGAGACTTCCAAGGTACCCACCCGACAAGGTAGTTTCAATGGAATTGGCTAGGCAACTTGAGCATCATGACAAAATGATGAAACTTAAAGGTGAGACAGGGATTACCTTCTCATTTGGAATTGGCAATGACAGTCGCCCCAATCCTATCGCCTTTGCAGCTGCAGAGAAAGAATTAGAATGGTATCATCTAGCATGGTATAGAGCAAGGCAAGGATTTGATCCTAATGGTCTTATCAAGGCATCTCAGGGAAATACATTCAAACATGTTCCTACTATAGAGGATTTCTAGGCCAATGCACAGGATGACTTTCATGTGAGCAAGCTAGCTTTCTCAAGCTTGTCAGTGAACATGATGAGGGCAATCCGATGGAGAGGCCTTGATATTCCCGATCAACTAGAAGATGATGAAAATGTGCTGAGAGAAAATTATGATAGAGTGGATGGAACGGAGTTGAGCTCAGTGGATTGGGATGATCACCAGGATGCTTCCTTGGAAGCAATTACAAGGACAGTTGATCTGCACACCGAGTCGTGGTACAATGGGAAGTTAAGGAAATTACAAAGTCAGAGGGTACACCTTACTTATGAGAAGATGAAACCAAAGGAAGGTTCAGCAGAGTCAGTCAAACAGAAAGGTAAGGGCAGTAGCCAGCAACAAAGATTAGTTAAGAGCAAGAAGAGAAGTTTGGAGCTTGAGAAAAGTAAATAACATAAGGAACCTCTGGCAAAGAAACAAAATGCAGCACTGTCGAGGGAGAGCATAATTGAGGCTAGAAGCCAAGAGGATAATTCAAGTGGACAAGAGGAGAACATCAATGAGACAGAATTTGGATCATGATTGGATGAGTTGGGGAAGGTTGCCATCAAGAAGAAACATTTGGGCACCTTTGCCTCCCTCAATACCTTTATCGGATACGCGAAAGAATATGAAAAGGATCATCAGAAAACACTGCAAGTAGCGAGCAACATGATGAATTCAGCTTAGCTCAAAATGAAACATACACCTTGTCCTCCCATTAAGGAAGTGAATGACAAGTTAGCTAAGTTCATTGCTTTGGCTAAAAAAATGAAAGAAAGGGGTAGAACTATATTAGAAGATCATTTGATGTAAGCCCAAGTGGCAAATTCTCCTTTATCTTGGGTAGGATAGGTGTCTGATTCTAATTGGCTACTAGTTTGGTGCCTTCTCATTGGTTGCCACTTTTCCTTTTTTTCATTGGTCAATTGATGAGATGGCGTCTTCTCATTGGCCAATGGGGTGGCGACCCTAATTAGGGTTTCTAGGATCCAATCTGGATCATTGGTTTTGCCTCTTTATCTCTACTATCGGTTGTAATTTTGGCCTCTATATCAAGCCATTTGCTCTCATTTATAGAGGGTCGGAGAAAATTGTTGCTAAGATAATACCAAAATCAATTCTCTTTATCATTGTTATGGCTTGCATGGTGATTAAGAACATTTGGTGTTATTGTATAGTTTCTACTTACAATAGTTAAAGTTAGATTTCCTTTGAAGTTGTTAAAGTAGATTTTATTTTGAGAAGGTTGTTAAGTATGAGTAAGAATTAGATGGATAATTGTATGGTGATATTAGTGGATATTTGATAGGGATCTATAAATTAGGCCACTAGCATCCTAGCGGCTGGTTAGGAAGCCTTGTGTGGTAATTTAGTCACTTTACCTTGAATCATTGCATCTATGGAGGTAGAGCCACTGGTCAGCTTTCATTAGATTCGACCCCGTCCATTTTCTAATCTTTTGTAATGTCCCCTTTTTAGCATTCATAGCATGATGTTGTCGTTAGCTTATTTCCCCACGGTCCCGTAGGCTAACCAGGACATTAAAGGGACTTAGAGGCCATTTGGCCTAGATAGTTTCAGTTGCAGGTATTTCTGAGGGGTTTTTAGGCAACTTTGGGCATACTTACTATTTATAGTAAGTCATCTTGGATATGGTCAGACATCTAGTGGCAGCGGTATGTCGATGGTAATTGTTTCAAATCGGCAAGAAGACTTGTTTATCATTGATAAGATTTGTTATGCATTGATAAAGCTATTTTATAAAGTTAAATTTAAATATTTAACTTTATTAATGCATAGACTATAGTTTGTGAGAAATATTTAAATTAAAAGAGTCCCCTTTATTTTATAACACATTGGAGACATAAGTTACATAAAGAGAGCGATGTTTTATCCGACATTGAGAAAACAAAGGATTGAGCTCCTGTGAGAACACTATAAAAAAAAAGGAAGAGCTTCTTTTTAGTATGTTTGGAAATATCAAAGAAATTGGGAAATTTTTTGGAGATTGTCTCAATAGTTTGAAGGACGAAATCCTTTCAAGCTGAAAATTTTGACGCCATTGAAAGATATGGTCTTGAGATTCAACATGGTAGCAGTCCGAAAAAGCAGATACGAAAAAGCAGTCCGAAAAAGCAGAACCGAAAAAACAGGCTAAAAAAGCAATCTGTAAAAGTAGTTCAAAAAGCAAATCTGAAAAAGCAGTCGAAAAAGCAAATCGGAAAAAGCAAAGCAGAAGGGGCAGCATTGAAGGAAATTATTGCAGCCATCTACAACCAGGTTCCTTTGTTAGTATTGCTTTTTAGGGTGTTATAAGTTTCAGCTGTAAGTGTGCATTATACCAGCATTACCATTTTGTAATCCATGTAAATGCCAAAAGTCTTGGCCATATTTCATGAGCATTGTATTAGAAATTTCATTGCAAATTAAGAAGATAATAGTTGCTGGTGTCATTTAAGCAATTCAATATCATTATTTATCAGCTAGTTAGTTTGCATGCCAACTGTTTGTAAAAATGCCAGTTGGCTGTAGGTGTTCATTTCTCATGCTTAGATCATATATATGCACTGCATATTGTCAAAATTAGTAGCACACTCATGTTAGGCCATTGTGTAGTCCATTTGGAGTCTTCTAGCACAAGATTCTCATTGATGCAAATTGAAAAAAGAGTCATTTAAAGTCAGCTGAAATACTATATCAGTCATACGTCCCTTGCATGTAAATTGTTTGATGAAATTCCTTGAGCTTTCATCAGCATTTTTTGAGAGCAGATTTGAGGAGGGCCATTACAGTGTTATCAGAGCCATAAGTCCTGCCATCCTGTGGAGGTCTTATAGGGAATTTGGAACAGCCAGATAGAGGGGAAAGTGTTTGACGAAATGTCAAAACACTAAAATCAGAGAATTTATGTTTGAGCATGCGACAGGGGCCTTATAATTTCCGCAATACCTGAGCAAGACAAAATAGGATTTCAGAGCTGCAGAGCGAACAGTCTAGTTCATCCGTGCAGGTGGACATAGAATCCAGTCATATAGACACAGAGGAGGTATTCTTTGATCAAGACATCAATATAGGTGACCGAGATGACAGGAATAACGAATTAGGTAGAGGCGGGAATGCCAGTCCAGATCAGGGAGAGGAAAGATTCTTACAGTTATTAGACACGTTAGCACAGGGACAGCGATTAGCAAAGTAGAGAGCACAGGAACAGAGTCAGAGATTGGAGCTTATGATGCAGATGATGGCTCGTCAAATGGGGTTGAATGCTAATGTGGGTGGAGGAAATAATCAGGATGGGACACATAATGGAGGCGAACAAGTTGGGAACAATTTCGGTCATGCACCCCAGCAAACTAGGACAGTGAGTTCGCGGCCCATGATTCCCATATTTCCTCCTAGAACTCTAGAGCAGCCCGTACCAGAGCCCCAGATCACTAATATACAGGACCAGCTGAGGAGAGATTGGGAAGCCGGAGGTCCAGATTTCATTGCTGCAATCACCTTTAGGGAGTATATAGATGTGCGGATGAAGCATATGCCACGTGGACATGACAGGAACCAGAGCTATGAGCTATGAAAGAAAGTAGCGAAACTTCAGTTACCATTTTATGATGGCTCGGGGAAGTCTACAGCAAGAACTTGGGTTCAAAAGCTTGACACATAATTTCAAATGAACCCTATGCCTGAGGAAGAAGCTATTAAGTATGCAACAATTCACCTGGATGGGTTAGCACACGAGTGGTGGCATCATCATATGGTCACTATGGGTCATGCACACATTACCTCATATGTGGAGTTTACGGAGAGACTAATTGAACGTTTTGATAGGCCTAAGGATCGTACCTTCCCTATGACAGGCAGAAACTTGTATGAGGAGTTTAACAGACATGCTGATTCCATACAGGGAGACATTAGCACATCTTCAAGTAATGGTTTATCTGCATCATCTTCACAGGCAGAAGGGGTTACAGATGTTGTGCAGGTTGAGCCAGTAGCATCAGAAGGTGATATCACAGGCACACCAGATTGTGTGATTGACACAGATAGTGATTCCAGTACAGTTGGGCTGGATGAAGTTACAACAATTGAGGATACTGTCATGTTTGAGGATAGTACATTTGATTAGCAAGTGAGCATTCAAGACTTTGCAGAAAATGAGTATCAAGCACAATTGGATGCTTCTTCACATGAGATAGAGGCTAGTAGCTCTTTACTTGGTTTGGCAAGCCAACTGAAGACAAGGGACAAGAATATTGTCACGGCTTTATCTCATCATGATAGGATACATGGATTGATTGAGAATCGCATTTGGATGATTCAACTGCAGGAGAGACAGAAAGGAGTCACAACAGGTTCTTCTTGTGACAACTTACAACAGATCAAGGAAGGCATGGAGGCAATGAAGGTAAGTTACATACACCTACTTTCAGATCACGATCATCTCCTTAATCTTGTAGGGATCTATTTAGATGCATTGAAGAAGGAGGAGGAGGTTGACCGACTTTCTCATGAGCTGGAGGATACTCGGAATTCCTTGGTGTGTATTTAGTTGGCTTTCCAGGATTCTGAGAGATATGTGGACGAGCTTTGTCTTGAGATGAGCTCAGTTCGGCAGTTAGCGGGTATAGCAAGGACTCAATAAAGTTATTAATTTATTTTATTTAATGACGGGGATATTACAGACATCCCCTTGATCGAACAAATTTTGTACTCTTCTTGTACCCATTTTAGTTTTGTTTCCATAGACAAGTGTAGCCATCAGCTATCTTTGTACACCCTCAAAAAGTTTTCTCGACGGGTATTTAAGCACAACTTGTAGGTAGTCATAGGTATGCAATATTGGATTGTTTTCTCTGTATTGTGAATTTCTGTTGGAGTTCTCTGTTGTTCGCCATTTCGGAAGTGAAAGACATTCCCTATTTGGCTTTCCGATTTCAGTGGGCTTCAACCCTCACCCTATTTCGTTCTGCATTACTTGCTCGGATTTGGCAAATCCGCACACCATCTTTATTATAGATTCATTTATATATAAAGTTATATATCTTTGGGTTCCATTGCTCTAGCATTAATTGTTTGGCAAATACATATTCTCGCATCTTGTTGTAGCTCATTTTGCATTCACCATGTGGCTCCTTTATACCCCATGGCGTAACAGAACATACCGTACGACCTCCAAGTAGAAACCGTACAGCCTCCTGAAGCAATCGTACGGCCTCCAGGTAGAAACCATATGGCCTCCAGAAGCAACCATACGGCCTCCAAGAAACAACCGTACGGCTATTAGCAGCAATCGTTATTCTGGCATACACACGGAACGGAACATTACACTCTCTCTCTCTTAAAGTACTTTGGCGCATTCCCACACGAACTCAAGTTCTAGGGCCGCCATTGGGAAAGTGGAGACCAAATGAATATTGCTTCTTTTGATTCCAAGCATTTTTTCTTGACAGGTTGTCTCAATTCTTTGAAAAAATTTTGACAACTTGACTTGAAGAGTTCGCTGCAATATGAAAATTCCAAGAAATGAAAACATCACCCGATGGGATTGGATCTATGAAAGCTTCAATATCCGAACAATAACGGCAAAACCATGGAGGGATAGGTGTTCGAAGTATGGATTAGATACTTACTAAATGCTTTTGAAGGCTGGAAATGAATGGAACAACTTGTATTTTGGGCAAAAATGACCAAAAATGGGGTTTGGATGGTGGATTACATGTAGACAAAAATTCATCATTTTACTTGATGAAAATATGTAATCAGGTTTTGGTATTGAGATTACATGTAGGAATATGTAGTTTGGATGTATTTGGATGAGTGATGAAAATGAAAGGTGAAAGCATAAAAATGTACTTGCCTTCTTGTGGGAAGATCTCCAACTTTTCTCTGTAAACAAACCAACAACAAACAACAAAGTATGCACAAAAACTAAAACCTAAAAGAAAAACATACATCGTGCTTTGACTCAAACTTTGACAAACTCCAGAACTTCACTCTGCACGGAATTTTGTTTTTGAGATGGAAGATCTTTTGCATTTGCAACAAAATGAAGGTTTCAAACTTATTAAATAACTTGATGCAAAACACTAGAACTCTATTCGAAAAAATAGATAATAAAGAGCCAAAGAATGCAGCCAATTAGCAAAAAAAGCAAGAAATGCAAGCAAAATCGAATCCTCACACAAACTTGGAGAAAAATGAGAAAAATTTGGAAGAAGTTTAGATGAACTTGTTCTCTCCAAAGTCAGGTTCTCCAAGCATATTTGAATGCAATGATCAAAAGCCTTTAAAAGATTCAAACCTGAACTTCAAATCGGATTTAGAAAATGCAAGTGCATGTGCAAGATCTTGCCATTGTTGTTGAAAATGTCTTTGTAAGTGTAGATCACACTTGTTGGAGTGATTTCCATGTTTGAAAATGTCTCCTCAAAGCAAATCAGGTTCTCCAACTTGCATTTCATGTGCATGTATTTGATGCAAATGCTTCATAAGTTCCTTTTCCTCCAATGTTTTATGCAACATTGGTTCAAAATGCCCTATTATATGTACATTTTTGCCTTTAAAATAGAAAATCATGATTTGGGAACCTCCTTGCATGAAATGCCTCTCCTTCTAGACAAAATCGGGGTCTCTAGACCAAACGAATGTATTCAACATATTCATGTTGCAAACAAAATCAGGTTCTACTAGAACAAATACATGTGATGTTTTAATGCAAATGCATTTCTCCAAGGTAAATCGGGTTTGTAGAAGGCTTACACATGGCACGTTTTTACCTCATAAGCCAGAAATGGGTTTAGAATGTTGGATTGCATGTTTGAAATATCCATTGGCAATGCAGAGGTCCAAACATTTTTCTCCAAGAAGCAAAATCAGGGTCTCCAAGCCCTTTTACATGTCATGCATTTGTACATAGAGAATAATCGAGTTCTCCCAGCCTGAATGCATGTTTAAAATGCTGAATGCAAATGCATGTATTGGACTTCGAAGAAAAAATGGGGATCTCTAAATGTCATTGCATGTGACATTTATTAAAACAAGAGCAAAATCGGGTTTAGAAACCTCAAATGCAATTTTTAAATGTGCAATATAAAGACATGAAACTAGTCTATAGACCAAAATTGAGTTTATGGAAACACATTGCATACTACGTTTTCATGCCTTACATTTACATGTAATGCATTTGCATGTGTTTTGACCAAAACTCCACAACTTTGGAAAATCAGGTTCTCGAGGAGTGATTGAATGTTTTAAATATGCAATGCATTTACATGCATTTGGATGTCCAAGCCACAATTGGTATCTCTTGGATGTATTACATGTATTTCATTTTTAAAATAACATGTAATGGAGTTGTATCACTTAATTTTTCTATCAACACATGTCTATTTGAAAATATCACTTAAAGGGTTCAAATACATATTTACACTATATATTTTACATATTATGCGTAAATATGTTCAAAATGTGACATTTCACTTAAATATGTTTTAATATAAACCAAGAAAGTAAGTCTCAACATCAAATTATAACACAAAGTGCATTATAATGACTTAAATCACTTAAGTGATAAATCTAGAGTGATAAAGTAACTTAAAAACATAACATAAAGTCATTTTTAGTTATATTTTTCAAAATGTGCAACTCAACATTAGAATATAAGGCTAATATTTTTAATATGCAATTGAACTTGGAGAACCCACTTTTTAGGCATTTGAACCTTGATATCTTTTGACTAACAACTCTGATTAATCCCTAGTTACCTTGAATCGAAGGGAAAACCGAAAGCAAGAGATTGAAGGAAAGACTCGAAACAATCTAAACAAACGCTTAAAAACTCAAAAAAAAGACTTTGAAGGCATCAAAAATCAAGTATAGGCTAACAAACTAGAAAAATGAAAAAGACTTGACAAGAACCTCCATTAAAGCGTTTCATTATATGAATTGGTGACAATTGTTTGATCAATTTTTGCTAATAAAATAATGAATTACCTTAGAGAAATAAGAAACTTAATTGGAAAGTTTTGTACTAGTATCTTCATTTTAAGATGACAAACTACACGACAACACAGTATCTATATCCCGATTACAACCAACTACAATATAAAGGTGTACAAATTTGGTTAAGACTACACTAATAAATGTCAATTGCAAACTAACTAGTGGTTAGAAACAAATAATCCCAATTACAAAACATTACAATATTTATTTAGCCAACTACATTGTGTACTTTTACCAACTACATCAACCCCCCCCCAAAATAAATTTATCTTCTAAATGACAAGGGGAAAACTAGGATCTTGACGCAACAAAATTGAAGAGAAATTACTAAGATGAGGAAGGGTGAGAAGACGTCCTTCGATGCACAAAATACATGGAAGTAGATCCCTAAGAGTGCTATTATGGTCAATGCCAACTGCCAATCCACTAGTGGTCAAAAACTAATAATCCCAATTATAAAACATTACAATATTTATTTAACCAACTACATTATGTACTTTTACCGACTACATCAGCCCCACTAAAATGAGATTTGTCTTCTAACGACAAAGGGAATACTAGGATCTTGACACAACAAAACTTGAGAAAAACTACTAGGATGAGGAAGGGCGAGAAGACGTCCTTGGATGCACAGAAGACGTGGAAATAGATCCCTAAGAGTTCAACTATTGAAGGCATTGGTTGGTCACCAACTACTACTCCTAGGCTACCTTCACCATATAGGTGGCCTCCATTGAATGCCTTTTGATCTTCTCAATCTCTTGTTACTATTTCAATAACTTGCCATCCTTCTTTTCTCATTATCATTCTTGTTAGCCAAGTTGAGTAGTCTTCTCTGCCAATTGTCTATCATTCTCTATTAGCTAGTTCTCTCTTTTAGTCACTATCTTCTTTAATGTTGTAACTCATTTGTACTCATGGGCTAGTTCCTCCTAGGATTTCCAGATTTAATCCATCAACTCCTTTTGAGCATTCTTAACCTAACAAAGGGCCTTGTTGCATAATTGAATGAGTTCCTCCATCAAAGATACATGTCAATAATAGTGAAGGAAAAGGTATCAAAAGGAAAACTCCATGAAGTGATGTTCTTTTAACACATGGTCGTTTTTTTCTCTAACTATTAGCTGTAGAAGATACCAAGTAGCTAGCATCTTCGATGTCTCTATCCGTGGCACCCTCATAATTGAAAAACCTAAAGAAGTCTCCTTGCACTCCACTCATATGAACGTGAGATTTTTCTTGCCCAAATGTGCTACTAGTAGGGCATGGCCATTGTCCAAGTCCCAAGCAATATCCCCAACTATATCCATGAATGTTGTCATTCACTATAATTCTCTAATGTATTGTTGGACACTACCAACAAGATCATAAGGATTTAGTTGGCCAAACCTATGAACAATATGATTGATCTCACTAGATGATGACTTTGGTAGAAGTATTTTGGGAGTTAGCTCTATGGTCGCCTAGACCGCTCTAGTAGTGGCAGAACTAGTGGATGAAAATGCTCAACTTGCACACCTTGCATAAGTTGTAAGTGCGAACTCTCGCCTTGAGTGGATTAAACTATCGTAGTCATCAAATTCCTCTCTACCCCAATATTCTTTGAAAGTAGCCTAGGAGACTTTATTAGAGGGGCATCTAGTGGTAGCCCTAGCACGTCTAATCAGGTTTAATGACCATATCCTCCAGCTCTGTAATTTTGTTTGCAAAAAGTTTGTTTTTTTATACAAGTGTAACTGTAGCTAGGGATGGCACAACTACCCTTGATGGTTCCACAAATACCACTAGTGGTAATGCCATAGATGGAATTGACAATGGTAGTACAATGGTGAAGGTGGGGCTTCAATCCATCAGACTATTTTCAACGGTATGGGTGTTTCTAGTATGGGAGTTATTGGTCAAGGTGCGATGTGTTGTCCTCAATCTTGATATCACAAATTGAGGCAACCCTACCTAATTTTTAAGAATTCCTAGGTAAATCCTCTTTGTTTTAACATATTGGTAAAGTGTCAATAAGGCAATCTGTTATCCCTGAATTGTACTCTATGTAACTTTATTTGTACATTTCTTTCGAAGGTTTCCGTCAACTTTAATCCCCAAATGTTTGTAAAACAATCTTTTCTTCTTTGACTACAAATGCTTAATTTTTGCTAGACTTTCACATCTTTTATGTGTTTTTCTTTTTGCTGTAAAATGTTTTGAGTCTTGTTTTTGCCTTATGATAACAGCCTTCACAATCCCACTCATTTTGAGCTAACTTAGGCCTCAAATGGAGTTGTCTAGCTCAAGTTATGAATGAAAAGGTGGGAGATTTCAAAGCGACATGTGATTAAAAAAAGTCCAAAAGTGGGCTCTTTATTCGAAATTCAACAAATTAAATTATATTTAATATTTGAAGTGGATTTTGACATCCATTTTAAAATTTCAGGTCATTCTAAGTTGATTTGACCATAACTTTTGATGTTTTATAAAAAATAGTCTTTTAAAGTCTATTTTCATGTTACTTTATTGAAGACTATAGTTATTTATTAAATTTTATTACATAAAACATTTAAAATGCATAAAGGCGGGGTTTTTATCACTCAACATTTATCAACAAGCAAAACACCTATTAAAAATCCACTGCTAATAAAATATAAGTCCTTAATACATATAGGCACTCATAGCATATATCACTTAAAAGTTGAATGCTTTCAAGTGGGGAACTTGAACCCAAAAGCACGTTATTGCACTTTAAAAGTCCATAAACGTGTTTTATGACTTAAGTTTTGTTTAAAATGCATAAAGGTGGGGCATTTGAACCCAAAAGAATACGTATTTTAAATTACATGTGTTTTTGCATCTCAAAAACCCGTCTATACTTCTTCAATAGAAGTATTTGGACATGTTAAAGCATATGGTCGCATTTTTGAAGTGAGAAGCATATGCTTTTCTATTTTAAAAACATGTCATTGCTTTCAATAACACTAGAAACTCATAATGGTGGAGATTTCAAAGGCAAAAGCACTCTTGCATTCTAAAAACACGTCTGTACTTTCATTTGCACTTAAAACTCATAAAGTGGGGATTTGGAGGGCAAAAGCACATGTTTTGAGCAATAAAAAGTGGCTATTATTCATTTTACAAGGTGTTTTTGTTTACCCAAGCATAAGTGGTGATTTTAAAAGCAAAAACACATGTTTTTAACTTGCAAAAACCCACTTTATTTGGGCAGTTTTGAGACAAATGGGACTTTGCTGTAAATAATCACCTATATCTTAGTCAATACTTGATTGGTTTTTCTCTCCATAGGGTCATATTTGCATGAAATCACCCGAGGATCGGTCTTAGCTATTCAAAAGTGAAGATTAAAAAGGTTTTTATTCATATCACAGCCTGTTAGGGCACGTTTTTGCCCAAAAACACTTTTTGTTTGAGCATTTTTCTTCGTCAATCTTCAATTCTTTGGCTCAAGGTAAGATCTAAAGCATTTTTAATCATTTCCAGCTTGCATACAATCCTTTTCAAGTTACATATAATAATTTGGATGTCATTTTTAATATGCATTGCATATTGCATATTGATTGGTCAAACGGTTGCTAAAATGATGCATTTTTTATCTTCAAATTCCTACACTTGGCAAGTTCCGAATTTTGACTCAAATTTTGCAAAGATTGAGTCAAGATTCAAAGTCTATTCAACTCTCAATCATGCAATCATTGTAGATCTAGAAAAAAACTCTTTGGATTCATTTTCAGATTTTTGCACAAGAGATTAAAACACTTCTTCCCTTGTTTCTTGAGGAAAAGGGTAAATTTCTTGTGAAATTCATAGGGCAAAATTGTATGTATGTGTTCTTTTGTTTTTATTTGCAAATCTCTTCATTTCATTATCAAATTTGCATTTTTTTTGTATATTATGTGATCCTTCTATCTTTCATCTAAATTCTCCAAATTGCATATGCAAGTGTTTCATCTTGCATGCATATGTAGTGGAAGTTAAAAACCTTGCTCTTGAATGAAACTACCAAAGGTCATTATAGTGGTATCAAAGCATTTTCTTGCCATCCTATGGGGTAGGAAATTCATTCTTACTTCAGATCTGTTGTTGTGATTAGAGTGACCAGCACTCTTGTTATTACCAATTACGGATAGACACAAGGCAACTAGTATTTCCAAGAGCCGGAAGAGTAGTGTGGAAAATAGTGAGAAAATAAATTCTATGAGGGAGAGTATGGAAAGGCTTAACCTACATCTGAAAAGGTTGGAGGCAAGACTGTCGGATCCCATCACGATTGATAGGGCACTGAGGTACATGGTATGCCCATTTAGTAGACCGACACGGAGGATGTAGTGTAAAAAGCTTGAGTTTTCCCAATAGGTATTCGTGATGTAGATGTATGTGTTTAGTACAGCACCCACTAGTTCTATCTATAGTCTTGATGATGGACTTTCCACACAGAGATATATGGATATGTCAGTGTCATCCGTGGACAGCAACATTGAGCTTCAGCAATTGGAGAATTCTAGAGTTGATGTGTCAGATAGTGTGGAGTCAGATGATGAAATTATTACCATTGAGTGTTTAGACTCACTTGAGGAGGTAGTTGTTATAGTAGATTGTGCGAAGAGTGTGAGCATTGATGTAAATGGCAGTTGTCATAGTAATGACTCAGTGCAAGAGGCAGTGGCTTCTTTAGGTGGGACCGATACATGCATGGAGGCACCCAACTATGATGTTAGTGATCAAGATGATATGACGGAGTCAACGGAGGTCAGTTTAGGTTCTGGCATTATTGATTCACAACATGACATTGAGTCATGCATGCAAGGTCAAGTGACGACAGTGGATGTTTAGTCAAGAGTTGTGGATACAGATAGTATGGATACCCCTGATGATTCGTTTGAGGATGCTATGAGCTATTGTGGGTCTGATATTCCTTGCCAGATGTTAGGTGATGACTCTAAGGAGTTTTTGGATGGGCCCCAGGATCAATGTTTACAAGGACTTACCATTGAGGGGGAGACTGGGATATGTGAGGAGTTCAATACTGCAAGGTCTTCCACCTCTTTGGTTGAGGAGTTGGTAGAGGTGTCGAGTAGCTATGCCTTGGTTATTGATATGTGCGACGAAAGAACACATGAGGTTAGTGATCATGGAGTGAACAATTTAGATTTAGTCTCCTATCACAGTGCAGTTAGTGAGGGAGTGAGCTTGCAGAGGAGTTAAGGGTTATATAGGTATCATGTGACTAGTCAGCTAAAGGTGACTAATAGTGACATCTCTTCAGCTCTTGAGCATTATGATGTTATTCGTCAAATGTTGGTTGCAACTAGTTGGGCTACTCCTATGTCAAATGAGCACAGTGATAGTATTCTTTCCCTAGCAAAGGTTCATACGCTTTGAGAGGCTGTCAGGATCTTGAAGCATAATTATACATAGTTTATGGAATGTCGCCATCATAAAATAAATTATTAATCAAACATTGTTAATGGGTCGATTGATTTCATATATCTCGGACCCATTTTTATTTTGTTTCCGTAGGTAGGTGTTTTCGTCAGCTATCTTTGTACACCCTCAGAAAGGTTTCCCCAACGAGTATTTAAGCACGGCTTGTAGGTAGTTAGCATGCGATTTGGATTATTTCTTTGTACTGCAAATTCCAGTTGAGATTCTCTATTGTTCGCCATTTTGGAAGTGAAAGATATTCCCTATTTGGCTCTTGCGGTTTCAGTGGGATTCAACCCTCACCCTATTTCATATCTATATTAATTTGCTCAGATCTAGCAAATCGGAGCACCATCTTCATAGCAGATGCTTATATATATCTTTGGAAATGTATTGAATCACTTATTTTGTCGTTATATAACATATTTGGTGAGGTTATTGTATTCATATCATGTGCAACTCAATCTTCTCATTCTGGAAAGCCTCCAAGCTCAATCGTTCAACCCCAAAAGCCTACCCTATAGCCTCCAAGCCCCCCATAAGGCCACCAAGTTCAAGTGTACGGCCTTCAAGCCTATTATATGGTCTCCATCTATACGATACAGCCACCAAATTCAGTTGTACGGCCTTCAAGCCTACCGTACAGTCTCCATCTATACCGTACGGCCTCATTCGTTGTTGCTCATTGTACCTATCTTCCCTTAACACACTATACAACCCTCAAGTCTCATCATATGGACTTCCAGCCTTCCTGTACGATCTCCAAGGCAATACTCGAAGATCCATACACTAGCTACTACACTCACCCTAGCAAATTCCCTACTATACAACTCCCCAGACACCATACGACCTTCTTATAAACCCTTCCGTACAACCATTCTGTAACTCGCTATCAAGCACTCGAGACAAATGGAACATTATAGTGGTATCAGAGCTTCAATCATGCCAGCCTATGGACAGTGAATGAAAGTTTATAGCCAGAAGAGAAGAAGATCCTATTCAATTGAAAGAATGGCGGTAGAACTAGAGCAAACGATTGTCAAACTTGTAGCACTACTAAGAAAACTTGCGAGGAATCAGGCATAGATCAATGATACTTAGTGAATCATGGAAGAAGCTCTCAAGAAATTGGCAGAGAATAAAATATCCGAAGAACAAAATGGTCACAGCGCGGACTCGGTGTCGGGTAGAGAAAAACCTCATCCAGCACGCTCACGACCTTCCATGCAATCTTTTCTCCCAAGGTCGGAGGCACCACATGGAGGGAAGTAGCCAGGCTTTGAGGAAGTTCAAAAACAGTTGAGAGAAGATTGGAAAAATGCGAATTTGGAGGAAGATATATCTTACAAAGACTACACAAATCTGAGAATGAGATATTCAAGGGGTGGAAACTGAGGATATTTAACAATGATCTTAGAAGGAAGCTGAGTAAAGTAAATTTGTCTCCATTTGACGGATTCGAATCCATATCTGCACAAGCGTGGGTAATGAAGGTCAATACTTACTTCCAACTTAATCCTATGCCAGAAGAAGCAATTAAATTTGTGGCATTACACTTGGAGGGAGTAGCACGTGAATGGTAGCATCACGACACCATCACACTAGGGCATGACCAAATAAATACCTATGCAGAATTCACTGAGAAATTGATAGATCGATTTGATGGTAAAGATTCGAAACTTAATTTCAAAGAATTGGCACAATTGAAGCAAATTGGATCGGTTGACCAGCACATTACGGAATTTCAAAAACTCTTTGTTTTGGTCACGGACATTTCCGAAAGATGGATAGTGCTTTTCAAGGATGGACTGATAAAACCACTGAAGGGTTGGGTAAAAGGGTTCAATCCTGCCACCCTGTCGAAGGCCATCAAGAAGGCTCGAAGTATGGCATCATCATCGACATCATCCTCTCAAGGGTACTCTTATTCCAAACTGCCAGTGTTTCTGAGGGACAAATAATAAACCTCTGTCAAAGAAGTTGTCGTTGGACGAAGCTACCAAACAAGAGCTCCAAAGAAGAAACTATGTTTCAACTGCAAAGGACTGTGGGAACCTGGACACAGATGCCTTGAGAAAGGAAAAATTCACTACATTGAAGTTGCATCCAATGATGAGGATGAACGGGAAGATCTACCCTCTGAAGACAACCATCCCCACGAGGACACCAAAATGGTTAGTTTGAACCATACAAAGAGAATTGCAGCATTGGTACGACATGGAGGAACTATCGCCTTAGCCGGGAGCTTGAGATGTACGGTGTTTCGTGTACGGAGAACCCTTCAAGGACAAAGGGTCATGGTGTTGCTCAATAGCAGAGCCACTCTAAACTTCATAAACTCATCTTTGGTGAAACGAAGAGGTCTACCTACTGAGTCGCATGTAGGATTCCAGGTCAAGGTCGCCAAAGGCACCCTTCTGCCCTGTACACACCTTGTTCCCCAACTATCACTATGGCGAACCGCACTATGATAGAGGATCTAATTATAGTGGACCTAGATGATATGGAGGTTATTCTGGGTATACAGTGGATGGACACACTTGATGAGTACACTCAGAGCTTCAAACGAATGGACTTCACTTTTGTTGTCAATGGGAAAAAGGTTGTTCTGCGTGGAATGGCCAATGAGGGACCGAAGGAAGTTTCAACACATCGGATGGAGGCAATCTTTCGGCATGATGACATTGCATGGGTTACACATTGTTTTGTTTCGGCAGAAAGCATAAAAGGACAACGGACACCTCACCAAGATAACAATCTTCAGAATATCTTGACTGATCATGATGAAGTTTTTATGGACATTCCTCCTGGCATACCCCCCCATCGTGGGTTTGAACATACTATTGAGTTGGCAGCAGGTGCCAAGCTAGTCATAACCACACCCTACCACCATCCCAAGAAATTCAAAGATGAGGTCGAAAAGATGATTCACGAACTAATTGAGAAAGGATGGATCCATCCCAGTTCTAGCCCTTTTGCATCATTAGTAGTATTGGTTAAAAAGGATGGGACGATGCACATGTGTGTGGACTACCGCGTGTCGAACAAAAAGACGATAAAAAATAGATATCCTATTCCCAAGATCGATGAATCGTTGGATGAATTACATGGCGCAGTTTATTTTTCAAAAATAGATCTCCGCTCCGAATAGCATCTGATCCACATGAGGGAAGAAGACGTGGAGAAGACAACTTTTTGTTGTCACTACAAGCAGTATGAGTTCTTGGTCATGCTGTTCGGTGCTGTTCGGATTAACAAATGCACCTGCTACATTCTAGTCATGCACGAATCGCATCTTCAACAAACAATTGCGTAAGTACTTACTGGTATTCTTTGATGATATCCTTATCTATAGCAAGACATGGGAAGAGCACCTGAAGCATCTAAATGAAGTCCTAGAGAGCATGAAGGCTCAATCTTTGTTCACCAAGCGATCCCAGTGTGAATTCGGTATGATAGAAATATGGTATCTGGGGCATGTTGTCAGTAAATATGGAGTACAGGTTCATCAGGAGAAGATTCAGGCTATCCTTGATTGCCGCCCCAAAAATTGCTCTCGGAGTTGAGAGGGTTTTTTGGACTGTGCAGTTATTATTGGAGGTTTGTAGAAGGATTCTCTCAGCTCAACGCACCATTAACAAATCTGACAAAAAAGGATTCCTTCTAGTGGAATGAAATGGCACAACGCACTTTTGATAAGTTAAAGGAAGTAAGGAGCACTTGTCCAGTACTTTCCTTACCTGACTTAACTCGACCATTCATCTTGGAGTGTGATGCATCCGGAGAAGGCATTGATGCGGTACTGATGCAAGATCAACACCCGATAGCCTACGAGAGTCGAAAACTTACACAAGCAAAGCGTCTATATTCCATTTATGACAAAGAGATGTTGGTCATCATTCATGCACTAACCAAGTTCCGACAGTATCTAGTGGGTGCCAAGTTTGTCATTCATACTGATCATAATAGTTTGAGATATTTTCTGGAGCAACGAGACTTGAATGAAAGGAAACAAAAATGGGTAAGTAAGATTCAGGCTTTTGATTTTGACATTGAATATGTGAAAGGAAAGAACAATGTGGTTGCAGATGCTTTGTCTTGGAAACCTGCTATCTTCTTACTGTCTCAGATTTCAGCTAACTAGAAAGCACATTTGTTGGTGGAATATTCCAAAAACACATTTACCTGTAAGCTAATGGATGGAAACACTCAAGATGATGAGTGCAAAGTGTTGAATGATATCATTTACTATAAGGATCGGATATACTTAGTGCTTGAATCCAAACTGAAACAAGAAATCTTGAAGGAGGTACACAACTCACCCTTGGTTGGGCACCCAGGCTTCCTCAAAACTTACAGACAACTCGAGGAGAGGTTTTCATGGAAAGGTCTTAAAGGAGACATATCGCAGTATGTAAGAGAGTGTGTGGTCTGCCAACAAAACAAATCTGAACATACTCTACCTGTCGGGTTACTGCAACCTCTGCCTATACCAAAAAAGAAGTGAGAAAGTATCTCGATGGACTTCATTACTCGACTCCCTAAGGTGAACGGGAAGGACTGTATCTTTGAGGTAGTTGAGAGACTGACGAAGTATGCACATTGCTTCGCCATCCCCTCATATTTTCAAGCCGCACAGGTAGCTGATCTATTTTTCAAAGAAGTCATTCGTATACACGGGTTACCCCAAAACATTGGTAGTGATCGGGATGGACGATTTATCAGTATCTTCTGGACAGAACTGTTTCAGTTGACAAGAACAGAATTATTGCCAAATACTAGTTACCACCCTCAGATAGATGGACAGATCGAAATTGTGAATAAGTGGTTAGAAGGCTACTTTCGGAATTACATTTCGACACAACAACGGGAGTGGGTCAAATGGATGCACCTTGGGGAATATTGTTACAATACCACCTACCACATGTCCATCGGAATGGCACCCTTCAATGCACTATACGAGTATGAACCCCTTTCATTCATCGACAAAGTACTAAGTGACAGTCGTGCACCAAGGGCAAGGGACTGGCTTTAGGAGGGACAGGACATCCTGAGATGCTTGAAGGAAAACTTACAACGGGCACAGAATCAACAAAAGATGTATGCTGACAGACACCAAATCGAGAGAAGTTTCGAAGTAGGCAACTTGGTCTATCTCAGACTTTAGCCATACCAGCAGTCTTTAGCCATATCGGCAGTCCTCATTGAAGGAAAAGGGGAAAGAAAAATTGAAGCCACGATTTTATGGCCCTTATCGTATAGTTCGCCGCATCAGTGAAGCCGCCTATGAACTGGAACTTCCAAAGGGGAGCCGCATTCATAATGTTTTTCATGTCTCCTGCTTTAAGAAAGTTATGTGATGGAACATCACATTAGCTGCAGAGCTTCCGCCACTCAATGAAGGGAAGCTCATATTGGAACTGTAATGTCCCCGTTATAAAAATAAATTAAACTTTGTCACGGGCCGATTGATTTAATTTATCTCAGACCCATTTTTATCTGTGTTCGAAGTTTGTGTCGCCGTCGGCTATATTTGTACACCCTCGGAATGGTTTCCCGACGGGTATTTAAGCACGGCTTGTAGGAAGTCTTAGGTATGCTTTGGAATATATTTCTCTGTATTGAGAACTCCTGTTTAGGGTTCTTTGTTGTTCACCATTTCAGAAGTGAAAGATCTTCCCTATTTGGCTTATTGCAGTTTCAATGGGATTCAACCCTCACCCTATTCCGTCTATGTATTGCTCGGCTCAGATATGGCAAATCAAAGTGCCATCATTTTTTGCAAATACTATATCTATATCAATTTGTGAATGTTCTTCCATATTTGTACTGGCATTACTTGGGCAACATCTCCTGTACACCACCCATCTGTACGACTATTCCATACTGCATTTTTTCTTACCATACGGCCATTACCTGGCACCACAGTTGGTACGGACTGCTCTTCATATTTCATATGGCCTTCATCTTTCACTTTGTGTTATCCATCCATTACAATATGGCTTGAGTTCCTAAATTGTAACGTACGGCCACACAATTTACCCCTACACCCTTCTACAGACTTCTTAAGTCACCGTACTCCACCCTCCAAAGACACCATTCACAATCCATACAGTCCCATCTATAGACTCAGCAATCATCGTACGGCTAGAGTCCGTACGGCCTCTATCCTCTCACTGTACGGCTGTAAATCCATATGGCCTCTATCCTCGCACTATACAGCTATAACTCTGTACGGGCACTGCTCCTACCCGTACAGCCCTCATTCTAAGAACTTGTATGGCCATTGCTTGCAGGTAGATTCCAATACGTAGGAGCATTGCAATAGCGGGACAATTACAGTGGTATTAGAGCACTTCGATCCTGCCAACTTGTGGACAATGAATGAGAATTTATAGCCAGAAGAGGACACATTCTGTTGATCAAATGGCTGACGAACGGGAACCGACCCTGTCGAACTTGTGGCACTACTGAGGGAACTCGTCAAGAATTAAGCACAGATCACTGATATGTAGCGACGTATAGAAAAAACTCTCAAGAAGTTGGTGGAGAATAAAATATTTGGAGAACAAAATGGTCACAGCACGGACTCAATGACGGGTAAATCAAATCCTCAGCCAGCACACTCTCAACCTTCCATGCCAACTTTTCCACTACGAACGGAGGCACAACACGAAGGGAGACAACCAACCCTCAAAGAGATGAGAGAAGACTGGAAGAATGCAAACCTTGAAGAAGATATATCCTACAAAGATTACGCAGATCTGAGAATGAGATATTCAGGAGGTGGAAACAGAGGATACTTTAATGATGATCTCAGCAGAAAGTTGAGTAAGGTAAATCTGTCTCCATTTGACAGATCGGGTTCCATATCAACACAAGTGTGGGTTATGAAAGTCGATACCTACTTCCAGCTTAATCCTATGCCAAAAGAAGCAATCAAATTTGTCACATTACACTTGGAGGGAGTTGCACACGAATGGTGGCACCACGGTACCATCACATTAGGGCATGACCAAATAAAGACTTATGCGGAATTCATGGAGAGATTGATAGAACGATTTGATGGTAAAGATCTGAAGCTCAATTTCAAAGATTTGGCGCAACTGAAACAAACTGGATCGGTAGATCAATTCATTGCAAAATTTCAGAAACTCTCTATTTTGGTCATGGACATTTTCAAAAGAAGGCAAGTAGTACTCTTCACAGACGGATTGACTGAACCTCTGAAAGGTTGGGTGAAGGGATTCAATCTGGCTACCCTGTCGAAAGCAATCAGTAAAGCACAAAGTATGGCATCGTCATCGGCATCATCCTCATCCTCTCGAAGTTACTCACATTCTAAACCGCCGACATTTCCAAGGAACAAACCTCCGCCCAAGAAATCATCGTTGGATGAAGCTACCAAATAGGAACTCCGAAGGAAGAAACTATGTTTCAATTGCAAGTGACCTTGGGAGCCTTGCCACCGATGCCTCGGAAAGGGGAAGATCCATTACATTGAGGTCGTGTCCGATTATGAGGACAAATAGGAAGAAATGTCGGCCGAAGATAACCAACCCCACCATGACACCAACATCAATCTGAATCATACGGAGAGAATTGCCGCTTTGGTATAGCACGGAGGAGCCATTGCATTCACTGGTAGCCCGAGGTGCACAGTTTTTCGTGTACGGGGTACCCTTCAATGACAAAGGGTTACGGTGATGTTGGATAGCGACGCTACTCTAAATTTCATCAACTCATCCTTGGTAAGACAGAGAAGTCTCCCTACAGAGGCGCACGCAAGCTTTCAGGTCAAGGTCGCCAGAGGGGCTTTCCTACCCTGTACGCACCTTGTTCCTCGGCTGAGTATCACAATGGCAAATCACACAGTGACTTGAGGATTTCTTCATAGTGGACCTTGCTGACATGGAAGTTATTCTCGCGATACAATGGATGGAGACACTCGATTAATACACTCTGAGTTTCAAACGGATGGACTTCACTTTTGTTGTTGACAGGAAGAAAGTTGTCCTCTGAGGAATGGCCAATGAAGGTCTGAACGAAGTTTCTACGCATCGGATGGAGGCAATTTTTCGGCACAATGACATTGCATGGGCTGCGCATTGTTTTATCTCGGCAGAACCTATAAAGGGGCAAAGAACACCTCCACAGGATGATGAGCTCCAAGATATTTTAAGTAGACATGAAAAGGTTTTCATGGATATTCCTCCAGGCATACCATCTCACCGAGGGTTTGAACACACTATCGAGTTGGAATCAGGGGCAAAGCCGCTCATAACCACCCCGTACTGCCATCCCAAAAAATTCAAAGATGAGATCAAAAGGACGATTTAGGAATTGCTAGAGAAAGGATGGATCCATCCCAATTCTAGCCCATTCGCATCATCTGTGGTCTTGGTCAAAAAGAAGGGCGGGACACTACGCATGTGTGTGGACTACCTTGCGTTGAACAAAAAAACAATAAAGAACAGATATCCAATTCCAAGGATAGATGAGCGGCTGGATGAACTGCATGGCGTGGTCTATTTTTCAAAAATAGATCTTCGTTCCGACTACCATCAGATCTACATGAGGGAAGATGTGGAGAAAACGGCTTTCCGTTGTCACTATGGACATTATGAGTTTCTGGTCATGCCATTCGAATTAACCAATGCACCTGCTACATTTCAATCGTGCATGAACCGCATCTTCAACAAACAATTGCATAAGTATTTATTAGTATTCTTTGATGATCTTCTTATTCATAGTAGGACATGGGAGGAGTACCTGAAGCATCTAAATGAAGTTCTAAGTATCATGGAAGAACAGTCCTTGTTCGCCAAGCAGTCTAAATGTGAATTTGGTATGACAAAAATATTGTACTTGGGGCACGTCGTCAGTAAATACGGAGTTCAAGTGCATCAAGAGAAGATTCAGGCTATCCTCAACTGGCCTCCCCCAAAATCACTCACGGATTTGCGAGGATTCTTCGGACTGTGCAGTTACTACAAGAGGTTCGTTAAAGGATTCTCCCAACTTAGCGCACCTTTAACAGATCTGATGAAGGAGGGATCATTCCAGTGGAACAAAAAGGCACAACTCACCTTTGATAAGCTGAAAGAGGCCATGAGCACTTGTCCCATGCTGGCACTACCTAACTTCACCCGACCATTCATTTTGGAGTGCAACGCGTCTGGGGAAGGCATTAGAGCGGTACTAATAAAAGATAGACATCCCATCGCTTATGAGAGCAGGAAGCTTACGCCAATAGAACACGTATATTCCATCTACGGCAAAGAAATGTTGGTCATCGTACATGCACTAACCAAGTCCCGACAGTATTTGGTAGGTGTCAACTTTGTCGTCCGTACGGATCAAAACAACCTGAGATATTTTTTGATGCAACGAGACTTGAACGAACGGCAACAAAAATGGGTAAGCAAAGTTCAAGCTTTTGATTTTGACATTGAATATGTGAAAGGGAAAAACAATGTGGTTGCAGATGCTTTGTCCTGGAAACCCACCATTTGCTCACTAGACCAGATTTTCGCTGACTAGAAGGCACATCTGCTAGTGGAACATTCCAAAAATACATTTGCCTATGAAATAATGGATGGTCACACCCACGATGATCGGTACAAAGTGGTGTATGACATCATCTACTATAAAGACCGGATATACTTGGTACCAGAATCCAAATTGAAGCAGAAGATCTTGAAGGAAATGCACGACTCACCTCTAGCTGGACACCTAGGTTTCCTCAAAACTTACAGAAGTCTTCAAGAGAGGTTTTCATGGAAAGGACTTAAAGGAGACGTGTTGCAATATGTAAGAGAATGTACGGTCTACCAACAGAACAAGTTCGAACGCACTCTTCCTACCGGGCTGCTACAACCTTTGCCAATTCTCGAACATAAGTGGGAAAGTATATCAATGGACTTCATAACAGGTCTTCCCAAGGTGAATGGAAAGGATTATATCTTCGTGGTAGTTGACAAATTAACAAAGTATGCCCATTTCTTCGCCATCCCCTCAGACCTACAGGGTGCACAAGTTGCCAATCTATTTTTTAGAGAAGTCTTTCGTCTGCATGGATTACCCCGAAACATTGTCAATGATCAAGATGGACGATTTGTCAGTATATTCTGGACAGAATTGTTTCAGATGGCAGGGACAGAATTATCGCCAAGCACGAGTTACCACCCGCAAACGGACGGTCAAACCGAGATTGTGAACAAATGGTTTGAAGGCTACCTTCAGAACTACGTCTCGGCACAACAATGAGCGTAGATAAAATGGATCCATTTGGGGGAATATTGCTATAATACCACGTACCACATGTCTATCGGGATGACACCATTCAAGGCTCTGTATGGGTACGAACCCCTTTCCTTCATCGACATAGTTTTGGATGACAGTCGCGTACCAAGGGCAAGGGACTGGCTTCAAGAACGACAGGACATACTGAGGGGCTTGAAAGAAAACCTACAACGCGCACAAAATCAACAAAAGATGTACGCCGACAGGCACCGAATAGAGAGGAGTCTCGAAGTGGGGGATCTGGTCTATCTCCGGCTCCGGCCATACCAACAATCTTCATTAAAGGGAACAAGAAAGGAAAAATTGAAGCCACGATTTTATGGCCCCTATCGCGTGGTTTGTCGCATTGGTGAGGTAGCGTATGAACTGGAACTCCTAGAGGGAAGCCGCATTCATTATGTCTACCATGTTTCCTGCCTAAAGAAAGCCATAGGGAAAAACGTCACAGTTGCTACCAACCTTCTGCCACTCAACGAAGAAGGAACACTCATTTTGGAACCTGCCAAGATCCTCGAAGTACGTGAAAAGACCTTACGAAAACGCACTAAAGGAATACTTGGTATGCTAGCGAAACCTATCGTTAAATGACGCAACGTGGAAGGCGAGCACATTCTCCAGCATCCGGCACTGCATTTTCTTGAGGACAAGCAAACTTTGGGACGAGAGGACTGTAATGTCCCCGTTATAAAAATAAATTAAACTGTCACAGGCCTATTGATTTAATTTATCTCAGACCCATTTATTTTTTTTGTGTTCAAAGTTTGTGTCACCGTCGGCTATCTTTGTACACCCTCGGAATGGTTTCCCGATAGGTATTTAAGCACGGCTTGTAGGAAGTCTTAGGTATGCTTTGGAATATATTTCTCTGTACTGCGAACTCCTGTTTAGGGTTCTCTGTTGTTCGCCATTTCAGAAGTGAAAGATCTTCCCTATTTGTCTTATTGCGGTTTCTGTGGGATTCAACCCTCACCCTATTCCGTCTGTGTATTACTCGGCTCAGATCTGGCGAATCAAAGTGCCATCATTATTTGCAAATACTATAATTATATCAATTTGTGAATGTTCTTCCATATTTGTACTAGCGTTACTTGGGCAACATCTCCTGTACACCACCCATCTGTATGACTATTCCATACTGCATGTTTTCTTACTGTACAACCATTGCCTAGCACCACAGTTGGTATGGACTCCTCTTCATATTCCGTATGGCCTTCATCTTTCACTTTGTGTTCTCCATCCATTACTATACGGCTTGAGTTCCTAAACTGTAATGTACAGCCACACAATTTACCCCTGCACCCTCCTACGGACTTCTTAAGTCACCGTACTCCACCCTCCAGAGACACCATTCACGATCCGTATGGTCCCATCTACAGACTCAACAATCACTGTACGGCTAGAGTCCATACGGCCTCTATCCTCTCATCGTACGGCTGTAAAGCCTCACACAGTGCGGTTATAACTCCGTACAGCCACTGCTCCTACCCGTACGGCCCTCATTCTAAGAACTTATACGGCCATTGCTTCCAGCTAGATTCTAGTACGTAGGAGCATTGCAGTAGCAAGATCATTACAGTAACCAGCCCAGATCATCGAAGTTCGTGAGAAGACCCTGTGGAACCGCACAAGGAAGGAATATTTGGTACACTAGAGACACTTGTCGTTGGACGACACGACATGCAAAGGCGAGCACATTCTACAGCATCCGGCATTGCATTTTCCTGAGGACAAGCAAAATTTGGGACGGGGGGACTATAAAGTCCCCATCATAAAATAAATTATTAGTCAAACATTGTTAATGGGCCGATTGATTTAGTATATCTTGGACCCATTTTTATTTTGTTTCTGTAGGTAGGTGTTGCCATCAGCTATCTTTGTACACCCTCGAAAAGGTTTTTCCAACGGGTATTTAAGCACAACTTGTAGTTAGTTGTTAGCATGAATTGGATTATTTCTTTATATACAAATTCCAATTGGGATTCTCTGTTGTTCATCATTTTGGAAGTGAAAGATCTTCCCTATTAGGCTCTTGCGGTTTCGCTAGGATTCAACCCTCACGCTATTCCGTATCTATGTTAATTTGCTCGGATCTGGCAAATCGGAGCACCATTTTTGTAGCAAATGCTTATATATCTCTGGAAATGTAATGAATCACTTATTCTATCGCTATATAACATATTTGGTGAGTGTATTGTATTGATATCAAGTGCAGCTCGATCTCCTCATTCCGAAAAGCCTCCAAGCTTAATCATTCAACCCCAAAAGCCTACCGTATGGTCACCAAGTTTAGTCGTATGACCTCCAAGCCTATCATACGGCCACCAAGTTCAGTTGTATAGCCTTTAAGCCTACCATACGATCTCCATCTACACCATACAGCCTCATTCGTTGCTACTCACCATACCTGTCTGCCCTTCACACACTGTACAACCCTCAAGTCTCACCGTATGGACTTCCAGCCTTCCCGTACGATCTCCGAGGAAACACTAGAAGATCCATACACCAACTGCTACACTCACCCTAGAAAATTGCCTGCCATACAAATTCCCAGACACCGTACGGCCATTTTGTAACACACTATCAGGCACTCAAGACGAACGGAACATTACAAGTTAGTTGCTAACAAGGATTACCTTCTGGAGTCTGGTACCACCTATTATGAGACATTGTTCAGATAAAGAGGAGGTGGTTGAGCACTTGAGGTGACTATAGACTCTCATCAGTGTACTCTATTGGCTCTCCAGGAGTCACTGTCACGTTTGAGAGCAGGTACAATCGATACCAACCCCTGATCCAATTTAGCTACATATTGTGGTGATTGGTGGTAAGTTTTCTCCCACGGTTGGAGACGAGGGATGTAATGATGTGGCAATCACATCCTTCTAGGATATGGCTACAATAGGTACAGAGGAGGTGAGAGCATCAATGGAGGACAAGAAGGGATTCCTACTGTGCCAGTTTCTCCAGTAGTTAACATTGCAGTAGGGGACTCTTGAAAGGGATGTGTACCAGTTTCTGACACTACTCCCTCTTATTCATTGGACTTGGACAGGATATCACTTAATGTAGGGATTCGCTCTCATCGAGATTTGCTTCCTTCTGTCGAGAAAAAATTTGTTATTTCATCTCATATAGCTGATAGTATCGGATAGTTGGCAATGTCACGATTTCAGAGGGATCAGTTTTGTATTGCAGGGGAGCAGGTTGATCCATCCATGTATAACTTCTACTGTACAAAGCTATTGGAGAATGCAGATTTGCAAGAGGGACCATATCGAGCATCTAAGGGTACTCTTATCAAAGGCTCTCACAGTATTGGGAGGTTGGTGGGAAAGATTGTAAAGACCTTGTCTACAATGCTTCCACACAGGGATTTTGTAGCCAATTTTGTTGAGAGTTGCCCAAGATCTTACATAATCAGTAGTTCAATGTCAAAGATTGGAGTTGTCTCCTAATTCCCAGTTTGGTAGTAATGAGCCATTGATAGAGATTAGGGCTTTTGAATGGCATTACTCGGTGAGGGGTTCTCATTATTTCTCTTTTAACCCACTGGTAGAGGATTTGGTTTCACGTCAATGTGGGTTGGCTCTAGTTTCATACCATCTATTATGGGATGGGTTGGCACCATCTTTTGTAGATGGGATCAGCAACTGCAAGTGAGATCACTTCCAATACACACACCAAGGACAGTTTAGCAGAGGTTGTTGTTAGTGGTACTACTTCAAGTACCTATGGTTGTTACCATCTCCACAGTGTAGTTGGGTGTGAGTGTTAGTTTGATGTGTACTCAAGTAATGGCAGAGTTGGTGTTTCAGTTGGATTGGGTTCCGATGAGTTGTTTTCTCCATCAACACCTATAATTGGTTTTCATATGATTTTGTTATTGATGTCAGTTATATGGGTGTTGGTGCTACAGGAGTCGGCTGTGCACAAGGATATCACACAATTTTACCATTAGGATCTTAGTGGACCGTGATGTTTGTTTTGCTCCAAGATTTCTTGGGGACAAGCAATCTTAGGGGAGGACTATAATGTCCCCATTTTTAGCAAATTCTTGTAGTTGGCTTGGTCAATTCATCATCACGACCCTTGTGAGCTGACAATGGGATTTGATGGTCTCAGTTGTGGAGTTATTAGGCTTTCCAATGGCCTATGGTGAGTTTTGACTCTGTTTTGAGGTACTTACTATTTTTAGTAAGTCAACAATTGGTTGCAATGACCTCAATTTAGTTAGAGGAATTGAGTGATGCTCTTAATTTTTTTTTCTAGTTTCTGGGTTGAGCTCCAAGAATCTTGGAGGGAGCATCTATTTTTAGTAAGTCACCCCGTCAGGTGCATTCGTTGTTTTTCTTCATTAGGATCGCTCCTATGTTGTCAAATTTCAATTCTAATGCTTCTTCAGTCAAATTCATAAGACAAGTGAATTATTATTATTATTCAACTAAATATGTTGATGTTGCTATTGTATGTTGGCCACCTTAGTGTCATAGCTTGTTGGAACTGGGTTGAAAAAATTCAAATCTCGAGCACAAGAAACCATGACCTCGTGTGTTAGAATATCATGATATGGTTGAAAAGGTCATTTTTGGGAGCCAAAAGGAAATTAATAAATTATATTATGTACATAAGTATAAAGGAAAAAGGCTTTTAAGTGAAAGGTTTAGGGTTGAAGCTAAATTGTGGAAATGACATTATAAATATGAGTCATTTTGAGAATGGATCATCCATTGAATGTTATTTTCTTTTGATGATTTGCTGAGGGTTTGAGTTCTCACTTCTGAGAATTCTTCTTGAATTGTTCTTCAATTTTTTGCTGAAGTATAACAAATTGAAAAATTATTCCCTATTGAGATTTATTGTATCTGGTGTTAAAGTATGTGGCTTTGGTCAGACAATATCTGTGATCAATGATATATACATATGTATATATATATATACCAGTATGATTTACATACTGATATATATACATACATATATATAAACCAAATTGAATCGTATTCTATATATGAGTATCTCCGCATCTAGGCCGATGTTCATATATATAAGATTGTATCTCCATAATGATCAAGATATGTTCTGATCCTTATTCATTTAGATCAATATTGATCTGGATAATTGTCATTATCGGGCTGTGATTGAATTGACATCATTGTGGTCTTTGATATATGATTAGACTTTTGTTATGTCTAACAATACCGAGTGGATATGATAGTCAAACACCAAATGGGTATGTGAGTGAATGGTCAAGTCTCCATTTGGAGACATGCCCATTCACTCTCACACCCTTTCCTTGGCATATATATGTTCAATCTGCCTGATCTTGCTAAGCATCGAAATCTATTAATGCAAGCATATCCGAAGGAACATAAGCATCACAATTTTAAGAACATTTCTATTATATTACTTTAGAGTAATACATATATTCTGAAGTAAATCAGATCCATTGCCATTAGAGTTTGAACCTGCAAATAAAATCCTACATCAGTCAGCTTTATTCTAAAATCTGATAGAAACTTTACATGGTATTAGAGCGAGGTTAAGGAAAGATCTTATTAAGTTTAAGAGATCAGATTTTCACATTGGGTTGCAGTCTCTTACTATTCATCAAAATGACAAACATGCTAAGATTTGAACACCATCTTACAAGTGTTGATAACTTCGAATCTTGGAAACTTTGAATAATGATGCTAGTAAAAGAGAACAAATTAGAAACCTTTGTAAAAGAAGAAAAGGAAGAACCAAAAGATGATCCAGAGAAAACTCTATGGATTGAGAATAAAGAGAGCCATGAAAATAATAGTGGATGTTGTTTGAGATCATATAGTACCTACAGTGGCAAAACATGTAATAGCATATTGCATGTTTAAAGCCCTTGAAAACTCATTCATAGTAAACAACATTGGCAAAAAACTTGCTCTTAAAAGAAAAATTGAATAATATTAGCATGAATAAAGGAGAATCAATAAATGCCTTCTTCATGAGAGTCACTGAATTGAGATATCAATTATCTTCAATCGGATACGAGATTCACAATCAAGAGTTATCCCTAATAGCATTAGGAGGAGTGCCAAATTCTTCGGAGTCAGTTGTACAAGGTATAAGTGCAAGATCTAAACTTCCAAAATTAGATCGATTAGGATCTGATTGTCTTGAACAAGAGTCGAGACTAATGACTAAAAGAAAACAAAAAGACTATAGATGAAGACATTCATGTTCTTAACGCCAACTCTCATAAGAAGGGTAAGAAGAAGAACTCCAAAAGAAAAAGAAACTTTCATGGAAAAGGACCTTCAAAACAGAAGAAAGACCTGTCTAAAATTCAATGTTTAAGATGTGATCAATATGGAGTCATGGACATTATGCACTAAATTGTCCTAATCGATCTAAACTTCAAGCATCATTTGCCAAAACTGATAAACTATGTAATATCCCCATTTCTAAGATTGATTGTTAATAATAGAGTTATTATATGATTAAACAAATGAATAAATAGATATTTAGATATAATTATTTATTCTATGTTTAATAAAAGAAAACCTAATTATAATAAATAATTATTTAGTAAATGAAAATATTAACTAAATAAAATAATAAACTATAATATAGTTTATTAATTATACAATGAAGAAGTATATTTGATTAATATATATAAGGATTAATTTATTATTATTATATAATAATAATATTAAATATAAAGACAAAAAGATTGTATTTCTCATATTATTATTAAAATAGAATAGATAATATTTGTATATGCAATATTAAAATAATGTTAATTATTTCATCACATAATATTATATTATCATTAAATAAATTATAAGTACATGTTAAATATTAAATAATTATAATAATGTGACTGTAGAGAATGGTCAGAACCATTGACAAATCATTACCCGTCTGGATATTTATATGGTAGATAAAGTAGGAAAAAGTGGGGAAGTATCTGAACCAGTTTACAGAGATCTAGTCAGCAACAAACATAAGGAATAGGTCAGTCAAGGGAATAAGCATCTCATACCGTCATCATAGGACTTGTCCCAAAGAAGCCAACCACTACATAGGGAGGGAGGACTTTATCATATACAGGAAAAGATTACTACAGTTACAGACCCAAATGGACAGAGAAATCCAGTGCACAGATAAGGAGGATTATTCTTTAAACATTTTTTTTAAAACATTACAGTTTCCATTCTAATTATACAGAGGGCAATTCATAACCACCCAGATTGGTAACGGCAAAGCCGGAAGACAAAAAAAGTGAATGCACCGGAGGATAAAAGAAGTCAAGATAAACCAAGATTTATAAGTCATTTACAATCTGTGATTATCGTCAGCAGTGAAGGAAAGGACTAAATGGAGAACGTAGGTACATGAGAAGGAAACACCAGATCATCACGGAAGACACATAATTCACAAGCAATCAGAAGTTAGAACAGATAGTATCTACGGTCATCATTGAGGAGGAATAATATAGTAAATACAGTCAACCCAAAGTAAAGCATAACAAATTCATCAAAGACCATATCAGCAAATATCATTGTCTACATGAGGCAAGGAATTGCCAATACAGAAGTAAGGACCCATAATAACATAATACCAGCAATGACCAGATCAGATTGTTCGATTCCGTTAATGGTCACTAGATAGGAAGGAGTTGATTAATTTTTAAGTAAAGAGTCTTGCAATATTATTCTTGTTTTTCAATATTTATTGATGCAATTAGTTATGGATTGAGACTATGTAGATTTGAGACAACTAGTGCAACATGTATTCTCCTTGCCATTTGGATTACATTAGAACAGTCAAAAAGCATTTGGGAGGACATTGCATAAGAATTATAACTCACACCCAAGGCTCCTACCTCTTCGGTTGGATAGAAAAAAAGATTATTCAAACAATTAATCTCTGCATCATCTAATACTTCATGACCCTATTTAAGCATTCATATCAGATTTGCTCTGTAAAAGTGTGAGTATCAGATAGGTGCAAGCATATGCCACATGTTATAGATGAAATGCAAGAATTGTAGAGTTTAAGGAATATATATATCAGGACAGAGTATCCATCATAAATGCAAGCATCCCATTGATAATCTTAAATAGTAACTGAACTTGAGCTTAATCTCCATTACTTAGATCAAGCACAAGATTCGAATATAGTATATATGCGGAATGGAGACATTTTGTCCCAACATTCTTTGGGTTTCCAACGAGGGGACATTACAGTGGTATCAGAGCATGATCTTGCCATCTTATAAGGTGAGTCTTAAAATCAGCATATAAGAACAGAGAATCATCAATGAAGGTGAAGTATGTGAAAAGATTGTGAATACTTTGTGATAGACATATGATTGAATTATACAAAACATGATAGCAGAATTGTGGATAACCTTTTAACAAACTTCTGGAAGAACAAGTGAGCACTAGTCCTCTGGCAAATAATAATATGAGGACCATCAACACATTACTCATTCAGGATTGATTGTCGCCTAAACAAATAACATTCATCCAGATCAAAATAGACATGACATGTTCTTGACATCATGCAGGAAAGGAAGAAAATCAATAGAAATGAGTGGTATGGGGAAGGATTCAAACAAGAGGAAAATTAAGCATAATAATTCCTAGAAGGAATTAAGGCAGAGAGCTAACCTTTCTGAATGAATTCACAAGATATTCTATAATTGAATACTCATAAGGAAGTGAGGCAAGGAATCAAGTATTTTCTGAAGGACAGTACATACCATTAAGGAAAATCATATGCATATGTAAGGATGGATACACCCAAAGTGGGTATCTATAACATCCAATTTTTCTAGGTCTAAATTAACATTTAACATAAGCGTAGAATTCAGTTATAACTTTGATTTCATAGGAAGGCAGTTACATCATTCATGTTCATGTGAAGAAGATTTACCGTTAAAATCAGTTAAACAAAATTTCTTATCTAATTACTTGAAATACCATTAAATGAAATAATTTCAAAAATTGAAATCACATACCTCGAAAAACTGAGACTGAAAAAAATCATCTAAGTATGCTTCTGCAACCACCCGAGTTAGTCCACCAATACACTATAACAATTTCTCAAATCGACTGTTATCTCAAAAATCATTTGATGAATACCACTAAATACCAATATAACTTAAATTAACGCATCACATATCATCTTACCAATTAGGGCATCAATTACCATTGGTTTATTTAGGGCTTCTGATACTGCTTTACCACTTAGGGCTTCCGCGACCATGGATTCAATTTAGGGCTTCCGCGACAACAGATTTTATCTAGGATTTTCGCAACGACGGATTCAATTTAGGGCTTCCGCAACCACGGATTCAACAAAGGTTTTTGATACCACGGATTCAATTAGGACTTTGGATTTCTTTTCCTTCTGATTGCTTATCTGTGACAATTTCTCAAGATTAGATAATTACTTATATTCAATATTCATTTATATGAAGCAAAATGATGATAACAACGAAATACCTCAATTTAATCTTACCTTCTCATAAACAAAAATGATAATACCTGTTTTCGATAAACAATTGATTTCATGGCTTATCTTTGTTTGACGCATATTTGTCATCTTGAGAGAGGTGAAACATTGCCAGGGGCTTTACCACCCAACCTCGGACCTCAATATATATCCCCACACAATCTCTAACGAGAAAGGCCCTCCCTACCCGGAATTGACAGGGAACATCATTCCATCCACTAGGCATCATGATATATATAGCACGTCATACAACTTGGTAGCAGGAGATCACCTTAACCGGAATATGCATGAGCTATTTCATTTATTATGGATATATGCATATTTTTGTTTGTTGCTAAACATCGTTATTGCATGTTTTCTTTACAGTTTACTCACATCTCCTCACCATTATCAGGCCATCTAGCCGGTGAATCCTTGGTGCCATCAAATATCTTTATTGTTATACCTTGTATCTATTTCATCTTATTCTAGCTCTTAACCGATGATCATAGAACTTGCTAAACTAAATGCAGGCATAAATTCAATCTTTGACATAGTCATTGTAGCCATCTGGTAACACTCCCAGATACACACCTCAAATAACACATAGAATGAACCAAGAAGAGCAAATAAGAGCATTATTCAACCACGAGGCAACCAAAAGAAAAGAGAACTGACAACTACTACGAGCATCTTTCAAAACTCCAGAATAAGCGGCCAATTCAACCATCGGCTCTTACAAAATGCCAAGTCAGCATATGCACGGTACAATACATTTATTATACGATACTGAGAATCAGTATCATAGACTCTTCGACTCACATGCAATATAAACTCAAAACAAATTACAATCTCATCCGCAAATGGTTATTCTTCCTTTTATCAAAATACAACCATACAAATGATTATGCATGCTTATATCAAAAATACAATCATACACGCTGATCGATTTCAACAAAAAACACAATCTCAATATAATCTTCATTCACATATGTACTCTAGAAAACAATACTTGATACCTAACACAACCTCATTGAATTATTCACAGAACCGAAAGTGCAAAAGTCACAAACTGATAGTAATAGTTCTCCTCTGTATTTTCTAGAACACGATACAAAAACAAGAAGTCTTACCGAAGAAAGCAAACTTTCTTTTCAAATATTTGTTGTCTGTTCTTCAAACCAATCATAATTTAGAAGCCGTTACAAGTCATAACCATTGCCTATGAACTGTTCAGATTGTTGAAGGTAACCACAAAATGAATTGGCAACATGAACCGGTGTGATTAATATAGGAACCGATGGCTAAAAGAAAAACAAGCAGTTGAAGATGACTCAGCAGTTGAGTCACAAGAAAATGCTTCCAAGACACAGAGGATAACAGAAATAAACATTCGTACATTTAAAAGAGATGAGCCAAATTGACTTCAAGTATTGCTACAGCTCGAACACACAAGCAGCCGGAACTCAAACAACATCACATCATATGAAAACCATAAACGGAAAGAATAATAAAGAGAGGAAGACTTATGCCATATCACCATTCCCTGATGTTATTTCATCTCACCCACGCCTTCTTTTCAACTCGTGACATTGACTGAAAGCAATAACAGGTGATTAGAAGGGTCACGAAAATACAGAGAGGAAAAAGTTATCCCCAAAACAATCATCGAAACTCTTATCTAAAGGTCGGCTTGGCTATTCGGCTACCTCCAGTTACAAGGTCTATTCGAATTCCCAAGAAGTTTTTATGTATTTAAAAAATAAATAGATTCTATTAAACATGCCAACATTAATCCGTTAAAAGCAAGAACATAAATTGGAAGATTAAAAATTCGAAGATTATAATAATACAATTATTATAATTTGATCATTATAATGTACAACTATTAAATTATTAAATAATAATGGTGCCAAATCATTTGATTATATTTAAATGAACATTTATAAACAATTATTAAAAATACTATGACAAAAGATAAATTAAAACCCTTTAAGATACATTTTATATTTTAATTCAATTATTTTATTTAAATAACTCATGCAATTCCACAAGTGTATCCTGTTTCAAATTGCTAGGTCCTTTATCCGTTTGCCAGTGATGGCGATGCCCTGTGTAATGTCCCCTCTTTAGTTCGACATGGCATTGATCATGGATTTGCCTATTCCAGACTCTCGTAGGCAAATGGTGTGGAAAGAGAGTCAATTCTGCGGATCAGATAGTCATATCTTGCTCTTGAAGAAGTGTTAAGAGGTTATATTTTATCATTATGTGATATTGGGGCCCACATGTTATAATTTTAATTTGAGTTGCACTTTTTATTTTATAAAATTACTTTATTATAAAAAGTGCATTATAATGAGAAATTATAAAGGATGTTTCTAGAAGTTCTAGCAACTTCTTAGAAAAGTGAATAAATAGAGGGCTGGGCCTCTCATTTGGACATGCTTGGATTGGAGAACTCTTCTACTTCTTCATTGTGAAGACATTTGTGGACTTTGGATCTGCAAATTATTCGATCTTTGGGAACGAATCACTCCCTTGGATTGGCGACTTTGAGGGTGTGAAATATCACCTGAATTGTTGCATAATTGGAGTTGGTATTCAGCCATCTCATTGGAGCTTATTGAGAATTCGTTGTTAGGGTTTGTTTTTGGTTGGAATAAGGATTTCAGATTTGCCCTATCATTGGAGAAGCATTTGACAAGAGTTTGAAGACAGAATAAGTGCATTTTCAGAATTGGCAAAGCAGGGTTCGGAACCACATAATTGCTCATATCTCCTCAACCCCTTGGAGTTATTTTTTATGGTTTTACAGGGTTACTACCTAACCCTAGGCGCCCATTTTCCTTGCATTTGGGGGTCCCAAAACCCTAATATTATTTTATTTCAGCAGCCGTACAGGTACGGCCTGGTACGGCCCTGCTAGTTTGGGCAGCAGCAGCAAATTAAGGACAGTTTGGGGGTGCAGTTGGAGGTCTTCATCAACGATCTGCAAAAAAACGTGGTGTTCTTCCATAGTTCTTCAAACCAGGTTCTTGCATTCTGAAATATATGTCAATTCTTGGGTAAATTTGTTGTCATACAGTCATTGTAATAATCAGTCCAGAATTGGTAATAAAATAATTTCAGAATTTATTGCATTGTAATTGAAATATAGTTCAATGGCTTTATATATATTGTAATTCTGTGATTATATTCTGAAAGTATCAAATCTGAAATTACCATATTCTGAATATTGTTACTGTTACACGCCAAGTGTTTGACAAAATTCCTAAGTTCAGTTTGAGGGTTTCAGTGGCCTTTATAGAGAGGGTCATTACACCCTGCCTAATTCTTTTCTGACAATGTTTCCACTCCTTCGACATGCTCCCTGCAAGGAATTTCTCTGTAATTAAATTATAAATTATAAATAATCAAATCTACCTTTCATCTTAATTCCATGAATTCGCGATTAATGATCAACTAACATGTCATCTTCACTTGAAATCATAACGACTAAATATCAAATTAAACTGCCAACTGACATCATGTGAACCTCAACGGCTATATTTCAAACGAGGTCAAAATTTGGGATGTAACAGTATCTATAAGGCCTAGGACGAGGAAGAACTCCCTCCTAGGAAGGATGGATATATCAAGATTGATTATCCATAAGGTCTTAAAGAGAAGCATCGTGAGAAGATGGTGCTTAGTGGAGAGTTGTTCTATTAATTAGAGCCCCAGGAAGCACTCCTCCAGGACCTAAGCATCTAATCATAGCCTCTCTTTAAGAAGTGCTTAAATTGGGAATTAGGATTTCATATTTATATTCTTACAAAATTGAATAATATTTTAATATGTTTTTGGAGTACTAACATATGATGTAGGACTACCTGTGAAGGAGCTAGCCACCACTTACTCGAGTAGCACGGAAATTGTAATTATAGAAAGGAATCTACCAAAGCTTCTAACATGTGTATGCTTCCTGTCTGCATCGTGTCTTCATGCATCAATGTGTATACTTTGTGTTTGCATCGTGTCTTCATACACTAATTATATATAGTTTGTGCATGCTTTATGTTTTCATATATCCTAGTATATGTTTCTTATATGTTCTATATCATCATACTTTCACATTTTGGATATCTAAAGTGATTGAACCACTCACAATCAAGAGAAGAGAACCCTACCGCATTATGGTTAAGGGTATGCCAAGTTTTAGGATATTTATAAGGCCTTAGGAGAAGATAATCGTAAATGGGATGGTGAATAGCTTGAGGACTATTCTAGAATGGCCAGCTAGAATCCTAGGAGGTCCTCCACAAAGAGCTTGGTACCTCTTTATGAATTCTCTCTACGGAATACAAGAATTGATCAAGAATCATCATGGAGCAAGGCAATATCTAATAGACAAGAATGAAAGCACCATGATATATCAAGATAAATTCTTTCTTTAAAATCATTCTTAGTAATTTAAATCTAATCTTGTGATATTTAAATTATATTTATAACTATCTAATCCCAAATTGAAATTGTTGTTACAGGACTATCGATCAAATCACAAGGAAAGAATATTGAATTGCTTGAGGACAAGCAATTTTGGGAAGGGCGGACTGTAATGTCCCCATTTCTAAGATTGATTTTTAATAAGAGTTATTATACAATTAAACAAATGAATAAATAGATATTTAGATATAATTATTTATTCTATGTTTCATTAAAGAAAACCTAATAATAGTAAATTAAAATATTAACTAAATAAAATAATAAACTACAATATAGTTTATTAATTATATAATGAAGAAGTATATTTCATTAATATATATAAGAAGGATTAATTTATTATTATATAATAATAATAATATTAAATATAAAGACAAAAAGATTGTATTTCACATATTATTATTAAAATAGAATAGATAATATTTGTATATGAAATATTAAAATAATGTTAATTATTTCATCACATAGTATTATATTATCATTAAATATATGATTAGTACATGTTAAATATTAAATAATTATAATAATGTGACTATAGAGAATGGTCACAACCATTGAGAAATCATTACCTGTCTGGATATTTATATGGTAGATAAAGTAGGGAAAAGGGGGGAAGTATCTAAACCAGTTTACAGAGATCCAGTCAGCAACAAACATAAGGAATAAGTCAGTCAAGGGAATAAGCATCTAATACCGTCATCATAGGACTTGTCGGGAAGAAGCCAACCACTACATAGCGAGGGAGGACACTTATCATATACAAGAAAAGATTACTACGGTTGCAGACCCAAATGGACAGAGAAATCCAGTGCACGGATAAGGAGGATTATTCATTCAACATTTTTTTTAAAACATTACATTTTCCATTCTAATTATACAGAGGGCAATTCATAACCACCCAGGTCGGTAATGGCAAATTCGGAAGACAAAAACAGTGAATGCACCGGACGATAAAAGAAGTCAAAATAAAACAAGATTTATAAGTCATTTACAATCTGTGATTATTGTCAGCAGTGAAGGAAAGGACTAAATGGAGAACGTAGGTACATGAGAAGGAAACACCAGATCATCACGGAAGACACATAATTCACAAGCAATCAGAAGTTAGAACAGATAGTATCTACGGTCATCATTGAGGAATAATATAGTAAATACAGTCAACCCAAAGTAAAGCATAACGAATTCATCAAAAACCATATCAGCAAATATCATTGTCTATGTGAGGCAAGGATTGCCAACACAGAAGTAAGGAACAATAATAACATAATACCAGCAATGAGCAGATGAGATTGTTCGATTCCATTCATGGTCACTAGATAGGAAGGAGTTGATTAATTTTTAAGTAAAGAGTCTTGCAATATTATTCTTGTTTTTCAATATTTATTGATGCAATTAGTTATGGATTGAGACTATGTAGATTTGAGACAACTAGTGCAACATGTATTCTCCTTGCCATTTGGATTACATTAGAACAGTCTAAAAGCATTTGGGAGGACATTGCTTAAGAATTATAACTCAAACCCAAGGCTCCTACCTCTTTGGTTGGATAGAAAAAAAGATAATTCAAACAATTAAACTCAGCATCATCTAATACTTCATGAACCTATTTTAGCATTCATATCAGATTTGCTCTGTAAAAGTGCAAGTATCAGATACATGCAAGCATATACCACATGTTATAGATGAAATGCAAGAATTGCAGAGTTTAAGGAATATATATATCAAGACAGAGTATCCATCATAAATGCAAGCATCCCATTGATAATCTTAAATAGTAACTGAACTTGAGCTTAATATAGTATATATGAGGAATGGAGACATTTTGTCCCAACATTCTTTGGGTTCCCAACGAAGGGACATTACAAATCAATCGAAGGTCAAGATCCTGAGAAGTGTGCCTTCTACTAAGCCTTGTCTAGTCAAATATCAACCAAGCCCAACACTTGGATAGTTGACAATGGATCTTCAAGACACATCACTGGATATCAAGATAATCTAAAAAGCATGCAAATAGAAACAGATGAAGTTACAACTGGAGATGATTTTGCACGTTCCGTAAAAGGAATTGGGACCTGAACCGTCAAATTAAAATCAAGAAAATCTATTGAGTTTTCTGGAGTTCTATATGTACCAGGTATTAAAAGGAACTTAATATCTATACCAGCACTTAAAGATGATGGTTATAGAGTTACATTCATGGAAGGTAAAGTACTAGCATGGGCAAAGAATTCAACTATAAAGAAGGCCCAAACTATAGGAGTAAGACAAGGACTGCTATATGAGCTTTCCACTAAAAAAAAATCATGCACTTGTTCATGAGACCTCAAATTCAAATGAAATCTGGCATTGAAAATTAGGTCATATCAACTTTCATGCCCTAACATCTATGGGGAAGTTGGTAATTAGAATGCCCAAATTAAGTCAAATTCAAAATGAATCTCATAAAGGTTGTGCCTTGGGGAAAAATACAAAAAATCATTTCCTCACGGTTTGAGCAAACCTAAAGATGTGTTAGAACTAGTACTCTAACCTATGTGGACCCATGTCAACACCATCCGTAGGAGGTTTTTTGTACTATGTGATATTTGTTGATGACTTTTCGAGGAAGACATGGATACACTCACTACGTGGATTAACTCTTAGTGCTCATAGTAGGCTTGTCTCCTAACCAGACGACCTAGTCATGCATCCTACTAAGCACTATCCTAATCCATTTTTTGTTCCTCAAACTCCTCATAAGCCATATATTGCAAAATGTTTAGGTTGCCCAAATGTGCAAACTCAAGTTTAAGGGTCTTATCAGGATTGTATATCTTTGCTAAGTCTTCCCTTATATCCTCATTGCTAATTGACTCAAGTTTACAGTGAATGTAAGCTCTAATGTCCTCCACATGTAGAACTCCTTCTGGATTTATGAAAACACACTAGTACGGTCATCTTCCATTCATACAAACGGGTGTTTCTTAAACTAATACCCAGGTCTATCATTCACATTGTATAGTTGTGGCTTATCCATGCTTAATTTACTTCAAAAATAATTGTAATTCAGAATAGATAACAACTTCGCAATATGGAAAATACCTCATGACAGTCATGTTAGGGCTTCCAACAAATTCATCTAAAAGACGTTGATTCTCCTTCAACTCTCCAATCTAGGCTCTCTGAAGTCTTCTATAGTTCGAATGGTGATAATGAACTCAGATTTACCCTTTAAATTCTTAGCATAACCCTTATGTCATTAATGCGTTCAATAAAGTACAAAAAGTTGATAGTATTTAACAAAACATGCTCAAACTTGTTGCGATCATTGAGATATTCAAATAAACATTTGTAAACTAAGATACAATATCTATGATGCCTTACATACCCCATTCTAACTTCGCATACCTTAAATCTTTGGATTCGGGGTTTGATAATTTTCTTGTGTAGTGTTCCCCCCATAGCTTATCATAGCTATTTAGGTTGAAGTAGAGGGTTTAGTGCTTGGCACTATTTCCCCTTTGTTCTCTATGTTTACCTGATCCTTTTCCTTCCATACCTCCTTGTTAGCAATACTGTCTTCTTTCACAAAAGTCTTGTCAATGCTCTCATACTGATTTTTACTAACATTGTTGTTCCTACTGACATTGGGTGTTCTCCTGTTCACAAATCCATTGAGTCTACAGTACCAAGTTGTATGTCCCAAATTATACAATTGTAACATGTAAAAACTGAATTTCCATACCTTGGTCCATTCTAATTAACTTGCAATCTACAATCTCTGGCTATGTGTCCAAAGTTGTTACATTTGTAGCATGTGACACCATTTTTTATAACATTGTTCATTCCCAAAGGTCTTCTTGCTGTCATGTTAGATCTTTCATTTGTTCTCACACTAGATCTATGTTAGCTTACTTGCACTGATGTTATTTATGTCCATAAAGGCAACAATTGAAACAATATCCAGTAAAAGGTTTTGTATACATGTTACCTTTGCAATCTTTCTTCATGTGCCCATATTTGTTACATGCATAACATCTTCCTTTAAGTGATTTCCGTTGCTCTCTAGGTTCTTTAATCTGATCTCATGTCTGATTTGGATCTTGCTCAACTAATATTTCAGATTTCTTAGAATATTCTCCTTCTATATATCCAATCCATGTCATGTCTCCTTTAGGCTTTTGTAACATTAGCTGCTCATCAAGTTTGTCAGTACTTGCATATAACTTATCAAGATGTAACTTTGTCTCAACAAGCTCACCTTTCACAATATTGTTATACTTTCAAGTTCCTTATACTAAATCTTTGAATAATCAAGTTCTGATTTTGCCTTTATAAGTTGAGTGCTCAAATCCTTACATTCAATAATTTTACCTTTCAGAGCTGCTCCAAGATTGTCTTTCTCTGATTTTCTCTCATCTGATATCTTGACTAGTTTGAGTGATGTGACTTCAAGCTCATGCTAAGTGCCTGACTTTCCTTCTTCAGTTTTGTAACCAAATCTGATTCCATGATCTGTTCAGCTAGCTCATATCTTTTGGCCCTTGAGGCATCTATCTAATCTTTAAGCTTCTAAATATAATCAAGTGCATCCTTGAGCTTAGTTTTCAATCTTTCCTTTTCATCATTTGCTTGATTTAAATGTTAAATCCATTGAGATCATCCTCAAGCTGTTAAACTTCTTCTAAGTAACTAAGCTCTGATACCAATTATTAGAAATTGGGAATACTAAGAGGGCAAGTGAGTCAGTATTCCAACACTTTTTACCCAACTTTGGATTTCAGCAACTAACTATATACTTGCATAAATAAACAAACTGAAAAGTAAAGTGCATGATAGAACACCATATTTGTTAACTAGGAAAACCCTAGCCAAGGGGAAACCCTAGTGGGAATGGTACCCACAATATGGTGCACTAATCAAATATACTCTGTAAGGAGTGTTGACCTTGTTAGGAGTGTTTTACATACATTTAGTGCATTGGTCCTTACATTTAGTGCATTTTTCCTTGTTAGAGGACTCAGACCTAGTTAGAGGCCTCGACCCTGTTCGAAGTTCTATTACAAAAGGAGCTCACTGCTCACACAATGAATTACAATCTATATAAGAGATATAGATATTGTACCAAAAGTGACTACATTGATATCTTCAATACTTGATTAGTCCCTATGTGTTCCTTGCATCTGATCATGGCCATATAACATTTGATCGCATCAAATCATCAATACATACATAAAGTTCTCATAACATAATCATAGCATTGTCATTCTTTGCATATCAAAAAATGCCTTCCATATACCCTTTACATTTACTCTACTCATTCGACATGAATAACAAAACATGTAAACACTTGCCAAAACCTTTTATCATAATTTGCTAAGTTAGGGTAAACATCTATGATGTCGTCCTTACGTTGCCAAGTTCTTGAATTGTCAAGACAATTCAATTTCTTACCCGAATTATTTGACTTTGCCATATACTCTAGCTCTACGATAACAAACTGACTTTATGCTTTCGAACCAAAACTCATTCCAATTGACATACTAATATTGGCGAACATAGATATGTCATCTACAATCTCTATTATACCATATTCCAAAATTGTGGCCATATATCTGCTTCCAGTGAAGCTCGCTAATTAAAATTGTTCTTCTGCTAATAGTTATCCTTTGTCATACTTAAACAATTTCTCCATCTACTAAAGCCAGAATTGTACCTTTACTTCATGTGATAAGAGTGTTACCATAAATGGTAACATTCATGTAATCATATTAGCCAACTTGCCAAAAACACGGTGGTTGGAAAAGATCGTGGCCAATTGTTTTATCATCTTGCCTATTTGTTGCCCGAATTGTTTCACAAGTCGTATTGTATCATACAGGATCCTTTAATAAATTTCAAATAAACTTGGGCCACTTTTTCTTTTTCTCTACTAGGGCATACAATGGTTTTATTTTGATGCAAATTCAGCACTTGAATCTTCTTGCTATGGAGCTTTGATTTTGACATTACAGTGCTTCTCTTCTACTCTCGGCCATGTCAAAAGTGTCAACCCTTCTCTTAGATTCAAGCTTCCCGTTTGTTAGACTATTAAGTTTTACATTAATTAAGTCACTTTAGTGACTTGTGCTAGTTTATAGTTAGTTGGAGTTACTTTTATCGGGGTAGTCTGCTAGTCATATGTAGAGAAGGCTTTATTAAATCCATCTTGGTAGGAATGTAATATTGTCTCTTGAATAGATAAGTTTTATTATTATATCTTGAGTTTTTTCTATTGTGCAAAGTGAAATGTGGATGATATTTAGTTTTCTCCACAATTTTGGTATCAGAGCATAAGCAGTTTCTGTAACTGTGCAGCAAATGGAAGGTGTTTACAAGAAGAAGTCATGACAAATCTTGCAGACGTGAAGCCCAATGTATTCATGTGCCTACGTGTATAGCTGGAGTGTTGCAAAATGCCTTTGCCTAGGCATTTGAAGACAGATTGATACCAAACATCTAATGTATCTGTTGCAACTGGTTCAAAGATTACATTAAATATCTCCAAGAGCTGTGTCCTATATGGGAAAGGAGAATGAGTTAAGTCTTTTTTTTTTAAGTGTTAACTTCTTGAAGTTGCACCAATATTTCAATATTTTAGTCGAGTCTCTGAGATAGAGGATTTGTAACAACCGATACCATGCCCTGTTGTTTTCAAGCGCTATATCCATGGAATTCCGCCTCGTTTAAAACACTTGCACTCCACAAAATATAACCCAACTTGAACCAATTTATTCAATATTTTTCTCATGAATCAGTTCATTATTAAAATGAAGTGCTGCCATAGGTTTGAGTGTGAGTGTGCAAACTAATGGGCATCCAGACCTTAGTGACTTATTTACTTTATAGTTGGTTGAGAGTTATTCCTATTGAGCAAATTTGGATAGTTACACGATGAGAAGTCTATATAAAAGCCATCTTGGCATGAATATAGTATTATCACTCAAATACAATAATATTATCATTATAATTTGAATTTTTCCAAGTTGTGCATACTGAGATGTAGATGATCTTTGGTTTTGTCCAACAATTTCACCTTCAGATTCCCTTTTATACACCCCTGGTTTGGCTTCTTCTCCTTCAATTGACAACCTTACAGTGCCTCAAAGCACACTCTTGCACAATTATGTGAAGGAATGTAACTTTGGTTCCCAACTTCCCTTGTCTAGAGAAGGTTGTTTTTGAATTTTCAACTTGATTGCATTCTCGGGAAGGGCTCCAAATTGGGAATCATACTGTCGTATTTTCCTTAAAAGTTTCTCGTAATTTTATCCTTTGTTTCCTTTGCTTGATGATCCTTAAAGATTACCTAATCTCATGGTCTTGACCACCTTGTGGCCAACAACACACAAATATTCAATATTCTTTCTGATAAAATAAATACATTAAATAATAATAGAGAATACATACCAAATATAAGAGTAAACTATATCTTCATTCACACATGAAATTATTACAGAAGAAGACCGGAGATGATCAGCAAAGGACTAGAGTCACTCTAGATCTTACCAATTTCCTTGGCAATACAAAATTTATTCAAAGGACTGAACAATCGCCAAGACGAGCACTACCATCAACCAGCCAACGCTTATAGCTACCCAAAGTTGACAAACAAATGATACAAGGATTACAAGCATTATTGAAACATACTCAGGCATTGTAGACAGATTGTATTATTAAGTACCACATGTTTTTAACAAATAGCTCGTCAAAATGCGGCAGCCATCTTGTTCTAAGTTTTATGATTATAGTTTGGAACCATATTCCCCCAAAAGAACAAGAAGAAAACCTTTTAGTTTATTGTCAAAATAATTATTATTGAAAAAGAATATAAAAAATGGAATAAAGGAAAACAGAGTAAAACTAAATCCTTAATGGAAGAAATCATAGATGCTACTTGTAAAGATAATGTAATAGCTCTCTTAGTACCCTTTATCAGGAAGAACTGTGCAGCATGTTGCTAACTTCCTTCCAGTAGTTAACTTCCTCCTAGATTTTTCCATAATATTAATGCATAGACCTGTGTACATACATAGAACAAACCAAACAATCAGAATCTCCTCAAACCTGCACTCATCAAATTGAAATTTATGGAATTTACCAAATCCAATATATCAAAAAATAATCTTCACGTAAATCTTCAAAAGCGTATATAAAAGATGAATTACATTCAGTGACCCCGACAATGCAGATACAATATTAATTAAGGGGCAAACAGGACAAAGCAACCAATGCCTCAGTTAAATGTATCAATCCTCTCCAGAAGTTGTTTCTAAGTTAAATTTTGATGAGTACGCAAAGAAAATTCCTGACGAGCACACAGGAGAAGCATTATCAAGAACAATGAAAGAAATCTCAAGGTCTTCCTTGTTGCTGATTTGTAAATGAACAATAAAATATCAGAAGAGATCTTAAACAAAGGAATAAACATGGATATTGAAAGGATACAGAATTATTTTTCCATCATCGTCAAACGTAGGATGATCAACGGAATCCCAAATTTGAAAAATAATATCCTAGTAGAAGAGGCCATCTATGTTATGAAGTTTTTTAGCCAGATTCATTTTCTTTATTGCCTTTGAAGTAGGAATAAGAGGCTGGCCTACAAATCCAAGTGTGAAAGTCCGAAGTGCCTGTGGGGCTTGAAAGCAATGACCAGATGAGATAAATTATAATTTCATGTCTTTTTTAAGATACAGCATGCTTCCTAAAAGGAAGATGATGTGGATGATTTGGTCAGATAGTTCATGCCCACAAAGTCTCATCACAGTGTTTGTAAAAGCGAGCATGTCTGTTTAGCAGATTCACTGAATTTTGAGGTTGATTATCATGTAAAGGCTAAAGAATATTGTTCAAATCTAACAACAAGAGGTTAAGTGGTGTACAACATAGTAGAAGAAATATGAGAAGGCTCTGAAAGCTTCAAATCATTAAAGACAAAACAGGGCTGAGAGAGAAGAACCCCCAATTTCTGAAGCAAATTGTTTCTTTTGCCCTGGCTCTAAATCTTAATAAATATTTTCAGGTTGAATGTTAGCTCCCAGGACGAGGAATATAGTGGAAGTATTGCTACCTAATGTTGACAAAACTAGGTCTTGTCGTAATCTCTTGAAAACGACAAGAACAGGCAAGTAGTTCAAATTGTATCAATTTATTCAGGAATGTCAGTTAGATAATGAACATGCTAAGTTCATTTTACTTGGTAAAGAGTGCAGTAAGTAAGAAGATACTGATTATCTAGCAACTCAGATTATTGATTCAGTACGGTGGCTATGGTGTCCCAAATTTAAGCCTAGCTAACCACGTTTGAGATGTAAAGGATTACAGTCTCTCACTGAGATGTGTGGAATCTGCCAGCAATTTTTGCCCTTTTGAACTGTTATAGCCTGTATTCAATTAAAATATAATGCTAACTTTTGATGGCTACAGTCACAATTTATTAAATATTTAATTTTTCTCAAGGTATTATTATAGTTCCACGCAAATTTTGATAAACTTTGTCTCTGAAAATTGGTTGGCTTTTGTTTCTCAAAATCTATCTACGGGATTATGGATACCTATAGGGGTGGCATGGCCTTTCAATATCTTAAATGGTCTATTGCACATATTATGATGTTGCAGTCACATATGAAGGTTCTAATGAAAGAGTATGTAACAAGAAAGTGTGGATATAAAAAGATGCAATAGTACACAAAGGAAACTGAATCTTATAGAAAAGAAACCCAAAAAAGAAGAATAAGATGGTGTGAAGTAGCTGTATATATGTATGAGCATTGAAAATTGATAATGATTACAATAACATGCACTCTACCACATTTTTCTACAGAACCAAGTCAAAGTGGTGCCAACCAAAACATGGTACAGAGCCCTATCATAAGGAACCATGGAACTAATATTAAATGATTTCATCTCTTAAATTTCTTTGGAATTGATCACACCATCTTGTAACTTGTAAAATAATCCCTTCTTGATGTAGCATGATCATCAGATTTGGTACTGCAGCCTCAACCTTTGAACTCCCCTAGGACAAATGATCAATCAGGAAAACTTACATTTGGCATAAAATTCAAATATATTGTTGCACAATCCAAATAGGTTCCCTCTTAGAGCCTCAATACATGTTCAATTTTGAACCTCCCTAAGACCAATGTTCAAGTAGGACACCTCACATTTGGGATAAAATTAGGTTTTTTCATTACTTACAATGAAGCAACAATATACAAATAGGACACATGGACATATCCAAGGTTCCTGCATGATATTCAAATTACAATTTGTGGACTTCATGCAATATTGCATAGTAGAATGACTCATTGTAACTCTATGTTCACAGTTAGATGTGCGTGGTCAAAAAATGAAGCTGCAACAAGACAAAAACATCTACAGATACAAAGAAATATCTACCAACAACAAACAAATGATAAAGAAGATATTTTTGGGTGATGAAAACATGCTCAATAGCTAGGATGTTCCTACATCAAAACACCTTAGGTAGTAAAAATTTTGAGCGAAGTGCTCAAAATAGAGAGGAAAATTTATTCAACCTCCCGAGTTGGCATACATCTTATTTGGATCTGTATATCCTCCTTTGCTCCTTTCCCCTTCCTTCTGAAAAGATATTTTTTGTAATCCTTTCTCTTAGGTCTCTTGTTTATGTGCATATCTAATACATACATTGTTACCTCTTACTACCTTTCAGGCACTTGTTGCTTCCAATTAGGTTCTTCCAATAAGCATGTGCCGCAAATAATATATTTAGATCCATGTTAAGAGTATATCGACATTGTATATCAGTGGGATATCCAAAACTTCGACAAACTCGATTTCTTGACAATTTCCAAAATACCTATGCAAAACTATACAAGGAACAATCTTCTTGGAATTTAACTTATTCTAAGTACCCATAGGAGATCTTTCCACTCTCTAGTGCATCATGACTAACTCCCCTTCTAATTAAGTTCTATCTTTTCTATATTTAACAGTTAAGTACACTGGCTTTCTACTTGGCACTACTCAAATCCAGTCATTTCTTGAATTCTCTGTGTACTTCTTTAATGTATTGAGCAGTCTTTAATCTCTATGGTACTCCATACTTCATCTGCAATCTTAAATTGATTTGTAACAGCTTTAGGAGATGACCCATAAATAATCTGAAATGGTCTTTTGCCTGTAGACCTGTTAACAAGTTATTGAACACAAATTTAGCTTGCACAATTCCACTATGCAGTTTGTTCCCTACCAAACTTCTTAATAGATTAGCAAGACTCTTATTGTCAAATTTGACCATTCATCTAAGCATGGTAATGCAAGCCTATAATTTAATTGTGTGGTCATGATCTTCCACAGTGTACACCAAAATTGAATTACGAACGTACTATCTCTAACTTAAGGAATACTTTGTACTTGTAGCAACCCATATAATCTAACTTCATGGAGAATAAATTAGCAATCTTGGATGCATTATTTGACATTTAAAAAGTGTTCCAGTTTTGAAAATTTGTTTATACCTACACACATAGAATCCTTACCTCCTCAAATTCATAGCAACCCAAGAAAAATATACATTGAAAGCTCCTAGGCTTATTTGGCATCGTTAATGTATGATAAAATCTTGTATTTTGGGTAACTACCCTAGAAAGTTGATAAATTTTGCAGCTCTCTTCTAATAGAGCCAAGATTTTGTCCATTCCAAAGTGTCCCCCAAGTCCTTCACTACATAGTTCCTTAATGAGATTCTCTTTCGTTGAACATTATAGAATGCATATTGTCTCCTTTTGAAAATATATCTCCTAGAAAAGAAGTCTTCAACAAATGTGAACCGTCAACTCAAGGTTACACACAAGTTTTCCATGCATTATAATTCTAGATCTATGGCATAGCAATCCTTCATCACATCCAGTCCCTCCAATTCAACTACCACTGTAGACAACAACAATTGTCTTCTATTCAAAGTATCTACAACATTTTTTGTTATAATAACTCTATGCTCAGGAAACTAAAAAATAACCCTACAAATGTTTTACGGTTACCACATCACGTATCTTTGGTCCAGATTTTCCTATCTAGATTATTAAATCTCAATGCCTTACAATTATACTATAGAACAAATTCCCTTGGCAACAATGCTGCCTCTGTAATACACACGTATGTCATTGTTTCCGTTTGTGTGGCCAAACTCTTTTAGCACCTTACTATGTGTGTGTCAAACTTTCATTATATTTTGATGATACAATGACACTGTGTTAGTATGTCATAATGATACATTGACATTGATATGACTATTGCTTATGTTGCTTCCACCTTATATTTAAAAGATGTTAACATATTCATGTTAGGACATATGATTAATTGCTTATGTTTTTCATTAAGATTCTAACACCTATATCCGCACATGGATTGATTATAGATATGTTTATTTTCGTCTTTGATGTGTCTATATGATGAGGAACAAAGTCACAGTTACTTGATTATGAGGTCCACACCATGTCTAGATCCCCTTCATTACTTATTATGATATGTATATGTATGCACATGCCCGTCATTGCGATATAGGACTTCACTTGAATTAGCAAATCTGAGCATACCCTTACATACATCTCGTGTGATGTCCCTAGTCATAGATTCTAATAAGAGTTAAAAATAATAATGAGATTAATATGGATAGATAAATGTATGATATAAAATCATCTAATACATATATTTTGATATATTTAAATATAATATATAATAATCTATGAGATATATAATAATTATAACAAATAAATATTTTGATTATAAATAATATCAAATACCAATAATAATTTTATAATGTACCTTCATGGGTTATATTATGAAATGAACATAGTCAAGGATAATATTATAATATAATTGAGAATTAAATATTATTATAAATAATATATAAAGAAATATACTATGTAATAGTATTAAGAATAATAATATTACTCATATTATTATTAATATAATATATGGTATATTATAATGTTGTTATTAATATAATTACAGTTACATAGGAAGAATGGTAAAGAAATGAAGAAAACACAAGAAGTACTATTTCAAATGTATCTATAGTATAATTATAGTATAGATAAACAATAATATTAAAATCGAAAAATAAGTAATAAGCAATAATCACTATAAATAATACATAATAATTCAGTAAATTTATAATTAATAAATAATATGTAATAAGTAAGATATGATCATAATAATAAAGATGAATAAATATCAATGGTCAATATATAATCATATATCGAATACCACTAATATATTAAAAATAATAACTTTGTTCAAAATATAAAAATATTACAATGCAATATATATCAAATAATAAATGAAAATTTTGAAATATAATATTAATAGTAATGACCTATTATATATAATAAAATATTAACATACTAATATTAAATATTATTTCAAAGAATAACATATTAGCATTTATTAATGATAATCAATACCAAGTGACTCAGAGAAAAGTCGTGACCTTTCCCTCAACACCTATATATTCTGACTATATCAGGAGATAGAAGGAACAGGGTGCTAATATCATTTGACATGGACAACCAGCAATTATGGACATCGAATCAGAAAGAGGGATTAAGGAGGATCAAAACCAATAGGGTGCACACAACATTAATATTATCAAGATATTATACGAAGTGAAAGATCCAGGCAGCGTCTAAAATACAATATGTGCTACTTAGCATAGATACAGAGTTTTAGTGGTAACACCCCCTCTGCGATCACAATGGCTTATTCATTATAGTGAATGATATGGACTAAGGCGGAGTGGGCAAGGTAGGACATGAGCAACATAGAAACAAGCTATGCAAGAAATAATAAGATAGAAACCACAAACAGCAAATAGAGGAGAAGACATGCTAAGGACGATGAAGACAACCAGAGATTGACAATATCATCCTAATTCAGCAGTATGGGGTATTCCAGTTCACTAACTAAGGTTATATCAATGATAGCGAGTTGTGCAAGTATCGATAATAAAGAATCCAAGGAACATAGTTGGGTATCAACGAACTAGGAAGAGGTAATTCAAGGTAAGAACTTCAGCATATGGATTGGAGAATCCCAATCAGCGATAAAAATATGTCAAACATATAATTGACACACCATTTAAGAAGAGGACGTGTTAGAGGGTGAATACAATTCTACTTCGGAACAGAGACTATAGACGATGATGGGAGTAAACATGTAATCATGAAAGAAGTGATTTGCTAATCCAATCAAAATTAATATTATTATCAATAATATTGTTATTGATCAATCCTATGAATATCAACTTAAGAGATTACAACCCTAAAAGTGATAATCAAGAATATCGAAGGTTTGACTGTTGTATTAATCACAAATGTTATTGTGACAGTAATTGGGCTATATCGATTATGCTTATGCCACTAATCACAAGGAGGTGTCAATACATTGTCTATATCATCATCAAGGAAGAATAACAATCGCCTTATCATAATCTATATTCAGAATTAATAATGAGGATTAAAGTGACAAGTAAGGAACAATGGAAGACTATATGTGATGTTCAATGATCCTCCTTGAGTTTGAGGAAGCATGATATTAACTAAACTTTAATTATGATTGATAACTGGAAAATGCCCTAAATGGGTCATTACAGCAGCCCATGGCAAATTGAGCAGCTTTCTTTCTTAGTTTCAATGGTGTGAGTGTTGAAGTTTAGCATCTGTCAAAGTAAATATCAAAAAATATGACCAATAGGATACAAATAAAGAAAAAATCGTAAATAAACAAATGACCCTCGAAAAGGGTTCATTACATCTTGATGGAGAAAGAGGGAAAGAGCCATTTGATGAAACTTCTCTATATGTGTTCTAGGTATCCTACATGTGTTTTTTCCCTGTAGTTGTTGTCTTGGTTATATGAATTTTTTAAGACCTTTTTACCCTTTTTGCATCTAGTGAATTTGTGTACTATCCAGTGTAACACCAATGTTGGGATATGTCGGGACATAGGGACAAGTTTTTGGGACAGGGGAACAAAGGGCCTCAATTTTGGGACGGCAGGGGGTCAGCAAGGGGACAATGGTGGGGGGATGACAAGTCTTGTCTTCTGTACATATAGAACTTGAAATGCTAGTTATGAAATAATCTTTTAGTATAACATACCAAATTGAAATAATTTAACGTAGCAAAATTGCAACACAAGCCAAAATCATTGAACAATCAACATAATAACATAGTACATACCTTAGGCAAGAGCCTACAACACAATGGTAAATTGTGAGCCTCTTATCGAAGAGGTCTTGGGTTTGAATCTACTTTTACTTAGAATAAATAATAACAATAATTAATCACAACACATAATCTTGGCTTTGGCCTCTTATCCATCAAAAAAAAAAACATAGTACATACCCAATAGTAATATTCAAAATTCAAAATTCAAATAGATATTCAAGTACCTATCCTGACAATGGCCTGGCTGCGGAATGGCGGAGGTGGAAGCACTCAGGTACTCCAACTACCTAGTGCAGGGATGTCTTAGGGATGGGTACTTAGAGGTTTTTGTAAGGAGGAGGGAGCAAGTCCCTAGGTTTCATTGGTACTATTCCTTCCTTGCATTTGGATGTTTGTATGTGTAGAGCCTAGTGCCTATCTCCTTAGCAAAGTGGGGAGGGCCTTAGGGTTTCATGTGGACAGGTTTTAGTGATTCTTTTGTCATTGAGGTCTAGAGTTCATCTTTCATGATTAGCAATGGTTCATGGATTTTGTCTTCATACCTTAGCTTCTTGGAGTTGTTTTATTGTACTCTAATTACTCTATGTTTTTCCAAATCATTGTGCCACCGGATGTATTAATTTAAGCCAAGTAGAAAATGCAATTGGATTTTCCAGTGTAATTGTATTTATACTATAATTCATGTAAAAGATGGGATTGATATCCGAATCAAGTACTTGTATCATGTAATTTAGTAATAAGAATTAGCATAGAAGTCAATGATGTAACAAAAATAATATTGTTATAAATGAATTATAATAATAGGATTATATGTATGTTTTAATTGCCTATGGTCTTATTATTATGCTGAAAACATTAGGAACGTTAAATTTGGTGTTCTAAAACGTACCTAGAAATATCAAATGATTATGGTCATGATAATTAATCAGTGTTCCTTATGTTTTAGTTCAATCAAAATGGTGTATTAACATTGTGTAAGTAGCAACATCAAGGAAACCCTAGAGGATATCGATTAGGATCTAGAATTGTACTTTCAAAATGTTTAAAATAGATTAGTGACTTTAACGTTGTTGTTTCCGCATTTATTAATTTATTCATATAGTCATTAATTGTGCTTTATTTGTAACCTCCATTTACAAATATATAAATTTGCATCACCTTTAAGTCTAGTTTAGATATTGTCCACACGGGCTCCTAGGTGGAGCATTGCACTCTCCAATTATACAAAACTTAAATAATAACAAAAGAAACTCAATCGTCAATAAATATAACTGCTTCAAATTATTTCAGTTCTCACTAAAAAAGCAATGGGATTACTCCCTTAAATCATTATGACACCAATTGTAAGAGCTCTGTTGGCTCTATAATCCCTTAGACCTAACATAATTTGAATCCATTAGAGGAATGGTGACCATCTCTTCCTCTATAATTTTTTGTTTTGGTGCTTCAAGGATAAAATACAAACCAACAACTTTTTGATGAATGGCTTTAATTGGATGGGTCTTCTCTAAAAATTTGTAAAGTGCAATACAATCACTATGGCAAATATGAGCCTCATAGGCCATAGCAAGCTAGAGTTGATGTAATGACCCACTAAATTAGATAATAGTAAATATTCTTATTTACTAAATGAATTAATATAATTATTACCGAGTAATAAATGAATAATTAAATGGATTGTCATAACCCTATCTAGAGAAGAATTTTATGATATAAGATTAAATAATAATTAAATAAAATAGACAAATGACTGAACTGATATATTATATTATAACTAAATCAATATAAGAATATAAAATATTAATTGAAACATACTTATTCTTATAATATGAATCCAATATATGCAAATCATAAGAGTCAAACAACTATCAAAAGAAGGCAACCTTTCATTACCTTATAAGATGGTAGCCGACATTGGAAATATATATATATATATATATATGAAATATGAGAAGACAGAGGAAATAAATTTAAAATGGGTGGCAAAGTGATTTTAATAAAGATCGGGATATGGAGAACAGCGAATCAGACAAAGCGTAGGAAGGAAGAACAGGTGTGAAGGACAAGGCAAGGCAGGTGTGAAAGACAAGGCAAGGAGTACAAACCCATCCGTTGCATACTAGACACACCCAGTCAAAGTACCATCAAGACCGATGGCACAACCACAAGTATCCAATCGCAGAGAGAAGAAGGCGTTGTGAAAAGAAAGAAGAACCTTAGAACAATCACATGGAATATATGGTCAACATTGGGCATTACGGTAGGAAATACATGGTGACAAAAACAGAAATATTTTAGCACTATATATATATAAATATATAGAAGAAGACATGTATATTATTCCCAACAATAAATATATATATCACAAGAAACAATGAAGTGAAAGATATGACATAACAGAAGGCACATGGCAGCATAGACTGAACAAGGTTAAATAGAAATAGATATAATATAAAGTGTGATGGGCGTGTGAAAATCAATGGCGGGGAAAACAAATATTATACAAGGGGCAACCAGATTAGTATGACGTGGAACAAGGAATGAAATAATAATATCCAAAGAACATCACAAATAGTACACGTCAACAAAAGAGTACATTAGTTATAATGTTAAGCACCACTCGCGATGCCATTGGTTGAGAATGGAATCGTAGCAACATTCACATTCATTAATGATATCATAGCAACTACGTGGAAAGTACACATGTTCCATCGAAACCATATACAAGTGGGTGAGGTAAGTGAATTTTGATTTAATATAAATGAAAGGTAATGATAGTTAAGATATCATAATTTATAATGTTATTTAAAGTATTTAGAAGTATTATGAACTATATAGGATATTATAATAGATATATATAACAATAATATGTATATTATTGTCATATATCATAAAATCATTAATTATATCCAATGAGTGCTAAGTGTTCCATTTATTCTCTTGAGAGATGGATTCGTGTGAATCACTACTCATGAAACATGGATCAATGAGTTTCACTCAAAAACTACACAATTAAATCCTAATAGCAATATCACAATTTGATATGTTGTGGAAATATCTCCTACTTATGACTTGATGAACTTAAGGGGCTTTCTAATGAATGATTCATAAGGCACAACATTTGGTAAAGGTTTTGCAAATGGGGTTGCAAGTAGAGTGGGTGTAACCATGGAGGAAACTCCGTAGTTAAGCACGCTCAAGCTGGAGTAGTACTGGGATGGGTGACCTCCTGGGAAGTCCCAGTGCTTCACCTTTGTGAGCATCATCTAGATCCTATGAGTGCTAAGCGTTCCATTTATTCTCATGAGAGATGGATTCGTGTGAATCACTACTTATGAAACATAGGTCAATGAGTTTGACTCAAAAAATACACAGTTAAATCCTAATAGCAATATCACAATTTGACTTGTTGCAGAAATATCTCCTACTTATCACTTGATGAGCTTAAAGGGCTTTCTAATGAATGCTTCATAAGGAACAACACTTGGTGAAGGTTTTGCAAATGGGGTTGCAAGAAGAGTGGGTGTAACCATAGAGGAAACTTCGTAGTTAAGCATGCTCAAGCTGGAGTAGTACTAGGATGGGTGACCTCTCGGGAAGTCCCGATGCTTCACCTCTGTGAGCATCATCTAGATCCAATGAGTACTAAGTGTTCCATTTATTCTCATGGGAGATGGATTCATGTGAATCACTACTCATGAAACATGGATCAATGAGTTTGACTCAAAAACTACACAATTAAATCCTGATAGCAATATCACAATTTGACATCTTGTGGAAATATCCAATGTTAGACGGGTACTCGCACCCCCCCTCCCAAACCTCAAAGTACCCGTCCCCGAGATGTCCCCGCACCGAGTACTCGCGTACCCAAGTACCCCCAGCTCCGCCATTCTGCAACCATGTTGCTGCTAGTATGGGGACTTGGATTTATATTTGTTTTTTGTTTTTTGAATGTTACTATTGGGTATGTAATATGTTACTATGTTGAATATTCAATGGTTCTAGTTCATGTTGCAATTTGGCTATGTTCAAGTATTTTAATTTGGTATGTTACTGAAACATCATTTCAAGCATTTCAAGTTCTATATGTATACTATACAACACTCCTCCCTGCCCCGTCCTCCCCTTGCCACAGTCCCCTAGCCGTCCCCCCGCTGTCTCGAAAATGAGGCCCTTTTTCCCCCGGTTCCGAAAACTCGTTCCGACATCCCAACGTACCCCAGTACTGGGGTAACATTGGAAATATCTCCTACTTATCACTTGATGAGCTTAAGGGGCATTCTAATGAATGGTTCATAAGGCACAACACCTGGTGAAGGTTTTGCAAATGGAGTTGCAAGAAGAGTGGGTATAACCATGGAGGAAACTCCGTAGTTAAGCACACTCAAGCTAGAGTAGTACTGGGATGGGTGACCTCCAGGGAAGTCTCGGTGCTTCACCTCTATGAGCATCATCTAGATCCAATGAGTGTTAAGTGTTCCATTTATTCACATGAGAGATGGATTCGTGTGAATCACTACTCATGGAACATGGGTCAATGAGTTTGACTCAAAAACTACACAGTTAAGTCTTGATAGCAATATCACAATTTGACTTGCTGTGGAAATATCTCCTACTTATCACTTGATGAGCTTAAGGGGCTTTCTAATGAATGGTTCATAAGGCACAAAACTTAGTGAAGGTTTTACAAATGGGGTTGCAAGCAGAGTTGGTGTAACCATGAAGGAAACTACGTAGTTAAGCAAGCTCAAGCTGGAGTAGTACTAGGATGGGTGACCTCTCGGGAAGCCCCAGTGCTTCACCTCTATGAGCACCATCTAGATCCAATGAGTGCTAAGTGTTCCATTTATTCTCATGAGAGATGGATTCGTGTGAATCACAACTCATGAAACATGGGTCAATGCATTTTACTCAAAAACTACACAATTAAATCCTGATAGCAATATCACAATTACTTATGTTGTTTTTCTCTTTTCAACAAGATCCTTTATATACTAATATAGCAACTGGCTCAATCGACTTACTATAAATAGAAGTTTTAAACTGGAAGCTATGTTGATGACCCTACTAAAGTGGATATACAATCTCTGGCTTGACCATTGGTACCTTCTAACCCTTTGATTAGCCTACAAAGGTCACTAATAGGCGATTCCTAACTGCATCTCAAAGTGAGCCAAAATGGGGAGATTACAACCCACACTCCTTGTAAGTGCTTGTCCCCAAGCAATTTTGCAACTAACAACTCACCAAATTCCAACCCTGAGGAAGCCATAACTCCACCAAGATCCAACGGATAACTATGTGTAAAGTCAATGTCATCACCAAGTAATTCTTGTATAGACAACACCATTTGTATGATCAAGAAAGTTTGTGAAACTTAACTTGATGCCACAACTAGTGATATTAAAGCAATAACATTGTTGGCTAAAATTTTTGTAAGTCACTTTGACCACAACTTACAAAATTGTGAGTTTGGACAACGTCTAGCAAGATTTCTCTCTCCTCTCAGCAATAGATAGGGCTCCTTTCTTACCATAGGTGGCTCCAATAGAAACTTAACTGGAGATTATGAAAAGGGAAATTCTCTTAATAATTCCTCTTTTTTCAGGAATTATTTGCAATCAACTACAAGTTTAAAACTTACCAAAAATGTTCTTTTGCTACGATAATATTGGTGGCTCAGGGGTTGACATAAGAACAACACCAAAGATAGGGATCTTCTTTATACTAGGTGGAATAGATACAAGAACCTAAAGTATCCTGCACTTATTCCGAACGGAGATTCTAGAATATGAATTAACAATAAGGCACAAAGTCTATTACTGAAAATTCATAAACTTAAATAAAAATAATTACAGCTGAAGCACAAAGTCTTTCAGTTCTAAGCAGTTGCAGCCACTATCAATTATAGTAATTATTCCTTTTAGAGCGCAAAGCCTTCAAAAGTTCAAATTGAATTGTAATTGTGAAAGCAATAGGCAGCTCAAAGCCTTCACAATTGAATTCAATTCCCTCTTGAACAAAGCATCAAAACTCACGATCAACTCAAGAAAATATCATTACATAACAGTTTGGATTGGCACAAAGTCTCAAAACAATTTGTCTCTTTTATTGAAAGCAATTCAATTAACACCTTGGCTCAAATATTAGAGTGCACATACAAACTAGCAAAACTCTCTCACATTGCCAAAATATAAAAATCACAATAAGCACCCTCCTTTATATAGGAAAGACTGGAGAGAAAGGTGAAGAAAGAAAGGGAAAACACCTAACCGGCTGGACTTGTTCTCTAACTACTTAACCAGCATTGACTTATTCAATGCTACAAGGTTTAAAGCACTTGCAACATGATTACATGTTACAACTTTGCACACGATACTATCACATGCAATTACATCTTGTTTTTACATTACATGTAATCTATCAATAAATAAATGACAAAAATATTTTAAGTGTCTGACAAGGCACAACACCTATTACATCATCCTTTTTTGGTCTTCATGCTGCTATAGGATGCTTTGTGTTTGAAATTGCTAAGCTTGATGAAAGCATCACAAACTAGAATAAGAACACACATCCTTGATTGTTCTACATCATAATGGTGGTTTCTTAAAAAGTACATTTGTTTCTTTTCATCTTTGTCTTGAAAGCATTACGTCCACATCCATCTCTCATCCTTTTCCTTGTATGGTTGCATTATGTTGTCGTTCTGTTGTTACCAGAAAAAGTCATAACATGGTCTTCCAAGCTAGAATTTCGCAGATCAAGAGTATGTGTATAGGATATGAGTGAAAAGTCTTTGAGCAATGAATGAGTAAAGGGTTTTAGGCAAAATCATCTCTTCAAATGAGGAAAAAACTCAAAAACTGGATTTTATGGGAAATTTGCATGTGAATGGACAGCAAGCTTTGAGAAAGGAAATAAGGTGCATAAGCATATATACAAAGCGGGAGTTTATTTCCTCATATAAGGGGTTTCTATGTCCCACTACAGGTCAACCGAAAGTTCATATTGTGGATAAACGAGATTTTTAAGTCCAATTACAGCCTTTCACTCATATATGGGGTTTCTATGTCCCACTACAAGTTAACCGAAAGCTCCTAATGTGGATAAACAGAATTTTTAAGTCCCCTAACAGCCTTACCAGAGAAGAGAAAGTGCATGCAAAACACTTAAAAAGTGTGATTTTTAGCTTGCATTGCCTAAGGGAAATACTTTTTCTTTTTGAAATGATTTATCATTTAAAATGGGGCTTTTAATCTTGACTACATATCCAAGAGAAATGAGTGTTTGGAGCTTTCTCTTTATGGGAAGAACATGCATCTCTATATGCATCATTCGGGGAAGAACTTGTATTGAAGTTGCACATTGTTGATGCGAGTTTTGTATCACTTACATAACATATTAGGATTTGAATATTCAATATGGGATATCAAACATGCAACTCCTCTCTTGAAAAGTTATTACTCATGAAGACATAAGCAATAGCTCCAATTTCCTTAGACCGTTAGATACTCGCTAAGTTTTATCGATGTGATTTGTTGGTAATCACGTAGGCGGCCTTACGCTATTCATTCGAGGATGACTTGGACTTTGGTGGAATGATGGAGATGATGATGGGTTTGTGAAATATGCGAGTGGCAGATAATGTTGATGGTGGTGGTAATGAAGGATGTGTCTGCCAGGGATGATGTTGATGGGAAAGCGATGGTTATGGGAGGTGAATGGATGTGCTCTAATACTTAACTTACTCCTCTAACTTGTTTCTCTAAGCTTTGACTACCCAGCTACTTACTATTCTACTCCTCCTCCTATGAATGGAAGGTTAGCAAATGGACAGGGATCGAACCTAATGAGAGCTAACTAGCGGCCTCACTTCCACAGGTGCAATGATTTGAAGGAATAATAAACTAGTTTACCACACAAAGCTTCCTAACCAGCCGCTAGGATGCTAGTGGCCTAGTATTGATCCCTATCAAACATTTACCAATGCTACCATACAACTATCCATCTACTTTAACTTCACTTAAACAACTTCAAATGCAACCAACTTTAACAACTTGAAAGGAAATCTAACTAAGTGGAAGTAGAAAACATGCAATAACACCCAATGTTCTTAATCAACATGCAAATCGCAACAATGAAAAAGAGAGCAATTTTGGTATTATCTTCGCAACAATTTCTCCAACACTTTACAAATGAGAGCAAATGGCCTTTTATTGGGGCCAAAAATACAACGGACGGTGGAGATCAAAACAAAATCAACGATCTAGATTGGATCCTCAAAACCCTAATTAGGGTTGCCACCCCATCGGCCAATGAGAAGCTGCCACGTCATCAATGGACCAATGAAAAAAGTGCAAAAAGTGGCAACCAATGAGAAGGCACCAAAATGGTGGCCAATCAGAAATAGACACTTGTCCTATTCTAGAAGAAAGGGAAATTGCCACTTGGGCTTACATCAAATGATCTTCTAATATAAATCTTCCCTTTTCTTTCATTTTCTTAGCTAAGGCAATGAACTTAGCTAGCCTTTCGTTAACTTCTCCCATAGGAGGACAAGGTGTGTGCTTTGCCCTGAGTTCCATTGACTTCACCACGCTGCTCGCTACTTTAAGTATCTTTTCGTGATCCTTCTCATATTCCTTCGCAAATCCAATAAAAGCATTGAGAGAGGAAAGGGTGCCCAAATGCTTTTTCCTGATAGCAACCTTTCCCAACTCATCCAACCTCGATCCAAAATCTTTTTCATTGACATCCTCTTCTTTGATATCCTCAAAATCAAGTTTGACCCCAAACGTCGCTCATCATGGTTGAAATAGAAGTGTCGACGCTTGGACTATGTCGTGCAATCTCATTATGTATTTCCTCAAGTGTTCTAAATCTGGTAGTTAATGTAACAAACCAAGATTCAACTATACTCAATCCTCTCTCATCAACCAACCTGGCCCTTTGCAAATATGCCTCTGGTAGCCCAATGAACGCCTGTAGCCTAGGAATAGCCAAATCTTTGATGGGAAGGAAATCTTTCCACTCCTCTTCGAATAATCTAAACTTGTCTCTAATGGCCACTAATGACTGGAATGTCGAGATGAAGGAAGGCAAGAAATTTTGCCCATCTTGGATTGTATCATGGATCCAATCCCTGACTTCATGTAGCTAAGCTGATATCTCTCCTGAATTGCTCCCACTGTCTTGAGGAAGGGCTGCCTGGTGCAGCTGTTGGATGGGCTGGCTATCTCTCCAATATTTGTTCTCGGCCTCCAACTTTACTATCCTTTCATTTGCCTTCCTTAACCTTTCTCTGATTGATGCCATACCTTCCTGGACCTCCTCACACTCCATATCATCTGTATTCCTTCCCAAGTTATGTTCCACTATCTCATATTCTTGGGCCACAATCTCATTCATTGCCTTGTTGACTGTTGGAATACCACTTTGAACCTTTCAATGACCATCATTGTCACTCTTGATTACCCTTGCCACTATTCTTGCCATTTGTTTTTGGTTCTCGCTATCACCCTTTTCCATTAACCCTTGGATGTCCTCAGTTGTATGGGTCGTTACCACCTTGCCTCTTGGCATAAGCATTTGTCTTAACCATAGTGGTGCAGTGCATCTCCCCAAATTTGGATTTGGTTCAACTAACAAAGCATCACCAACGGCCTCGAGTTCCTGACTTATTGCATCGATGTCGATTGGTCCATCTTCTTCTCTACTAGTTTCTTCCATATCATTTCCTTGCTGGTTCTCCAAGAGAGGGGAGTACTCGGTGCTTTCACTATAGCCACTTGATTCCGAATCAGAGCTCACCTCCATCGCGACCCCTTTATCATTTGAATTGACCTCTTGGCTTCTAGCCTCAATTATACTCTCTCTTGATGGCGCTGCATGCTGTCTCTTGGCTGGAGGCTCTGGATGTTCTTTCCCCTTCTCTACCTCCAAAACTTTCTTCTTGTTATTTCTAATCATTTCCTGTTGCCAGCTATTTCCTTCATTCCTTTGTCCAACTGATTCTGCTTGTCTCTCTTTTGATTTCGTCACCTCATAGGTAAGGGGAGTCCTTTGTCTTTGTAGCTTCCTTAGTCCTTCATTATACCACGACTCGATATGTAAATCCACTACCCTTGTGACTGCTTCCAAGGAAGGATCCTGATGGTCATCCCAATCCACTGGATTCAATTCTGTTCCTTCTACTGTATCATAGTCTTCTCTCAACACATTTCCATCATCCTCCAGTTGATCCAGAATATCGAGGCCTCTCCATCTAATAGCCCTCATCATGTTCACCGACAGCCTTGAGAAAGCTAGCTTTCTCACATGAAAGTCATCTTTGGCATTGGCCCAAAAGTCTTCTATGGCGGGAACATGCTTGAATTCATTTTCATGAAATACCTTGATAAGACCATTGGGATCGAATCCTTGCCTTGCTTTGTACCATCCTAGATGATACCATTCCAATTCCTTCTTTGCGGCTTCAAAGGAGGCCCGATTTGGGCAACTATCATTGCCAATTACGATCGAGAACGAAATGCCTATTTTCCCTTCGTTTCTCATTATTCTATCATAGTGCTCAAGTTGCCTAGCCAATTCTAACAAAACTACCTTGTCGGGTGGGTACCTTGGAAGCCTCTTAGGACAAACTGTACTTCCTGCCACTCTAATGTATGTAAATTGTGGAAATTGGATGAACCAACTTTCATATTTCCTTATCTTTGTTTCTACGTCCGATGAAAGTCTCTTAGCAGGTGTTCCTTGTAGTACCCTTATTGTCTTCATAGCGAAGGCATCACAAAATATCTTGTAATCCTTGTTGTTGTGCAAATGGAGCTGTGGATAGCATTCATGTACCAAATATTGTCCCGGTCCGCTACCAACTTCTCCTAAGGCCCTAAGTCCCGGACTCTTGTACAATCTAGCAATTAGGTAGAACAGATAGGAGCCCATGTAGAATTGCCTTTGGTTTTGCACGATTTTGAGTTGCAATTCTAAGTTCTCGCTTATGATCTTGGCCCAATCAAACCTTCTTTTCCCTTTCTAGATCTCATCAATGAAGAAGTACATCCAGTTTTCAAATTGCATCCCTTGAGCTGGGCCCATGATCCGACTGAGCAGAACAACGAGATCACCATATTCTAGTTTGAAATCTGCCATTGTGAGCCTCAATGATCTGTTAACTCCTTTCCTTCCCTAGCGTATCCACTTGTGTTTTAGATGCGTGTAATAGGCCTCTTGGTTATCTTGAAATGATTTAGTTGCTTGGTCCATCATCACAACTGTCATGCCCTTGTATTGGGGAATGTTGAATGTTTCTTCGATTGCTTGTTCGCCAATGCTAGCCAACACTCTCTTCCCTTCATCAAAAATGATGGATTTACCGTTTAGATCAAATCTAAATGCACATTTCATAATCAATTCTGGACAAGGCAATGTGGAGGGAAAAGCCGCTGCATGTACAATTTCGCTCTTGTATATCCTTTTTGCCAAGGGCGATTGTCCTTCCTTTAGTCTGTCCCTCATCCGTATCATGTCTACTATACCGATATTGGTGTCGGTTATTCTCTTCATTTTCGAGAAGAAGGGAGTTTTGGGCATCATATCCTCTTTGTCTTTGTTAATGTTTGCCCGCTTGGGATTCTTACTTGCACTACCATCCTCCATGCTCGTCGCCCTATTACAGGATGGTAGAGTGGGGGACCAGAAGGCAAGAAGAACCAAGAGGAGCAATCCTTAGACTAGAACGAAAGATGGATGTCAGCTTAAGGACCCCTTGCAACTCTAGATGATGAAAATTCACCTTAACCAATAATCTTACAGCGACTTTTCGGAACCTAGGATATGACTTCAAGAATTTCAAATCCCTTTGCAAATTAGAAATTTTAACTTCTAAAACTATCCAACACTTGCCCAACAAACAAAAATCAAACCTTCATATGCATCCCTTCTCCCAACAAAATCACCAATTCTGATATAAGAAATGCAGTCCTAAATAGGGAAAAATCAGACCTTCACCATGAATTGCCCATGTCACCAAATCAGATCTGCCTCAAGAAAATGCCGAGAGTGGAAAGTTCTGCCCTTGTCTTAATTCACCCAAGCATGGAAGTCCTCAATTTGCCCAAAAATGTTACCTAAGGCACAAATCGCAGCACATAGAAGGAGAACAAATCACCAAAAATCTGCAAAAATCTGCCCACAAGGAAAATCGCCAAGGCCCGAAATCTGCTCCTCAAGAGAAATTCGCCCAACAATGGAGAGGAATCTGCCTTAGAACAAAATCGCCTAAGCATCAAAATCTACTCCCAAGGAAATTCGCCCAAGCATGGAGAGGAAGGAATGAATTGTGAAGAAGAAATGGGAAAGAGGTCTCCTTTATACCCAATTTCTTTTCCCTCTAAGCTGGCCGACCTGGTCCTAGAGGAGAAAAAAAACAAAAATTAACTCCAAGTCATGGCCCATAATTAAGTGCTTAGCTCAAAAATTTAATTTTGCCCAAAAGAAAATTGCATTTTTAAATTTGCCAATTAGCTCCAAATTGCAAAACGAAATTAAATGGTGCCTTGAGGGTGTTAAATATTTCCATTTAATAAGGGTTTAGTAATTAATACGTCATTAAATTTGAATTTTGGCTAGCCAAAAGCCATTTTTTCAATATTAGCTTACCAAATTCATTAAAAACTAAAAGCTTTCAAGGCAATTTTAATCTATTAAAGCCAATTTTTTGCAACTTTCTACCTAAATCGATTTTGTTATGCCAATAAAGATAAAATAAAATTGCATCTAGAACCAAAAATCGATTTTTGGCAATTTAGCCCTATTTCAACAAAATTAAAATTTTCACCAAAGAAAAATTTGAGATTTTCCAAAACTTAAGTCTAATTAAAATTTCCCTTTTGAAAATCATCCAAATTTACACAATTAAAACCAAATTTGCAAAAGAAATCGTCTAAGTACAAAATTCACAATTTTATCCTGCCAAGTTGACATTAACTTAGAAAATTAGTCGGCCTAGGGATAGAATTGATAGCTCTAGAAAATCAAGTTGAAACCGGGTGAAAATAAGCTAAGCCTCCCCACATTTGTCCTGAAGGTGCCAAGGCGTGAAATTTCAAAACTCAAAATTTTTAGGGCAATCCAAAAATTTGCCGAGGCGATTAAAAAAAGGGGGGTCCCCAAGATTTGGGGCGATGTGTGAAAACCTCACAACACACATCAAGGTGAAGTAAATGCTTCTTTTTTGAAAACCAACGCTCTCATTCAAAATACCACACAAATCTAAAAATGAATTTTAAAATCAAAAATGTATACACAAAACAAGAACAAAACAAAATAAAGCCCACGTGTTAAAGCATGTAGCTTCAGTCTGACAATAACTGTAATCTAGATCAATATATACATATATATATATATACCAGTATGATGTACATACCTGTTATACATACATACATACATACATACATACATACATACATACATACATATATATATATATATATATATATATATATTGGCAATATGTGAAACTCTGCATTTGATCGATATAGTTGAACCGATGAACATATATATATTATCTGAGATTACATCTCAGTCATGATCGAAACTTATTCTGATTCCTTTGATTTAAAGATCATTATCGATCTATATTATATCAGGCTGCATATGAATTGAGTTCATAAGGATCGATTATACATGGTTAAGACTTGTGTTAAGTCTAATTAAATCGGGTATGATAAACTAACACCAAAACGGTATGATGGTGAATGTTCATGTCTCCGAATGGAGACATGCCCATTCACCCTCACACCTCTCCATGTGATATGTATACTTGATATGCCCGACATAACAAGGCACTGAAATCAATTAATGCAAGTACATCAAAGGATCATGAGCATCTCAAGTTCAAGAACATCTTTGTTATCTCTGTTGTTTTTGTACCAACATATATAGATTCTGGAGCAAATCGAATTCATTGACATCAGAGTTCAAACCTGAAATCAAAATTGTGAATCAGTCAACCTCTTAATGAAATTTGGTAAGAAACTTTACATGGTATTAGAGCCTTGTTAAGGACAGATCTCATTAAGTTTAAGAGATCAAATTTTACATTAAGTTGCAGTCATTTATTATTCTTCAAAGATGACAAACATGTTAAGATTTGAACACCACCTTCCAAGTTCGATGGATATGTGAATAGACTAAGAAAACCAGATGCTATATGATATAGATGAAAGTTTGGTTTGTCTGGAAGTACATTTCTTGTGACCAGCTACATCAAAGAAAGGTGCTCATTCTAAATTATACTGCTTTGGACTATGAAGAAAGTCAACTATTTGATTTATACTGTATTAGATTTGGAATTATTCTGAAGAACTATCAAACATATCAGAATTTCAATTCTTTGATATCTACATATAGTTTGGACCCTTTATATTCCAATGGACTGTCAACAGTAAATATTGTATGCTGGCTACAAATGTGAAGATATTAAACCCATGAAGATGTGGTGGCAATGTATTCGTGGAAAAATATGTAGATGTGATGTCATGGATACTCAATAATCAGGAAATATAATCAACACTAAAAGAGCTGAGTTCAACCTGTCATTCACAGTCAGAAATTGTCTTGCAATACATCATTGATAGCTATCTATACACAGAGACTTGTACTTTATCAGCAATTGAATACAGAGACAAAGTCTAAAATCACTGTAGAAGGTTGATAGCTATATTGAATAATTTTTATTTGCAATGATGAGAAGTGATATATATTTAGTGCATAGTTGGGAATATAGGTTGTTTGCCAATTTATAATTGGAAGATTATCGTAGTTGATTGTCATGCTACTAGTGCATAGAAGTTCATGTTTTTAAGTATATTGAAGGGATAGCTAAGAGACATTCATCCTGCATTTGAATATGTCTTTTGGCAGTACTTCCAAATTCATGTAGCAAGAATCTAGGCAGAGATCATATAGCTGATAGGAGTGTAATGACCCTTTTGGGTATATCTTGAAACTTGGGAACAATTATCTTGAATTCTCTATTCTTATAATAAAAACGACAATGTAACTTCGAGAACCATCTTGAATCCTTTGTGTAATAGTTGTTCTTATTAATATCAATGCTACTGTTATCTTTGATTAACTAATCGTAAATATGCTGAGTGGATTGACCTTCAATATTTGTATCTTGGGGATTGGCCTATTATCTCAAATACAATCTTTTAAATATATAAATAATCTCCACTTATTTCCTATAATCATACCTTTGTGCAGTCTACGTGTCGTGCTCTGAATTTCTGAGTGCAATGCTATATAAGGAGTTCCTCCTTGGGGTGTTATTACCGATCTTATGTATTCAACCAATAAATAACCAACGATGGAGCCTCCACAAGGAAATCAAGAATGAGTAATGAGAAGAGATAATTATATAGTTCGTAATAACTTCAATCTCAGATTTGATACTTGATGTCTAGCAATGCCTATGGATGCCAAGTCATCTCCTTTGAAGCCCTTCCCTTCTATTTGATGATGGAATGTATGGAGGAATCGAATTATAAGCTGTGTTACTTGCTATGCATAAATAATTCTGTATGTACTCTATAGTAATCCCTCCTAGAACATTCTTCTTCTCTCTCTCTCTCTCTCTCTCTCTCTCTCTCTCTCTCTCTCTCTCTATATATATATATATATATATATATATATTCTTGCTTGTTCATTGTTGCCCAATCACGTGAATGTTGCAAGTTCATTGAATAGCATAAAACCTCCTATTGATAAAGACAAGATAAGTTCTAATATTTCTGACCACTAGTACTCTCAACGTGGCCACCAGTTTCTGCAGTCTCTGATTGAGATTTCTATGTACCAATTTGAACCTGGATGTTGCCAAAAATCTTCTATTACCGTCAAGACTATGAACCCTTGATCTTTATGCATGCTTATCTCCCAAATCTTCTATCTACCCTTTGGTCTAGAATCCTTCTTAAAATGCAGGTAGCTCATTTTTGTCCATGTTGGACTTCAGTTTGGTTGTTTTGCAAGGAGACATCTATCTTTATCATTGATGATAGTCTTTTCCTATCTGTCCATATTTGTCGACTTCTCCTATGTTCACTGGAGTCTATTGTTTCTTCTTGGAGTTGGAGACAAATTATTCTTCTCATCAGAGATGAATCACATTCAATGATCTTCTTTCATATATTTTCCCAATTCCCCCCGAAGATGATATCCTTATATATTTGCCATGTTTGAAGGGATGTGTCTATTCTAATGCCAATATTATAATTATTATTATTTATATGATTAATTGATTATTATTAAGGTTTTCATAAGGTTTTAATAATATATTAATTGTTATTCTTTGTTTGATTATTAATTACCATAAATATTATTTATTCTTTTTCAAATAAGTATACATCATAGTATTGGATGTATTACTATTTTATATTACATTTATTATTATATTAATATAACATCATTATTATATCAATATGTTGATATATATAAAAATTACGTTATATTATGGTAACATATATAACCTTATATCATACTTAATGAATTTATTATATTTATTTATCATTATATCAATAGTTAATAGTAATGTATTGTTAATATTATCAATCAATCATATTATATTGTATTATTTCCATACATTTATTATATATAGTATTATTTTCATACAATTATTATATCAATTGATATAATAATAATATATTATATCAATTTGATATATTATAACTATATATAGTATATTTAACAATTATTATATTTATTTATCAATTATAATCAAAATATTTATTTGTTATTTAATTTATTTAACTCATTAATACTATAATTGTAATATAATATTTTACATTACAATTATGCTATAATCTTATATATTGTTTTATTTTTATATTGTCAAATATATCACTATTATATAATAGATTATAATATATTTTACTTTAATATTATTATTCTTAATTATTATCATCATATAATATGTTATTTGAATATTCATATATCCTTTTAATTTGGGCTCATGACAAGGAGTTGCTATCATGTGCTTTGTATTATGGCTGTGTTGACATTTACCGAGGACCATCATGACGTGTTATCAAGTTCTGTAACCATTTTTTCTTTTGCCTTCTATTGTGCACAGAATAGAGGAATAACTAATTATCTAGTCAAAGTGGGATAGAATGGGATTTTAGGAATTACGATACTGATTGGAATGTCAAGGAATGCCATAATAGTTGCCTATATACTGGCCTATATGCATACATCAGAGATGGTAGGATTCATCTTAACTTTTGTGGAAAGTTGAAGTAACATCCTAAAGAGTCTAAGCATTATAAAGTGTGACTACTTCGTGTTGAAGTTGAACATTACCAGAAGATATGAGTTTCCTATAAGGCTCTGGTGAATTTCCAAACATATGATACTGTTGAACACATCTTCCACTCGTTGCATGATATTCTTAATTTGGAAGGTTGAATAGACCCTTATATTAGTATACGACCAATACAATAGAATAATGTATAATCTATGAAAGTTAGTGAATTAGAGGATTGGCAACTAAATGATGCTTTTGGGACAAAATATGTAAGGTTACAGATTCACATGAAACTTTGGACGTTAATCATGATGCCTAGGTGAGAGACACTCTCTGTAGTAGTAGTAGAGAATGATGGTTCATCCACCATGAATCTTTGGACAAAATTAAGACCCAATTGAATTCTTGGAGCAAGATATGCTTCTATAAGAGAAGGGCTAGATAGAGGACCTGCTTCAATGACTTCTGACAAACTTGGTAATATTGACTCAAAGGTAGTGGACCATGATGCTACCACCTAAGACATGATAGATGCATATGAGATTCCTCTCATTAGGGAGCAACCAGAGGATCTATTTTAATTGACTATCAACGATTATATTGATTCAGAGGGAGATGTCTAGATGACTTCTCTATTGATAAGGAAACTATAGCAATCAAGAAGTAGATATACAATACATGGTTGTGAAATTTTTCATGTTTTGCTTGGAACCAGCAAGATGGCAAAGAAAATAATCTTACTAGAGTCTTGTGACCCGGCTCTAGACTAGCTTTATGATGCGCTAACATAAGAGATAATTATTTCATACCCTTGAATAATGTTCATTAGTTCATGCTATAACATTGGGATGACAAATCTTGTATGCTTCTATGATTAACATTTCCCTTTGAGATAGTTTAGTTTTATCAATTTTTTAAATGTCTTCAGGATGGAGCAAGAATCATAAGAAATTGCATTCAAGGGAAAGAAGACTAAATACTTCAAGTTATGGAGCTGAATTTAAGATGGAAATCAGATTCAGAGGGAGTTTAATAATCTATTAAAGGAAACCACAGACGAGAAGGTCAAGAGTTTGATGCACGTACTTGGAGCTTCAAATAGAAGCCACATTATCATGAATGTTTGGTGTCACCAAGCCTGGGAATAAATCCAAAGCTTATTACATTCACTCATCTTACTATGGAATCAGACAATTAAATTTGTGTGTGAAAAATAACTACCATGAATAATGTTGTGATCAAAACAGAGGGAGTTGTTAGAAGATCTACCAAGTGGATCTTTGATGACTTTGATCATAGTGATTCATGGAAGTAGACCGTGGAGATGGTCTCTAGACAAGGTACATTTTCACTGAAGAACAAGTGGCTGATATTCTCACCAAGTCTCCTACCAAAATATTTTTTGTGCATTTTGAGAGTAGTTTGGAAATTGTGGAGAATGAATCTAAGACTGGTTAGCAAAATGTGGCATATCATCTAAGACTGGATGATAAAGTGATATGTTGATTCTAATTCTTTATGTTGATGACCTTCTAATTACAAGAGAAGACCATCTCATTAATCAGTGTAAGAAAGAATTAACTTCTGAATTTGGCATGGACTTAGGGATTCTTCAATACTTCCTTCGATTGGAAGTTCTTCAGAAGGTTGGGAATATCTTTCTACATCAAAAGAAGGACACTGTCGATATTCTGAAAAGATTTGGAATGTGGAACTGTCAGGCTAAGTCAACTATGGAAATCAACTTACACAAGCTAAAGGAAGCAAGTGTTGAATCCAGACTAGTTGATCCCACTTTATATGGACAGATAATTGGGTCTCTGATGTATCTTGTGAATACTCGACCTGATATCTGCTATGTTGTGAAAGCATTAAGTCAGTTCATGTGTGAACCTCGTGAAATTCATCTTATTGCCTTGAAGCATTTATTAAGGTACCTTCAAGGCACTATTGGCTATGAACTTAAATATGAGAATACCAGCTTGGAGTTACATGGATATATTGATTCTAATTGGGCCAGAAGTGTAAAAGATCGGAAGAGCACACTAGGATGTTGTTTCAGGTTAGGATCAGCTATGATCTCATGGATCTGCAAGAAGCAAGCTTCAATTGCTCAAGGTTCTACTGAGGTTGAGTATATTGCAGCAGCAATGGGAGCAAGAGAAGTAGTGTGGCTTAAAAAATTGCTTTCTAGATTATTCTGTGAGCCTCTCAAACCTACCACTATTCACTGTGATAACCAAAGTTGTATCAAGTTATCTGTGAATCCAGTATTTCATGATAGATCCAAGCATATAGAAATTCCTTACCACTACGTAAGAGACATGGTGGAAATAAGAGTTATTTAGTTGGAATATATTAATACAGGTGATCAAACAGCTAACATTCTCATCAAGGATCTTCCTAAACTAAAGGTTGATCATTTCAAAAAGAAACTTGGTATGGTTGAAAATGTAAGTTTATGAGATTGAGTCTCAACTTTGTAAATTTGTATTATTTTTAAAGATGTTTAAAGTGTAAACTCTTTTGTCATATATGTGACTCTATGTCTTAAGGGCCTACCCTATGTACATTATTAAAAGGTGACAATCTTTTATAATGAAATGTTGACTCTAATATTATAAGGTGACTACTTTATAATTATTAGATTACAATCATGATGAATATCATATGACTTGATATTCATGGACAAGTCATGATAGTTAAAAGAATATGTTGATAGATATCATGTGACGTGATATCTGTAGAAGATCAGTATGTTCATTTTTATCATGGTGGATATTATGTGACATAATATCTATGGATATACTATGATATCTTATGGTAGATATCATGAGACTTGATATTTGTGTATGCACCATAACTGGAATGAATATCATGTGACTTGATATTCATGGACAAGTCATTATAGTTAAAAGAACATTTTGATAAATATCATGTGACATGATATCTATAGAAGATCAATATGTTCATTTTTATCATGGTGGATATCATGTGACATAATATCTATGGATATACCATGATCACTTATGGTAGATATCATGAGACTTGATATTTGTGTTCACACCATTACTGGAAAGAATATCATGAGACTTGATTTTCTTAAGTACATCACTATCTAGGTGACATCACTTTTCAAATAAGGAGAACTTATATATCTGCACTTTGTCTTCCATAGCTAAGAGGGAGTATTAAAGCATGTAGCTTCAGTCTGACAAAATCTGTGAGGCAGGGAAAACTTGAGATAACTAGGGCAAAAGGCATAGCCAGCTATCCAAGCCGCCTGCAAGAGTAAACACAGCGGAAAGCAACATAAATAACAGAAACCAGAGGAGATAGAAGAGCCACAATGCTTTATAGATTCATCAAATCATCAATATACATGCCCAGCTGTAAGGCCTTCTAGGTTATAGCCAACATTACAATTCAGACTTCAGTCCTTAATGATAAACTTCACATTTCAACTATAATTCTGCTCTTCGTCCTCTACCTTCTGCCCCTAAGACTCTACCCAAGACCCCTTTAAATACTTGCACAGCCACAAGCCAGCCTGTTACAAATACCAACTAAATAAACCCTTACATTTAAATGCAAACCAAGCCATAAGTCAGTTCTCAACAAATAGACATCACGAAATTAAATAAGCAAGGTCGGCCCAAACTAGAACCAAAAACAGACAACTCGGTCAAATAAGACCTAAAACAATACTGGCACTCGGCAAGCTCGGCACATACACAAACTCAACAATCCATAGAGAACTCGGCAGCAACTGCAAACTCGACAACCAAGAGAACTCGGCAACAATTGCAAATTCGAAAACCAAACAGAACTTGGCAGCAACAACGAACTCAACAACCAAAGAGAACACAGCAATGCAAGGCATTGCAACTCGACAACAACCAAGGAACTCGGCAAACATGCAAGATAGCAATGCAACCCAAGATGCTCCTGCATCAAACAACTGGGGTTGAAAGAAATGATTCTCCTGAATCGTTGAGATGTCACAACCTGAGTTGAATCCAACTCCGATTAAGAAATCCATATAGCATCTTCAACTAGCCTATTCTACCATTTCACCATGTATTCATAGTAATCTTTTCCTCTTGTGCTCTTACCAACTTTCTGATTCAATATCTATTCAACCTCTTTCAATCTGCTTCTTAGGATAATTATCTGATACAACAACTTTGTCATCTGATTCATGATACTTATACAAATCAGCAATACTGAATATAGGAGATATATCCATGTCATCGGGTAACTCAACTTCATAAGCATTACCACTGTTAAACTTTCTCAAGATCTAACAAGGCCCAAACTTCTTCATCTTCAACTTATTGTATGTTCCAATAGGGAATCTTCCTCTCTTCAAATGAACCATCACCTCATCACCAACTTCATAAACATGATGTCTTCTAGATTTATCAACATTCTCTTTATATTTCAAATTACTTTGTTCCAACTTAACTTTACTTCCTCATGCAAAGACTTCATAAAATCAGCGAATTCTTTCCCTGCAGCACTTCTCTTCTCTTCACCAGCAACATCCCTTAAATCTGATATCCCTTTAGGCTGCATTCTAATAACGATCACAAAAGGTGTTTTCCATGTACTCCTATTCACATAATTGTTATATGCAAACTCAGCTTGTGCCAATACCAGCTCCCAATTACTTGGCTTATCTCCAACTAAACATCTCAGCAAATTACCCAAGCTTCTATTCACAACCTCTGTCTGTCCATCTATCTATGGATGAAATGTAGAACTAAACTTCAACTCAGTACCCATCTTCTTCCACAAAGTCTTCCAAAAGTAATGTAATATCCCCGTCAGAAAATAGATTATTAATCAAACTATTGTTAATGGGCTGATTGATTTAATATATCTCGAAGTCATTTTTGTTTTGTTTCCGTAATTTGTGTCGCTGTCAGCTATCTTTGTACACCCTCGAAAAGTTTTCCCGACGGGTATTTGAACACGTCTTATAGGTAGTCATTAGGTATGCAATTTGGATTATTTTCTCTATACTACGAATTCCTGTTGGAATTATTCTCTATTGTTCGTCATTTCAAAAGTGAAAAATCTTCCCTACTTGGCTTTCCGGTTTCGGTGAGATTCAACCCTTACCCTATTCCGTCACCTATAATACTTCGCTTGGATCTAGCAAATCAGAGCACAATCTTTGTAGTAGATGCACATATATATCTAGAATTGTATTGAATCATTTATTCTATCATTTTCTAGCATATTTGGTGAGTGTGTTGTCTTGATATCAAATACAATTCGATCTCCACATTTCAGAAGGTCTCAAGTTCAATTGTACAAACTCACAAGCCTACCATACGGCCTCCAAGTGCAGTGGTACGGCCTCCATCTCTATCGTACGGCTTCATCCACTACTGCTCCCTGTTCCTATTTGCTCCCTAACATACCGTACGGTCCTCTAGCTTCACCATATGGACTTCTTACCTTCCCGTACGGTCAACAAGATAAAGAATAGAAGATTCGTACACCATCTACTTCAGCAATTGCCTGCCGTACACCTTCCCCAGACGTCATACGGTCATACTTCCTACCATACAACCTTCCTTCAACCTTGTCCGTACGGACATTTAGCATTCTAGAATTCCCTACCAGGCACTCAGGGCGAACAGAACATTATAAGTAACCAACAAAATTACTATCTCTGTCAGAAATAATACTTCTTGGTAATCCATGCAATCTAACAATCTCTTTGAAGAAAATCTCAGCAACATGCTTAGCATCTGATGTCTTCTTACAAGGTATGAAATGAGCCATTTTAGAATATCTATCCACAGCAACAAATATAGAATCATACCCCTTCACTGTCTTAGGCAACCCAAGAACAAAATCCATATTGATGTCATTCCAAGGTTTCTCATGAACAGAAATAGGTGTATACAAACCAATATTTTGACTTCCTCCTTTTGCAACTTGACAAACTCTACAACTCTTTACAAACTTCTGAACATCCTTATACATCTGTGGCCAATAATACTTATCCTTCAACAAACTCAGTGTCTTATCAATTCCAAAATGTCCAGCAAATCCACCACTATGTTTTTCCTTAATCAAATTCAATCTCATAGAACTCTTAGGAATACACAACTGAATTCCCTTAAACAACATACCTTCTTGAATAAAATATTCATCAAACTTACTTGGTTGTTCTATCAAACTAGGTGCTCTGCACTCTCTCATCTCAGAAAAATCAGGATTAGTATCATACAACTCCATCTCATCAAAATCAAGAACTTCAACCTTCATCTCGGTCAACAAAAAACGTCTTCTACTCAATGCATTAGCAACTCGGTTAGTGACTCCACTCTTATGCTTAATCACAAATGTGAAACTCTGCAAGTACTCAACCCACTTCATATGTCTCTTATTCAACTTATGTTGACTTCCCAAGTAATGTAAGGCTTTATGATCAGTATACAACACAAACTCCTTAGGAATCAAATAATGTCTCCATTTCTTCAATGCTTGAACAATAGCATAAATCTCTTGATCATACACAGAAAACTTCCTTTTAGCATCATTCAACTTCTCACTAAAAAAAACAATAGGTTTACCCTTTTGACTCAATACAGCTCCTATTGCACTACCACTTGCATCACATTCAACTTGAAATACCTTATTGAAATCAGGCAAAGTTAATACAAGTAATTCGGCAAACTTTTTTTTTAAAGTCTCAAAATTGTTATCAGCTCCATGTGTCCACTTGAATTCATTTTTTATCTCCTCTCATTGTCTCAGTTATAGCATTACAAACAGAACTGAAATTCTTTATAAACTTCATGTAAAAACTAGCCAAACCCTAAAATGATCTTACCTCACCCACATTCTTAGGTGTAAGCCATTCCAAAATTGCTTTAACCTTCTCAAGGTCCATTCTCAAACCATCAGCTGAAATCACAAATCCTAAATACAAAATCTCCTCTTGCATAAAATAACACTTCTTCAGATTGATCATCAACTTCTCTTCATTCAATCTCTGCAATACTTGTCTAACATGCTCAAGATGTTCTTCCTTAGTCTTACTAAATAGTAGAAGATCATCCAAATAAACAATCACAAACTTACCCATAAATCTCTTGAGGACTTCATTCATCAACCTCATGAAAGTACTAAGTTCATTAGTCAAACCAAAAGGCGTTACCAACCCTTCATACAAACCATCTTTTGTCTTGAAAGCAGTCTTCCATTCATCACCTTCTCTAATTCTGATTTGATGATAACCACTCTTCAAATCAACCTTGGTAAAATAATTTGCTCCACTCAAACAATCCATTATGTCATCCATCCTCGGCGTAGGAGACCTAAATTTCACTATAATCTTGTTGATAGCTCTAGAATCAATACACATTCTCCATTCTTCTTAGGTGCTAATACAGCAGGTATAGCACATGGACTCAAACTTTCTAGATCAAACCTTTTCTGTAACAACTCATGCACTTGTCTATTAAGTTCTTCATTTTCAGTAGGTGTCAATCTATATGGTTCTTTATTCGGAAAACTAGCTCCAGGAATCAAATCCATGCAATGACTTGTACTTTTCATTGGAGGTAAACCATCAGGCATATCTTTTGCAACAATATCTTTATACTCATTCAGCAATTTTGTAATTTCCACTGGCGCTCAATCAATACTACCAATTTCTGCTGTCACTCAGTTACCACCAACTTCTATCACTCGGTCGCTACTAACTGCCACTCGGTTAACACTATTTTCTAATACTCGATTACTGCTAGCATAACTCAGTCTCGTAGGAATTGTGGCAAAACAGATTTGCTTCTTCTTCATTTCCTTTTCAAATTGCTTTCCATTAACCATGCAAATGCTCACAATAATACAATTAACCTCATCTGGACTTTCAATCAAAGGCAACAAAATTTTCTTTCTCCCATTCACCCAAAGTGTATATTGATTCAATCTTCCATCGTGTATAGCATATCTATCATATTGCCAAGGTCTACCCAACAAAATATGACAACAATCCATAAGCATAATATCACACAAAACTTCATCAAAATAATGTCCAATCTTGAACTTCACAATAGATTTTTCACTTACAAATATCTTATGCTCATCCTTGATCCATGAAACATGATAGGGTTTAGGATGCTTCAACCTCTACAACTACAACTTTGTAACTAATTCTTCTGATGCCAAATTTGTAGAACTTCCACTGTCAATGATCACCTTGCAACATTTTTCAGTCATCTTACATCTGGTCTTCAAAAGACTTCTCCTTAGGACAGATTCCTCATCACTTCCCTTATTACATAAGGTTCTTCTCACCATCATATTTTCTCCAACCTCAAGTCCACTTGGTGAACCCTCAACGTCTCCTTGAATCATAGGATTTCTGTTACCTTGCCCACTTTCAAAGGATCTACATTCAAAGGATCTATGCCCTTCTTTACCACATCTGAAATAATTACCATGAAAACCACCTCTAAAATAAGAATTACCTCTTCCTCGGTAAGAATCACCACCTTTCCACTCGGTCTTGCCTTTATCATCATTCTTCCACTCAGATTTGCCCTTATCTTGCACAGAATTGTCAGATCTGCCACCTTCTCCATAAGATCTACCTCTACCTCTCTAGAATCTACCACCTATACCTCTTTGTCTTTGTTGATGCTTCTTTGTCAAGATCTCCTCAGCTTTCAAGGCATGTTGGTATGTTCCCTCCACACTTCCCAATTTCACAAAACTTATCTTATCTTGAATCCCAAATCTCAATCCATTTATGTACCTTGCAATTTTCTCAACATCATCATCTACATGTCCAAATCTAATGTCCAATCTATAGAATTCCTCAGTATACTCCTCATAGTCATGTCTCTTTGTCTCAAATTTTGCATCTTGCTTTACAAGCTAACTTGGTAATCAGCAAGAAGGAACTTGTTCTTTACCTTGTTCGCCTTTTTCAGCCAAAACCAAATCTTCTCCTTTCCTCTCCTTTGTCTATCAATTTGCAAATGCTCCCACCACAGTGAGGCATAACCTTTCAGCCTAGTAACTGCAATTTTCACCTTCCTATTATCAGGAGTGTTTTCATATTCAAAGAACTTCTCCATTTCAGAGATCCAATCCAACACAGCATTGGTATCCAATTTTCCATCATAAGGAACAACTTCTACAGCAGGTTTTGAATTTGCCCTAGATAATACTCTCAACAATCTTGCCTCATCTTGATCTTCTTCAGGTTATGGATTAGGGTTTGGTGTTGTTGCTTCATCATCACTTACATCATCAAGATGCGCTTCTCTCCTCTGGGTTGTCTCCACAACATCTAACCTAGCTGCAATTTGTCTCAATGTATCCAATACGACATTGTCAACATTTTCTCTAACTCGAACCATCTTTACAATCAGGTTCCTGCAAGATTGTAACCGTCTGCAAGTTATAGGTCAAATTCGCAGATCTGCAACCCTACAACCAAATTCACTCAGGGTTCTACATGATCCAATCTCCACAAGGATGAACCTCAAGCTCTGATATCACTTGACGCAGAGAAAACCTAAGATTACTAGGGCCAAAGGCACACCCAACTATCCAAGCCGCCTGCAAAAGTAAACACAGCGGAAAACAACACAGATAACAGCAATCAGAAGAGATAGAAGAGCCACAATGCTTTATAGATTCATCAAATCATCAATATACATGCCCAGTTGTAAGGCCTTTTGGGTTATGGCCAACATTACAATTCAGACTTCAATCCTTAATGATAAACTTCACATTCCAACTATACTTCTGCTCTTCATCCTCTACCTTCTGCCCCTAAGACTCTACTCAAAACCCCTTTAAATACTTGCATGGCCACAAGTCGGCCTGTTACAAATAACAACTAAATAAACCCTTATATTTAAATGCAAACCAAGACATAAGTCGGCTCTTAATAAATACACATAACGAAATTAAATAAGCAAGGTCATCTCAAACTGGAACCAAACACAAACAACTCGATCAAAGAAGACCTAAAACAATGCTGGCACTCGGCAAGCTCGGCACATACACGAACTCGGCAATCCACAGAGAACTCGGCAACCAAAGAGAACTCAGCAGCAATTGCGAACTCGGCAACCAAGAGAACTTGGTAACAACTGCGAACTCAGCAACAACTACGAACTCGGCAACCAAAGAGAACTCGGCAACAACTGTGAACTCAGCAACCAAAGAGAATTCGACAATGCAAGGCATTGCAACTCAGAAGTAACTAAGGAACTTGGCAAACATGCACGATAGCAATGCAACCCAGGATTATTAAACCTTTTAGTGATAATTAAATCCGAACTCATTTGCATTATGTGATTAGATCAGTGAGCATGTCTATGCATTTAGAAGTTTGCATTGTCGCAAAAGTTGTTAAGGACATTTTTGTGATTTTGGGTTTTTGGGCTTTAAATTTTACCGAATTTAATTTCTAGCAACTTTGCCTTAGGTGAATTCTTATTTCGAGGGATAACATGTTTTCGTTTGGGTCGATTCGAAGTTTAGCTAGTCTAACTGGCTATTTGCCCCAATTGATTATTCACTCGAAAAGTGAATAAGTATCGAAAAGGGGATTTGTTTTCGAACTTCTCACTTTTCCAAAATACAAATTTGAGAGCTTTTTGTGAGAATCCTCTTCTGGAGGATCGTGTTTCTGTTCGTGGTGAGAGCTGTGAGCATGGGATCTTCGCGAGGTTAATCTTGTTGGATCCGGCTCGGGGAGACCTTGCTTTGCTGTCACTTTCTGCAATATCGGTGGGTTATCTATTTTATCAAGTTAATTTCAATTTCTACCCCTTTTGTTGTCAGGTAGGGCTCTCCTGTTTTCTTCTTTCTGCTTCATTTCAGCTTATGTTTCTGGTAGCAGTTTGTTAGGAGGCTGAGAACTAGTGTTCCTCTCTGTTTCTATTTGCTAGTTCTGCCCAGTTGATCGGGTATGAACATTTTCCCTGTTTTCAGGATGAGGGTTTGGGGTTTCGCGCTGTTATGCTAGCCGTTTTTGCATACAATGTCCGAACCCAAATTTTATTGGATTTTCGAGGCTTTGGTACCCAAAGACCAATTGGGTTTTAATTTTGAAGTTTCCCAATTTTTAGGCTTTTTAGCTCGTTTTGCGTGCCGCCCTGTTTTCTCAAGTTTTCTTGGCATGATATTGGTTGTGGACATGGATCATCCATTTGGATGTCAATCAGACCATTGTTGCACTTTTATGTTGCATTGGGATGCGTGTCACACCTTTCTTCCCAAGTTTGTTTTCGGTTGAGTGTATTTTTGCATTGTGTTCTCATCCAGTCCTTATGTTATGATCTTCGTGATGGTGGTGCGCCACACACGAGTACATGCGCGTACATTTGTCGAGTGATTTGCGAGTCCCAATCTTCCATGGTATTTCTAGAAGCTATGATCATTGGGGATGGGTTGGGAATATGCATGCCTACGGGCACTCATCGTTGGATGAGCATGGGTAGGATAGGGTAGCATATCGAGGGGCTTCTATCTCGCAGCCCGGTGTCTACTCCCATGGGTTGGCAGAGGAAGTTTTAAGTGATAACTAAATAAAAACATTGAGTGGTAATAAAAAAAACTAAGATAATAAAAAGATTCAAGATGTGCTCCTTCCATTGGGAAGTGTGAGATGCCAGCACTAGCTTGGGCTTGTCGATGCCAAGCAACTCTCCATGATGTCAGCCCCTACTTAGTAGCCCATTGAGTGTCTGACCAGGACTTGTAGTTTATGCATTGTCTATGTTCTTGGTTTCAGTCATAATACTGTCTGGCATGAGTGTTAGCCATGGAAGTTTTCTTTATGTGTGTTTGGGGTTGGATCATTATCTCCATCAGCACGGCAGAAGTGGACCTACGGGTTCCACGTGGTTGGGAGGCATAGCTACCTTCACCACTGCTGAGGACCGATGTACAAAGACGGTCTATTGTTCCAGTACAACCATTGCTGGATGTTTTCACTTGGTACTTCGGACTCTGGAGTATGTTATCTTGTGATTTATGCTTTCATTGGGATGCTTATATATCATGTTTAGATGATGTTAGTACTAGCGCATTTCCTTATTATGATGTTTAGCATGTGTTAGATGATGAGTTTGATTTATACGATTATCTTATGCTTTACTTCTAGCATGTTAGATTTTCTTCTTCTTATGTTGTAGCACATTTTGGTAGTGACGTCCTCATAAGATAGCACCGACGATCTGGTCGATAGTTTGGGATGTTACGCGCAAGGGATGGCTAGGACCCACGATGGTCTTATAATGCTATTATGGTTGGGAGGAACCACGTACTTAGTTTGGTTGTTCAGTTTATTGTGATGTTAATTCTGAACATTGCGATGTTGCTTTCAGTTATTTTCCCTTCACTGTTTGTTAGATGGTTAGATTTAGCTTCCGTCTTTCAGTTATTCGTTCGAGTGTTTTTTCCTCGATATGTGGATCCAATACTCTCTGGTGTAGAGGAATTATTTTTCTAGCTTTCTTACCTTAATGTTTTCTGGCTTGTTGTTTTGGATTCTCGGGTGAAATTGCAATTACTCGCGCAAGAATGCAAGTTCTCACGTGGTGTGTAGGGTTTTCTCGCGCAGCTTCTGGCACTTTCTCGTGCAAAATCCAACACCAATATTGGGTGTCTTGGTTGTTGAGCCAAGTACATTATCGTGTCGTTTGGTGCACTTCCTCACGCGAATGGCAGTTTCTCGCGTGGCATGTTGCACTTCCTCGCACGAGAATTTGTCAGTGTATTGTCCTTGTGCGAAAAATAGGGGGTATCTAAGCTTGGCTAGGGAAAATTCAGAAGTTGGTTTTGGACACCCTGTTATGTTTTACACCTTCCTAGTTCAAAACAGATTTCCTATGGGGTTTCAAATATATCGATTAAGTATTTAATTCCTTATATTTAAGATATATTTTAATATATGCAACGAGTCTTTTGAGATAGGTTCCAGACCTCTACGAGCTAAGATAAAGATTCTAGGAAATTTCAGGACTTCGGGATTTCAAACAGCCAATTTTCAGGAGTCAACTTTTGTCTTTCAGCATAGTGTTCAGTAGTTGAGTTGTGCTTCCTTTGTGCCCTCGACATGTGTGAGACCATGGTTGGTCTCTGTTGTTTTCTTGTTTTCGTTTTAGTCAGTAGTGACGCTTGGAGATCTTTGGTGTTTGATTGTTTGATTAGTCTTCTGTTGCTATCTTCATGATCTGCGTATGATGGTAGTCTTATACTTGTTGTCAATCAGGATTGCACCTATAGCAAGATGCAAAATCTAGCCATCCTGTTGAAACATGGAAACTCTCTCGGGTGGTGAGTTGTCCTAAAATGAGAGATGAATCTCCGGAAGCTAGGCCGGTTCCTAAATAGTGATCACCTAAAACCTAAATTATATCGAGATAAAAGATGAGAAGTGAATGACAAATAATAAACACTAACCTAATTGAGGTGATACTATTAAGATAATATCTTATACTTTCTATAATAGTCAACTACTTGTCTATAGTCTGTTTTCAGTCTAGATAGGAATGTTTCCTATCCTGTCTCTTTTTTCTTCAGTCTAGATAGGAATGTTTCCTATCCTGTCTCTAGTTTTGTTTCTAATTCCGTTTTCAATTTACGTTGTTTCTTTTAGAAACAACGTCCTTGTAATTCTTTATAAGGAACACATTTGTTCCTCTGTTTATCAATGAATCATCCGGAAATCCGTTAATCTGCCAACTCTTCTTGAATCTTGTAACATAGTATCAGAGCTATTACTTAAATTTTTTCGAAAAAATTTATAATTTCTTCGTGAAATTATTTGTTTAAATTTTTTCAAAATTATTTCTGTTGAGTTTCTCTAAAACCCACTTAGGGTTTTCAGCCTAGAGAAATTCTTGAACTCGGGTCTGCCTGTGTTTGTTCAGCACACTCTAGCCCCATTCGTCCATGCACATCGATCCTTGAAGAAAAATCTGCCATTTTTTATCAAGAAATCTGAAGTTCTTGTAACAGATACACCAATGGTTTTGAATGTAACTTTAATCAAATCAACACGAATTATGAAAGACACAATTGATTCACAATACTCAGACTAACCCGCAACTACAAAAGTGATTCTATGCAAGGACCGGAATCTTCTGCTTCGAAAGGAAAACCTAGGTTTTACCAACTTTTTGCAAAAAAGAACAATGGACACAAACAAAGACCTGTAATCACACGTATCAAGATTCAAGTCTACAATAAGGAATATAACTTAAATGAAGGCAAACACAACATGAAAGTAAAAATCCACAATATTGCACAAGAATCAATGAGAAGGAACCACTAAATCTATTTACCAATGCTAAAAAACCTCTGCTACAAATTGCTCTTACAATCAACTCAAAATCTGCAATGTGCAAAAATCTGAATCCGAAAGAAGATCCCTCATAATGAGGTGAATGTACAATAAATAAAGCTCGTAACCCTAATTCGGATTTCAAGATCATGCCTAGAAAAAATAAGTCAAAAATGATAGAAACTATGAAAAAGCCCTTGAAAATTGCTCTCAACCACCTGTCCAACTAATAAATAACTGGAAAACTGCCTCTAGCTCCTCAAAATCATGCATAAAACCCTAACTCGAATTCCTCATATACCCCAAAAATATAGCATGTAAAACCCCTCAAAAATATGCAAAGTATGCATAAAACAGACTCCCATCATAAACAGCATGCAAAACTGGCCTTAACTGCTCCATAAATCACCAAAAATAACACTAAAGTGCTCCATCACTGCATGGAAAACTTAAACTACACTTAGCCTCCAAAACTAGCTCCGTGTCTTTACATGAAAGAGTTAACTGAATATCACTTCGGAGTTCAAAAATAGCCATTGAACTTCTCTCCTTGCATTTAGGCATTTAAAATTGTTAACTCATCTTAACTCCCTTTATTTAATTAATAATTAATTATAACAAAGGCTTTATAATTATAGCCATTTGATATATTAATTTCACAATGATATTCTTCCTCTTTCTTTTTTATATATTTATTAACATTAATGTGTTTAATAATTAACGTTATATTTATTAATTTTAAACACATTAATATTAATGAATATAATAAAGGGAATATAAAATATTTTTTATAAAATTTTATATGTATCAAATGATTAATATTAACATAATTCATTTAATATATATAAACCTATATCAAAGATATTTTTTTAAAGTTTCAAAAACAATAATCAAAGCCTCCAAAAACGGACCCAAAATCTGATTCAATGTGACAAAGGGTTTTCAAAAGGCAAAAAGGCAAACACTTGCTTTGTTTTAATCATTTGGTGTTTCACGCATAGGAAGAAAATGGGTTTTTTGAAAACCCTAGCCGCCGCCATGGGAGAAGTTACCAGTTTTTTCTTTACCTTGGACTTTCTTCTTCACCATGTATGTTGGATGCCATCTTCTACAAATTTCCTTCTTGTTTGGACAAATTGAGCTTTTACTTTGGCTACGGATTTTCGTGAGGTTTGAATGCCAACTAGTTAAAGCCGAGTTTCTTTCATGGTGAGTTATGTTGATGCCGACTGGTTACTGATATTTTCTAGCTATGATTTTATTATTATGTTGTTCTATTGCTGGGCGTTATTTCTTTGCCGATTTTGGGCGTGTTTCTCCTTGCACTCAGGGCTTTTGGACACCATAAGGGTTATATTGATGTACATGAGTTCCATTTTGCTGCTGATTATTCTTAGCATGAGCATTGTTCTATGGACGCCATAAGGGTTTTCAGTCCTAGTTTGGACGCCATAAGCCAGTTATATTGATGCCGTGAGAGACACCATTTTTCTTCATTTTCTCTGAGTTGTATGGTGTTTATTTCTTTGTTGGATGTTTTCTGCTGTGGGCTGTATGGTTTTATTAGATTTGGAAGCCATGAATCATGGTTTAGACTCCATTCTTGCAGATTTTCTAAGAGTTTTATTGGGCAGCCTCTTCTTGCTTCATCACTACAGATTTATGAGGTTTGGACTCCATTTTATGTCATGGTTTTTAGAGGGTTTCTTGGTACTGTATTATTGCTGTTGTAACTCATAAATTGCTTGCATCTGTTGTTGATTTAGTAATTTCATGTCATTCTGCTAGTGTATAAGATATCTCTGCTGCTTTATTTTGATGGCTGCATATGATCGCTAAAAATACTGTTGTCTTGGATGCCCTAACTGAGATTTATTCAATAAAATTTAGAATATCTGAATGAAGACAAGTTGTGCTACCCAATGTATCTAACTCTGTCACTTCAACATCCCTTTGGTTAATGGTGTCCATTTTGATGTTATGAGCACAAACCGTGTTACCAAGATCTGATGAGATAATTTGATTTAGATTTTTACCAATTCCAGCTTTCCCTGGAACAGCTTCTTTAATATCTTGTGTTCGTCTGATATTGTGCTTTATATAAGGTTCTTTTGATTTCATATCTTTGACAGGAAATGGAGAAACCTTTTGAAACACAGCAATTAAAAGACATCCTGTATCTTGATCATAATGCAAAATCCTCATACACCATTCCGCAGGAAAAATTAGTAATTTCTGACTTTCCATCAGTGTTATCATCCTCTTTACTATTTTCCTTAGAAGGTATTTCAGCCAGATCATATTCTTTCTCTATTTGATGTTCTTTACTTCCAGATTATTGTTGTTGTATGATACCAGTATTTGCTGGTGAAATCATGAGAAATTTGGTTATGCTTTGACTGTTTTGCTTCCGAATATTACGCTAAAAATATTCTTGCTGCTCCCATGAAATTCGCAACTCATTTCTCTAAATTTTGTCTTATTCACATGTCTGCTCATGCACTGCATTCATAATTCAGCTACAGCAACACCCTTTGCTATTTCTAAATGTTAAATTCTCTGTTGTTCATGCTTGGAAACTTATCCTTGATTGCATACTTGTAAAGATCTAATTCCTTCAGATAGTAGACTAAGAATTCCATATGACCTCCATGATTTGACTGAAAGGTTTCATACCTGTAACACATGTATGTCCCTTTAACAATCTCCTCGTGTCTTCAACCTTCTGTTATGGTTCAACTAGAAAGTCCCATACTTGTAATTTACGTATGCCCCCTCAACAATCTCCCCATGTCATTAGTCTTCGCCTCTACATGATTTGACCAATAGGTTTCACGCTTGTAGTTTATGTGTGTCCTTTCGATAGCCTCCTTAGTCCTTCAGTCTTGGCCTCTACATGATTCAGTCGAAAGGCTCCATGTGTGTAATTTATGCAAGATCTTTCAACAACCTCAAACTTCATACCTGTATCTGCACATGAAGCAAACTCATTAGCATAACCCTGTTTTACTTTCAGATTTCTCTCTTGCCTTCTTATTTTTTAATATAGTTATCTGAATAACCATGTTGTAGGAACAGTAGTGTAGAGATAACTGGAAAGATTTCCATTGCTCAGTTCATATGAACTGACCCTCCTCTTCTTTCATTTTTTGCAGGGCTATTTCCAGACAGAGATGCGGGCTCACTCCTTCAACATTCAGAACAACGAATCCTCCATTCAAGAAATGGAGGCCTTTCCCTTTATCTTATCAGTACTTTTCTGTTATACAATGTGTTTATTCAAATATTATGTTAGGAGCTAAGAATGCTTGTGTGATATCTGGATGCATTGTATTAAGTACTATTTTAAAAATTAAACACTTTGTACCTTATCAAAACAATTCTTTTTGAATATTTTCATTAAAAAATGCTCTGTTTTGGTACTTGTATCTTGAATAAAAATGATCAATTTTTTGTTTACTGATTTCTGTACTTTATTTTCTGCATGCATTTCATTATGTAATATGTATGCTCAGCAACTTAAAACACCTAGCTCAGTATAAAGGCAATCACAACATAGCAATTTAGGAAGTATGTTAAATTGGTAACAGTGCTTTCATCCTTGTTCAAAAAAAAAAGTTCTTTGGCTTTTATCTACCCTTGTTCCAAGGATCTTTGGGCAAGGCATTACATTTTGGAGCTAAATTTTTTCATTTGGATCCATGCATAGCATTTGGAAAATTTGTTTTTGCATTCACAAGTCAAAAACAATCAATTTACATGCATTTTTTGCCACGTTTTCACAAAAATGACCCATATTTTTGCATGAAAAGGGCACATTTTTGTTAAAAAAACTCAAAAATTGGCATTTCCAGCCCATACATTTGAATCAATAGGGGTTGTTTTTGAGGTTTAATGCATGTTATTGTCTTTGGAGACCATGTATTTGGCATTTTCATGTCAAATTCGACCCTTCATTGCTCATTAATATATGTTGATTGCAAGTACGGAAGAAGTCAAATTATTGTTTGAGAATCCGGATTTGGAAGAGAATTGGTCTTCAAAGTCTATGATTCTTGCTATTTTGGCTCTTTGATCTCCAAGTAAGTGGATATTTTCAAACTTGTTCATCAATTCATACTTATCTTGCCATTTCCAAGCATATTATGGCTTGTTATTGCACATTTGTCCAAATGTATGTCATGTAAAGTGCAAATTCTCTTTAAATAGGATGAAAACATTCATTTTTAAGTGTTTGGAATTTCCTCAAATTCCAATTTCGAATTTGCACATGAAAGCAACTTGCTTCTTGACATGTTTGAGTCTAAGACCAAAAGTACGTGTTTCTTTTGTCCTTGTTTTCGTTGTTTGTTTGTTTGTTTTCTCATTTTTCTTCATTTGGAAGAAATTGCAAGTTCTTTCCCAAGAACTTGAACACATTTCACTTCACTCCACCTTCCACCCCTTCATGCAAGTGCATCATTTCATTCCATATTCGCCATTACATGTCAAGGCACATTGCATCCATCCCTTTCATATGCAATTACACTTCAAGAGCAATTACATGTAATTCCACTTTCCATGTCATGACACACTACATCTCATTATGCACATGCGGTTACATGTAATCTCACCCTCCATCCACATTTACATGCAATCTCATCCTTCGTTCCCATTTACACGCATTTCCATCTTCGAAACCTAAATGCATGTTCGTATTACATAAAATCCACTTTACATGTAATGACATCCAGAGAACTCATTTTTTATTAAAGGTTACACTTTTTAACTCAAGAGTTATCATTTGCATGCATTCATATGCATCCCAACTTGCATTCTTAGCCATACCCACGAAAGCCAATCATTGCATACATGCAATCCATCTTTCCAAGTCTGACTTTAGCCCTTTCCATCCAAATACATATACTTTCCGATTCATTTTCAGTCATCATATGTGTTCCATAAGTGTCTAATCTATGCTTTGAGTACCCACCCCTCATGGATTCGTCATTGTAACTCAAATCCCAAAGTTCTTAAGGACTCAATATTATTGGAAGATGTAATCATCTTCATGTTGTGGCACACTCTTCAAGATATGTCAAAACTTCTTCAAAAAACAAAGATATCTCGTCAAGAAGACATGCTTTGATTCTCAAAAAGAAATAATTCATTTGATCTTCATTTTCCCAATGGTTGTCCAAGAACCTAAGTTTGTGTGGAAATGCGTCAAGCACTTTGTTTCAAAGAAAAAAAGTTAAAGATGCTTGTCAAAAAGTTGTTCCAAGTTTACATTCGAACACCATTGAGAAGGTTTTCAAAGTGTCCAAGACTCCAGAATGTGTCAATCTACAAAGGAGAAGTCACGACAACTTGAGCGAGAAAAACTTGATCACATCAAGTTTTCAAATGACAACGAACAATTCATCAAAGAGAATCAGAGGCTATCAAAAGATGTAACACTATGATTATCAAGGTGAATGCAGTAGCACAAAATATTGGAACTTCCGATCCTGTGATCAATCGAGATAGCATCGCCAAGTACAAGGCCCTTCAAAACAATCCCAAGGATTGCTTTCCTTCTCTTCTGTCTTCTTTCATGTTTGTAGTTGGAGAGGATGGATTGCAGAAAATTGTGTATTACATGTAATGCGATTTGCATGTGTAATGACATGTAATCCAATAATTTCTCTTGTTAGTTAGACCGGGTCAAAGTTGGTTGAGTTGCTCCCACTTTTTCCTCCACTTTTTTTTCAACTCCTTTGCCTATATAAAGGAATGCCCCCTCATTGTAAAAATCTATCTTTTGTTGTATGCAAGAAAGCTCTGCCAGACTTGTGCAAGCATAACTTTAATTGTGTAGTACGAATTTGGGAGAAAAGTGAATAAACGAAGCAATTGGATTTGAAGCTTTGACTGGAAGCAATTGTGATAGAGAAAATTAGAAGTTTTGACTGTAATTTGTGCCTATTGTCATTGATTCATGTTATTATTGTGTATTCAATAATAAAGCATAGTGAGTTAAGAAGCAATCAGAGCCAAAGCTTTGACTGGGAGCGATTGTGGTGATACACAGACTAGAAGCTTTGACTATAGCTTGTATTGTTGTCTCAAATTCACGAAAGATAGTTAGAATTTCCCTACTTCTAGAAGTCTTTGCGCCCCAATGGTAGTGATTTTTCTTATAAATTAGATTAAAAAAGGACCTAGAGCCAAATTGGTATGCTTTCAGCTAACCTTTGAGTTAGTTTATCAATATCACCATTTCCAATTACTAAATAGAAGTGTAGTTAGAGATCTCATCTTGCCTAGTACTCGCTTCGTGGGTAAGTGGATTCTTTCCTAAAAGTTAAGAGGAAAGAATATTGGTAACAACCCTTACAAAAGCTCTCAACTTCTTGCTTACCTTGAGTTGATCCAAGGAACGATGAGAAGGGGGAGCCTTGCCTTTAATGTAAGAGAGACCTGGTCTCATACACTGTGGCTAGTCTACTTATTTTGCGACTGGATTTTCACAAAACCGTGGGTTGCAAAATATCCACCCAACAGTTTTTTAGCGACTTTGTTGGGGACACAACGTGCATTTGAGAGCCTTGTGCTTTCATTTGAAGCATACCTGTGTCCTTTTCAATTGCAAATATTCATTTTACTTTTTGAAGTTGTTTCACGCATTTACCAATGGCCCAAGGTCCTTGGGGATCATGAAAGAACTTTCCCAAGTTTTTCAGTGATGATGAACAACATCTCGATGAACATACTGTTGCTTTCTACGTTGCATGTGGTGTTCATGTTGTTGAATATGAGGACGTGTTTGTTAGGCTGTTCGTGGAAACTCTACAAGGTGAAGTAGCTCATTTGTTTTACCATTTACCACCATGTACTATCACAAGTTTGGCTACCCTCATAGCCAAGTTTGAGGAAAGGTTCAAGCCTCCTGAAGATGCCTATTCATTGTTGGCCCAACTTACTCGGCGGAAGAAGTCATCTCACGTGCCTATGCATGAATTTGTCGCTCATTTCAACAAATTGACACAAAGAATTCCAGTTGTTGCTCAACCTACAACTTCCAATTTGAAGTGTTGTTTTGTCAATGCTCAAATTCCTAAAGTCAGTCTTCTATTAAGGAGAGAAGCCCCAGCTACTCTTGGAGTTGCACAGACATTGGCGATTGACATTGAAGATGATCTTATTCTTGCTAGAAAGATAAGAATCAAAGCAAGTGGGTTTGAAGAAAGTCATTATTCTTCTAATTCATTTTATTCTAGCACAAGGACAGATCCTGCAGTGCAGAGGTTAGCAAATGAGTTAGTTGCCCTTAACAAGGAAATAGCTCAAGGCATGTTCTATGAAGATGTACAAAGGAGGCCTTTTCCAACTATTCTGCAAAGTTCTACTGTTGGGAATCAACAAAAATTGGTTTCACCATTGAGGAAGCTTGCAATTGAAGCACCATTAACGAAGATAGCAGTGAAGCATCCTGTATTTAAAGCTAGTGATCTTGCTATTCTCTTCTAGGAAAAGGAAGAAGACATAGCTAGCAACTCTCATATCTGGTGTACACAGTCTCAAAATGACAAATTTAAAAAAAATCAAGGAAAATTTTTTTTTCCAATAATCGTGTTATAAAATGGGATATGCAAGCAAGTGTTGATCAAGCTGAAAATGACATTTTTGTGTCTCAAGGTCATGAACTTGGGAACACTTTGCATAAATGTTCTACCCTGAAGCTTGAGAAAAAACTTCTCATAAACAGTAAAGACTTTCCCAAGTCAAAAGTTTGTGAGCTATATGTTCAGTTATGCAATGCAGGCATGTCCTTACTAAAATCACATGAGCAAGGTTTTCTTGAGCATCTTGAGGTAGAAGTAATTGATGAACTAGTCAAGCAAGTTGCAATTGTCAAGAAAAATTTAGAATTTGTTCGATCAAGGGGATGTCCAATCCAACATCTTGCTTGGTTGGAGGCTAATGGAAAGCTAAAGATTCCACATGTACTTGAACATGAAAATACTATCAAAGAAGATGTCAAAGAAGCATGTTTAGTTCTGGAGAAGCAGTTTCAATTCATTGACTTATCTTGGAGCAGTGGTACACATGATTCATCTCAAAAAGGTGAATTACTTCATTTCTTCCGAGAGGTGTTACATCAGGCCTTGACATCATTGATCCAGTTGTTCGTGGTCCATCAATATGAAGTTGCCTGTGAACCTGCAAGGTACCGCAAGCTACTGAAAAAAGGTAGCTATTTTGTTGAGCCAGTAAATCGTTTCATCTAAAATTTGCATTTTTTACTAGTTTTAATTAGGTAGGTTTTTCTTTGTTTTTAATAAGTGCACTTGCACATTTTTGTTTTAATAGATTTGCTTTGCGTTAGTAGTGTTAGTTTCTTTTTGTTTTTTTTGGTTGCCTGACTCTATAGCCCAATGGAGTGGACGAAAGCACTTAGAGAACTGGATTCTATGTCACTCTTTGTTTCCAAGAACAAACGAGTAACATTCCCCAAACAGAGCAAGTTGTAATCCTGCATTTTTTCACCACAAAATGTAGGCAACAGTACGAAACTTTTTCAACTTAGTCTCGCATTTCTCTGAGTTAGTTCATTATTTGATTAGCTAACATTGATCAACCAATCGACTCCAATTGATATAATGAATCCTTTTACTAAAGGCTTTCATCAAGTCTTTCTAGTTTTTTTGTTTGTCGAAGCCTTCAACATTTTTTTCTTGTTTTTGAGTGTGTTTGTTGGCTTTTAGTCCTTTGATTTTGCTCAAGTCATTGGCTTCAGTTTTCCTTTCGATTCAATTTATCTAAGGGCTTAATCGGAGTTTGCAATTAAAAGATATGATCATTTTAGTACTTAAAAAATGGACGTTTTAGGTGCAACTGCATGAATTAAAAATATCATGTTATATTTTGAAGTTGACATTCACTTTTTGAAAAATATAACATAAATTCATTTTATGATATGTTTTAAAGTTACTTTATCATTTCAATTTTTCACTTATAGTAACTATAGTGCACTTTATGTTATATTTTTAAGTTGAGTTGTTTTTTAATTGTTCACTTAAGTGACTATATTAACTATATAGTTTAATTTAATTTTTGAGTTTTAAATCAAAACATCTTAATAAATATTACTGTTAAGATAATATTTGCACATACTATATTAATTATATAGTTTAAATATTATTTATGACCCATTTAAGTGATATTTCTTCAAAAATTAAATTGACATATGCTTAATTCATCACTTAAGTTGTGCATAACATGTCTACAAGCACATTTTCATCAAAATATGTAATTAGACCGAAAAGGTGCGATTTTGAATAAAAATGTCATTTGAAAACACAAAAAACATGTTATTACATATGTGTTAAAATATGCAATGACCCCAAAAGGCGAGACATGCATATTTTTTGTGTTTTCAAAACATTTAATTACACCCAAAAGGTGTGATTTTGTTTTGGAGTCACTTTGATAATTTTAAAACATGTAATTGCATCTAAAAGGTAGGATTTGCATTTAAAACATGCATTTGTCTTCATGAAACCCGAAATTGAAGACTCCAGGGCAAAGAACTTGATGTTTTCCTCCTCCAAGAACACATTTTTTGTCAAAAATGCTTAGATCTGCCCATATAATGGCTTGAAATCCATCACAAGAGGGGGCATTTTTTAGTTTTAATGCATATACATACATTTGAGGGTCGTGATTTTGCATATCCAAATCACAAATAATAAACTTATATGCATTTTTTAGCCACGTTTTTGTGAAAACGCCCAGATTTGGGGCAGTTTTCATCACTTTTTGGCTTAAATATAAGTCGTTTTGAGATTTTGATACATACATATACTATTAAAGATCATGTTTTGCCTTTAGATGTCAAAAATGCTTCATTTCATGCCTTCTATGAATCACATTTTTGTGAAAAACGCCCAGATTTTGAGCTTTTCATTGACTTTTTTGCATTTTGGAGCCACAATTTTGCATTTGGATCCATGTATTAGCATTTGGGAAAGTCATTTTTTCATTCACAAGTCAAAAATGATCAATTTACATGCACTTTTTGGCCACGTTTTTGCATAAACGACCCAAATTTTTGCATGCTAAGGACATATTTTTGTTAAAAATGCTAAAAAATTGGCATTTCCAGCCCATACGTTTGAATCAATAGGGGTTGTTTTTTAGTTTTAATGCATGCTATTGCCTTTGGAGACCATGTGTTTGGCATTTTCATGTCAAATTCGACCCTTCATTGCTCATTAATATTTGTTGAATGCAAGTACAGAAGAAGTCAAATTATTGTTTAATTCGGAATATTGTAGCTTGTATTGTTTTCTCAAATTCACAGAAAATAGTTAGAATTTCCCTACTTTTGGAAGTCTTTGCGCCCCAATGGTAGTGATTTTTCTTATAAATTAGATTAAAAAAGGACCTAGAGCCAAACTAGTATGCTTTCAGCTAGCCTTTGAGTTAGTGTTAGTTTATCGGTATCACTGTTTCTAGCTACTAGATAGAAGTGTAGTTGGAGATTTCATCTTGCCCATTACTCGCTCCGCAGGTAAGTGGATTCTTTCCTGAAAGTTAAGAGGAAAGAACACCCCTTACAAAATCTCTCAATTTCTTGCTTACCTTGAGTTGATCCAAAGAACAATGAGAAAGGGGAGCCTTCCCTTTAATATAGGAGAGACTTGGTCTCATACGTTGTGGCTGGTCTATCTATTTTGTGACTGGATTTTCAAAAACTACTAGTTGCAAAATATCCACCCAACAACTCCAATGGCTGCGGAGAGGGATATTTCTACGGTTGACAATGAAAAGGATGAATGTTCAATTGTTGGCAGTGCTGGTCAGAGTGGTTTGGGCTCGACTGAGAACAAGGCTAATTATGGAAAAGAAAACCTTGAAGCACTTATGGAGTTTGGGAATCAAAATGTAAATCCTGTGGATGAGATTGGTTGTCCTCCGAACATTGGGGATGATACTATTTTCCCTCCTGATATAAATATTCCTAAAGGTCATGTTTTTGAAATTGAGAATTCTAATGACAATCAGCATAAGAAGGATAGTCTGCATCATCTGCAGGGTGGCCAGAATGAGGCAACACTGGATAGCACCCTTGAATTTCTCCACAAGGCCAAGTTGAAAGCAAATATCTACCTTGAAGTTGACACCTGGATTTATAACGACCTGAAGGCTTTGAAGAAGATGGTAAGTGACTCACAGGATAAGTCGGATGTTGAGATTACCAAGGAGATCCTGGAGAACAAAGTTGGTGACATTCCCAAGAAGCTTTTAAAGTATGAGGGGAAGCTGAGTCAATTGATCAAAGCCAATGAGAAAAACATCCAGGATGTCACCTCCAATCTGCTTGCGGCTGCTACTAGTCTAGGTAAAGGTTCTTCAAAGGAGGTAAAGACCAAAGACTCTCCTACTGCTCTATCCCTAAGCGAGGATCTGAGCAAACGCACGAGGCTCAACATAAAGAAGGCCGATATGGTGTCTCCTACAATGAAGATGAAAGATTATGTTGAAGAAGTAAGTGATATTGGTAATAGTCTAGCTAATGCCATTAAAGAGCTAGTTTAATGCTCTTAAGTTGTTTGTTGTCTGTCTATCAGTTTTCTATTGATTTTTGTTGCTGGAAGCTGGTTCTTGCTCCTGGTATTTTGTTTTTTTCCTAGCAGGTTGTTTGTTTGTTTTCCCCTGGAAGAGTTTTGGTCTTTTTTGTCTATATGTTGTTGTGTTGACTAGGGTTTCAGGTCCCTATAAAACCTAGTTTTGAGGTGGATCTTAACAGTATTATCTATCTGATGTAATTTTGTATGGGGTTTTGGTTCCCCTCAAAATCTATTTTAACCTTAATCCAAAACATCAATATCAAATAAGGGATTGTTCACAAAGTGAACCACATGCCTATGTTGACATGAACAATGTAACTATGTACTGTGGGAGACATGATGTGTGACCTGGTCCACGTAAATTGTATCATGCCTTAGTATGTCCCTATACTCCTCTCTACCAAGAGAGATAGCAAGCAAACTCCCCTTTGTGATTCCTCTCAACACATATCTCCTACCTCAGTACTTAAACCTCATCTCCATTGAGTTTAGGCTAAGAAAACATGCCTTAATATCCTATAAGCACTGCATCCCTAGGACAACATCCATCTCCCCCAAGTTGGTCACACAAAAATCAAACTATATCTCATAGTCGCCAAGAAATAATAAGAGATGGCGTATATGCTGGCATAGGTAAGGGTGTAGCCTTCTGCCACCCTGACTTGAAACTAGAAAACTCATCTGCCTACTAGGTACCAAATCTTTCGTGTATGAAATTATGTGTGGCCCCAATATCTATCAGGGCAATGCAATGTTGAGCATCCACCAATCCTCTCATCCTGAAAGTAGAGGGAAGTGGTATAATAGAGGATAATAGTATGGGTGATAACCTGACATCAAGAAAAAACTTCATAGTGACTCTCTTAGTATCATCGACATATGTACAACCAAGTTGATGTGAAGCTTATACTTCGTCGTCGTCGTCATAAACCCAGATAGAATAGATTTCCTCACCCCCACGCCTCAAAGGGAAAAAGTGATCTCTATCATAAGACTCTTTGCACCAATAAAAAAGTTGTCTCCTCAAATCCTCACAAGTTGCCTCATAATGTTTCACAGTTGATTTCTTCTTCCATCAGCAACTGGTGGGTGCACCTCACTTACAGATGAAGTAGTAGGTTTAGGTTGTGCTTGCCTCTTTGAAGTTGAAAGCTTAAAGCTCTTGGCCTTCATGATGGCCCCTTGCAGAAAAGACGGATCAAATGCCTTGACCCAACATTTAAGTGGCTCATGTAATCCCTCTATAAATAGCATGACTAGGTGTTTCTTTGTCACATCAAGCACCATGACAGAGAGTCTCAGAAACTCAGTACCTATATACTTGAGTTGAGCAAGGTCCCAAAAACAAGTTTTTGGATCCTATGGGTTAAACCACTCTACCAATATGTCAACAAACTCCTAATAAGAAGTAATCAAAATTATGATGAAGGGTGACATCCCATGATGCGACCACTTGTGAGTTTCCTCATCTAAATGCAAAGTTGCCGATTTTATAGCATTCATCTTTGTCATAGGCCTAAGTGACAGATATGTAACCACCTTACTAATCCAAGCTCAAGCAATAACGTTCCCACTACCATCAAACATGGGAAGAGTGAGCTTACTGGTAGCATTTTCAAATCTGCATTCTAATTCACGTGCCTCCTCTCCCACCTAGGTCTTCCACGCTCTTTCCTTTGATTCATATATCTATCGAAAGGCAGGTGATTCCTAACTCTGTCAGGAAATGCCTCCCACTCATCATGCATAAGCATTATATCATCAATAAAATCTCCTGCTTCCTCCTCCCCTACACTCCCTACCTCAGACTCATTCCACAAGAATGTGGGTAATGCGGGTCTTTCATATGTAACTGCATGAGTTGCTCTAGTGCGAGGGGTCTCGATTGCACTACCATACTCGTCCTTATTGTGCCCCCTGGCCTCTACCAACTGCTGAAAAGTATTAGAAAGTTGTTATAACACTATAGCCCCTTGCTTCTAACTAGTTGCTAAGTGTTGTTTTCTTGCAACTATAATCCCAAACAACTCTCTTGCCTCTCTTTCATCATCATTTCCTATATGTCTAGGTGGGTTTCCACCCTTTCTATCACTCATCTATGTTGTACATGGTATTTGTGCCTCACAACTACGAAGTTTTGTTCTCCTGAGTGAGTAAACCCTATTGGGATCAAACCTTAATGGTTGCATGAACAAGCCCAATCCTGCAGGATGGCAGGAAACTACTTTGATACCACTGTAAGAGCCCTGTTGGCTCTGATCCCTTACACCTGTCATAATTTGAACCCATTAGAGGAATGATGACCATCTGTTCCTCTGTAATTATTAGTTTTGGTGCTTCAAGGATAAAATGCAAACCAACAACCTTCTGACAAATGACTTTGATTGGATGGGTGTTCTCTAAAAATTTGTAGAGTGCAATACAATCACTATGGTAATTATGATCCTCATAGGCCATAGCAAGCCAGGGTTGAATCTCACCACCTACAAGTGATACTTTATGAACATTTGAAAGCGGATCTTCAAGAAGATCTACTGCCTTATTGTACATTCCCTTTCCATAAACATGCTGACCCATCTGAAACATTACTTCTGTTGTTTTTCTCTTTTCAGCAAGCTCCTTTGCATGCTAACATAGCAACTAGCTCAATCAACTTACTATAAATAGTAAGTCCTAGATTGGAAGTTCTAAAATCCCCCTAGGATAATATTTCCCAATTTTAACACAGAAATTCAACCAGATAATTTGCATGCAATTGTTTTCAATTTATCTAGCACATTATACATAAAAAATATATGTACATATATCAGCTGAAATAGAGATTTATGAAACTTGTATTCAAATCTTCATTATCACCCAATTAATTGTCATGTTGTATTTTTTGATTCAACTGTGAACCGTTTCTCTTATGGATTACCTGCAGTGAAATTTGAGACACGTGTACAATTCTGCTGGTGTGGGTTTGCAACATACACTACAATAACCTAGAAACTAAAATTTTCATATTACTTGACGCAGTTCCAGATAGAGAGTCTAATGAAAGATTATCTATCCATACAACACAGATATCAAAGGATGCAAGAGTATACAACAGAACCAATCCTGTTGAAAAGAACTCCAAACAAGAATATCATGATGGTACGGAATAGCAGAATGCATGTCATACAATTGATAAATGACTAAAATAACAACTACACGCCAAGATTCTTAGTCTTTTGTACTCTCTACTCTTCAATCTGATTTCCCCTCCTTCCATTCCTTCTCAATTGATCGACCACCTTTTAAACAGAACCAGGATGTAGTAAGGTAGAGCTAATGAAAAATGTGGTACAATGCACTACATGTATGGAACAAGAACTGTGGAACCAAAGTTATATGATTTCATCTCTTAACCTTCATTGGAATTGGGCCTGTCGTCTTGTAACTTGTGAAATGACCCTTCTTAATTAAGTGTGGCAAAATATGAGATTTGGGACTCGACGTGACTTCAACCTCAAACCTCCCTAGGATCAATGTTTAATCGGTATCGTTAAACTTGGCACGAAACTCAAGTATGCTAGGGCACAGCCCAATTAAATTCTCTCCTTCCAATAAGGACACAATAAAGCTGCAATGCGATACAAATCAGACATATCCAAGATACTCGGACTGCAATTTGGAGGCATTTTGTATGAAAAGCCGTACAGCACAGTATAATTAATGACTATAGGTTTGGTTGCACACTCAAGGGACTATGTTCAAAAAATGAATATACAGCAAGAATAAAACATCTATGGTGACAAAGAAAAACTTGTAAAGACAGATAAACACTAAGGAAAATATTTTTGGATGATGCAAGCTTACTTAACCCTAGGATACCCCTGCAGCATATGAAGAGGAGATGATATTTTGATGCATCTATAATTATGATGCAACAGGATGATATAGTATTTAATGATTTTAATTTTGATCTAGTGAGTATCAAGGCTTGAAACACTAAGGTAGAATTATTAGGTAGCCCAATTTCAAAGCTAAGCCATGGAGAAGTAATCCACACAAGAGACACAAAGGTGGCAAGGGCTGGGCAATCCCAAAGACTCAAGTTTCACAAAGAACTGCAGAAGGAATCATCCCAGCCTCTGCAAAGCTGACAAGAATACATTTGTATTGATGCCTTTGAATTGTTCCTATGACGAAAAAATGTTCCTCTACTGTATGCAACATCGCTAATAAAAGATGTTCCTACAAAGTGTAGAATGGCATACATAGCATGAGGGTTTTGTTAATGAGATTGATATTAGACAATTAACATGCTAGTTGACTAGATTGGCAATGGGTTTGTCTAACTTCTTCCTTGCCCTTTCTTTCCTCTTCCAGCATGGGCCAGATAGGTTCTGCCTGTTTAACCTGTTTCCTGATTCTCTTGACCCATCCTAACACCAGCTAGGCTAGCTGCCGAACTGTCTAACGTTTTGCCCGACCATTGTGTCGTATCTATGTACATGAAAAATTAAATTTAGTGAGTGTGGTTTCTCTATTTCCTTTTAAAAACAATTGGGTTCCTGCTTAAATTGGGCTTGTAATGAAGAAAACATTTATCTTTTCAGATTCAGCTAAGAAAAATGCTCGATAAATTTTCATAGATTAGATTATTCACATTTATATTGTAATATTGATGCCTACTTGGTACTAACTTGTAGTTGTAGGTAAAAGCCCGTGAGAATGAAATAGGCCTAATGCTGGGTTATCAGACAAGCAAAATGCATGTCAAGTCTATTGCCACTTAATTATGCATCAACAAAATTAACGGAATTTTGCTACAGAATCTTGAACGGGCAAAGAGGTGCAGACACTACTTTGTGTGGTAATGGTATTTTGTAAGGTTACCAATTCAAATAATACAGTTTTTGTTTCTTTCATATGCCAAAGAATTCTGAGATTAAAGAGGGATTTCAGGGAACGTTACTTTGAGGAATGAATACATCTATGAAGTAAGGACGTCTCAGTGTCATGCTTGGCACTCCAACCATGTCCATTCTCACCTGCTTAAATTGAATTTAACAGCATAACGAGGATTAATATTTTAAAATGGCAACAACTTTAAAGAGTCCGATTCGATACATGTGTATTTCTGTTGAATATCATTCATGCATTGGCAACAATTTCTAAGAGTCCGATTAGATACATGTGTATTTCTGTCGAATATCATGCATCTTACTGGAGTAATGAAGGGCATCTCGACGAAGCTCCTGTTGCAATGAGTGTAGGAGTCCTCGGCCACTCAACCCGGGGAATGAAATCCATTTCAAATTAATTGTGTGGATTAGCTCAGGGGCGGGTTAGCGAGGGAAACATTAAATTTTTTCGTAAATAGCATCATTATTCTGTTTGGATGTTTCTAATATATATCTACATCCACCCATAGACCTTTTTAATTAACATATCATATATGTGTGTTCTCTACGGAAGCTAACAGTTAAACTTCTGCCTGTCACGCGATCTCCATATTGTCCCTTTTCAATATTAGAGTCTTGCAGTTAGCAAGACTTGATCTCTAGTAGGCTAATATATTTCTACATTCACCCATAGACCTTTTTAATTAACATATCATATATGTGTGTTCTCTACGGAAGCTAACAGTTAAACTTCTGCCTGTCACGCGATCTCCATATTGTCCCTTTTCAATATTAGAGTCTTGCAGTTAGCAAGACTTGATCCCTAGTGGGCTCTTTAAGAAACTTTCAACTTCACCACTAGACTGACGGCCTATTAACATACAATTCTTTTGAAATTATACTATATCATGTAATTATAGTATCACATGAGCTAGGGTAGAGTCAACCAAATGACCTTGTGCCTATATTAGGAAGTTCTTGGTGTTTTCAGCAAATTATCTTAAATTTTTAATAGATGATTCTAGTTAATTTGATGTTTAGAGTAATCTAAGACTTTTTGTTGATGTTTACAAACATTTTTTGTTTTTCAAAGCAATAGTGAAGTTGTAAATGAGGGACCTCATCATTGATGAGAATTGAATCTTGATAGCAAGAACGCCAACCATCATGACATGCCACTATTAACATTTAAAAATAAAACTTAACTCAGATAATTTTTAAATTATAAAATTATTAAGTCCTTAAAATAAAAAATTAAATCAAATAATTTATAATCTACTCTACTACCAAAGCTTCCCCTGGCTCTCGAAATGTAGTGCTCACTTGTCAAGTGCATCTCTCCTTCAAGACCCTAACTCATGCAACATCCTCATTGGTGATGGCTCCAATGACAAGGGTTTCTCAAGCTATGATGGACTTCAAGCTACCAAGCATATGACTAGGAACAAAATGCCCTTCCAAATTAGCTTTTGTTTCTCTAACAATCTCTAGTACATGTGGCACATAGAGTTTCATCCAATATGGGAGAGATAAAGGGCAATTAAGTTTCAAAGGAGTGTTGAACCAAGGAACTCAAAATTTAAATTTTGGGAGTGAGCACTCTTAACTGCCAAAATCTACATTTGCAATATCTAGTGATGTCTCCCATCGGGATTTATTTGGCTTAAATTTGGGTAGTGTTCCCTTTGGTTGAGTGGACTTTGAAGGTGGCTCAAAGTATTTTCCTAGAAAATATAGTGATTTGGGTGATTAGCCAATCCCCCGCCCCTCCTCCTACCCTTCAAAAACAATGACTTATAGAAGTGTCTTGAATAAGGAATTCAAACCTACAGCTTGGGATGTGTGACCAAGAGGCTTTTTTTTGGAAAATGCAATGGTGTTCTCCAACGATTATGCCAAAAAATAAGGTATTGTACAACTAATCATGGTATTCCCAAAGGTAGTACAAACAAAATTATTGGTGGTAAACAATTCTATATGGCTAAATGTCTAAATTTCCAATTTAATTGGTCTTTTCTTAGACTTCTTGATTTATAAAAGTGAATTTTTTATGCTTGGAGAATAATGTTGAGAGAAAATGAGGATGATTATCCTTGCGCTCAAGCATTTTGCATTGTGGTTTTTTTTATTGCAAGTAGGATCAGGATTTTATTCCTTGCGAGCATTGGTGTTGGGGCAAAGAATTCCTACTTCAACCCTAGATCTATTAATTTAATCTTCTTACATAAACTTTTGTTGCAAAACCTATTTGGATTCAACTCCCAAAATCTTCCATTATAATTTTTATTTGACACTTGTCTCAAAGAAATTGGATATTTTTGGGTAATTTTCTTGTGATAGATATTGGTCCATCTCCAATTTCACAAAAACTACACAAATAAATCCTAATAGCAATATCACAATTTGACATGTCGTGGAAAATATATCTTACTTATCAATCTCCAATTTCACTAACACCACCTTTTCTTGCATTCTTCTATAGGTCAAGACTTCCAAAGATCTTCCTAGTCAAATCACCTTCAATGTTTGTTTTATCAAAGTTGGACTCAAGCACTTGATTATAAAGGATTTCTCTTTAGATTTCAAAGATGTTTGAAGTTAGTCATATTGCTCGTAATTGTTACAAGTCCAAGTTTAGAGAAGGTCATTGAGGTTCTTGATAAATAGATTCCCTTTCACAACACTAATTTATGGCTAGGCCTCTTGTGCCCTCTAAGAAGCTTCTTGATTATAAATAACCCTCTTCTTAGACTTTTTTGACTTAACTTGCATAAATGGATGGAGCTCTCTTCAAGAGCTATAGCAAGAGTAAGACTCACAATATGAATGTTTTTGTTTAAGCTCTTAAGACTTTTGATACTTCTCAAACCTTTGAATTAATTTGTGGTTACTATTGAGCTTTCAACCTCTTGTGTATTGAATAGTATAAGGGATACTTTCAGTAGTGTCATAGGTCCAAGATCAATTCACTATGGTCCCTCCTCAATCAACTCAATCTTAGATGAAAGTTAAGATGAAGAAGAACAAACCATCCCATCAAACAATGTGCATATCCTCCAAGAAAGGGAAGAATCTTGAAATTTAACAAGACTTGATCCCTAGTGGGCTCTTTAAGAAACTCTCAACTTCACCAGTAGACCGAGGGCCTATTGATATAGAGTTCTTTTGAAATTATACTATGTCTCGTAATTATAGTGTCACATGAGCTAGGGTAGAGTGGACCAAATGACCTTGTGCTACTGTTAGAAAGTTCTTAGTGTTTTAAACAAACTATCTTAAATATTAATAGATGATTTGATGAAGGGTGCTCCCCTTAATACCACAAACACATAACAGAAATAAAGAAACAACACCAATTTGTGAGAATGATTATGGAGTTTTTATTATTGTCGTAAATGCAGAATTACAAAATTTTGAAATACAATATGAAAACCCACATGGGCACCTTCGTTACAATAATTTATAGCACAGAGTTGCAAATTATCACCCAGAGTTGTCCTTTTCCTTAAATAGGCAATTTTATGTCACCCGAGAAGTTTGTAGACATCAAAACCTAACTCTTGAGACTGACTAACCCTAAAATTACATATAGAGTCAGCTCGATACACCTTTGACACTTATTTTGGAGATTTTAGTCGACTCAACTTTGGAAGGCCATAACTTTCAAACCATTGCTCTGATTAGCTATTGTAACCACTTTTTAGAATCCTCAACTTATGTTCTACAACGCTGACTCGTGCAACTTCTAGTTGACCCCTATTAGGAGCCCATTTGGGGCCTCTAAGGCCTTCAAAACCAAGCCTGGAGTTTTTATACTTAAATTGCACACCAAAAATCTGCAATAACTCCACAAATACTCATGAAATGGCATTGAGCCTCAACTAGTATATATCCAAGATGAACATCCTATTGGTTTAAAGAATAATTTTGACAGTAGAGTGTCAATACACTTAACCATTTTTCACTATACATGCCGAGCAAAAAGATCAAGTTCTGAGTGATATCAAATGCCGAGTGATATCAAGTGCTGAGTTATTCAAGTGTCGAGTAATATAAGGTGCCGAGTGATACAATTTTGTTTAGGTGCTGAGCTATCTAGGAAAGAGCATGTGCCGAGCATCAGTAATGCTTCAAGAGCTGAGTAACTCAGGATATCAACATAAGAGTTTGTAATTGCACAAACTATGATGTAGACCGTTTTTGTAGCCGACATAAGGTAAATCTCGAAAGATCTAGAGATAAGAACAAATCTTTTACATTTCCTATGCAATTTGCATGTAGCCAATTGGAAAATTGGAAAGGCATGCAACCAATCAACAAAAAGGGAAGTATTGAGCAGGAAATTGAGATTCAATGTGGATCGTAGATCCATATCTAACCCTAAGTCTTCGAAGTCTTTTTAAGGAAGACAAAAGATTCATTGTAATGATGATGAGAGAAGGAGAATAGTGTTAAGGAAAAAAACATAATGGAATTCAGTGAAAGAAGACATAGAGAGTAAGAGCAGCAATTCAATATTTAGTTGATCAGAACAAAGCAAAGGAGACAAACAGAAATCAAATCTCAGAGGATCAAAATCAGAGAGAGAGCCAGAACAAGTGCCTGCATTCAGCAATCAAGGATTGCAAACTATCAGGTTTATAATACCTAATACTCTCTTACCATTGTATTAGAAAGGAAATCCTATGTAGATAGGTTGGCTTAACAGCTATTTGTAGATCCTTATCAAAAGGTGATTAAATCCTTTAACAGGGTGACACTTCATGTTAAGTGTTTGTAAATCCTTTAACCAGGTCACTATTGACATAGTGTAAAGCCTTTAACAGGGCAGACCATCAGAAGTGGTTGAACAATATTACTGTAGTGAATTTTTGTGGGTATCATCCCCACCCCAGTTTTACCTTCTTATTTCTGGAGGGTTTATGGGTTAACAAATTCCAGTGTTATGTGTTGTTGATGCATGTCTTAGTTTCATATTTTCATGATGTATTTACATGCATGCAATTTACTTTCAGATAAAAAATTTATTGGATAAAGTGTAATACTTCTGATTCCCCCCCCCCCCCCCCCCCTCTCATCAATATTCTTTCCATATTTGAATATTCCAACAATTGGTATCAGAGCGGATTAGGTTCTCACAAGAAAAAACCTAACAGCTTGGAGGAAAAGATCTAAAGATGGAAGTTTTCAAACTTGGAAAGATCATTGAAAATTAGGTGATAGATGTGCAACTTACTCTGCATAGCTTGGAGGAATCTAGAGATAACTTGAGAAACTCATTGAAAAGAAGGAAGGATTTAGCCATAGCTGAAAATGAGATAAACTACAAGGAGATTGATACCACAAATATATTTTCCAATGGAGATACTAAAGAGTTTGATGCAGCAATTGCAGAACTGATGGAGAAAAACAAAGTTCAAACATATGAGATAAGATCTCTCAAGATGGAACATGAATCATAGGCCATAATGTTATGTGAAATCACTGAACAAAAGAAAAGAGCAGTTGAAGATAAAGTCATGATGGAAAATGACAAAAGGAATCTTGCAAACAGACTTGAAGAAAAATGTACTAAATTAACAAGGATCTCAAACATGTAGATGGATACACTTGCCCAAATGATGAACCTTCATCATGAACTTAATGTGAAAGGCATTGAGATCTCTACACTAAAGATGCAGAATGAACAATTGCAGAATGACTTAAGAAGAGAAAAGGAAATTTCAGAAAGCTTCAACGAATCCAATGAAGCCATCAAGTATTTTGAGCAATTACTGAAATCCCCAAGATCAACCCATGATACATCAGGACTTGGATACAACAGCACTGAAGTTGGAGAATCATCAAAGAGTGTTGAACAAAGAAGTGACAAAGGTAAAAATGTCAAACTTACATGTCATTTCTGTGGAAAGAAAGGACATACATCTAATGTATGTAGAAGCAAGAATGCCCATCAGCATGATAAGCCTAAGAATGTAAACTATTGTCATAAGTGCAAGAAGCAAGGTCATCAAGCATATGAATGTAGAAACAAGACTATTAAGACATCAAGATTTGAGGGTCACTGTCATAATTGCAAGAAATATGGACATAGAGCTTTTGAATGCAGATCAAAGCTTATGTGGACATCAAATCAACCAGCAAAGACATCAAACCATGAATTTTGGGATTACAACACCAGGTACAGTTGTCACTATTGTCAAGAATATGGACATATACCCCAAAATTACATAAGAACACATTTTAGGGGAAACTATAAAAGATGGTTGAGTCAAACCACATGTTTCAGTTGCTTAAAAACTGGTCATACCAGCAGGAATTGCCCAACAAGGTCAAAGGCACCAAGTACTAAGTTCAACAATGGAAAGGCAAATATAGATGTTGAACACATTAGAAGTGAGATGAATAAGACATGGAAGAAGAAAGATGAGTGTAACACATCAAGTGCAGAGATCACTTCACCTAATAGGTCAAGTGATCACACTTCATCAAATTAAGCAAGAATGGGTGTGTGGGATTAATAAACTAAGTTACATCATACATCAGTCCCAAAACATAGAAGAACTGCAAAGAAGAAATCAACATAAGCAAAGATGCTAAGTCAAAATTAAGAGTCTTGCAAAATCTGCCAAAATTGTCTTCAAGTGCCGAGTTGCTAACATCGACCGAGTTGATAGATGATGCCGAGCTATGAAATATCAATGGGAGCCGAGCAAAGTGAAACAAAATGAGTGCGGAGTCATGTCAAAATCTTTCAGGTGCCGAGTAGACAGTTGTCAGCGCACTAAGCATTAATTACTCAGTTTTGAAGAGTACATAGTTCAATTTTCGATCATTTCTTACCATTCAAACACGAAGCAAAGATGAGAAGAGTGCAAAAGATCAAGGCCAGCTTAGAAGCCATTTGTGAAAATTTCCACAGTGATTCAGCACGAGTCTCATCGATTTGAGGTATTTTACTTAAGTGTCGAGCTACATAGTGTTTATAAACTTGTTTAAACTGTAAACCCTACTTTGGAAAACAATGGGATCTAGGTCTAGAACCACTAAGAGCAAAGAGAGTCATGAGATACAGTTGGTTAGTAATGAAGTTAAGCAACCAAAATTCAAGCCCATTCCAGAAGTTGCATATAAGAATGATCCCGTAGGTGCATTATCAGTTATTCCTGATAAAGTTGTTATGGTCCAAGATGTTCGTAGATGCTATAACTGCAAAATTGGAGCCATAGGAGATTCAAAAATTTACAATGCATATGACAAGCTATGTGAGAACAAGATATTGAAAGATGAGTTCTCAATAGTCGAGAGAAAAGGATTGATCAAAACCCTAGAATTTTTTATTGTTTTCAAAGTTGAATGGGTACGCATAGTTTTGTGCAGAATACATGATGGAGCCTTTTGGTTAGAAACAGGGCCAGTGAAATTCACCAAGAGAACTGTTCATAGGGTTACCGGTATTCCAACCCTAGATCGACCAAAGACCTTGCATAGTGACAAAAGGGAAGTAATAAAGAGAAACACGAGTGCTAAATGGAATAATAGGGGAATGACTATTGATACAATCACAGAACCCCTACTGGATTTTGTTGTGAGAATCATCTCACACAAATTCTATCAGTTAAGCAGGTTAAACAGTGTGCCTTGTATAGCAGTTGATGTTGAATACAAATTGATTAAAAAGGATCATACCTATGATCTAGCAGAGCTCATGTTTCAACAGATTAATGAGAATTTGGGAGCTATAAGGAAGAGCAAGGGAGCTCAGTGCAAATTTGGATCAGTTTTGGTGTGCATATTTTTCTATCTGATGATTTAAGAATTTCCTTCTATGGGTAAGGTGAGATGGAGTCCAGACAAAACAATTGTTGAACAAATCAATGGATATATTGAACAGATGGGTGATAATTTTGATGCCCAAATGACTAGTTACTTTGAGGACTTCAAACAGTCCATGAAACAAAGAATGAGGATTCCAGTCTCATTGACTGACAAATATGAAAAAGACATTTGTTTTCTTGTAGATATTGATTATACCTATATACAAGTAGTCATACCTAGAGTAAGATGGCTTAGGCCACTAGGCTATGAACTCGACATTGATCAAGCCTCTGCAGCAATAACAGCCCTCCTTGCAAAAGAAGTTGATAAGAATGCAAAAGCCTTTGGAACCTATGATGTTGTAAAATCAAGGGTGATAACAGATTTGAAAACTGCCTCAGCAGTAAAGAATAAAGAAAAATTGGTAAGGAAAATCAAATGAAAATTTGGTGTTGAAGAAGAAGGAATAGCATAAGAGAAAGAAGAAGACATTGAAGATGAGGGAGATGAACCACAAAGTCTGACTCAAGGGATAGGAGAAGATAAAGAGGAAAGTGTTGAGGAAGAAAAGGCTGAGGAAGCACAAGTTGAAACCAAGGTCACAAAAAGAAAGGCCACAACTCCTCCTGCTCCTCAACCCAAGGGAAAGAAAGTAGCTTCTCCAGCACCAAAGAGACCTACTACAAGGGTTGTAGCACAAAAAGCCCAAGAGGAGGCAAGAGAGAAGAAGAAAACTTCAAAGAAGACTATTGCCGAGCCAAAGAAGAAAAGAAAATTTGTTGTCCAACCTCAAAAAGATGAGGAGAAGACTGAGACAGAGGACAACAACCAATTTCAAGTGGTAAGGCACAAACCTTAGACTACTATTGATAAATTATGTTCAAAGATCAAGAATGATGATTTGAAAGGTTTAAAGAACCTAACTTTTTCTAAGCTCACCAAAGAAGAACAAAATAAATTAGAGGAATCAGTGTATGTTATGATGGCTGAGTATAAGCACACACCTCTAGAATTAGATGAATCAATGCCTAAAGAATTGTACAAAATTGTAGAGGATAAATGGCATTTTTGTTTACAAATGGAAAGGGAGATAAGGGAATCAACATTAGCTAGATTGTTACCTGATTTGACTAAGGATCAAGTAACAAATGTAGTCAAGAGGCATAACAATATATTCACTCCCAAACATAGAGCTTTCAGCATTTTACAGAACAAAGTTGAGGAGGTAGTTACAAAATCCACAAGATTGTGGAAGATAGTTTACAAGAAAATAGAAGATGTGTATAATGAAGAATATAAGGCAGAGGCAAGTGTCAAGATAAAGGAGATGAAGGCATCAGGAATCAAAGAAAAAGAAAAGAAACAAGTGGAGAAGAAGGTTGAAGAAGAAAAGGAAGATGAAAAGGCACATACAGAGGAGAAAGAGGAAGAGAAAGATACAGTTGTGCAACAAGATCAAAGTGTGTAAGACACACAGGTATCCCCTCCTAGTCCTCCTCATGCCACCATCGCACCTGTAGAGATTATCAAAATCAAGGATGTTACAAACACTTCAAGTCCAAACATAAATCCATTAACTGCAGAGGATTTAGAAATCCTTGACCAATCAACACTAGTAGAAAAATTATGTTCAAATCCTGTATTGGTTAGTGTTGATGAATTGCAAAATCTAGTAGTCAAAACAAAGGCAGTCAAGGTGAAAACACAAGAACCACCTTCGATCATACAACCTACTGGTATTCTATTCCTTCCTCCACCACCTCCACCAATTGTAGTCATTGACACACTTCAGATGTCGAGTACAACAGCAGGGGAAATTAAAGAAACATCTGAATAGCCAGCAAGTTCAACCCCACCTAGTGATCATCAAAAGGATATACAAGCTGCAGAAAAAGATGAGACAAGCAAGAAGGAGTTTGCAATACAAACATTGGTTGCATTACCCAAATCTGGTACTCCAACACAGACTCTTCAGCAGCCGAGCACCGATAGGTTACAATTACAAATCAGGACACTAGGCTCGAGCTCATCAAAGGTAGTCAGGAAACTTCACTATGGAATTCCTGAGCTTGATGAAGAAATAAAGATTCCATATTATGAATCCAACACTCTCACTGAAGAAAAGATCAATGAAATTCAGAGTGCATTGGACAAAAGAAGGAGACAAGAAGCACGAAGAAGAGAACACAAGCACAAGCTTACCTTGAATGAAATCAAAGACATATCCACAGAAGCTTTCTCCTTACAGTCTCTAGATGAGTCAAGGCCAATTGTAGAGGAACTATCTGATATAGTTGACTAGGTGACTAGTGAAGACCAGGAAACAAATGCCAAACTACTAGAATGGTCAGAAAGAAAATTCCAAGGCAAGGTAAACAAGAAAATATCCGGTGATATAACACTATCACAAGTAGAGCTGGCTAAGAAAATTGAAACAGTCAAAACTGTACTTGGAAACATATTTTCCCTGTACAACAAGTTGTCTAACTTTTCCACATTCACACAGGACACTAGCCAGAAGATACTGAGCTTGGAGAAAAAATTGAAGATTTCTAGCATGCAACTCCCTACAAATCTAGCTCAGAGTGAGAAGCATTTTGCCCAATCGCTTCACACACAAAGAGAGTTAGCTGTTTTAGTAGTAGAGGAGGCAACCACAAAAGCTAAATTGATGCAAATTCAATCCTCTATCACTCCTCATTTGGAAATACTTCACAAGGAGCAGATGAATGCAAAGACAATCCTCAAGAAAGACCCTAATCTTTCTACAACTGATGGACTTGTACACCTAGCAGCAGAGATTTTCATCCAGCATAAGTCATTAGATGTTGCACTAGCAAATTGGGATGCAGCTCTGAAGGTACTCCTTGAAGTAAATAGTACATTTTTGGCCAAGTATGGCATTTCCTTATAAGACCCTTGACATAAGTGTCAAAAAGGGGGAGAATAAGTATGGAGTGAGTGTTAAGTAGAGATTAAATATGGGGGAGTTAAGTACAGAATGAAATGGTAAGTATGATGAAAGGGGGAGATAGAGAATTTTTGACAAATTTTGATATAACATATTAGTCAGAATGTAGAAACAGAACAGAAGTCACTGAGTGTACAAGGCATAATCAACTCATAGGGAGTCATAAGGTATATTGTTATTTGTTTCTAAAAATTTTCAAGCAAATAAGAGGATGCATGAAATAATGCCAAGATCACAGAATCTTAGTTAAGTGTTTTTGCCACTCATGTCAAAGGGGGAGATTGTTGGTTTAAAGAATAATTTTGACAGCTGAGTGTCAATACACTTAACCATTTTTCACTGTACATGTCGGGCAAAAAGATCAAGTGTCAAGTGATATCAAATGTCGAGTGATATCAAGTGCCGAGTTATTCAAGTGTCGAGTAACATAAGGTGTCAAGTGATATAGTTTTGTTTAGGTGCTGAGCTATCTAGGAAACAGCATGTGCCGAGCATCAGTAATGCTTCAGGAGCCGAGTAACTCAGGATATCAGCATAAGAGTTTGTAATTGCACAAACTATGATGTAAACCGTTTTTGTAGCCGACATAAGGTAAATCTCGAAAGATCTAGAGATAAGAACAAATCTTTTACATTTCCTATGCAACCTGCATGCAGCCAATTGGAAAATTGGAAAGGCATGCAACCAATCAGCAAAAAGGGAAGTATTGAGCGGGAAATTGAGATTCAATGTAGATCGTAGATCCATATCTAACCCTAAGTCTTCGAAGTCTTTTTAAGGAAGACAAAAGATTCACTGTAATGATGATGAGAGAAGGAGAATAGTGTTAAGGAAAAAAACACAATGGAATTTAGTGAAAGAAGACATAGAGAGTAAGAGCAGCAATTCAATATTCAGCTGATCAGAACAAAGCAAAGGAGACAAACAGAAATCAGATCTCAGAGGATCAAAATCAGAGAGAGAGCTACAACAAGTGCCTGCATTTAGCAATCAAGGATTGCAAACTATCAGGTTTATAATACCTAATACTCTCTTACCATTGTATTAGAAAGGAAATCCTATGTAGATAGGTTGGCTTAATAGCTATTTGTATATCCTTATCAAAAGGTGATTAAATCCTTTAACAGGGTGACACTTCATGTTAAGTGTTTGTAAATCCTTTAACCAGGTCACTATTGACACAGTGTAAAGCCTTTAACAGGGCAGACCATCAGAAGTGGTTGAACAATATTACTGTAGTGAATTTTTGTGGGTATCATCCCCACTTCATTTTTACCTTCTTATTTCTGGAGGGTTTCTGGGTTACCAAATTCCAGTGTTATGTGTTGTTGATGCATGTCTTAGTTTCATATTTTCATGATGTATTTACATGCATGCAATTTACTTTCAGATAAAAGTTTTATTGGATAAAGTGTAATACTTCTGATTCACCCCCCCCCCCCCTCTCATCAGTATTCTTTCCATATTTGAATATTCCAACACATCCACCTCTAAAATTAGGACATTCTGAGCTCATATGACTGATTTACTATGTAGTAAGCATTAAAAAACAACAACAACCCTTATTCAAGATACAAAAAGGAAATATTTTTGAGTGGTGCAAGATTTCTCTTACACCCAAGATGCTCATCCATCAGACACCTGGGGTAATTTGAGAAGTGACTCAATCACGTCTCAGGTGTTCAAAGGAAAACCAAAATAGTTTACCTCTTCCCTTGCTAGCCATGACTAATCTTCTATTGGCCTCTCTTTCCATTTGACCAGGTACTCTTCATAAGTTTTGTTCCTTGTACTTTTACCAACATGATTGTCCAATATCTCCTCAATCTCCTTTGTAGCTAAAGTAGCTACAGGGATACTCCACCGTTCTTCTAGAACTTCATCTCCATCACCTCCATCATGATACTCTATCAAATCTGAAATGTTAAAGACTGGTGAAATATTTAGATTAGCAGGCAACTCTACTTCATAGGCATTTCTAGAGTCATACCTTTTCACTATCTTACACGGTCCAAACTTTGTCATTTTCAACTTATTATATGTACCCACTAGAAAATACTCCTTTCTCAAATAAACCATGACTTCATCTCCAATCTAAAACTCATTATAACTCCTTTTCACATCTTCCTTAGCCTTGTATTGTGTATTCATCTTTATAATGTGCTTCCTCACCTCCTCATGGATGTTCTTTAGATGTTCAACAAATTTTTTTGCTTCGACACTGCTTATTTGTCCTTTATACAACTCCCTTGATTCAAAAGTGTTTCTCAGACTACTCTCATACAATCTGGAATGGTGATTTACTAGTACCCATGTTGACATAATTATTATACGCAAATTATTCTTGTGGTAGATTAGATCCCTACCTTTTGTCTTATCTCCAACCAAATATCTCAACAAATTCCCCAAACTTCTATTCACCACATTTGCATGTCCATCAATTTGTGGATGATGTGATGAACTAAACTTCAAATATTTCTTCAACTTCTTCTACAATGTATGCTAGAAATATCCAACAAACTTGGTATCTCGATCTAAAACTATGCTCTTTGGCAGACAATGTAGTCTCACCACTTCTCTGAAAAATAACTCTACTACATGAACAACATTGCTAGTCTTCTTACAAGGAATGTAATGTGTCATCTCTGAAAATCTGTCAACCACCACAAATATGGAATCATGCCCTTGCTTAGTCCTTGGTAAACCAAAAATAAAATCATGTTGACATCCTCCTACAACTTCTCTAGTACTGGTAATGGTTGATATAACCTCGCATTCTGCTTTACTCCTTTTGCCATCTAACATACTCTGCAACTTTGCACAAACTTATTGACATCTTGCTAAAATAGTGGCCAATAATATTTCTCAGCAACCAAAGAAATGGTTTTATTTCTCCTACTATGTCCAACCAATCCTCCACTATGCTTCTCCTTGATGAGATTCTCTCTCATATAACTTTTTGGAATGCACAATTGGCTTCCTTCAAATAGCATACCATCCTAGATTATGAAATCCAACCACTTCATCATGTCAAGTGTAACAAGTTATGTGCAAGCCTTCCAAGCTTCACCAAAATCTTGGTCCTCTGGATACAAATCCTTGAGTTCCTTGAACCCAACTACCTCAATCTACATCTTTGTCAGCAAAAGTTGTCTTTTACTAATAGCATCTACAACTTTGTTAGACTTTCCACTTATGTGTTTCAAAACAAATTTATAACTCTACAAAAACTCAACCCATTTCAAATGTGTTTGGCTCAATTTTCCTTGACTATTCAAATATTGCAAAGCTTAATGATCAATATACAAAGAAAACTCCATAGGGAGAAGATAGTGTCTCCACTTCTTCAATGCTTGAACTATAGCATAAAATTTCTAATCATAAATAGAATATTTTATTCTGGCATCATTCAACTTCTCACTAAAATAAGTGTTAAGTTTCAAGATTTGCACCCTACTGAACTAGCAATGTTTAGTAACCCTTACTTAAAATGGGAGTCATTTCACTATGTGAGACTGACTAATGAAATGAAACCTCCAGATTCTAGGCTGGCTCCTGTTGGATTCTTCAATGAAACACTCTAAAACTTAATAAAACTTGCAGGGAAAAGGTAAGAAACTACTGAAAGTAAACCTAAAACCTAAAGCTTAAACTAAGAAAAGGAGGTGATACACCAAAGTGATTATGAAGACTTAGAAAACACTTGACAGAGAGGATTATATAATTATATAAAATGCAAATAAAGCACAACTTCCTGTAAAGATTTGCACAAATGATTTATGATAAGGTTCCAGTACTAAAACGACAAAAGAAGGACAAACTAACACCTCACTTTGATCAATTTCACCTATAAACACATATCATAACCTGCAAATAAACTTACTTTTCTACAAACAGGTGCTAGAATGAGATAGAAAAAACAAGGAATAAGGAAAATTCTCAAGTTATTCTTTCAAATCACTCATGAAACGCACACAAAACTTGTAGAAAGAAAGAAGGCTTTAGTATTGAACATAAAATAACATCATCACACTACTGTCATTTGTATTATGTCTCTAAGAGATGAATTACAAACTCTGCAATAAAGCTTAGGACTCAAAAAATGAGTCTCAAAACTCCTCATAAAATCAGAATTGCCCAAAAATGAGTTAGAAAACTCATTAAGTACAATGCCCAACTCCTTGGGTTGTATGCAGAATGATAGCCCCAAAAAGAGTACTTAATCACTCACATAATGAAGACCTACCCCTGGGAAAACTCCATTATCTCATAAAGAACCCAATGACTCACTAATAACTGCCCTAAAAACACTCTAACAATCAATAAAGGCCCTTCAACTTCCATAACAAGTTTAAAGTAGACCCTAGATTCCTTCCTAAAAAGGTTCTTATTGTCTTCAACTTTAACATCCTCATAAAGATCACATCATGAATATCATGCCCCACTTTCCTTTTGCATTAAAAATAGAAAACAAATATTAAATGACTTATAATATTATCATTTCAATATTGTTTTCTTTACAAAAATAACCACGCAAAATAAATAACTTAATACAACCCCTTTTCAAATATAAATTTTTGAAAACACAAAAAAATTAAAAATATGTAAAAAGGGATTAAAAAAACCCCCACGGACTTCAAAATGTTTATGAAATATAGAAAAGGGCATAACAAGGTGTCAAATACCCTAAGTGTCATTTAGTTTTTTCATTCGCATGTTGGAGGTCTTGAGAAATTCAAGGGTTTTGAGTTATGTGCCACCATTGATGAGTTCACTATGTCTAGAAGGGTTTGTCGTATTTCTTCATGCTCAAAGATCTTTTGGTATAGATGATAGCCACCATTCTTGTATGCTTGAGGTAAAGCTCTATTTACTGTATTGCTGCATGTAACATTTTCAGTTATATTATCATTTTAGTTGCATTTTTTAGCACACGAATTTTCTCACAGCCGTCATGAGCATTTGAGAATTTTGGACTATTATATCCTTAGCAAAATTCATGCTATTTTCTGATTCCTGGGTTGTGTTTTCTTTACATTTTCTATCCTCAACAAAATTCCACTAACTCCACCTGCCCAGATCATCCTTTGAATGATAACCATCATCAAGAGTTTCAAATCCCCAACATGGAAACTTGTATTTTATCAAACTTTTCAGTTGTCTCGGTGCCTCTGTCAATTTACATCAAGCTAAGCATGATTATTTATATGGTACAAGTGACAGAAGATGGATGTGTTTTATCAACAATGACAGGCCTCTCAATGTAGGAAAAGAGGTCTTATGAAGTTTCATGTGAATCAAGAAAACCCCACTAATAATGCATGTCATGATGTAAAAGTTTTCTTTACATTCAAATACAGTTCTTTTTACCTCAGTCCTTGCACATTTAAATTTTATTTCTATGCCCGCAATATGAGCAAGTTCTTCAGATATATCTATTTTAGATTGTTGGGTGTACTTTCTTTGATTTCACCTTCTCCTCCTTCAAGAAACCAATTTATTGAATCCTCAACTTGGCCTTCATTTGAAATTAGAGCTATTGTGGCACGCTCTGATGAGAATCCCATTGCTACAAGCTGCTGAGAAATTGCTTCCAATTTCCTAGACATTAGATAGCCTGTGCACCGATCTCTTAGTTCTTTGACATGCCCAAGTAGCATGTACCATTCTTTTGATGCTCTTCATAGTGTTGTGCATCTATGGAATTCACAAATATTCTTGCAAACATTACCAACTCCAAAATGATGAAGTTGGCATTGCCCAACTATGGAGAACTACCAAGAGTCCCTAACCAAGGACACAAGTCGAAGCCTAGTCCATTTTTCAGGCATATTGTACAAAAAAAAATCACTCTTCTCTCAATGGCCAGTTCGTGTAGTTCATCATTGGCTTAATGATTAGAGACACGAGATAGTTTACAATGCACTAATGCACTTCTTAAATCCTCTGTAGAAACTTCTTCTCCAATCGCATTTTTGACAAGTGAAAATCTAGTTAAGAAAATAGTGCCATTTCCTTTAACAATCACATTTTAATTGGCCACTGTAGGAATATAAGCTCCTCTAGCAGTGCAAGAACCTAATATCAAAGCAATCTGTGGAAATCTTGCATGATGTATGTTCCTAGCTGTAAAATATTCTTCATCTGAGAAAACATCTACTTGTCTTGGAAGATTGGCACCACCGTTATCAACAAGATATCTACATTAAATAAGCATACAAAAGTATTTAAAATAGCTCATTTTAATTGATATTAGATCTTTTTTGACAAGGAGGCAGCAAGTTTGTTCTCACTCTCGCTTGCTCCATTCCAACTAAAACAAGCTTTTTCTTTTTTTTTTCTTTTTCTATTGAACATGGTTCACAAATTGAACATTTAGTTATCATATTTTCTAAAAACATGGCTTGACATAGTAACACCTTGATATCCAATCACGTTGATCAGTACAAATATTTTGGTATTAACACTTTCTTCCTCTAAATGTATAATGTTTTTCTTTAACACAAGTTATTAATGTACCATGTGCCATTTATATGGGAAGCTTCATGTGTAAAATACCAACTCTGTTGTTCATGCTTTCTTCATTTAGATTCATGTTATTATGTTCAACTCTGATATGATGCCTTGCTGGATAATGGTTTTGTAAATTTATAGTTGTTTCAAAAGATATACTAGCCGTTGTCCAGCTTGTGAAATCAGTTAACCAAACCACCCGTTCTTGTTCCTTTGGTAGAAATCATTTTGAAATGCATGATTATGATGGTAACAAATTTTATTTTGCTCATACATTTAATTTTCATAGTTACTGCTACATGCTAAAATAACAATCTCTTGATTGTTGATACTCTGACTTTAATTGGATATTTAAGCTAGCTTTCATGAGGTTCGAGCACGGGCTCGTGACACTCATAAATGATTTTATTTCCTTCAGCACTAGATTTTAATATCACTGTTTACTTTTCTTTCATGACGAAATGCATAGACAAATAGAGTATATAGTCATAGAGATAGGTAGTCATTGCTTAGATCCTTTGGGATATAACATCAGTTATTTTCATATTTTTTGCAGCTGCTGGAGATTATGAAGCTCGGAGCTGGATTCTGTTGCACTAGGGAAAGAGTGCATAACTAGTCAAAGCAAAAGGCAGTGACTAGTTATCTCTACTCTTTATTTCTTTCATTCATATGTATATGTTCATGTATTTCCTTATGAAAGAAATGTAGTATAGTGAGCTATACTCACGGCTTGTGTGAGATCATTTTCCGTTCAGCATATTAATTCATTTCATTGTTTGAAAATATCAATGTATATTTGAAAATAAATAAATACAAGGACATTTCTATTGTTTAAATGAAATGAAAAGAATTTTTGCTGCATGTATACTTAAAATTTTACACGTGTGCAAAATTTTAGCAACAATAAGCAATAGGGCTACCTTCTTGGCTCAAAACAACTCCTATTACAATATCACTAGTATCATAATCTACTTAAAATGCCTTATTAAAATTTGGAAGTGCTAAGATAGATTTCTCAGTAACTTTATGTTTCAACATATTAAAACTCTTATTTGCTCCTATAGTCCACTTAAATTCCTTTGTACCCTCCTCATTGTTTCAGTTAAGGGTCCACAAATACTACTAAAACCTTTGTTGAACTTTCCATAAAAACTAGTCAACCCATGAAAATATCTTACCTTAGTCACACTCCTTGGAGTAGGCCATTCAAATATAGCCTTTACTTTCTCAAGGTCCATTTTTAGACCTCCTACTAAAACTACAAATTCCAGGTACAACACCTCTGTCTTCATGAAACTACACTTCTTTAGATTTATCATCAACATTTCTTCCCTCAAATTATCTAAGACCTTACGAATATTCATCAAATACTCCTCAAATGTCTTATTAAAGATCAAAATATCATCTAGGCAAACAATGACAAAATTACCTAGAAACTCCTTATGTACCTCATTCATGTTCTTGGTGCATTGGTCAACCCAAAAGGCATGACTAACCACTCGTACAATCCTTCCTTTGTCTTGAAGGAAGTCTTCCACTTACTCCTTCTCTAATAAAAATCTGATGGTACCCACTCATGAGATCTATCTTTGTGAAATACACAACTCCATTCAAATAGTACATAATATCATCCATCCTTAGCAATGGAAATTTTTACATGATTGTGATCTTGTTGATAGATTGAGAATATATGCACATCCTCTGTTCTTCATTCTTCTTTAGTGTTAACAGTACCAGTACAATAGATGGACTCAAACTTTCTCGAGTCAACCCCTTCTGCAACAACTCATGCACTTGTCTCTCAACTCCTCACTTTTTGCTGGTGTCATTCTATTTGTTGCCTTTTTGGCAAATTGGCTCCTAGAATGAATTCCATGCGATGACTAATCTTTTGTGCTGGTGGTAATCCATCAAGGATAATATCTAAAGCAATATCTAGAAACTCCTCCAACATGTTGTGATGTGGAGCCTTATGAGACTTAGAGGTTAATTTTTCTCACTTTATTCAGCACAGTTTCCCCCCAGATTATTTCTATGAGGTCAAGGGGCAATGCTCGAGGTGCACTCCTAGTCATAGTACATGGTGGGGTAAAGGGGCAATGCCCCCATGAGGGTAGCACCTCCGAAGCCAAAAATGACCTAATTATTGTTGTTAAGTAAGGACCACTTAACACTTAACCAGTCAAATGCTGAAAAGGCAATGACTGGTTACCTCTAACTCTATCTTCCTGTGTTGTGTTTTCTTATTCTCAATATGCACGAAAGACAATAGTTAGACTCACGACTTGTGTGAGATATTTCATTTCCAACACCTTTCCATAAAATTGTATATTTGAAAATGAATAATACAAGGACATTTGATATGTTTTGAATGGAATTCATGTATTTTCCTCATATGCATACTTAAATTTTACACATGTGCAAAAATTTAGTAACATTTTTGTGGGAATCACTTCACTTCGTGGGACATGCAAATGAAATGAGACCTTCGGATTCTAGGCTGACTCCTATTGGATATTCAATGATATTTCCAAGATCCTAACTTAAACTTTAGGGAAAAGGGAACAAATTGCTTAAAACAAACCTAAACCTACAACCTAAACTAGGAGATGGTGATACACCAAAATGGTATGGAAAACTTAAACACACTTAATAGAGAAGGATCAAACAACCATTTGGAGTACATGCAAAAACACATCTTTCTATAAAGACCTGCATAAATAATTTGTAATAAGGTTTTAAAACACAAACTACAACCTGTAGGTAGACTTACTTTCCTACACCTAGATGTTGAAATGAGACAAACTAATAAGGAACAACAAAAGCTCACAAATTACTTCATCAAATCATTTTGATATACACATAGAACTGCAGGAAGAAAAAAGGCTTAACAAGTAACACCAAAATAACATAAACACAATTCTGTCACCTGTATTGAACTCCCAAAAAATGAATTACAAACTCTACAAGAAAAATTAAGGACTCAGAAAGTAGTTACAAAATACTCTCCTGCATAATCAGAACCCCTCCAAAATGAGTTGCAAAACTCATTAAGTACCAACCCCGCACCTCTTGGGTTGAATGTAGAATAAAAGCCTAAAAATCAAGGCTTAGAAACTTCCAACAATCAAGTCTCATAACTCGTAAGACTTTACTAACCTATAGTGAGGCCTATGACTCATTAGAAACTACCCCCAAACACTCCAACTGATCATAAATATCTACAAACTAGCTTGGCAAAGTCAAATTCGACCCCCTATTTTTCTCTCCACATGTTTCCAAAATATATTGCCCATAAAGACCATGACATCTGAAATTCAATGATTCACCTCCTTTTGCATTAATGATAGAAAACATTAAGTGATTTATAATTTTATCACTTTAATATTTTCTTTACAAAGGCACTCATGCAAAGAAAACAATCAAAACAATACCCTTTATTTTTTGCATTGAAAATAGAAAGAAATACTAAATGGTTTATAATTCATCATTAAAATATTTCTCCTTTGCAATATTAGAACTAATGCAAAAAGAAAACAAATATTCCCCTCATTTGCATTTAAATGAATAAAAATATTAAAATGATTAATCGTTTTAATATTTTATCTTAAATAAAACCAAATGCAAATACCCACTCCATATTCATTACAAACAAATGAAGAAAAAGACTAAAACCCCATAATATAACCCACAGACTCTAAAGGCAATTAAAAAGAATTTGGCGCAGGATATTTTGAATACCCTAAAGGTTTTCATTTCTCACATTTGCATTCAAATAGAGGAATCTGGAAGGTCAAATAGGAAAAATGAAGGTTTGCAAAGATTTTGTGGCCTCCATTGTTAAGCTTGCTGGAAGGTATTTGATACATTTATCAGTTGCTTTTTGTTTTTACTTTGCCATTGCTGAACTGGAAACATGGATTTGCTAAGCCAACATTGAAAAATCTGTTGAAGCTTGAGTTTTGGGTTGCATTAATTTGCAAGTTTTGATATTATGAGATTATTTGCCCATTATTTAACAAATAATACATCTCATATGGGTTTTCTCACAGCCGCCATGAGCATTTGGGAATCTTGGATTGTTTCATTTTTAGCAAAATTCATGCTATTTGCTACATATAACATTCCAGTTATATTGTTTGCATTTTCCATTGTTCAAAATCCGAGTAGGGTTTATTTACTTTGTCGAAAGACCTTCAAAACACTATCATTTGTTGTTGCTATTGTATATATATTTGCTAGTATTAATGTTGATGCCACTGTGAGAGGTTTATAGCAGGTTACACTCTTTCCTTACAACCGCCATGATATTTTCTAGGTACTCTGCTTGAATTCACCATGGTTTTTTGCTAGATCTTATTTGTTGGAAGTGTTGAGATGAAGCTCGAGTGTTGAAACTGAGAGTTTCCTTTTATTACTTGCTACCATTGAAGAACTTGTTGTAACCCAGAGCTTGTTGTTTAAAATATTTGTTATTTTCTACTATGATTAAGCTCCCATTTCTTTTGTTTACTTACAAAAAGTTCATGGTTGGCTCCCATCGTGTGTACTTGAGCTTTGGACTTTTATGACTGCTGCTAAAGCTCAAATTTCTGTATGAGCATTTTCTTGTTACTTCCTTGTTAATAAAATAACAATATTTTAATTGGGTCCATCATGGCTGTTGAGAAAGTCTCTACGTTGCATAAAGTTCTGCTGCTCTAATTTGTTGGGTATCAGAATAATGCAATACAAGATCTTTAGGGTATTTTCTAGAGCTAGAAAGCCATTGTGTGAGCATACTGACCTCCTCTACACGATGTACACATATAAGATGTGGCCTCTCATTTTAAGTTTGATAGAATTATAGACAAGTTATGTGATAATCTGCTAAAATCTCCCAGGATCACCAATGACAACCTCAAGAACTCCTTTAGATACCAATACAACTAACTCAATGGCTTTTGCTTGAACTTTAGCAGAAAGGAGACATAACACTATCAAGGACTGAGTGTATATTGAAAGCCACTCGCTCAAGTTCAAGGCATACAAATTCAATCTTTGATTGGTCAAAAACTTCATTTATTAATGTTATTAAAGCTTTTCCACTTGACTATGCCGTTTGAGCATATTACTTCTGTGTAGCATCCAAGTTTGTATCCATAAGCATCTTAAGCATACTATGTAGCTGTTGAGTCATATGCAAGACCAACTTGTGGTTTGTAATGAATCCCAACCACAATCCCCTATGGTCTTCCTTTGTAGCAGTCAACTCTAATCAGCAATCTCCCAGTATTAGAATTTAATGAGCTAGATTTTTCTTTATGAAGCACTTTAGCCTATTTTGCTTAGATTTTCATCAAAATCTTTCACAGTTGCTGCATCTGTTGCATTAAAACTAGGCAATTGATAATGCTTGATCTCCTCTTTCACTCAAAAGTAAAGTTCTATTTTTTATCTTCCTGCAGCAAGCTATGCAAACTCTTCATCATATTCTAGAGCAACTGACTAAGTGCTAAACTATCTCATTCCATGATATTTAAAAGAATATTTTACGAGGTTCGAGCATGGGCTAGTGACACTTGAAAACTATTCTTCCATGATTTGTACTTATTCCTTATGAGATCGACATGCTTGTTTACGATTATAACAAAAGGTTTCATATTAGAATTAACTTTTGTCATTTGAGCTCTTCGAATACTATTTTTGATATGTATTCAGAATGAGAAAAATATTGCATATGTGGGTAAATAGTTGCAGATAATTAGTCATTTCTTAGATCTTAAAAGATCTAACCCCACTTTTTCCCATGCAGGAGAACGAAGATTCGGAGCTATCTGATCGAGAGCTAGACTAGGAGCATTATCGAAGAACACTTAACTAGTCAAACACTGAAAAGGCAATGACTGGTTACCTCTAACTCTATCTTCCTATGTTGTGTTTTTCTTATTCTCAATATGCATGAAAGACAATAGTTAGACTCACGGCTTGTGTGAGATATTTCATTTCTAGCACCTTTCCATAAAATTGTATATTTGAAAATGAATAGTACAAGGACATTTTCTATGTTTTGAATGGCATTCATGTATTTTCCTCATATGCATACTTATATTTTACACATGTGCAAAATTTTAGTAACAATTATAAAAGGTATTGACTACTATTTTTCTATTGGATGACTTATTCTAGCCCTAATTTTTTAAGTGGCAAAAGGCTTGGATAAAATGGCTTAAGATTAGGGATTTCATAATGTATGATGAGATTGTAGATTCTTATGATGGTATTGAGCTATAAGGGGTTACAGATTGTAATCAATGGATAATAATAATGTTGGACTCACTGTTGGTGGATGTATCCTAGGGATTGAGTGAACCATGTTAAATCTTTGTGTCTTGTGTTCTCTTCTGCGTGATTTATTATTTTCTGATATTTGTTATATTTTCATGTAATTGTTATTTTTGTCTGTGGTTAATCCTAACACAAAAAATATGCAACTTTTGTAGGTACCTCTTCTGTTTCTTCTTTACCATCTTTTGGAATTATAGAAAAATACATATGGTCATGTCATACACCCTCTAGGAACTTCTTTCCATCAACAAAACACACTCTAGCAATACTACATACATTTTCATTTATACCCTTCAATGGCTTCAACTTATGTTTCATTCCATCCTTTGTCAAAGTGTAGGTATTTGCATGCCCATCATGTACAAAATGCCTATCAAATTGCCACGACCTAACCAACAACATATGACATATGTCCATAGGTATGATATCACACAACACCTCCTCCCAGTAGCTTCTAATCTTGAACTTCACTATGCATTGCTCATTGACCATGACCTTGTAGTCATCCTGTACCCAGGCAATACGGTATGTACTCGGATGTTTCTACCTCTTTAGTTTTAACTTTGTGACCATATTTTCTAATGCTAGATTTTTAGTACTTCCACCATCAATGATCACATCACAACACTTATCTTCACCTTTGCACCTCATGTAAGCTCCTCCTTTCATCTGGTTCATTCTCACCACTTAGTAAGACTCTTCTCCTCTTTCAATGTCTTCATAATGTGATGATTTGGCATCTTCATCAACATGTGCAACTATGGCTTGGCATTCTATTCTTCTACCAGTCATCCCTTGATGCTGGGAACATTCAAATGTTTTATGCCCTTGTTCTCCACAGTGAAAACATTTTCCACAGAAACCTCCTCTTCCAGATCCTTGCCCTCTTCCTCTTCCTCTTCCTCTCTAATCTCTATTGTTCTGATCATGGAAATGATTAGAATTTTTTACCCTTTGGTTATGATTATTATTGTTGGCCTCATCCTTGTTCTTTTGATCATCATTTTGACCTCCATAAGACCATTCACTAGATCTTCTACTGCGGCCTCTTCCACTATTTTTATTATCAAACTTCTTGTTCAACTTTTCCTCAACTCTTAAAGCAAATTGGTATGCCTCTATAATACTATTTATTCAAAATAGACTCAATTCCCCCTGAATGCTTGTCCTCAACCCATTAAGATAATAGGAAAATTTCTCCTTACAAGCTTCTTCATGGCCTATTCTAATGAGTATTCGATAGAAGTCTTTGATATACTCTTGAATAGATCTTCCCACTTGCTTCAATCCTTGCATTTTCTTCAACAAATCAAGCTCATAATCCACAGGAATGAATTGTCACTTTAATTTAGCTATCATCTGGTCCCATCTTGTGATTTTGTCCTTCCCTCTTCCATTTTGCTCCAACTAAATAAACTGCCACCAGATCTTGGCATGGCCCTTCAATTTGGCCTTCACAAACTTGACCCTCAATATCTTCATACTCAAAATATTCCTCAAATTCATTTATCCAATTGATCAACTCCTATGGGTTAAGATTTCCCAAAAATGTGGGAACCTCAAACTTAGGTCTTTTTCTAATCTTGGAGATGGCCTTAAAAATCCTCTCTTCTTCTAGGTTCAGTATGACCTCTTCTTCAACATTTTCTCCTTCTTCTCCTTCATCCTCATTTTCATCTCTTATGACAAGATTTATGCCACTATGTATTTCTTCTTCTAATGCTTACATCTATATCTGGAAGGTTCTAAAACCCTTAGGCATAATACCTACGACTCTTCCACCATGCAACATTCTCCTTGGTGATAACTCCAATAATAAGGGTTTCTCGGTCTATGATGGACCTAAAGTTGCCAAGCATATGAATAGGAACAAAATGGCCTTCCAAATTAGCTTTTGTTCTCTAAAAATCTCTAGTTCACGTGGCACATAAAATTTGGTCCAATTTGGGAGAGATAAAGGGCAATTAAAACTTCAAAAAAGTGTTGAACCAAGGAACTCAACATTTTAATTTTGGTAGTGAGCACTCTTAATCGCCAAAATCTACATTGGAAATATCTAGTGATGTCTTTAATTGTGACATATTTGGCTTAAATTTGAGTAGTGTTCCCTTTGATTGATTGGACTTTGAAGGTGGCTCAAAGTATTTTCCTAGAAAATCTAGTAGTTTGGGTGGTTTGCCAACACTCACCCCTCCTCTTTCCCTTCAACGAAAATGACTTATATAAGTGTCTTGAATAAGGAGTTGAAACCTATAGCTTGGGATGTGTGATCAAGAGGGCATTTTTTTGCAAATGCAATGGTGTGCTCCAATGACTATGCTAAAATCTCTTTCAAATAAGCCACTATACAACTCATTATGGTATTTCCAAAGGTACTGCAAACAAACTTATTGATGCAAAATAATTATTTCTCGATAATGGTCTAATTTACCAATTTAATTAGTCATTTCTTTGACTTCTTGATCTGCAAAAGTGGATTTTTGATGCTTGGAAAATAATGTTGAGAGGAAATCAAGATGATTATCCTTGTGTTCAAGCATTTTTCAATGTGGTTTTTTTATTGCAAGTAGGATGGGGATTATGTTCTTTGTGAGTGTTGATATTGGGGCAAAGTATTCCTACTTAATCCCTAGATCTATTAATTTAATCTTCTTATAGAAACTTTTGCTGTAAAACCTATTTGGATCTGTTGTGGTTCCACAACACACACCCCATTTTTTACTTTGGAAATGGGGACTCCCTTTTTTGGCTCAAAGAAGCTCGATCTCAGAATATGGTATCTTCCAAGATGCCTCGTGGAGTGGAAATTTTGTAGTTTGGGTCTAGGAGTCTGGTCAGTTAGCATAATTATTAACCCTTAGCACTAGTATATTGATGTTTATCTTTTGTGTAGGTCATCATGACATCCTCATCATCTGTAGCACAAACAAATTGCCATTTTATTGCATGTGCATATTCAACACAGGTTCCTTGAGATTTTAGATAGAAGAAGTAGAAGGAGTTCAAGTCTATAAAAATGTTGGATTATAAAAGGGCATAAATCATAAAAAAAAAGGAACAAGTACATAAGAGTGCTCCGAGATCCCATCTGAGAAAAACCTAGAAACCATTTTCAAAATTGGAAATTTTGATTTTTGGGTGAATTGAGCACCTTGTGCACTTCCCTGAAGGTGTGCAAGTGCACACGTGCACAATTTGATGATTAGGTGAAGGAATTGTCTCCAAAAGGTGTGCAATTCTAAAGCTTGAAGATGTCCAAGGTCCCAAAGATGCTAAGGTGTACAATTTTACAAGTTTTGAAGAGCAAAGTGCATAGGAGCACAAGGTGTGCAAATGGGCCTAAATCATCAAAAATATCAAAATAAGTACACACGAGTGATCTTGGATCTCATTTGAGAAAAACCTCAGAAATCATTTTCAAAACTGAGAACTTTGATTTTTGGGTGAATTAAGCACCTTGCACACTTCCCTGAAGGTGCGCAGGTGCGCAATTTTACAAGTTTGAAAGAGAAAAGTTCATAGGTGTGAAAATATTCCTAAATCATCAAAAAGATCAAAATAAGTACATAAGAGTGATCCCAGAAACCATTTTCAAAACTGAGAACTTTAATTTTTGGGTGAATTGAGCACCTTGTGCACTTCCTTGAAGGTTTGTAGGTGCACAATTTTATAAGTTTTATTGAGAAAAGTGCATAGGTGCACAAATGGTCCTAAATCATCAAAAATATTGAAATAAGTACACAATAGTGATCCTAGACCTCACTTGAGAAAAACCTAGAAATTATTTTCAAAACTGAGAACTTTGATTTTTGGGTGAATTGAGCACTTTGTGCACTTCCTTGAAGGTGCGCAAGTGTGTAATTTAAATATTTGGTGACTGAATTATTTCTAAAGATGCATATATGTGCATATATAAAACATACATAGGCCCCTGAGGTCCCCAAAATTCTCATGGCTTCCTCATCTTCTGCAATAGCTAAGATCACACTCAAATCCATGACTTTCAAGTTCTACGGAATGTCCAAGAAGTCACACTTCATGATTTCCATAGGGAAGTGAGGGAAAAGTATTGAAGCTTTAGACTTTTTATCTCCTTAATAAATCACCTTCACCATCTAAAAGTTCAAGGGGAACATCTAGACATCATTTTGATTGAAGGTTAACAAGACCCAGATGATGGAAGCTAAAAATTATGGAGTTAGAAAAAATTCTATCAATTTTGGTCCTGTCACCTAGAGGTGTGTTGGTGCAGGAGCACCCAGGTAAGGCTACATAGTAACCTAGGGTTCCCAATCAAGTTTTGGTAGTGGCCTTAACCAAGCCATTAATGAAATAAGAGGGCTATTGAGTCCTAGTGTGTGACTTAGTCATTAGGAGGTCTTAGTAGGTTTTAGTAGGTCTTTGAGGTACTCAATGTTGTTTGTTTGTCAAAGTTGTTAGGTATGATGTAATTGTTGTCATCATTGTCAAATGTGACATATGTGCATATAGAGGGCTAGATTGGGAAAATAAAGTTTGGAATGGTGGTTTCATGTCCTAAGTATCATATTCAAGCATTTGGTAGAGTCTCAGGAGGCTTTGACCAAGTTTGGTCTAATCATGCAAAAAGTTGTCAAGTTGCATTGACAACTTTGCAAAATTGCAAAAGTTGTCATGACAACTTTGCAAAATTGCAAAAGTTGTCATGACAACTTTTGTTGCAAAAAGCGCATTTTTGAGAATGAGTGGAATAACCACTTAAAATCAGCTGTTAAAGGTGTGTTAAACCTATATAAGGCCTCCCTCAACCTATGACAAAGGTTCAATGTCATTTTGATGAAAAGATCAATGAACAAGCATTTTGTTGAGCAATTTTACCGCAACTAGAGCATTTTTGTTACATTGGGTCATTTAATGGATTGAACTCTATATTGTGACCTATGAATGAGTTATTAGTGTTATTATTGTGGAGTTTGATTAGTCTCCAAGTGAGAGATTATTGTTATGTGGAGCCTAATTAGACTCAAAGGTTTATTCGATGCAGTTTCCCTCTAGATTATTTCTACTTGGCTTTGGGGGTAGCGCCCCAGGTGCGCTCCCTGTCACAGTACAGGGTGCGGTCAAGGGGCAACACCCCTGTGAGGCTTTTTAGGGGTAGTGCCTCTGAAGCCAAAAATGACCTTATATTGTAAAAGGTGTCAACTACTATTTTTCTATTATTCTAGCCCTAATTTTGTAAGTGGCAAAAAACTTGTATAAAAAGGCTTAGGGTTAGGGATTTTCATAATGTGTGATGTGAAAATTGGTTCTTGCGGTGGTATTGAGCTATAAGGGATTATAGATTGTAATGAAGTTGTAATCACTGGATCATAATAATATTGGACTTGCTATTGGTGGACATAGCCTAGGGATTGGGTGAACCACATTAAATCTTGGTGTCTTGTGTTTTGTTATGTGCAATCTTTTTTTTTTTTATTAGTTATATTTTCATGTAATTGTTATTTATGTATGAGGTTAATCTTAAAAATTAGATGTAATTACTAGGTTTTGTGTGTTTAGATAGGACATTTAGTTTGATCACATAACATTTTGTAAATTCTTTTGTTTCAACACCATCACTGATCTGAACCAGACAATTTTTGAATATTGAGTCATAACTCACCTTTCCATCATGGAATATGTACGATTCCATGGAATGTGTGAGATGACTCCTTGTACTATAATTTTGCAAGAAATTAGGCCTTGAAAATCATTTTTGGCCTTTTTACAATGATGCCCTATGCAAGCCAAAGGAGCATGGTTAGGGATCACAATGATTGGAAAGATATTTAATGGGATTGAGTGCATTGGTTGCTTCAATCCAAGTGGATAGAGAGGAGGATATGAGAGGAAGGAAGCCTCATGCCCAAGGGAAAGTCTTGGTGACATATTTTGGTGGGGATTTGAGCAAACCCTTGTGAATGTTGTCAGCACATTGGCAAAACCCTTAATTATAGGCTTAAAAATAGCAAACCATTATACAGACAGGTTGGGGAAGTGAGATCAAGTGAATTTGAAAGGTCTTCCAAAAGGGTTTCATGATATGAATTTTTTTTTCCACCTTGTTAAGAAATTTTCTAAGTTGTGTGCCAAAAAGTGTGCTAGGAGGCATAATTCCTTGCAGCCCTAGTAGCTCTAGTTTGAAGTAATTTCTTGAAATCGATAGATATTTCTATGCATTTTTGGTTTTTAAGTATTTGAATGGCTCCAATTTCCTAGAAATAACTCTCTCCCTCCATTGTGGGGTAGTTGTGATCATGTGTGGTCATTTGGTGTGGATGACCCAACAAGGCATCCAAGGAGTATTGATTGGATGGAGTTAATTTCTACATTGGTGTGGACAAGTTGAAGGAAGGGAGGATTGAGAATGTGATCCTTGTAAAGTAGGGTTATTGAAGAACCCTAATAGGCTAGAGAAGTGGCCTAGAGAAAGCCCTGAGAGAAGGTAGGGCTAGGGAGCAAGGCTTGTTCCTACATCATGTGCTTTTTACAAGGTACACTTTTCAAAAGGTGAATTTTTCACAATGTGCACCAAATCAAAAGGTATGCTGATAATTTTGAAGATAAAGCACTGTGCCAACAATTAACTTTCAATTTCTATTTTTATGCATTTCCTGCACCAAAAACACATTTTGACAACAATTCAACTCCCAGAAACACCTAGAGAAGGCCAAGCTTGTATTTTCAAAAGTTTCACTAACTCCCAAATCATCTAATGGCTTCTTTCTTCTTATCTTTTTCTTCTTTTATTGTTTTATGTCATGCAAAGGTTCATGCACCCATTAATTGATATAAACAAGGGTGGTGACCTACTTAGCACCATTTAGAGAGTCAATTTGTATGTAATTAGCTTTATTTTATTAGTTTTTTAGCATGAGTTTGCATTGGAAGAGCTCTCACTCCTAACACAAAAGGAGGAGATGATTTCTTTTAAATACATGGATGTAAAATGTATTGCAGGCCAATATTTTGATGCAACAATAAATGTTATTGGTGCTCTCATTCTGAGTGTAGTAAATCTTGTCAGAGTGTGCTATTTTTTGTGAATTTATGTTCATGAATAATAATGAAGCTAATGGTTTTATTGCATTGTTATAATTGTGTGATCTTTTAATTCCATGATTTTCCTTATGTTAACAAATTCTATTGTTGTGATGAATTGGAGAAATGATCGCTATTATTCTTACATAGTGTTTTGTCTCGTGTGAGTGCACTTTTCGTGGCTTCATAATTTAATGAAGCATGAAACATCTTTCAATTTTTATTGAAGTTCCTATCAATAATTACATTAGTGGAGTCGAGGAAGTGCTACTCCTAATTTCATTGGTTTCCTAATAGATCCTATTGATAATTTAATTTCCCTTTCAGTAATTTGCTTTAATCTCTTATTACACTATCTTTGTCATTTTCTTTTTAAACACTTGGTTAGAATAGGAATTCATATAGTTGCATTGATTACAAATTACATTTATCATAAAATAGAAAATACAAACATATATTGTTTTTGTGGTTACATTTCAACAAAGTTGTACAAAATTAGTAGATACTAACAAAGGCCTCCTTGTGAACATTCGCATTTATCTTCAATTGAGTTACCCAACAGGTTGAAAAACAACCATATGAAACCTTGGAGTTGGTCATTGGTCCACTTTTCAAGAGAGAGATTTGAGAGAATTTCTATTGTTAGCATTGTGCAAAATGACCACTCAACAAGATCTAACTCCTAAAATCTTCCATTATAAGTTTTATTTGACACTTGTCTCAAAGAAATTAGATATTTTCAGGTAATTTTCTTGTGATAGATATTTGTCCATCTCCAATTTCACAAAAACTACACAATTAAATCCTGATAGCAATATCACAATTTGACGTGTTGTGGAAAATATCTCCTACTTATCAATCTCCAATTTTATTGACACCACCTTTTCTTTCATTCTTCTATAGGTAAATACTTCTATAGATCTCCCCAGTCAAATCACCTTCAATGTTTGGTTTATCACAGTTGGACTCAAGCATTTGATTATAAAGGATTTTCTTTTAGATTTCAATGATGTCTTGAAATTAGTCATATTGCTCATAATTTTTACAAGTCCAAGTTTAGAGAAGGTCATTGAGGCTCTTGATAGCGAGATTCCCTATCACAACACTAATTTGTGGCTAGATCTCTCATGTCCTCTAAGAAGCTTCTTGATTATAAACAACCCTCTTCTTAGACTTTTTCGACTTAACTTTCATCAATAGATGGAGCTTTCTTCGAGAGCTACAAAAAGACTCACAATATGAATGTTTTTGTTTAAGATTTTGTTGGTTAACAGTTTGTTCTCCTATTATATTTGATAATCTTGACTCTTTGATACCCAATGTTTAGAGAAATAAAAGGATGTTTACCAACAAATGGATTAGTGTATGTATCCTATCACTACCCTCTGAATTGACTAGGTACAACTCCCTATGATTCTTGAAATGATGTGAAATGAATATGTCTTTATGTGATTAGAAAATCTTGATATTATAAGCTCTTAACTTGAGAGCAGTAAAGGATAACCAAGTTGTTTGTAGACACAAAAAGATTAAGCAAGATGTATATGAATAACCTATCACTCTCAATGGAATGATTAGTGGATTAACTTGATATTTTTTGATTTCTAATTCTATTCTAAATGCAAATTACTCATCTAAATGTAGAAGTAGGAAATAAAGGATTATACATATGAGGGAAAGTGGAATTACTTTGTCTATAAACCTTGACTGGAATGGAATTCAACAAGTATCCAATAGATTCACATACATTATCCTTTAATTCCCAAGGAAATACCTATCATGTATGAAACTTATCAAGAGAAGAAATAGAACCATTTATGAAGTAGCAAATGGAATTACTATACTACAAATATCAAAATGAAGTGGAATCCATCTGATTATTTACAAGATCATACACAATTGTCTTTCATCTCTAAGTGCAAAGCTATCTAATGCATGGGCTACAAAACATGAAAATAAAATACTGTAAATGGGATTATAGAACCGTTCCCTCTCAAGTTGGCTAACCCTTTCATTATCAAATGAGGTTACATTTATAGTTTGTTGTTATCCTCTTCTAATTTTGGTAAAGGAACGATCATATAATAGAAAAGAATAAAATATAAAATTATCATGATATGAGCACTTTTTATCTCCTCGCTTGACGATCCATAATATTCTTGAAAACACCCCATGAACTTTTAGCTTCTTGCGATTTCACAAATCTTGCAGAAACCTTTTAATCTTTCATATTCTATTGTTTTGCAACAAACTGCATATTTCATATTCCAATGGTTACTACTAGTTTAAATTTCCATCAGTGATTTTACATGATCTAATGATCATGATGAAACCTTTATTACCTTTGTTATGACTATGCAACAAAGACTTTCAATGAACAAGGGCCCACAGATCCATGTATCAACAAGTCACTTTCCCACATTGTTTAAAGTCTGAGCACCTTCAAAAAGTGGGCAAGCACCCATCATTGATCTTCCAAGATCAGATGATCATGTAAGGTTGACCCACTTTCATTATGTTAGAGAACTTGATGAATCGTAGCATGTCATTTTGGCACCCATTCTGACAATCTTCTTTTGTGGCTTACAAATTAAATTTACCCCCATAGCTACGTGTCAACAAGTCACTTTCCTGCATTGTCTAAACTTTGAGCATCTCTAAAAAGTAGGAAAATGACGTTCGTAAATCTTCTAAGATCTTATGACTTACAGAAAAAACTTCATTGCTTAGTTTGCAATGTGGGTCCACATTCCAACTAGGTACATTGTGGCATATACGTGACATTACTTCAGTGCTTGGTAGATTTGATATTAGACTAATTTGCTTCATTGGCACCTCGTGACTAGACTTTGACTGGGCATTATGAAAAGTGATGGCCTAGTGAACACGTAAGCTTTAGAATTTTCAATTAACCAATGAAATGCATTATTTTGTTCATTTGACTTTGCAACTTTTCACATATGCATGTGGATTAAAAATCAACCATAGATTCAGTTTTCAGAAAAAGTCAATACCACCTTAGCCTTAGTTCTTTCACCATTTGCTCAGTATATATATGTGAAAGTGTATCCTTGTCTAGATATAGATCTTTGACCATTGGATTTAAAAAATTTTAGAGATGAAAAATTGCCTCTCAACATAAATCTTTGTCTTTCACATGATTGGGAACAAGGAACATATGAATCTTTAGAACCTTTAGACCTTATTCTCATTAGAAAAAGCATGAACAAACCCTCCCAAAATCCTAATCACCCAGCTTTGGATTGATGCATTGCTCATATGATTCCTGCATTGGGTTAACTCAAAGGAATTATGAGAAGAAAGATCATCCTATAGGCAATCTAGACTCAAACTCAAGACTTTGACACTTGACTTGATTCAAAACCTTAAGGCAAAAGATATGAACTAAAACTTGGGCAACAACTAGCTCTATCTAGGGATTTAAGCATGATAATGCTTAAAAGAATTCTAGCAATCTCTAGTTCTACACAAAAGGTGACAACTTGAAAACAAAAGAACAAACTAAACTAGGAAAATAACAACAACCTAGAAAGTAACAACTAAGCTAAAACAAACAACAAGGAAATCCTACCTATCTAACTGCTATGTAGGGGTTACCTGCTTTCAACTTTGCATTTGATACAACTTCAGATCTTGCCCATTATAAGAATATGGTAGGGTTTCCCCTGTGGGATATGCCAACTTGAAGGAATGATTTTGATTCATTTGAATAATCTGAAAAGGCCCTTTCCACAAAGATTCAAACTTGGAATGCATACCTCTTGGCTCATGTCTCTTAACCCATAACAACACCAAATCACCTTCCATAAACTTTCTAGGCCTTGCCCTTTTATCAAACAATTTCTTTATCCTTCCTTGATGTTCAGTAATTTTTTCAACCATCTCTTCTCTTTCTTCTTGCAGTTTGGTGAGATACACGATTCTCTTCTCTAATCCATCTTTGAAAACATCTTCTTCAATGATAGTCTTTCATTTACATGCAACAAGTTCTAAAGTTAATGACAAATTAGCTTCCACTCCATAGACTAATTCAAATGGTGAAATACCTATAGTTCTTTTAGGTGTAGTCCTATCAGCCCATAAAGCATCATGAATCTTCTTGTGCCAACCTTTCTGATTATCTTAGACCAATTTCTTCAAAATATTAATAAGGTTCTTATTACTGGACTCAGCCTGTCCATTTCCTTGAGGGAAATAATTAGATGAATGACCAACTTGAATACCATTATCATAGAAAAATTCAATGATTTATGAGGAGGAAAAGTAAGATGCCTTATCCACTACTAGTTTCATAGGGACTCCCAACCTCACTAGAATATGTTCTTTGATAAATTCACTTACCACCTGTGAGGAAATTTTCTTCATTGGCTTTGCCTCTACCCATTTGCTGAAATAATCTATTGTAATGAGTATGTATGAATGCCCTTGAGTAGAGGGAGGATTAACTAGGCCTATAAAATCTAAATCCCATTGATGGAAAGGAGCTTCAATAACTACTAGTCTAAGAGGTAAGGTAGCTAGTTGAGGTTTACCAGAAAACACCTTGCATTTCTCACAATTAGCCACCCACTTATATGCATCTTTAAACATACTAGGCCAATAATAATATTCTCTCAAAATTTTAAATGCAGTGACAGTGCTAGAAAAATGTCCCCCACATGCTTCATCATGAAAAGATCTTAACAACTTTACCTATTTCTCCTTATCCACACATCTTTAAAATGTCCCATCAATGAATCTCTTGTATAAGACATCATCATGAATTACATATTTCAAGGCTTTTTTTTTGAGATCCCTTCTTTGCTTAGTAGTCAATTCATTAGGGCATTCACCATATGTCAGAAAATAAGTAATGTTTGAGAACTAGGGATCCTGGAGGCTTACCATAAGAACTTTTGGCGTTTATTCTTCTTTGAATTTTTGATCTTCTACTAAAGCTTTATAGAGTGCATTTCCTCTTACAAGTTTGGTTGGTTTTATTTCTATATCATATTCTTGAACTTTGGCTATCCACACTCTATTATTGCAACGAACATCTTGTTGTGTCAAAATACTTTTCACTATAGGATATGACACATATATTATTGAATGAGGAGGCAACACATAAAATTTGAAATTCTTGAGGGCTTTCACCACTACATATACATGCTTTTCTATCTGTAAATATCTCATTTCTTGATTCTTTAATGGTATACTCATGAAAGCAATTGGAGCTTTTATTTTCTCTCTTTTCTCTTGCATCAATATAGCTAACATGGTATGTTCTAAGGCATAACAATAAATGATGATTTCCTTAGTGTAATCAGGATGGACAAGTACAGGGGCTTTGGCAATAGCATTTTTGATATCTTCAAAAACTCTTTTCCCAATGTCACTCCATTTGAAAGTTTTATTGTCTTTCATCATATCAACTATATTTTACACTATCTCAAAAAAATCAGGGACAAATCTTCACAAGAAATTTACCTGGCCAAAAAAGACTTCACTCTAGTTTTTCTCAATGGAAGACTTAGTTGCTAAATAGCTCTAACTCTATCTGGATCAATCTTTACTCCTTCTTGGGATACAATATGACCAAACAACTTTCCTTTTATAACACAAAATACTAATTTCTTTGGGTTCAAAGAGATACCATGCTCTCTGCATCTTTGCAACACCTTTTCTAAATCTCTGATATGATCTTTTCTCTTCTTGGAAAAGACTATCAAATCATCAAGATATATGACAATAATTCTATCTTTCAAACTTTCAAAAGACAAATTCATACCACGTAGAAAAGTTGCACCTACATTGATTAGACCAAAGGGCATTCTATTGTAGGAAAAAGTACCCCATGGTGTGGTGAATGCAGTTTTGAACTGGTCTACTTTATTCACTTGGATTTGATTATACCCTGAAAATCATCTAACATGGACATCATTTCTGATCCTGTAATTGTTTGTAAAAGATGATCCATATTAGGGAGAGCAAAATTATCTTTGAGTGAGGCTTGATTTAGATTTCTAAAATCTACACAAATTCTTATTTCTCTATTCTTTTTCCTCACTAGTACAATATTAGGCACCCAAGTGGAATGATGAATAGGGTATATAATCCTAGCCAGAAGCATTTTGTCAATTTCCTTGAAGATTGCCCCTTCAACTATAGGATTATAATTTCTCTACTTCTGCCTGAATGGTGTTGCATTTCGTTCAAGAGGGATTTCATGTTTGAACTTCCCACCCATGAAATTCTTTAGGTCTTCATAACTCCATGCAAAAAATCCTAAAATTCAATAAGTAATTTCTTGATCTCTACCCTCTCTTCTGGTGTGCAACATTTTCCTATGTTTATCATCTTGGGGTTAATTTCTATCCCTATGTTGATTTCATCATATTCACCATAGGTCTTTCCCTTCTTATCTCTTTCTCTCTTTATATATGCATCATACCTATCAAAGAGTTTCTCTAAATATATTAAATTAGGTGGAATCTTATTACCTTTCAACTGAATCATATCAGGCTCTATTTTCTTCTTGTCACTTGTCACTAAATCATCACCATTTGCATTAGTGCTTCCTTCAAAATACAGGCATTCAAAAGGATCTTACCCTTCAATGAATTTTAGTATGTGTTTATCATCTTCAAACACCTTTCATGAATCTTCATTATCAAGGACATTAGGCTTGAATAGTACTTCTACCTTATAAGTTTGTTCTTTGAAATTAGGGTGTGGTAAGAGCAATGATGCAGAGACTACCAAAGAGTCAGCTCTACAATTGAATTCCCTAAGTACTAATGTAATTGAGAAGGCATCAAAACCCTCAATTTCATCCCACACCTTATTATGGTAGCTTCTCAATCTTGAGTTCTTGACTGCATATTGATTTTTGACTTATCTTACCACCAATTTTGCATCTCCTTGAGCTTTGAGCATCTTAACTACCTTTTTTTTTTGCTACAATTATACCAAGGATGAGAGCTTCATATTTTGTAGTATTATTAGTGTTTTTGAAATCCAACTTACAAGAAAAACAAGTCATTTCTCCATCAGGTGATATCAACACCACACCTGCACCTGAACCAACATTTGTACTTCTGCCATCAAATTCTAGGGTCCACAATCGATCAACTTTATTTGGTTTTGATTCTTCTAAGATCTTAGGGGTACTAGAGAAAAACATATAATTTCCAAAATGCATTTCATGATACAAGAATTGAGATCTCGGAACATCTGATTTTAAAATGGTCAATTTTGCCTTCTCTTCTGGTTCTAGCTTCACCGTTTTGTCTCCAACTTGTATAGTGGCACTAGACCAATTTGATTTTATTTCTCCCCCCCATCTTTTCAAAAACTTCTACTCAAGAGCATTCCATAGCTTGTAGGGATATTTGCTACTAGAATAGTAAGTTTCAATCTCTTAGAGGGGTGAGTAACAAGGGCAACTTGAGCATCTTTAATCTATCCTAGCAATGGAACTTGTTTGGCATCTATTGAGTAACATCTACCAAAGGTTTTAGTCAGTGGAAACTCTAAAGCTTTTGCTACAGAGGTAGGCATTACATTATCAAAAGCTCCTAAATCTATGATGCAATTACTCAACCTACTCCCATTGATGAACAAAGCAATGTAGAAAGGCTATGGCTTTTGATTTGGGCATGTGGCTAAGACAATGGATTCCTATTCTTGAAATAACTTAGGGAGTGCAAAATCTTCATCAGTTAAAGAAGATCCAATAGTACTAGCTTTCCTGAGATAATCAATATTAGCATTAATACTAACTTGTTCTTTATCTTTATTGCAATGTTCAACTAACCTTTTCAACTAATCAGGATTAGCTTTCAAGTAATCCAATGGAGATATTTGAATTCTTGTCCCTTCACAGTATTCAATTATGTCAAAAGAATCAAATGATTTACCTTTGTATTCCTTCTGTGAAGTTGAAGTTACCATGCTTTTATCTTTATCAGTTTTATTTGATGATGCATTATTTTTGATAGGGACTGCATTGTTGATCTGATTTCTATTCTTTCGACCTCTAGTTATTACTATCAACTGAGGCCCTTCTAGAGTTATTACATCCCATTTGTGAATCTGATTCGTACTCCAAGAAAAAGTTTTTAGAGTCGTCACAAGGAGCATGATCATCCTTACTTTTAGGATATTCAATTGTTTGTTCTTTATTATCCACCTTCTACCTATATTTGCTCATATCAACACATGTATCTCCATCATGGTCTTCCCTTAAGTGAAAAGCACACATATTTTGTCTCTTAGGAGCACCTTAAATTTCTAATCTTTGTTGAATAGGTGCTATTTGCAATGTTTTACCTCCATTTAGATTTCTATAACCTTCTTGATGAGGTTGATGAAAAGAATGAGTAGGCCTATTAATTTGTTTCTTCAATGAAATGAGTTCATTAGACAATTTTTGAAGCATAGCATTTGTATTATTGGAAGCACTAGTTGTATTGCTCATGGTTCAAGATTGGAATTCTCTCTTCCATTTACTAGAAGCAATCATATCATCCTCCATCTCCATAACTAATGTCTGGGCATCTTGCAAGTTTTCTATATTGGCTCTTCTAATTTGATATCCCAAATCAAGAGGCATAGAATTGATGTAGAAAGTTTTCTCATTATCATCAGTAGGTGCACTTGCAACAGGAATTCTTTTGAGAAGTTTATTGAATTTTGCATTGAAATCTCTCATAGAAATTGAGGTCTCTTTCTTTATTTGTGTCAATTGTAATAACAAGGTTTGTGTATCTTCTATGCTTTTCTATCTTTCCTTAAACCTTTGTTTCATGGTGTTCCAATTTGTGATGCATCTTATAGGTAGGTCTTGAAACCAATTAGAAGCATTACCCACCAGTGTATCTACAAACATTCTGACTGCCACATCCTCATGTTAAGGATTTACTACACCACAAGCCTTATGGAAAGCACTCAAGTGTTGTTCTATAGAAGTAGAGCCATCTCCATTGAATCTTGGAAAGTTCTTCCTTGATGCTCTTGGCAGATCATTATTAGCCCCAAGGGCAAGAGAACCTATAGAATTTCCCCATGGTTTTGCCATAACTACTGGTACAATGATTTGATTTGTTTGAAAAGCAATAGAAATAGGAAGAGCAATACCAATCAACAACAGAGCATAAAAAATAGAAGGAATAGAATTTTTGACAATAGGAGTAGAAGATTGACTTCTTTATGTTCTATTTGGAAGAACTATTGTAGAAAATAGAGTATCTTGAAGTTTTTTGGTTACAGATTCCCTTGCACGTGTTCTTTCTCTTCTACAAAGGTCTTCTAGGATAGGAAAGTTAGCCTTCTTAAGCTCTTCATATATTGGGTCAATATTTCCTTTCACCTTGGTACTCCTGGTATATTGGAATCTAAAGTGTATCAAATGTTCAAATAAATGGTGTTTTTTAAATTATCTTTCCAGTCTTCAACTTTAAAATTGCTTCTTTTATTCAGTAGGTTGAGGTTGTAAAATTGGTATCAAGTTCTTATGGCAAACATCTCACTACCACAAGTCTTTTCTTGTAACTCAAATATATATTTTGAGTGTAACTGATTATGAAGGGAAATTCTTCAGAACTTTCATTTGAATTCTTCCCAGTAGGGTTGCCAAGAATTTTTGGTTAACAATTTTTTCTCCTATTATATTTGATAATCTTGACTCTTTGATACCCAATGTTTGGAGAAACAAAAGGGTGTTTACCAATAAATGGGTCACTGTATGTATCCTATCACTACCTTTTGAGTTGATTAGGTACATCTCCCTATGATTATTGCAATAATATGCAATGAATATGTCATTATGTGATAAAAAAATCTTGATATTATAAGCTCTTAACCTGAGAGCAGTAAAGGATAACCAAGTTATTTGTAGACACAAACAACTCAGGAAAGATGTACATGAATAACCTATCACAGTCAATAGAATGATTGTAGTAGATTAACTTGATATTGACTTCTAATTCTATTCTAAATTCAAATTACTCATTTAAATGCAGAAGTAGGAAAGAAAGGATTATACATATGAGGGCAAGTGGAATTGCTTTGACTATTAGCCTTGACTAAAATGGAGTTCAAAAAGTATCCAATAGATTCACATACATTATACTTTAATTCCCAATGAAATACCTAACATGTAGGAAACTTATCAAGAGAAGAAATAGAACCATATATGAAGCAACAAATGGAATTACTATACTGCAAATATTAAAGTGAAGTGGAATCCATCTGATTATTTATAAGATCATACACAATTATCTTTTGACTCTAAGTGAAAAGCTGTCTAATTCATGGGCTACAAAACATGAAAATAAAATACTATAACTGGGATTATAGAACCATTCCCTCTCAAGTTTGTTGACCCTTTCATTACCAAATGAGGTTACATTTATACTTTGTTGTTATCCTCTTCTAATTCTGGCAGAGCAATAGTCATATAATAGAAAAGAATAAAATATAAAATTATCATAATATGAGCACTTGGTATCTCTTTTACTGATGATCCATAATATTCCTAAAAACACCCCATGACCTTTCAGCTTCCTGTGATTTCACAAATCCTATAGAAACCTTTTAATCTTTCATATTCTACTATTTCACACCAAATTACATATTTTATATTCCAACAGTTATTGCCAATTTAAATTTCCATCGTTGATCTTACACGATATGATGATCATGATGAAACTTTTATTACCTTTGTTATGAATGCATAGAAAATACTTTTGATGAACAAGGGACCATAGATCTACGTGTCAACAAGTCACTTTCCCATATTGTTTAAAGTCCGAGTATCTTCAAAAAGTGGACAAGCGCCCATCGTTGATCTTCCAATATCGGACGATCATGTAAGACTGACCCACTTTCATCATGTTAGAGAACCTAACCAATCATAGCATGCCAATTTGGCATCCATTCTGACAATCTTCTTTTGTGCTCACAAATTGAATTTGGACCCACAACTATGTGTCAACAAGTCACTTTCCCACATTGTTTAAACTTCAAGCATCTCTAAAAAGAGGGAAAGTGACATCCATAGATTTTCTAAGCTCGTACAGCTCACAGAAAAGACTTTGTTATTTGGTTTGTAATGTGGGTCCACATTCCAACTGGGTAAATCATGGCATATACATGGCATTACTTCACTACTTGGAAGATATGATATTAGACTAATTTGCTTCGTTGGCACCTCGTGACTATATTTTGACTGCACATTGTGAAAAGTAATGGCCCACCGGACACATAAGATTTAGAATTTTCAAATGACCAATGAAATGCATTATTTCATTTATTTGACTTTGCAACTTTTCACATATGCATGTGGATTAAAAATCAACCGCAGATTTAGTTTTCAAAAAAGTCAATACCACCTCAGCCTTAGTTCTTTCACCATTTCCTCAGAATATATATGTGAAAGTATATCCTTCTCTAGATATAGATCTTTGACCATTGGATTTAGAAACTTTTAGAGATGAAAAACTACCTCTCAACATAAATATTTGTCTTTCACATGATTGGGAACAAGGAACATATGAATCTTTAGAACCTTTAGACCTTCTTCTCATCAAGAAAAGCATCGACAAACCCTCCCAAAACCCTAATCACATAGATTTTGACTGATGCATTGCTCATATGGTTTCTGCATTAGATTAACTCAAAGGAATGATGAGAAGAAAGATCATCCTATAGGTAATCTAGATTCAGACTCAAGACTTTGACACTTGACTTCATTCAAAACCTTAATGCAAAAGATATGAACTAAAACTTGGGCAACAAATTTTAAGACTTCTAATACTTTTCAAACCTTTGAACTAATTTATGGTCACTATTGAGATTTCAACCTCTTGTGTATTGAGTATTATTAGGGATATTTTTAGTAGTCTCATAGGTCAAAGATTAACTCACTATGGTCCCTCCTTAATCAACCCAAGCTTGGATGAAAGTTAAGATGAAGAAGAACAAAACATCCCATCAAATGATGTTAAGATCCTCCAAGGAAGGGGATAATCTTGAAATTTAATAAGATTTGATCCCTGGTGGGTTCTTTAAGAAACTTTCAAGTTTACCAGTAGATGGAGGGCAGATTGGCATACTGTTCTTTTGAAATTATACTGTCTCATAATTATAGTGTCACATGAGCTAGGGTAGAGTGGACCAAGTGACCTTGTGCCTATATTAGGAAGTTCTTAGTGTTTTAAGAAAATTATCTTCAATTATTAATAGATGACTCTAGTTAATTTGATATTTAGAGTAATCTAAGACTTTTTGTTGATGTTTACAAACAATGTTTTTCAAAAAGAGGGGTACATGCTTTAATCTAGAGGTGTGCAATGGTGAAGTTGCAAATGAGGGACCTCATCACTGATGAGATTTGAATCTTGATAGCAAGAAAAAAAACCATCATGATGTATACCATTATTAACATTTTTATAAAAAATTAATTCCTCAAATAGCTTTTAAATTATAAAATTATTAAGTCTCTAAAATAAAAAATGAAAATAAAATAATTTATAATATACTCTACTACTAAAGCTTCTCCTAGCTCTCAAAATGTAGTGCTTAACTAGCACATCATTCAAGACTCTAGTTCATGAAACATCCTCCTTGGTGATGGCCCCAATGACAAGGGTTTCTTAGGCTCTGATGGACCTAAAGATACAAAGCATATGACTAGGAATAAATTGCCCTTCCAAATTAGCTTTTGCTTCTCTAACAATCTCTAGTTCAGGTGGCACGTAGAATTTGGTCCAATTTGGGAGAAATAAAGGGAAATTAAATTTCAAAGAAATGTTAAACCAAGGAACTCAACATTTTAACATTGGGAGTGAGCACTCTTAATTGCCAAAATCTACATTGACAATTACTAGTGATGTCTCTCATCCTGATTATTTGGCTTAAATTTAGGTAATGTTCCCTTTGGTTTAGTGGACTTTGAAGGTGGATCAAAGTATTTTCCTAGAAAATCTAGTGGTTTGGGTGATTAGCCAACCCCCCACCCGTCCTCTTGCCCTTCAACAACAATGACTTATACAAGTGTCTTGAATAAGGAGTTGGAACCTACATCTTGGGATGTCCAACCAAGAGGGATTTTTTTGGAAAATTCAAGGGTGTGATCCAAAACTATGCCCAAATCTCTTTCAAATAAGATACTAGACAATTAATCATGGTGTTACTAGAGGTACTACAAACAAAATTTTTGATGACAAACAATTCTTTCTGGCTAATGGTCTAATTTTCCAATTTAATTGGTCTTTTCTTAGACTTCTTAATCTGTAAAAGTGGATTTTTGATGCTTGGAAATAATGTTGAGAGGAAATTGGGATGATTATCCTTGTGCTCAAGCATTTTTCATTGTGGTTTTTTTATTGCAAGTAGGATGAAGATTCTATTCTTCGTGAGCATTAGTGTTGGGGAAAGTATTCCTATTTCAACCCTAGATCTATTAATTTAATCTTCTTATGGAAAATTTTGTTGTAAAACCTATTTGGATTCAAATCCCAAAATTTTTCGTTATAATTATTCTTTGACACTTGTCGCAAAGAAATTGGATTTTTTTGGGTATTTTTCTTGTGATAGATATTGGTCCATCTCCAATTTTATAAAAACTACACAATTAAATCCTAATAACAATATCACAATTTGACGTGTTGTGGAAAATATCTCCTACTTATCAATCTCCGATTTCACTAACACCACCTTTTCTTGCATTCGTATATAGGTAAAGATTTCCAGAGACCTCCCTAATCAAATCACCTTCAATGTTTTTTTTATATTTCCCTTTAGTGTTCAAAAATATTTTTAAGTTATTAAGTTTTTCTTGTTATTGTTATAAGTCCAAGTTTATAGGTGGTCATTGAGGCTCTTGATAAATAGATTCCCTCTCACAACACTAATTTGTGGCTTGACCTCTTGTGCCCTCTAAGAAGCTTCTTGATTATAAAAAACCCTCTTCTTATACTTTTCTGACTTAACTTACATCAATGGATGGATCTCTGTTTGAGTGCTATAGCAAGAGTAAGACTCACAATATGATCATTTTTGTTTAAGCTTTTAAGACTCACGATACTTCTCAAACCATTGAATTAATTTGTGGTTACTATTGAGCTCTCAAACTCTTGTGTATTGAATAGTATAAAGGATACTTTTAGTAGTGTCACAGGTCCAAGCTCAATTCACTATGGTCTCTCCTCAATCAACCCAAGCTTGGATGAAAGTTAAGATGAAGAAGAACAAGCCATCCCATCAAACAATGTCAAGATTCTCCAAGAAAGGGAAGAATCTTGAAATTTAAATAACTTTAGGGTCTTGATGAGTTACAAGTTTGTGTAAAACCTTTTCTTGTAGTTTTCTTTTACTACAAGTGACATCATAAACCATTTTAATTTGGCTAAATCAACCCCTTTTATGTAATCGTTCCTAGCTAGGAACCAATTAGATGCATTGCTATTTACAGGTCAATATTTTTTTTGTTTTTTAAAATTAATATTTATTTTGCACCCTTGATTGTGAATTACCAATTAAAAAAATATTAATTTTTTTTGTTAAAGATCAAATTTACAAATTGAGTCCTTTTAGTTTTTACTAATTGTTATGAGTTTTTTCTCAACCAAAATTTTCAAATTGTGTCCAAGTCATGTATAAATGGACATTACTAGTAGGCCATTATATATTATTAGGGACCAATCATGTTATCATAGACCATCATGAATTAGTCTCAAAAAGTCACTCCCTACTTATATTGTGTCTCTCATTGTCACTCTCACCTCTACCTTTCTAGTAATTTGCATCAATTTTTTCCACTGCATCAACATCTTGTCAACAAGTTCTATAATCCTAATTCACACAAAGACCTATCATCTAATTCATTCAAGTTCCAAATTATTTCCATTGTCATTTTTATCAAAATCAATGAATTGATCCATATCTCATAAGTTGTAAAAGTGGTCGTCAACACCAACCAATTGTATAATTATTGATATAGGTATTGAGTGAGTCTATAAGTACAAAAGATATATAGATATTAAAGTAAATCCAAATAAGGATTTAAGATCGACACTAAAAAATTTAATCTATAATAGGCCCTCAGTCTCATACAAATTATAAGAATGATCTAGTTTGCATTATGTCATTCATGCTTTCAAAACATCCTTGTTGAAGTGATTCCAAACGATGTTTTAAAATTCATGATTAAAATGGTAGATAGTTTCCTACCAATTATCACAATCAATTAAACATTTTCACTATTCTTAATTTATGAGGTATTTAACTATATCATTTAATCTATCCAAATTTTAAAAAATTATTATAATTTATTTATTTGATTATACATAAAACATCTATTGTCATAATCATATCATTGATGAGAGTGACCATTAGGTTCATCTTTATTATGTTATTTTTTCTATCTCAAATGTCCTAGACTATATAGTAACATTATTAATAATCAATTAATATCATTAAAATGGAAAAAGAAAAGAACAAAGTGAATAATAAAAACTCAAGTAGAAGTTATAGGCTTAGTAATACAAAGAAAATTTCCATAATACATTTCTATCTCAAGAGAAGCCTAAGTGGCAGAAGACTGCAAAAGCTAGCATTTTCTCAACCCTACACCCAAAGAGAAAGAATGGTAAAATTACTTAGACTAATCTTAGATTCTCAGATAAATTTGTGATCCTTACGAAGCTCCATGAGGAAACGTGGTTGACCATTATTCAGTCCCATGGAGATCCGAGCTTTGGAAAATGGAAAAGTTGAGGGCTATGCCATCTAAAAAAGAAGAACCCTTGTAAAAACCTAGTAGAAAAAAGATAAACCAACATCCAAATGATGGTTGGACAAGGGTATAAAGGAGGCAGAGAAAATATTATTCAAAGATAAAACATAAAGCTCTAAATACACAACAAAGAAATATTCGAGCAACAAAGGGAAGGTCATAGTTATGGGAGCCAAAAATATCTAGCTAGGCAAGCCAAAAAGGAATACATTTAATCATTCAAATACCAATTCAAAAATTAACAATGGAAAGATGAAACATCAATTCAATATTAGTAATAAGGTGAATGTTGATAACAAAAAAATGCTATTTCAAGGGATTCTAAATGAAGTAAATTTAGGGCATAACTAGAGGAATATCCACCACAAAAGAGTGTCTTTTAGTAATGAAAAGGATATTAAGGTTCCAAATAAAATGCCAATTCACACACGTGCATCAACTTTGGAAGATAACCATGAAAACAATATCACCATAGAAATTATAAGCAATTACTACATAGAAGTGAATGTTGTCATTGTCAAAATTTAGGGTTAAATGAATTCTAGTGTGGACCTCCAATGTTCCTAACCAAATTAGTAGAATGGTTATACAAATATATGGAAAACTAGGTAAGTATTCCAATACTCTTAGGTTATTTATGTTATCTAGAATGTAATAGTATGTCTTTAAAATATTCTCTACTAAAAGGCCATTTGTGTTTCCTTAAAGGTTACTAAATTAAATTCTTCAAATGCAAACCTCATTTCTCTAGGTTGGATATAGAATTAGAGTTGGTCGCAACATAGGTAGTTATTAAAAATTACCCAGCAGAATTAATGCATAGTAGGATCCTTAAAACAAATTAGAAATTTGATGGGAGAAATTGTAGGCATAGAAGGTAGGTTTTTGGTTTCAAGTGAAGTCAATTTTCTCATTAACTTAAAAATAGGCACATGTTATTTGAAACCATTAAAGATCATCACAAATCACTCTGTGTAATTTAACCCAAGAAATTTACAAGGGTTATATGCATAATAGTATGATTTATTATTATTATTTTAAAGATTGGAATATAGAGGAAGGGATTTACACAATAGATCTTAGATCATCCAATTTAAAAATAAGACTTCCAAATTCAATAAGGGCATATCGGCGAGAAGAAAGAGGTAATTGATGCAATTACTAAGTATGCTAAAATGGAAATAAACCATAATAACAGTTACAAACATAAAGAGTCGAGTAGAGAAATAGAAAAAAGGAGAAATTATAGAAATAGAGAAGACACAATAAGTAGTGATATCATACCAAGATGAAGAAGCCATTAGAATGAAACAACAAGTTATAAATACAAATGATAAACTAGTGCCTAACTTAGACATCCATAAGGAAAAATTAAGAATATATAGGGATGACCAGTCAGGGAAATCAAAATTATGCCAAGAGAGAGACTAAAAATTTAGTAGATCCTAGCAAACCTGATCGAATAATACTAATGAAAAAAGGAGCTTCAATACCTAATTTATAAGAAACATGCATTCCTACTGATAAAGTTATTTTAGACAAGCTGACTAATATAATTGAGAATGATTTCTAGATAGAGAAATAAAACATGAAGGAAAACACACACACAAAGATACAATTTTATGGTAGTAAAATAAATTAGGTCTAGGACAACTTTATGAGGAAAGTAGAGAGAAACATGGGAATATTGAGCAACACGATGAAAGATATCACCAACTTTCATGACAGGTATGTAAATAGGTCCAAATATAGCATGAAGCTAATAGAGATCACACATTGTCAAAAGAGAAAAACCCCAACAAAATAGGAAACATAGACTTTCAAATATCAACTAAAATAGACTCTTTAGACAAAACCATAGATATGCCACTATTTATGAAAAAATAAGAGGTTATTGAAGAATATGGGAAGGCCATTTTCAATCAAAGCAATGATAACGTGGAATTTAAAAATAACTATACAATCAAAGAAGTAAACCCGAGTAACCAAAACACAAAAATTAAAGAAAATTTATTTAATATAGTTGTCAAGCCAACTAAAAAAGGGTAGAAGAAATTAGAACAAATAAGACAAAAGATAATCAGATGGATATTGTTTTGATTAAGTAAACATCGATTTTGAAAGGACGTGAAACCTCGTACAAAGAGAAAAGAAAGATATAGAAATGAAGGATCTTAGCACAACTGTGGAACACCATCCAACAAACTGGAGGAACTCACCATAGTTCCCAACAAGGGCTAAAAACCAACCCATTTAAACACAACAAGTGACCAAGATTTACATTTTGGCCCAAAATTTTGAGAATGTAAAGACATATCAAATGAAAGTTTGGAGCATTTGACTTTTTTTCCTTTAACTGATGTCCATCCATCCTCCACCTTTTCAACAACCATTTCCCAATACATAGATAAACCTGAAGAACCAGGGTAGCTCGCAATAGTATCCATAAAAGGGAAAGGGTTAGCACCACAACTAACCCCCAACACCCTCCCAGAAGAAACATGAGCATCAATACCCATAGCAACCGGAGATAAGACAACTAAAATAACTCTAGCATCAATGTTCTGGATAGAGTCAGCAGCAAAAGAAGTGACAACCTTAACATTCTGAACCAAAGTGGCCTTAGAGACAACATCTGTAGCATCAAAGATAACAACAGTAGCAACCACTAGAGAATGATAAATCTAAGGTGAACAATCCACCACACCCCCTTCCTTGGAAATTTTTTGAACTATATAATGATGGTTTGAAAACCCCAACCACCAAGAAGGTGATTTATTCGATCGAACCTTATCAAATGAACACCATGCAATGAGATGGGTGGCCTAGTGAAATTTCCTACATCTAAAAGAAATACCCTCATAATCAAGATTCTGGGTCCAAAAACCATTTGGAGAAGCCAAAGTAATATGTTTAGGGAGACCCTTAGAAACATCAACCTCCACAAGAATATGAGCATACACCATCTTAAACACATTGAAAGAATCTATATCAACCATCTAAAAATCCCCAATGACCTCCCCTACAGACTCCAAGACTGAATCCAACCAAAGATGAAGGGGAAGATTCGACAATCTTACCCATAAAGGTATTTTATTAAAGGATTTAGTAAGAGGATCAAACCCCTGATACTAGGGTTTGGCCATCAAGAGAAACCACTCCTCCCAAGAGAAACAACTATTACACAAAATGGTTTTCCTATCTACAACATTTTCAAATTTCACAATAAAAAAACCCCTTGCCATAATGTAAATTTGAACTATATCAGTTATGATTGGTTTCCAATATTTGGAAATCCAAGCATATAAATCGAGAAGAGAGGGCCATAAACCCCTAAAACAAAACATTGCAATAGTAGAAGAGAAATCCTTTGTAGTTTTAAAGATTTCCTCCATAGTATCTAAATCAAGATTAACTATGATGGGGTTACTTACAAAGACAAACAACATCAGAGGATGGGGTTTCCCTCTCCTAGCAGAGGCAGGACAATAGATACCTACCTCAAAAGCAACCACATCCACATGAAATCACTAACCTTCCTGTAGCTACCCAAGACCTTGAGAGGGCCTTCTAGGAAGACCTTGGCAGTGTTTGAGACAACCTAGAAGACCCACTACTAGATGAAACAACAAGGGTAGAAGACTTGCCAAGAGTGGTGGTCATTAGCAAAACACCCCCAAATGCAGTAGCTGAATCAAGGAGCATAGTAGCAAGAAGATGATGGGTGGGAAATACATCATTTTAAAACACAACATAAGTGGGAGTGTGAGCTGCAACCATCTTGATAGTTGCTCTATCACTTTCTTTGGTTGTAATTTCATCAGATGGACATTGTTACAGTAAGAAAGGAAGTAGCATTTTTAAAGGAGGGAGATGATGATTTAGAAAAGTTCACCACATTAATAAACAAGATGATAAAAAAAGAAAGAAAATAGGAGTTGGAAAAACAAAAGGAACCATAAGACAACATTGTTTTAATAATAGAAGGAGCTAAATTTGGGTTAGCATCTACTTTGGAAGGATTGGAGAATCCAATTTTAGCTAAAAGAAAAAAGACAAAAAAGGCAGGAAATCTATGATGGAACTTAGATATTAATCTAAGAAACCAAACTTAATAAAGAAGTGTTAGCATGAATGCTGATGGTATTTCTATGGGGGAGTATCATAGCATTGCTGAAGTTATGATTTAGAGCTTATAATGTGTTGCATTCATGAAAACATTTATCATTGATGTCAACATATACATTATTTTGTGAAAGAGGAAGAATTATTTAGCACAGTCAATGGTAAACGAGTTTCATTATCTATGGTTAGGAACATATTTGATAAATTTTTGAGGATACTATATTTAAGAGAACATAAAGAAATCTAGAGATAAGATAGAGTTATGAAATGTTTTGTGAAGGTAGATTTCAAAACGAGTTTATGGAAAGAGGCTACTAGTAAATTGATTATATCTTTTAATAGAGATGTAATCTTGTTAAGTGAGCTTAGAGGAAGGTCATATACATGTTGAAGATGCTATGTTCTAGATGAAGAAGTTAGATATGTAGTTTGCGCTAACTTATGAAGTCTATTTAGTGGATGTTTGCGAGGAGGCTAACTTGTAACAAAATCTTAATGGAACGTGTTAAATTGTAATATAATGTGTAATTGTACATCTTATTAATGTCCTATATTATTCATTATAAACTGAGAAATCCTCAAGGCCGACTCAATTGCTTATTAGGACTTGGTATAAAGGAAAAATTGTTTCCTTGTGGTAAATTGTGAGATGCATTGTGATGTTTGGTTATACAAACTTGGATGCAAAATTGTATTTGATCATAGTAGAGATTAATGTTGAAGATGTACTTTGAGATTTGAAGGAATTGTATTGGTAAATGAGTTTTTGTTGAGTCAGTTCAAAGATTTTGGATATGCTTATCTAGAAGATTTTTCAATAAAGACCTCTTTCAAGGCTATTTGGACAGTAGGTTCAGTTATCCTCCCTTTCAACTCCTAACAAGATTGACATAGCTCCTAATAGGGTTGGAATCTCCTAATAGGGATTTAATGTCTCCTAACAAGGAATCATATGTACTAATTATATATCATTGGCTCCTAACAGAGTCCATCCTTTCACAAGGAATTTTTATATTAGTACATCATTCCCACCAGGTTTTTCCCTTTGATCAAGGGTTCCCCTAGTTAACATATCTGGTGTTATTCTACATAGTTATATTTCTATGGTTTTTGCATTTATTATTTACATTTTTAAGAATTAATAAAGATATTAAGAGTTGTTTTAAATGCATAACTGATTCACTCCCCCCCCCCCACTGAGTTATCTTAGCATAATTTACTTTTTAACAACTTGTATCAGAGCATCAGGTCTTTGAAGACAAAGTTCAACAACTTGAGGAGATCCATGACTTTTTATTCCAGAAAGAAAGTTGGAAGTTTGATGAAATCAGCTATGATAGCTGGAAGGAAAAGATGAAGACTCACATGTTATGCATGGGTCTAGAATGTTGGCTAGTTATATTGAATGAGAAGGAGGTGATTAAAGGAGATAACCTTGACTTCTATGAACAAGATGCAAAAAGATCTATTAATGTAGAATATGCTTGCTAGAGAAACACTAAAATCAGCTCTTTGTGAAATAGAATACAAAGAGATAAAATCTTTAAGACTTGCACATGAAATTTGGATTGCTTTACATAATTTTTTTGAAAGTGATGAACATGCTAAGAAGACTAGATTACAAAGTTGGATATGTATGTTTCAAGATGCTAAAATAAAGGAAGATGAAATTATAAGAGATTATTTTGGTAGAATATTAGATAATTTTGTTGGAATTTTAAGTTGTGGTGGATCTAAGATAGAAGATGAGATTGTGTGGAAAATTTTGAAGACTTTAACACCTACTTATCATCAGAAAGCGCAAATGATTGAACAAGTTATTCCATGTACACCTAACTTTAGGAGGGAAACTCTTCTTGCAAGATTGCAATCATCTAAATTATGGATGAAACAAAATAAAGAGTTGCCAAGAGTAGAAACAACTTTTAGAGTACATAAGGACAAACCTATATTCATAAGAAGTGCGATTACAAGTGGAGATTATGCCAGTAGCATTCAAGAAAGGAAGTAGAATATAAGAAGTTGAAGAATGACTTTCCCTACTTATGAAGAGAGAACCTAAAGGTAACAAAATTCTTGTTTGTTGGACATGCAAAGAACTTGGTCATTATCCTTCTAAATATCATTTAATGCATACAATAATTTATGACATAGGATTGATATATCCACATCATATTATAGAGCTCTTCAATAGATTTCCAACACATTTTGAACTAAGTCAAGAAAACTCTGGATGCGAAAGTTATGGCTTTCAGAGTAAGGCCTATTTTTATTTCTTCAAAACCGATCAAGTTTTGAAGAGGTTTTTTGTGATTGAAACCTGATCAGGTTTTGTTTTTTTAAAATGTATTTTGGCTAGGTTTGGTAACCAAGCCTAGCTGTTTTTTGAAAATTTAAACAAATGGATTGGGTTATTAATGTTTTTGGGTTTTTTGTGTGTGGTGTCCACTAAATTGTACACCATCTTAGTGCACACACCCTATCAATAACATTTAATGCATATGCAAGATTTTGAACTATTGTTGCCTTGACATTATCTTCAGAGCTTTTCTTATTGTTCACACCTAGCACCTCTAGAACAAGACTCATTTCTCTTTTCCTAAATAATCTAGAAAATAATTGTGCTTTACCAATCAGAAATTTATTTTAAAAAAATTCTCTCACATATTTTTCAGATATAGCTTAATTGTACTTTCAAGAATCATGTGTTCAGATGATTCAATTTCTCTAAAAAGAGAGTCTTCATTCATCTCTAGCAAATTTTCCAACCCTAAAGCATATTTTCCAAATGTTATATTACTTTCTAGAACTTCAACATGATCTTCTTCAACTTCAATCAATTGATCTTCAATTGGTGGCTCTAAATTACATTTTGTCCATCCTTTTTTTGGTCATCTCTTACTCAATCATATATTTTTGCTCTTTTCATTTTATCCCCCATTTCAAAAAAAATTGAATAGAGAGCTTGAAATCTCCTGCATACAAAAGACATTCAAATTCAATTACATAAATAATAGTGGATCATAAACAATTTAGAAAAAGCTTTCAAGTTTATAAGCTTATTATATTTGACTGTTTGTAAGACTAGAAAATCTTAAGGCAACTAGTTTCATTAAAACATTGCTAAATTTAGATTAAGCAAATTATTAAATATATTAAATAATTTAATGAATTAATAATTTTAATAATTATCATAATTTTTTAAAACAATTAAACTAATTCTAATAATTGATTCAAATCAAATCAATTAATTAATTTAAAATAAATGATATAGGCAAGAGCCCACAACACAACAGTAAATTATGAGCCTCTTATCCGAGAGGTCTTGGGTTCAACTCTACACAAGCTTAATAAATAATAATAATTAATTCAATCACATAATAATAATGAATCTTGGTTCCAACCTCTTATCGATCAAAAAATAAATAAAAATAGACGATATATTTAATTAATCGATTTCAATACAAAAATAATTAAAAAATCTAATTTCCAAATATTTCTACAATAAAATTGATTTAATTCATTAAAATTAAATAAGACTAAACTTTTTAATAGTACAAATGCAAATTTGAATACAATATACAAATTTTAAAACTTAAACTTTACTTTTAAAATTAAAAAAACCAATTTATTATTTAAACCAAATAAAATATTTAGGTTGACGCATGTGACCTTATGCATTAAACTTTTGGATTAGGTGGCTTCGACTGAGTCTGGTTTGGCTGTACATGATCTGACCGGATCAAATTTGATCGAAATTGTTTGTGTCATCTGATGTGGCACTTTCTGTCATATTTTTTGCAATTATGAAGAACTTAACACTTCTGAGGCCAATTTCATAATCAAAATTAGGGTTTCAAAAAAAAAAAAATCACTCGATAGAGCTTGTAGTTAGAATTATGCACATATAATTTTTTTATAGGTAACACAATATCATTTACAATAATTGCAAATTAATGCAAGTAGGTATTTGAACATTGAAGATGATGCACAGTCAAGAAAACAAAAAAGTTAGTAGATGGTACCAATTATTTTTAAAAATGATGAATTGTTTTAGAGGAGAGAGTCCTCTTCGACAATATATAACATTTGTAATGGTTAACATGGGTTTACTAGGGAAAAGATGGTGGGAACAAAAAATCGTTAAATTATGAAAAGTTCAACTTAAGTTAGCTATAACAGGCAAAATATACAATACTTTTGAATATTTCTTTTTGAAAGTTCTAGGTACATATGTCATCAACAATATACTTCAAATTTAGATAGAAAAATATTTATTTTTGTGGTGGGAACTATAACCCCTGATTTTTCTAGATTTTTTATATTACCAAAAAAGGTCATTGAAAATTACAAAAAATACTATTTTAAACTTTTAAATTTTAAAAAAATAAAAGATAGAAACTTCATCCTTTTATACACATTTCATTAGTTTACACCAACTTAAAATTCAAACTAAAATATAACTTTTACATTGTTGAAGTTTAACACTTTTTTTGATAGTAGCCTTTTCCTTTGTAAAATGGTGACAAATGTTTGTACTTTTACCCTAGTAACTATATAACTTCTCCATCTTTGACAACAATGCCAAAGACATCATTCTCATATTTTGTACTTATACATCTAATGTAGGAGCATCCTAGGGAAGTCAACAATCTTGTATGATGGGGATTCATGCTTAAGTTGTGGAGTTATGGTTAGCGAGGTTAGGGATGTGTTTGAGACTTTTTTTTTAACCTTTCCTTATGTGTGCATAGAGATTGGAGTTATCGTGTTGAAGTTAGAGCCATTTTACCTTGCAGTTGGAGCTATATTTTCTATTTTTTGTGTGCTAGTTATAGTCCATGTAGCTGTTGATCCTTAATGAATTAGACTTTTCACATTTACGATCTTAAAGAGGACCTAAAATACTACCTTTAATTAAAAGAACAAGTCCTAATTCATTAGGAGTTGGGAGATATTGTCATTTTCCTCAGGTAATGATTTTAAACCATTTTTCACGAAACACGTGGAGTTTTTTTTGTCTTGCACGGTGTTGGCCTGGTTTTTCACCTAGTAGAAACCCCTAAAAATTTATTGTGAAAATATAGTTTGTCCCATGTAAGAAACTAGGGTTTCATTTCTCTTGATCAGTCGCCCCCTAGAAAATTCCTAATTGTTATGCCCTAATGTCTTTTGTGCCCTAAGTTCCTTCAAAAAATTGTTAATTGACCACACATTTTTTAATTGAGGCGGGATATTTGAAAAGCCCTAATACCTTTTTAAATTTATTATTCTAAGGTTATTCTATGGTCAATTCTAAAATCTTTCACAAAATTGTTGTTTTGCCCTAGCTCGTAACTTAGTTTTAACCTAGGGTTGTGTTGTGTTTCGCCCACATCTTGCATTTTCCTAGTTCGCAACCTTTTGAGTGAGTTGTTATTATATCCACTAATCTCCTCCTAGATCAACAAACATTGCATTCTTGTAAATTCAAGATGCAAGCCTTTAACTAAAGTGAGAGAGTGACAGAACAATTTTTTTTTTTTTGCATATAGTCGCGGGCATAAATCTTAACCATCCATAGCTTGAGGATCAATGGATGTCATATTTTCACATAATAAATATGTAAGGTTTTTATGCAAAGCGAGAATACAAGGTGGTGATGCGTGTCTTGATGGGCCTAGTTCTTAAAAGGAATTTAATGACAGCAAGGATCTTTCATAATCATAAGATGCGAAAGGATCGACAGTGGTCATATTCTCACATAATGAAAGTGCTAGAGTTTTAGCCAAAGAGAGAATATGAGGTTTTGACATGTGTCCCACTAGGTAAAAGGTGATGCAATTGTTAAGTTTGTATCACGTTCATCATATTATGCCTAGATCAATGACCATTTTAAAAATTCATTGCATAACATATACAATTTGATTGTTGGAGCATTAATGGTGTATCAAAGAAAATTTGTGCAAAAGAGTTATGCATAAAATCTATGATTCATTCCATAACTAGTTACAAAGCAAAAGAGATTTGAAGCATAGTGAACCAAAGCTTAGATTTTGAGTTTTCTACACAAAGAATTATTGTGAATAGATTCTTTTGCTGAAGCCAATTTTTTTTGGGTAAGTGCTTGAACTTCTAATGGTATAAAGAATTCCAGTTTCAAATTTACTAAGTTGATAAAAATGCCTCCATGAAGGGATTTTTGTAGCAAGATAGATTATAAGCATAGAAATGTACATGATGATTTCCTAGAAGAATTTCCCCTCTCCACCAATGAAACAAACAAAGGAAAGGAGTTAGTTCCCAAAAACCCTAGATTGATGATTGGTGAAGGTTTTTATGAGAAGGAAAACTAGTCGAGGGATGTAGAGACAAGAATTAGATTCCCAAAGGGGATGCCAATATGAACTTGGAAGATAACACTGAGAATGTCAATTTGAACCTGGGGGAGGACAACTTGAGACAAAGCTTTGATAAAAATGTTCATGGGAATGTGATTGGTGTGCTCGACAAACTAGGACTAATGAGGAAGGATATTAATCTAATCAAGGGTCAAATGTAGGATATTTGGAGGGAGTTTGAGCATCTTAGTAAAATCAACAGGGGAGAGAACTTTGGGCCAACATCTAGATAGACTTACTAATCTTATTGGTAATGCTAAAAATGTTACCAATATGATGAAAAGAGTGCCACTCTGGAGGAGACAGTCAGAAATACGGTCAATGTGATGAGAGATGTGCAAAAAAGGGTGGATAAGTTGGACAAAAGGATCATAGGAATTGAGAACACTTTGAAAAATATTGCTGAACAGGGTTGCTCGATTCATAAGGCTTATGTTGAAAATCTTAAGATCCTTTTGGAGAAGCTAGAATAGAGGAGAAAGGACCAGGGCAATAAGGAGCTGAGGGATAATCAAGGACCTAGTAAATGAACTAGGGAAAGTTCAAAGAAACTTGAGGCTATGGATGATAAAGAGCTTGATGAGCTAAGGGCTTCTACAATTAAAATGAACATTTTGGATCATCAACTAGTAGACCTATTGAAGACTTTCTAGCTATTCTTCTACTACCTTTTTTTATTTTTTTTCCATCTCTGTCATATGACCCTTTATTGGGGGTTCTCTGTTTCTGGTTTCTTTGATTTTTGGTTACTGATGGATAGTTTCTTTTGGAATTTTTATACTTGTATACTTTGCTCTTTGTAAAAGATTTTGGATCCTATCAAAACCTATTTTTACTTAATCAAAACAAAGGGTGGATTGGGGTTCTTCAAAAAATGCATTTCTTAGAGAAAACATGATACTCCATTGAGTAATGTATGAGAATTTGACATTGGAAAGTTGGTCATCCTTGGTGTTTTCTTTGATGATGAATTGTTGACAATGTTGGCAAAGAGGTACAATCCTATGCCAAGGGTTGTTAAGAACCATTTGGGAGACAACCTTTTTAGGGTGAGAACTAAAGTTATCAGAGAAGTCTTCATGTTGAATCCTAACCATGCATTGCATGAGAAAATTGACTTGGATGATCTCCAAGCACGATATGATGATTAGAGTGTATACCTACGAGGAGGACCATTAAAAGATCACTTTGTAAGGGTAGGGCATCTTTCACTAATAACATCTCGTACCCCAGAGCCCTTATTAAAGAAATAATTTAATCCTAGGGCACAAGCTCTTTATATACCCCTCTACAAAATCTTTGGCATGGATGAGCAAGATCACATCTTGGGGTCATTGGTTTTTTTGATTGCTTAGAATTTGCAGTACGGGATAAGCTCTATATTTTATTTTGCATCCTACTTGGCTAAAGTGATTCACAATGGACTAATTGGCATCAGCAAGGGTAAGGTTGAAAAGCCCTTCTCTTGGTACTCCTTATTGATGTACATGTCCATGTACAAGGGAGTTTGTGTCTTTTCAAAAGATATGAAACTAGAATTAGAGAAGGACAAGGAGAAGCTACTAGTTTAACTTTGGAGTGCTGATATGATAGGGGAGGTAACTAATGCTAATTTTGTCCATTTTGATAGACACTTTTCCTCAAAGATGAGGATCTTGTTGAGTGGAGACAACCCTAGGATTCTCCAGCCCTTACTAGAGCTAATCAGGACCAAGGATCATGCCAAGTGTTTGAAAGTAAGTCATAATTGGGGGGATATTATCCCTTACTCTGTATCTACTATCTTTAGAGTATATGGTTTCCAAGGGAAACCTCATGCCCTCCTATATTAGGTACCTCTAAAGGTGGGAATTGCTGAATTTCTATGGCAAGTAGGAGATCTTGAAGAGAGAGAGCTGGTGGGCATGTCAAGAGGGACAATTTTCCTAAATTTCACAATTGTCCATAGTTATGTGCTCAGCAAAGGAGGATGGAGACATCTATATAAGTTTCTTGATAGATATCAAATGGCTTAATCTCATCCTCACTTTATTGAACCAGAAGGCTTTTATAATATGTTTAAAGATAGGACTAAAGCTAAATCATATGAACATATTGTTTACTTTCTTGAAAATATTATAAGAAATGAATTTTCTTTACAAGAACAAGAAATAAAGAAGGAAAAATGGAAAGTATACAGTACGGTCTTAGAGTTTATTAATGCTTTAGATAAGAAATATAATCCCCGTACTGACATTAAATACTGGGGAGATAAGATAAATAAACTTATGGCAAATTTTGTTGGGTTCATGCAAACTCTTAATGAGAAAAAAGAGATGTTTATAAAATCATACCCAGACCAAGCCATAGAAGTAGAGAAAATATTGGCAAGTAGGGTAATAATAAGCCTAGGACAGTATACTCTACAAAGGCAAGCTGTATATCTAGTGGCTAGAAATGTGAATATACAACCTGTTCCTTTGTACAAGAGGCAACTTTCAAAAAGCCCACCCTCAACGGCAATTGCTAAAAAGAAAAAATTGGAAAAAGGATCTTCATCTAAAGCTAAGGAGTACTCCCCTTCATAGGCTCTTATCCATATTGACAATGAAGAATCTTTAAGGGATCAATTGAAGTAAATGGGAGGTAAGGGTGATGTATTGATAACTACATTAGAGGTAGAGAAGGGAACACTTGAGGAACCTCTAATGAAACTTCTAGCACTTACTATAGAAGAATTCAAGTAGAAGGTGATTGATCTTGTTGTAGAGTAGGCTACAAGAATTTTTTTGGATGATAACAGTTTTGAGTCTAGGGCTTTTATGCAATTTTTGTGGAGAAGCAATATAGAGATTTTTGAGTTAAAATATAAAAAGATGAAGTAAGAGCAACCTGATAGAAAGGAATCTAACATAGAAGAGGAGGTAAAAGCTAACCTAATGCAAGAGTTTAGTCAGATAACCCCTTCAGGGGGAAGACAATTGCTGAAGGATTTGAGAGTACTGACACTACCAGAATGGGACATTACCAATGCAATTATTTTTGATTCAGTGAGAAAAGAAAAAAAGAAAAAAAGTTTAGAACCGAGGAAGACGTAAAAGAATCCCATAAAGGGGTGAAATACAATAATAATCATAAGGCCTTGTTATATGGTTAATACAAAAAAGAGATAAGGCCAAAATCCAAGATGTCTCAAATGTTGAACATAAAGGGAGCTTGATGGTATATAGGGTTGCAGAAGTGGATAGGGAGAAGGGGATCCAAATGAATAAAGAAATGACTGATTTTGATGTGGAGGGAGCTGCCAAGGACAAGAATAAATTTCTTGAGCTAAATGAAAATTTTGAAAAAGTGCCGGAGGCTTACGATGAGAGGGGAAGAAAGATCTATGAAATGGAGAAGATAATTTCAGACTTGCAAAAACAATGAGGAAAGAGAAAAGTGGGGAGACAATCTAGCCAGCTATGAATTATAGCTTCCCCTGTCCCACTATTTCCCTTTGGTCCTATTGTGGAGATTCCTAGCACACCCCAACAACTAGAATTCTATACAACGGATGTGCTAAATGAAGAAAAGAAAAAAATTTGGGCACTACATGTAGAGTTAGGTGTGCAACACGAGGGCATAATAAGAGATACAACTTTGTTTATGAAAGATAGAATTGATTGGCCCCTATTTCACTTGGAGTTGTCAAGGTTGGTGAATATATGGAAAGAATTGAATAACAATGAAGCCACCTTGAGACAAATATTGAATAAATGGATCAGCAGAGATGATTCCACACTACTTTGTGTTTCTCTATCATTGATGCAATTGATGACCTTATAGAGAAAACTTTTGACCAAGCAAGTGATCTACTGGTTTTTGACCAGAAAAGAGATATGTTGTAGAGAAGATTGAAAATGTGTTTCTCAAAGTATCTCAGTAAAAAATTTGATCTCTTTCCTCATGCATTAAAAGGCCTTGGTTTTATAAAGGATAAGGAAGAATGGGGGAGTGAGTTAAAGGAACTAATAAGTATCAGAATGAATGATGTAGTCAATAAAGAAAACTACATTTGGTTTGCTAGAACTAGTGAAGAGTTAGTTCAGGAAAAACTATTCCTTGATTCTTTCCATGTAAATTTTGATGAAATAAAGAGGTTGGAAAAATATGTACAAAGAAGAGAAAAAGAGATATTTAACTTCAATTGGCCAGATGACATGATTTTCAATAAGTGGATGGCAAACTATTCTTTAAATACATAGTTGTTACATGTGGTTTCTTAGGAAGGGCTCATAGACAAAACAACAACCATAAAGGAACTATAGTTGGTTGATACAACTAATCAAACTGATAATATAGATGATGATCAAAAAATTACAACATACACCAAAGTGTTAGAGCCACACATAGTAGAAGAGGAGAAAGTGGTCCCACAACCTAATGAGCAATAGAAAGAAGAAGATCAATCATTAGGTGTAGTGGAGGAACATGAAACTACCAAAAAATAATTGGCCCCACCATAAAGCAACCAATTAAAGGATCATTCTATTATCAAGTGAAAGACCACAAGTTTTTATTCTTCTCATGCAACTTTTTTCCTTTTTGTAACCTTTTTGTTTTATGGACATCTATCCTTTTCCCTCTAAGGCCTAAAGCTTGTTGCAACTCACACTATATAAGTGAGTTTCTAAGGCTAGAGGATGATCCAAATTTCTTTTGCTACATTAGTTTTGTGAATTCTGAGTTGGTCCATGCATGTTGTAACTTAGTTCCAATTTTGAATATGAAAGTTAATAGTGGCTGGTCTACTTGTGTTATTTTTCTAATAGTGATAAGCATTATGATTGTATACCATTTGAATACAGTTAATATAAATACAAAGAGTTAACCATTCATCCCAAATCTTGTCTCTTCACTTATCTCCATTTTGTTCTCTGAAATTTGATAGAAAAGTCATTGAATTTCAGTTGTAATTCATTTTGAATTATATTTCCTTTTGCTTTTGCTGATAGTCTAATGGGTTATGTAAATGCTTGATGCAAAATGGGAAGAACATTTTGGTTTTTAATTTGAAGATATGATAAGTATGAGATCTAGAAGTGAATATGATATTTTCATAAAGTGTCAAGATAAGATCTAGAAATAGGAGTGTTATCCCTTTGAGGTATAGCCCAACGGACAAGGCACTAGCCATCCTAATAAGTTTATCTAATTGGAATACTTTGCATAATGCAGAAAACTTATATTAATCAATCTTTTAATGTTATGTTGTTCAAGTATAAAATGTCAGCTTGTACTTGATTCATGGGATTTAAGGTTTGGTAAAATATCTAGTTATCATCTCTTTGTTACCATTGAATTATAAGAAAGAAGGCTAAATCATCTATTATTTTCGGAGTTCATGTGGAGAACATTAATTTTAAAGTAAATAAGAATAAATCCCTAAGGTAAACTCACATGAATCTTGCATAGTTCAAAGTGGGGAAGACTTCAAGGTCTTTTTAGTTGGTCCTTTTATTTTTCCTTTCAGAATACCCACTATGGTTTCAGGCTAATTCCTAGGTTTTCTAACATTGTAAAAGGTAGTTGAAACTCTATCAAATCAAGAGCCAACATGTGGTTTTGTATGATGAAATGGGATCTTTTTAAGTTAGGGACATGTTATTAGGTCATGTGTGGACCTAAATATAATTTGGTATCAAGTTTAGTTCATATTTGCTATAGTTTTGGTTTACTCTTCCAAGGTGGACCTATAATGTAATTAAATGCTTGACTAGCCGACTTGTGGCTTAGTTGGCTATATAAGGAGGTTTGGTTGATTTAGAAAATGATTAGGGTGGACTATTTGGTGATTACACGTCCTTATTAGAGGAATAAATGAGATAGAGAAGTTGAGAAAAACTAGTGGTTGCGGTTTAGAAAAAAGGAGGTTGCTTGGTGGCTTATGAGCACAAGTTTAAATCTTGCTAGAGGTTTCTACTAGATTTTTGCTATGTTATAAATCTGAGCTAGCTAGAATTTGAGTTTGATCTTGAGGGATCTCTCAAAACTATTGTAATTAATTTGTACTTGGCCATAATTGGAAAGGTCATACAACTTGACACATTGCTTGTAATCAATTATTTTATGAATAAAGAGTTGTGAATTGGTATCAGATCTTGCATTATTATATTGTTTCTACAATGTGGTTATTTTATAGGGGCTAGGACATCTCCTTTGGGGATTCTCCTACATTGTACTACATCAGGTGGTATCCGAGTGAAGGTTTTCTTGAGCATGTAGACATATCACTGATGTTAAGGCAACTTGCACTAGGACCTAGGGTAAAGATTATCAGAGTGAAGGTTTGATCTGGTTGATTATTGCTTTAGGTTTGCAATTATCTTGGAATATGCCTCCAAGAAGATTGGGCCCTATGGAAATTGAAGATCTCTGTGATGCTATGGAAGTGAAGATCTCAGAGAAGGTTAAAGTAGATTTTTGATTTGAGATGGAGTTGATAAAGAGTGATATGATCACTGAGATAACAAGTGCTATAGGTGGTTTATCTCGACATATGGGTATTGAAGATGGTTACAAGGAAGCTGTTGAAGACATTGAGATTGCTTGATGAAGTGGTGAAGGTAGAACTAATCATGTGGAGAGACTTATCAAAAATAGGGCTGGTCAGTTTGATAGATCTAGATTTCAGTTGAAGCTCAAGCATAAGATGGAGATTTCCAAAATTTTAGTTACTTTGAATCTTGAAGACCTAATTGATTAGACTGGTGAATTGTAAGACTACTTTGAGTTAGAGGATATTGAAGACCCACTCAAAGTGAGGTTGGCACAGACTAAGTTGAAAGGACATGCTGCTCTTTGGTGGAAATAATTAAAATGAGATCGAGAAGAAGAAGGTGAATTGAAAATCATTAGATGGAGGTTAATGGTGATTAAATTGAAGGCCAAGTTCATTCCTTCTCATTATGAACTTGAGTTGTTTAAGAAATTGCAGAATCTAAAGCATTAAGATACGACTATGAAATATTATACAGAGGAGTTTTACAAGTTGAGTATTTGGTCTGGATATAAAGAATTGTCTAAGGAGAAGCTAGCTAGATATATCAATGGTTTGAGATTTAATATTTAGGATGAGGTTGGTATGTTGAATATTGCTTCGATTGAGGATGCTTATCAATATGCTTTAAGAGAAAAGGAGAAGCTGAAGAGGAGACATAAAGGTAATCCTCGAGGAAAGGAGAAGCATGATCACTTGGTGAAGAACAAACAAATTGCTATAGACAATTAAAAACTATTGAATAGAGGAAGCAAATAGAAAAAGGTGCAATTAAGGGTACTTTCTACAGATGTCATGAAGAAGGACATAGATCTTATGAATTTCTTAAGGCTAGTGACAAAAGAACTGTTGTGGTGCAAGAAGCCAAATATTCAGTAAATGAACCTAAGATGGATGGGGATAACTTGCTGATTCTAAGAGTGTTGCTTGGTGAGAAGACATTACAACCTTGTCAAAGGAGAAATCTATTCAAGACTAATTGTAAGTCTGGTGGTAAGATCTGTAATGTGATTGTAGATGGTGGTAGTACTGATAACTTAGTTGCTAAAGAGACGGTTCAAAAACTTGGTTTGAAGAGGGTAAGACATCCTTGTACTTATAGGATTGCCTGGTTACAAGATGAGCATGCTTTGGAAGTGAGGGAGCAATGTCTTTTTGATTTTCAAATTGGGTAGTATAAGGATCAAGTGTTGTGTGATATTGTGGACATGAGTAGTTGTCACATATTACTCGGTAGACCTTGGCAGTATGATTGTAGGGCTGTGCATGATTGTGTCAAGAATGTGTTTATGGTTGGGAATGGTGGTAGGAAGCATTCCCTAATTCCTTTGCAGAATGGAGAGATCAATAGGAACCTAAGTATTGGTATCCAAGTTGAGTTGAAGGATTTTGAAAGGGTTAGAGATCAACGTGGAAAGAACATGTTGTGCATCAAAGTCAAATGTGAAGATGACAGTTACAGAAAGGAAGTTGTAGAAGAAGAATAAAGGAAAGAGTGTAAAAGTTGATGTAGTGGAGGGCATGTATGTGAAGACCTAGTTTGGGGTTTATGTGTTGAACCTTGAAAGATGTTCTTCCAACTATTAAGAACATCTTTTTTTCTCACCTGGGGTGTCTGATGCAGGAGCATCCTAATGAAGTCAACAATCATGTATGATGGGGATTCATGATTAAGTTGTGGAGTTATAGTTTGTGAGGTTAGGTATGTGTTTGAGACATGTTTTTTAACCTTTCTTTATGTGCACATAGAAATTGGAGTTATCATGTTGAAGTTAGAGTCGTTGTACCTTGCAATTGGAGCTGTATTTACTATTTTCTGCATGATAGTTGTGGGCCATGTAGATGTTGATACTTAATGAATAATTTTTTTAAATTTAAGGTCTTAAAGAGGATTTAAAATACTACCTTTAATTAAAAGCACAAGTCCTAATTCATTAGGAGTTGGAAGATATCGTTGTTTTCCTCGGGTATCAATTTTTTGCTAGTTTCTGCAAAATATGTGGAGTTTTCCATCTTGCATGATTTTGTATGATGAAATGGGATATTTTTAGGTTAGGACATGTTATTGGGTCATTTGTGGACCTAAATATAACTTGATATCTAGTTTTTTTTCTTCATATTTTCTATAGTTTTGGTTTACTCTTCCAAGGTGGACCTATAATGTAATTAAATGCTTGACTAGCCAACTTGTGGCTTAGCTGGCTATATAAGGAAGTTTGGTTGATGTAGAAAATTATTAGGATGGATTATTGGATGATTCCACATCCTTAGTAGAGGAATAGCTAAGAGAGTGAAGTTGAGAAAAGCTAGTGACTGTGGTTTAGAAATAAGGAGATTGCTTGGTGGCTTGCGAGCACAAGTTTAGATCTCACCAGAGGTTTCTACTAGATTATTATTATGTTACAGATATGGGAAAGCTAGGATTTGAGTTGGATCTTAAGGGATCTCATAGAACTATTGTAATTTCTTTGTATTTGGCCATAGTTAGTAAGGCCTTACAACTTGACACATTACTTGTAAAAAGTTATTTTATGAATAACGAGTTGTGAATTGGTATAAGATCTTGCATTGTTGTATTGTTTCCACTACGTGGTTATTTGCTAGGGACTAGGACACATCCTTTATGGATTCTCCTACCTTCCATTGCATCAACATCAACCTTATGTCACTTTTCTAACTAATATTATCTATTTACTTCCACTGTCATTTGTGACTTGACAATTGTATACTCCATAACTTTAGGCAGATCCTCAAGTGTGATCTTGTACATCAATCTATAATATATTCTAATCATAACAATTGATGCAATAGTGCATCTCTTCTTAGCTTTCTTCAGGTAGGGGAATGACATCTAGCTCACCTCTTAGATACTCAAAATAATCCTTAGGTAGTGCCTTTGTGAATATGTTATATATTTGATCTTTCGTGTACACATATTTCAATCTCACTTCTTTGTCATGCATCAACTCTCTTAAGTAACAACACTTGATCTCAATATATTTTGTCTTTGTTTACATCATAGGGCTCCTTGATATGTTTATAACACTTGTGTTATCATAATATGTCACAATAGGTTCAATAATTGTTGGAACACTTTAGAATAACTGAGAGGGAGGGGGGGGGGGGGGGGGGTGGTGAATTAGTTATCCAAGGCCCAAATGTATAAATAAAAGTTTTCACAGCTTAGTGAACGCATAAAACATTATTCATCATGCATGCAATCACTTAAAACTTGTGGGTTACTATTAAATCAACTTGCATAAATGTAAACATGAAACATAAAAAATTCATCGACACACTTGACATAATGATTTACATGGAAACCCAATTTGGGGAAAACCACTAGTAACATGCTACTCTTTTTCACTCTTTTGAAGTGATGCCTTGTTAAAGGCCAACCCTGTTAAATGTTACAATACACATTGTTAAATGTGACCCTATTAAAGGATTTCAATCACCCTATTAGGAGTGAGCCTTATAAGAGGACTTTAGACATTCACTTAGAATGTCACCTAGTTAAAGGATTTACAAATGACTGTTAGGTCAACCTTAATCCAAAGGATTTACCCTAGACTGAAACAATTTCTAGAGAGTAATAGTAAGGCTTGATCTGATACAACTTACAACTTCATTTGCAGATTATAGATCACTATTACATCCTCCATTATGCTTGGGCTTCACACACTTTAGCTTTGATAGCTTGTTCACCCTTGAAACATTCATATCCTTAAGCCTTTTTTCTTAATATGCCAATGCAAACTTTTCTCTTAGGTCACTTGATGAAGCAAAACCCTTGACTCCTTGTCTTCCTTAGGTTATCGCACATGAAAACCTTGCTTCACGACCAACCATTCCCATAAATAGGAAATTAAGATCTTTTGCCACTCATTCTTCATTGTCTAATTTAGGGTTAGGTAGGATACAATGAATCTACCCCACATTCTATATCTCTTCTAGAAACTTCTCCTTGAATCCTCTTTGAATTCACCTAAAAACAATTTACCTTGAATTCTATGCCACTAGCTCATCAATCTTATCTTCCATTTGATTCACACAATCCAAGAAAAAAAAGTTGTCAACTTAGATTCATCAAATTCATGATCTTTAAAATAATGCAGCCACTCGACATTATTTGGCTTTTGATGCTCGACACACACTACATTGCTTGACATCCTCTGTGAAATTACTCGGCATGAACTAAAGTTTACTGGTGCTTGACATCAACTAAAATTTACTTGGCATCCACTGTTCATTTTGGCATACACTAAAATAAACTTTTACTTGACTCCAATTGATTTTCTGCTTAGCTTGCATTGACTTTGCTCGACACCTACTATTCACTTGGTCAAGCTTTGCAGACAAACTTTGTGTAACTTGTTCTTCTAAAATTTCTTAGTGTAACTAGCCTTTGTAACCTTAAGTAGATTATCAATACATCATGTAAGCACTATCTTAACTGATCCTTGTACTCCTTTACACAATCATAACTCAACCTTTCCTCTAGGTGCTATTGTTATATCTTTTGATCAAATCCTCTTCATCAATCAACTAAGTGATAGTACTTAAATAATATAAGTAGTTGTCTTACTAGAAAATAATAGGTTTGACATCATTGAAAAAACAATGATTGAAACATACAATCTCCTTGTTCAACAATCTCTTTTCAATCTATTATCAACAATCTTCCTCTTTGACATTGATGGAAAACACTTTGTTCAACCAAACTGACTAGGTTAAAATAGTAAGACCAACAAAATACCAAAAAAGAAAATAATTCCTTGTATTGAAATTTCCCCCTCTATTAGCAACTTCTATCTTCTAAATAGGTTACAAAACTCTTTCTTATAACTCCCTCTGAATTTCTTCTTGTATCTTCATTTTATTATATCTCCCTCTTACTAGGTAGATGTTAGGATTTCATTTTTCTTTCTCCTGATGAATCACTCTCTCTAAACAATTCTCTCCCTCTAAGATCTTATATATCTCCATCCTATTATCTCTCTTGATCAATAAATCTCTCCATCTTTGACAATAATGCCAAAGACTTGTCATCTTAATATGCAGATATACACTTTTTTGGTTTCTCCCTCTATCACCTTACTTGTGACTGATTTAAAGTTCCAACACTTTGCTTGTTTGGTAAGATCCATTGTATCAATGTGTAACATATGAAAGTCAGCTTGTATGATGCAAGCCGCTCCTTTTGTTACTTAGATAGCCTTTGATAAGGGTATCACCCCTAGTTTACCTCTTAGATACTCATGAGCATCCTTAGGTAATGCTTTTGTGAAGATGTTAGCAATTTGTTCTTTTGTGTTAACATATTCCATCTTCACCTCTTTGTCTTGAACTAACTATCTCAAGTAATGATACTTGATTGCAATGTGCTTAGTCTTTGTGTGCATCATAAGATTCTTTGATATGTTGATAACACTTGTATTATCACAATAAAGTATCATAGATTCTGTGATCTCTTCCTTCATACCTTTGAGTAGCTATTTGATCCATACAATGTTTGTACAATTTACAACACAACAACATATTTAGCTTCAGTAGTAGATTGTGAGGTGCAATTTTATTTCTTGCTAGTTCATGTAACCAACCTCTTGCCTAAGAAAAATGCTCCTCCACTGGTGCTCTTTCTATCATCAATGTTTCCAGCCCAACATCAGTATAGGCTCTTAATTCAAATTTCTCATTTTTCTTATAGTATAGAACAAACTCCTTTGTTCCTTTTAGATATCTCATTATTGTCTTTACAACCATCAAATGATTCTCCCTAGGATTAGTAGAGAATCTTGCAACAATCCCTATAGATAATGCAATGTCAGGTCTACTATGTACTACATATTGTAATTTGCCAATCATAGACCTGTACAATGTTTGATTCACCTGAGCTGAATTATCACTCTTTGACAACTTGTGTCCTATCACCATAGGTGTACTTATATTGGGTTGGAATCCTCCAATCCAAAAGTTTTCAATATTTTCTTGACATACTCTGACTGAGTTATGTATATACCATATTTTATTTGATATACTTGTAAACCCACAAAGAACTTGATTTCTCCAAACATAGACATCTCAAATTCTTGCTTCATTTAATTGCAAAATCCTTACATAAAGCATCTTGACCATTAAATATGATATCATTGAAAAAATTTTCAGATAACAAAATACATTTTCCTTTCTCTATCTTCATGTACAGATTAATGTCATCATCAATCCTTTCAAACCCAATCTTCACAAGATAATTATGAAGTCTCTCATACCATGCTCTTAGTGCTTGTTTCAAACCTTATAGAGCTTTGTGTAAACTACATACCATGTTCTTATTGTTAACACCAACAAAATCTTTTGGCTATTCTATGTAAACTTCTTCCTCTAATGTACAATTCAAAAATGTAGATTTAACATCTATTTGATAAACTTTGAAACCTTTTTATGCAGAATAAGCAAGTAAAGTTCTTACTCCTTCCAATCTAGCAACAAGAGAAAATGTCTCTCCATAGTCAATTCCTTCTTCTTGTGCACATCCTTTGCAAACTAATCTTTCTTTGTTCCTTGTGACTTCACCATTTTCATCTAGCTTGTTTTTGAATACCCACTTGGTGTTAATCACATTTTTGTCTTCTGGTCTAGGAACTAGAGTCTATGTTTTGTTTTTCTCAATTTGTTCAATCTCTTCTTCCATGGATTTACTTTAGTATACATCTTCTAAAAGATCTCTTACTGATTTAGGTTCCTTCATGCTCAGTAAACATGTGTCATTTCTCAATTTGTTTCTTGTCATTGGTCTAGCATCTTTATCTCCAATAATTTGTGTAGCAAAATGATGTCTTTTGACATATTTAGACAATCTTGGTTTAGCTCTAGTTTCTTCAATTTGTCTTTCAACATCATAATCATTGTGTACATCTCTGTCAAGTAGTTTAGCATCTCTTTCATGTACACCACTCTCAGAATTAGAATGCGCATCAAATTTATTCTATAACTCAGCATCTAAATGTAGCTCAATTCCTAAATGCAACTAGACATTCATAATATGTGACTCGACAGTCACTGAAACTTGCTGTTGATTTGTAGCATCTTCTTCAGTAGGCATACCTTCATAAAAGTATACAAATGATTTTTAGTCTTCTAGTTCTTTCATAGGTTCAACCTTATATACTTCTATATATTCATCAAAATTCACATTTTCACTTTCTACAACTTTGTTAGTATTAGTATTTAAACAATTATAAGCTTTACTTCTTGTGGAATATCCTAGGAATATACCTTCTTCACTTTTTGTATCAAGTTTACCATTCTTGAAGTCTTTAAGAATGTAACACTTGCTTCCAAATACCTTAAAGTATTTTACATTGGGTGAGTATCCATACCATAGTTCAAAAGGTGTTGAATAAGTAACTTTATTGACTCTTACATAGTTCAAGGTATAGACAGCTATACTTACAAATTCTCTCTAGTATTTCAAAGCAACATCTTCTCCATCATGAATGTTCTAGCATAGTTCATTATAGATCTATTTCTCCTTTCAACAATTCCATTTTGTGGAGGGGTTCTAGGGGCAAATGTCTATCTTTTGATTCCTCTGTCATTACAGAACATCTCAAACTCATTTGATGTGAATTCTCCTCCTTTGTTAGATCTCAAACACTTCAAACTTTTACCTATTTCTTTCTCAGCTCTTGCTAAGTACCACTTAAACATTTGGAAATCATTACATTTCTATTTCAAAAACATAATTGTCATCACCTTAGAATAGTCATCAATAAATAACATAATGTACATATCTCCTTTGTAGCTTTGTACATCAATTGGTCCACACAAGTTAGTATTAACAATCTCTAGTATTCCTTTAGAGGTATGAGTTTTACTCTTAAAACTTGATTTTGTCATTTTGCCTAACTGTCATTGTTTGCACATTGTATTATTAGGACTCTTCAACTTAGGACAACCTCTAACTTTTCTCATATTACTAATACTAACCAGGTTATCGAAATTGATATGACATAACCTTTTGTGCCATAACCATAAATCATCAAACTTTAAAACTAGACAAGTAGCATCCTCTCTATCAAGAGATAGAATAGATTACTCCTACTTTGATCACCCTTTCCAATCAATTTCCCATTTGTGTCATATATCTTAGCAATCTTGTTTTCAAACTCAACCTTGCATCCCAAATTATTTAGTTGTGACACACTCAAGAGATTATAGTTAAGACCTTCAACATAGTAAGCATTGACACATAAAATTTTATTTATGAGTTTGATAGAACCTTTTCCTTCTATCAAACATGGTGTATCATTACCAAATCTTACACTATTTCCATCATAACAATTCAGTGTAATGAACTTACCTTTGTCTCTAGTCATGTGATGTGAACATCCATTGTCAATGATCCATCTGTCTTTTTTTTCACACAAGTCACAAGTGTTGTTGCCTCATCTTCATTAGATTTTTCCTTCATTGCAACATACACCACTTCATCATCATGTTCATCAGAATCATCCTTTTTTTCCTCTTCAACAATATAGTATGATTTCTTGCCTTTGTCTTTATAGTCCTTGTTGTCTTCATCTCTCCTACTCTTATATTTGTCACCACCTCTATAGTTCTTCTTTTCCAGACATCTAGCAACAATATGACCAACCTCATTGCAACTGAAACAAATGATAGGTAATTTACCTTTGAACTTTCCTTTACCTTTGTGAAATCTTCTTGCCAATAGTGCTTCAAGTTGTTCAACATCCTCCTCATTTGTGTCATTGTCACTAGACATACTTTATTTTTTTCTTCTTTTTCTTCTCATCAGGTTCCTTCAATGACACCTTAGCTTTGAAAGCAAATTTAGTACTTTCAGCTTTGTAATTATCAAAGTTAGATAGCTCAAAAGTAGTGAGGCTACCTACTAGGCCTTCAAGTGATAGATCATTCCATGGTATACATCTATATTCTTGAATTACAAAAAATCTAATAGCATATATAGGCAACAGTGCCGTAAAATTTTTCTTAGTACAATATCATTATCTAATTTATCGTTAGCTCCTCTTATTGCATTAACAACCTCTTTTATCCTTGCAACATATTGGGAAATATTTTCACCTTCTTCCATTCTCATGTCATCAAACTTACCTCTAAGACTTTCAGATTTGGCTCTTAGAACATTGGTGTCTCCTCCATAGATGGTGGCTAAGGCATCCCATATTTTCTTTGCACTGTCAAGACCTTTGATATCATCAAATTTAGCATAGTTTAGGGCAGAGGCAATCTCAAGCATTGCTTGGTTGTGTTCTTTCTTCTTTTTCATATCCTTAGCAGTTGGGGCTCTAACAAGATCAACATGCTCAGTATTAATGGTAGATTGTGCATGATCTCCAATTCCTCCAAGGTGTAGCTTCATTAAACTTTTCCATATAGGAAAGTTATCTCTATTAAGCTTGGGTACTTCTCTTTTTGACATCTTGATCCTTGTGCTTCTAGTACCTTCAAACTAGTCCTTTTAAGCAAATAGCTTTGATACCAATTGTTGGAATACTTTAGAATAACTGAGAGGGGGGGGGGGGGGGGTTAATCAGTTATCCAAGGTCCAGATGTATAAATAAAACTTTTCACATCTTAGTGAACCCATAAAACATTATTCATCATGCATGCAATCACTTAAAACTTGTAGGTTACTGTTAAATCAATTTGCTGAAATGTAAGCATGAAACATAACAGATTAATCAACACACTTGACACAATGATTTACATGGAAATCCAATTTGGGAAAAACCTCCAGTAACATGCTACTCTTTTTCACTCTTTTGAAGTGATGCCCTATGAAAGGCCAACCCTGTTAAAGGTTACAATACACGCTATTAAATGTGACCTTGTTAAAGGATTTCAATCACCCTATTAGGAGTGAGCCTTGTTAGAGGACTTTAGACCATTCACTTGGAATGTCACCCATTTGAAGGATTTATAAATGACTATTAGGTCAACCTTAATCCAAAGGATTTACCCTATACTAAAAAAATTGTTAGAGAGTAACAATAAGGCTTGATCTGATACAACTTACAACTTCATTTCTAGATTACAAATCACTGTTTAGTCCTCCATTCTACTTGGCTTTCACACCTTTCAAGCATTCATATCCTTAAGCCTTTTTTCTCAACATGCCAATGTAGACTTTTCTCTTAGGTCACTTGATGAAGCAAAACCCTTGACTCCTTGTCTTCCTTAGGTTATCGCACATGAAAACCTTGCTTCATGAACAAACATTCCCATAAATAGGAAACTAAGATATTTTTCCTATCATTTTCCATTGTCCAATTTAGGGTTAGGATATATTAGGTAGGATACAATGAATCTACCCCACATTCCATATCTCTTCTAGAAACTTCTCCTGGAATCCTCTTTGAATTTGCCTAAAAATAGTTTACCTTGAATTTTGTGTCACCAAATCATTAATATTATCTTCCACCTAATTCATAAAATCCAAGAAAACAAACTTTTTGGCTTAGATTCATTGAGTTCATGATCTTTAAAATAATGTAGCCACTCAACATTATTTGGCTTCTAATGCTCGACGCACACTGCATTGTTCAAAATCCTCTATGAAATTACTTGACACGAACTAAAGTTTACCAGTGATTGACATCAACTAAACTTTACTCAACATCCACTATTCAACTCAACATACACTAGAATAAACTTTTACTCAACTCCAATTGATTTTCTGCTCGGCTTGCACTGGCTTTTCTCAGCACCTGCTATCTACTCGGTCAAGCTTTGCAGACAAAATTTGTGTAACGTGTTCTTCTAAACTTTCTTAGTGTAACTAGCCTTTGTAACCTTAAGTAGATTATCAATACATCATGTCATCATCATCTTAACTGATTCTTGTACTCCTTTACACAATCAGAACTTAACCTTTCCTTTTGGTGCTATTGTTACATCTTTTGATCAAATCCTCTTCGTCAATCAACTAAGTGATAGTACTTAAATCATATAAGTAGTTGTCTTACCAACAAATAGTAGGTTTGACATCAGTGACAAAACAATGATTGAAACATACAATCTCTTTCTTCAACAATCTCTTTTCAATCTATTATCAACAATAATTTCTTAATTCATACCTTTCAAAAATTGCTTAATCCACACAATGTTTGAATAATTAATTGGTGCAAGAACATATTCATCTTTTGCTATAGATTATGAAATACAATTCTTCTTCTTTCTTGTCTATGAAATTAGTTTCTTGCTTAGAAAAAATGCACCTTAACTTCGACTTTTGCTATCATTAACATTTCTAGCCCAATTTGCATAAGTGATTTTTTAAAACTCAAGCTTGTCATTTTTCTTGTACCATAATCCATAGTCTTTTGTTCCTTTCAAATATCTCAGTATCCTTTTTACTGCCATAGTATGGTTTTTATTAGGCTTAGCAAAAAATCGAGCAACAATACCAACTACTAATGCAATATCAGGTCTCCTATGTACACCATATTGTAGTTTCCCAATTATTGACTTGCATAATGTCTGATTTAGCTCAATAGAATCATCATTCTTTGACAATTTATGACTAGTAACCATATGTGCTCTTACTCTAGTCTTGAATCTTCCCTTCCAAAAGTCTTCAACATCTTCTTGATATACTGTGATTGTGTGATGTATATGCCACCTTTCCTTTGATAAAATTGTAATCCAACAAAGAATTTTATCTCTCCAAATATTGATATCTCAAATTCCTTCTTCATTTCATTAGAAAATGACTTATACATTGAATCTTTTCCTCTAAATATCATAAAAAAAAACTTCAGCTAGCTGTAATATCTTATTTTCAGATTCACTTTTAAAGTACACATTGTTATTGCCATTAGTTCTTACAAAACTAACTATCACAAAATAATTGTGTAACCTTTCATACCATGCTCTAGGGGCTTGCTTCAAGCCATACAGGGTCTTGTGTAACTTACATACCATGTTTCTCTTGCTAGGATCAACAAATCCTTTGGGTTGTTCAATTTAGACTTATTGCTCTAAAATTCCATTAAAAAATTTAGATTTAACATCCATTTGATATAATTTGAATCCTTTGTAAGTAACATATGCAAGAAAAGTTCTCACTCCTTCCAACCTTGCAAATAGGGCAAAAGTCTCACCATAGTCAACTCCTTCTTCTTGTGCATCCCTTACAAACTAGTCTTGCCTTCTTTCTTATGACTTCACCTTTCTCATTTATCTTGTTTCTAAATTAATTACATTCTTATACTTTGGCCTTGGTACCAATGTTCATGTCTTGTTCTTCTCTATTTAATCAATTTCTTCATTCATTGCAACTCCTATCCAATCTTCATTCTCTAAAGCTTCTTTAACTAACTTGGGCTCAAACTCACATAATAAACATGTATAATTCTTTAACTTACTTCTTCCCATGACTCCTAAATATTTTCTTCCAATGATTTGGTCTAGTGTATGATTCCTCCTTACATACTTTGTTAGGATAGGTTAAGATCTTCTTTCTTCTTGCTATGGTTCACTTGGTTCTACTTGTTCTTCTTCTTCAGGTATTTCTAGCTGCAACTTGAATTACTCTATCTGATGGTCAACAATGCTTGACTGATGATGCTTAGAAGCCTCTTTCTTTGGTTTAGGTAAAGAGCTAGGTTCACCTTCATAAACATAGGAAAAATTCTTGTAGTCTTTAGGGTATTTCTTGCATTCTTCTTCAATCTTTTATGTAAATTCATCAACTCTAACCTTTTCACTTTTCAAAATATTTTTTAGTGTTAGAATTCAAACACTTGTAAGATTTCATTTGAGTGGAATAACCTAGAAATATACCTTCATCACTTTTTGCATCGAGTTTTCCTTTTGTTGCATCTTTCAATATGTAACACTTGCTTCCAAAGACTTTGAAATAATTCACATTAGGTGCATAGCCATATCAAAGTTCAAAAGGTGTTTTATTTGTACCTTTGTTCACTTGAACTTAGTTCAGAGTATAGAATGTAGTACTTACAACTTCTCTCCAGTACTTATTTTTCTCCATCATCAGTGTTCTTGCACAATCCATGATTTATCTATTCCTTCTTTGAGCTATACCATTATGTGGTGGAGTCCTAGGCACACTCATTTATCCTTTGATTCCTTTGTCTTTGTAGAATATGTTGAAATCATTTGATATGAATTCACCTCCTCTATCTAATCTCAAGTAGTTATGACTCTTTCCTATTTCCTTTTCAACTCTAGCCAAATACCACTTAAATATTTAAAATGCATCATTTTTTTATTTAAGAAACATCACATTCATCATTCTAGAAAATTCATCAACAAATGGAATAAAATATTTTCACCATAATAACTTTGTAGTTCAATAGGACCCCATAAATCGGTATGAACCAATTCCAAAATATCATTAGAACAATAGGTCTTTCTCTTGAAACTAGACTATGTCATTATACCCATTTGAAATTGTTTGCACATCACTTTATCATTTTTGTTTAATATTGGTAACCCTCTGCCTCTTTTCATCTTACTAATGCTTACCAAATTATCTAAGTTCACATGACATAGCCTCGTATGCCATAACCAAACATCCTCAAATTGTGAAAATAAACATTTATCTTAAGATAGGTCTAGGTAGAACAAGTTACCTCTTGTTTTCTCTCCACATCCAATTATTTCACCAGTAGAATCATAGATCTTTTCCTTCTTATTTTGGAATTTAACTTAGAAGCCTACACTATTCAACTATCCCACATAGATTGGACTTTATCAACCCAATATTCATTGTCACATATGATCTTATCATTCAATATAATTGATCCTTTACCTTTCACCTAACACAATGCATTATTTCCAAACTTAACACTACTTCCATTATAATATTCTAACTTCTCAAACTTACCTATATCACCAGTCATATGATATTACCAACCACTACCAATTATCCATTTATCATTATTAATGTGAAATTAAAGTAGTTTTTTTTATCTTCATCAGAATCAACTTTTATTGTAACATAAACAACTTCTTTATCATGATCATCATAATCACTACTAGAACCATCTTCTTTAGCAATGTAGAAATATTTATTACCTTTGTCTTTGTAGTCTCTATTACCTCAGTTGTCTCTATTGTCTCTCCTTCCATGGTACTTGAAGTCTTTCCTTTCATCCTTCTCATCTCTCTTAGGATACCTTGCAACAATATGCCCAACTTTGTTATATGTAAAACATATTATAGGGAGTATACCTTTATATTTGTCTTTTCCTCTTAGTAGCCTTCTGACCAATAATGCTTCAAGTTCATCAAGGTCATCATCTAACTCACTATCACTTTCCATATTTTTAATCTTCTTCTTTCTTATAGATCCATCAAGGGTTAGTTGAGCCTTAGAAGAACATTCAACACTAGCAGTGGAATAATCATCAAAATTTGATAGTTCAAATGCAGTGAGTCTACAAACTAGACTATCCAGGTTTAGATCATTACCAAGTGTGCATCTCAACTCTTGTATTGTATAAACTCTAATAGAATAAACAAAATGTAAAGTTCTTAATACATTTCTTATCAAAGCTCTTCAGATATGATTCCTCCAACACCTCTAATAGCATTCATGACCTCTTTGATTCAACCATAATGTTGTGCAATATTCTCACCTTCTTTCATTCTCATATCATCAAACTTGCCTCTCAATATTTCCTCCTTTTCCCTCAATACATTTTTGTCTCCTTGATGGTTTTGTGCTAACTTATCCCAATTTTGTTTGCAACTAGTGCATTCATTTATATCATCAAATTCAACATAACTTAGGGTTGCTGCTAGTTCAACCATAATTTGGTTGTGCTCCTACTTCTCTTTCATTTTTTCAACTATCATAGGTATTGGTACTTCAATTTATATGTCCAGGTAGTATGATGTTTAATCTCCAATACTAGATAAGTACAATCTCATCAAGTCTTTCCATATTGGTAAGTTCTCCTTTTTCAACTTGAATATCTCTCTCTTCTACATTTTGATCTTTAGCTATAAGTCCCTTCAAACTTTCCTTACAAGAACCAAATCTCTAATACCAATTGTTAGAAAGATTCAAATAACTAGGAAGGGGAGGGTGGGGGGGTGTGGGGGTGAATCAGTTATCCTTAGGTCCATATGTACCAATTTCAATTTTTAACACTTCTTGGACTTGGTGATTTTACACTTCCATTATTTTGGTTGTACAATTTATTTGATCATTTTATTTCTCCACCTTGGGATGATTCTCAATGATCTTTGACATGTTATGCTTCAATGCCTCATGCTTTTTAGGAGTTTACCTTTACTTGTTCTATTGACCATGGTTGACCTTTCTTGATCTTGTACTTTTCTCTATGTGTTTGTTTAGTTGCATGTTAGGGATGCTTTGGATAGTTATATTTACTTCAATGAATGTGATTTTATTCTATCAAAGTGTTATATATTATAGTAAGTATAAATATGTAATAATACGACCTATCACTTCCTTATCACACACACACCCACAATTCTACTCACCCATACACACACACACACACACACACACAAAGATATATATATGTATATAATATATGTGTGAATTGATTATATAATATATGTGTGAATTTATTTGCAAGTCTATGGGTATTACTTAGTGCATTTTTAGGGAGTAATGTAAAGTGTAGTAAATTTTTAAAAATTAATATTACTTAATGTGAGGTATGATATTCTTAATTGCTAATTTTTAATAATAAGAATAGGTTACATATTATCTTTTATGACACATATTACAAATATGTATATTAATGATTATAAAATTATTAATTTAGTTATATTGAAGTATGATATAGTTGTGAGTTTATAATTATATTGAGTTACTTAAATATTTCCTTTAGTTTAGAGTTAGATGGAGGTTGGCTACCTTTGGGAAATCTATTTATACTAGCTCTTTTTGTCCCTTTTTTGGGGACATGGGGCTAAAGCCTTGAGGAGAGCTTGGTTTTATTTTCATGGAGATTTTTGAAAGAGATGAGGGTTTTGTTAGAAATGTTTTAGAATAACTGGCGGGGGGGGGGGGGTGAATTAGTTATTCAAGGTCCAAATGTCTTGATAAAACTTTTTCACTAATTATAGTGAGTCCATTTAAACTAACTATGCATCCAAGCTAAACATTCTTCTTAGCAAGTTACTGATAAATCAACATGCAGGAATAAGACATGAAAGATCAACACATAACACATTGATTTACATGGAAACCCAATTTGGGAAAAACCATCAGTAACATGCTACTCCTTTCTCACTCTTTTGAATTGATGCTCTATGAAAGGCCTTCCCTATTAAAGGCTACACAACACATTGTTAAATGTGACCTAGTTAAAGGGTTTCAACTACCTTGTTAGAAGTGGGCCTGGTTAAAGGACTTTAGAACATTCACTTGGAATGTTACCTTGTTAAAGGATTTACAAAATGGTTGTTAAACCAACCTAAGTCCATAGGATTTTACCCCAACCTGAGGAACAAAAAGAGAAGAATGCAGGGTATGCAAAAGGGGAAGTGCAGGTCAATGATAGGAGGAAAGCTTGGATAAAATTTAATGTCAAGACTTCAAAGATGGGCATCTTCAAGGAGGCCATGAATCCCCAAATCCTCGTGGAAAATCAAGAGGAACAACAACTAGAAGAACTCATTGACCTGACGATAGTGGCTATTTCGGATAGAGCCAGGGAGAGAGGAATGAACCTCTTGAACAATACTCGTAACAGTATGATTGACAATTTTAGATCAATCAAATGGATTTTGCATGAGCTAGAGGAGGTTAAAGAACAGATGAGACATATTGAAGCAACAAGGAATGGGATGGATGCTAATAGGAGGACGGATTCGGCTGACAGGCTTAGTCTGGCAGAAAGAAGAATACATAACCTGGAGAACTACAATCACAACCTTGCGAATCAGATGTTCTCTTTGTTAAGCTCCATTAACAAAAACATCATCTCTCTTACGGGCTGGATCAAAGATAGAGAAATGTAGGATGATAAGGAAGGAAAAGATAGGAATGAAGCCAGAATGGAGGACGACTCTGCAAAGGACAACACCATTCCTGATCAGGACCAGGGGGATCAAAGGGTACAATAGCTGGAAGCAGAGAAGAACCAACCGGCCTTCGAGGTTGCTCAAGTTATGCAAGATCTAAAGTGAAAGAGCGAGGAATAACTCTCGCCTGTTCTTTTATTTTTCTTTGTCTTTTGGCTTTTGGTCTAGCTTTAGGCCATGGTTTTACTTGTCTTTTTCCTGGTCTTTTCTGAGAACTCTACTTTTTGGCTGGGCTTTATGCTTTGAACTTATACTTTTTTGGCTAGGCTTTCACGCTTACTATCAGCCTTATATGTTTTAACTATTGGGTTTTAGGATCCCTATAAAACTTGTTTATCTAATAAAAAACAATAAGGGCTTTTGATTTGATATAACTCACAACATAACTTGTAGATTTCAGATCTCAATTTAGTTCACAAATTTGCCTGGCCTTCAGTCTCTGCAGCTCTGACAGCTTGTCCTCCTTTCAAGATTTATCTCCTTGAGTCTCCATGCTCATTGTGCTAGTGCAATCACCTATCAAAGTAGAGTCTCTATACTCTGTTCCTCCCTCTCAATACCTTCTCCTTGACACCACATACTCTCTCCAACCAACCACTCTTGCTTCTTGACCTGCAACTCCTTAAATAGAAGTCTAGAATACTTTTCCTACTCTAATCTTCCCACTCTTATTTTTGGGTTCGAATGGATTAGGTAAGATTCAATGAATCTACCCTTAATCTTGTTTCTTCTAGAAACATCTTGTAGAATCCACTTGTATTTGCCTAAAAATGGTTTACCTAAAATTTTGTGCCACCAACTCAACATTCTTATCTTCCATCTGGTTCACAAAATTCAAGGTAACAAACTTATCGTCTCAGATCTGGTGAATCTTTAACTTTTCAAATAATATAGCAGTTCGACACTATTGACTTTCTAATGCTCGACACATATTGTGTTACTCGACACCTACTGTGGATTCACTTGGCATCAACTAAGTTTTACTGATGCTAGGCACCTATTACATTTTCTTCTACCTCGACATCTGAACTTGTTCGACACCTTCTGTTTCACTCAGCACACACTAGATTTTGTATTTTCTTGGCACTTATTGATAATTTGTTTGGCATGAACTAGCTTGATCAACACACACTGATGAATTTAGTCAAGCTTTGCAGATAGCTTTGTTACAACTTATTCTTTTAGAGTTTCTAAGTGTAGTCAACCTCTGTATCTTCAAGTGTATTAACAATACATAATTTTACCATTGTCTTAACTGATCCTTGTACTTCATTACAAAACCATAACTCAACCTTTCCCTTAGGTGCTTTTGTTACATCTTATTGATTAAATCCTCTTCATCAATCAACTAAGTGATAGTACTTAGATCTTATAAGAAATTGTCATTCCAGCAAATAGCAAGTTTGACATCAGTGACAAAAAAATGATTGAAAACATTCTTTATCAACAATCTCCCTTCTTGAATAGTGATCTTTTCAATCAGATTTCAATAGGTTTTAATGATGCATCTCAATAAGAGTAAAAGAGTAGACAAGAATAGATTTCCACAATCAGATAAAGTATGAAGATGCGCATTCTGGATTCGATTGTGTGCCATTTTTTTTGCATCAACGTTTCGAATCACACTCTGTGATTCATCATCAGGATATGAATAGCTGGAGGAGAAAAAATAGTTGATGCATCTCAAGTTGGATTTATCTTCCTCTCTATCTCCTTCCTCCTTCTTTGATTAAATATTTGTAAAACATGAGGCATGGATGGAATTTATCAATTGAATTATTTATCTCATAAAAATAGATCTATTTATATGTTATTATTATATATTACATCCATACTTTTTATTCCTATAGCTATTTAAAAGTTTTGAGATATGTTTTATGAAAATTGCCATATATTTTCCAAGTTTTTATAGCAACCTATTTTTTGATATAAGTTATATGCATAATCTTAATTGAGTCTAGAGTTCTTCTTGGTTTCTTTAATGGAAGGGAAATTTAGAGATCTTAAGGTGCATCTCTCATATTTTTTTTAGGGTCAATTAATGCCCTATTGTGTACTTTTTTCTCAAACTAAATCTATTTGTTTTGGGCTCCAATTTTTAGTCAAGTTCATTTGAATGGTACAAATTGTAAATATATAATACAGATATAAATTTGATATTATAGATGTTTGCATGTCTTATATTTCATTTGGCACTATTTTGGTGTATTTTTGTTATGTTTTGTAAAAGATATAACCATTTTAGTGAATGTTAGTTTGAACCATAACTAGGGTTGTCTATTTTACAATATAAGTCACAACTTTAGTTCCTGCCATTGCATCTTCTATAAGTTTTAGAAATCATACTTTAATATATTTTCTTAAATATTTCACTAAATTGATTGGATTAGTTATGTGATTTGTGAAAGATATGGGGTTTTGTTTATTAATGAGTTTTCTTGGCATTTAGTCCTTATTTGAAAAGAAATCAGTTCTAAATATTGTAAAGTACATTAGAGGGTTGTAGGTTACTAGAGGATTTGAAAATTATAAAGGTGATTCATTTAAACATAAAATTTACTAAATATAGTTTTCATATCATGCATGAAGCATCTTGATTCATTTCTATGAGTGTTGAAGGCTAGATTAGGGTTTGGGGTTGTCCAATGAACTAGAGACCCTAGAAATGTGTCCTAAACTAGTTTTTTCCCTTGAATGTTTGATTTGGATTAGAAAATGAATTTATTTCTATCATCATAGGCTTATTAATTTTATAGCTAATTGGAAAAGCAAGTTTCCATTAATCTCAAATTGGTTTTGACTAGTGAGTGTCTATAAACTTAAGTCATTTACTTCATTCATGTAGAACAAGTAACATATGCCAAGCACAACATATAATTTAGTACATGCCAAGTAAATAGTGAGTGCCAAGTCACTCATATGTCAATTCAATCAAGTGCCGAGAAGATAGTATGTGCCAAGTGATTCAGGAGTTGAGCAAGCAGTGCATGTCAAGTCATTTAGATGTTGAGTGACAACATTGAAGTCAGTATGTGCCGAGCATCAGGGACTTTAGATGCTGAGTAACACAGTTTTGTCATAGTTGTTTGTATTGGAACAAACTACTATGTAAACCAATTTTGAGCCAACTTAAAGATTAAATTATGATAATTTGGTGATAAGGACGAATCTTAAATTGGAATCCCTATGTATTACATGCACCCAATCAGGTAAAGGGAAGGTTTAGGCGGCAATATGGATGAATCACAATCGTTGATTCATACCAAACCCTAAGTCACCTAGGTCTTCTTAAGGAGGAAAAACCCTAAAGTTATACATATGGATGATGATCGAGTAGGAGAATGAATGAATGATCAAGGAGAGTTTTGCATGTGCAAACTAGGACATTCATGGTGATCAAGGCATTATGATTTGAATTGTATTGTGGAATTAGTTAAAGGTGAATAGAGGAAGGAAGTAGTAAACATCAAAGAGTCATCTGATCAAGAAGGATCAAGTATATAGTAGAATAGAGGTGATTTGTCATCAAGCATCAGAGTGCTAACCATAGGATCATTGCTGAGACATTCTAACAAGTGAATCAATTAAATCTCTTAATAGAGTAGTCATAACAAGCTGTATTGAAATCCTATAACAAGGTGCTTACTTAATTGTGAGTTGAAGTCCTTTAATCAAGCACACTTTTAACAGGGTGTTGAAATCCTTTAACAGAGTGAGACCTAACAGTCTTTGTAAGCCTTTAACAGGGTAGACCTTTCACAGGGTAGATCATAGTTCATGAGCAAACGTTGTAATCTTCATTAGATACACTTTATTACTATAGTACTAAAGATTTGTGGGTGTCATCCACACCTCAATTTTAGCTTCTCATTGGAGGGTTTCTGGGTAATCATATCTTGTGTCATATGTGTGAATGCTTATTTGTTTAGATGTATATGTTTTGCATGGTATTTTAGTTTACTTATTGACTATGTAAGATGGATGTGTGGTGAAAATTTTTGTGGGTCAAAGTTTAAAGCACTGATTCACCCCCCCCCCCCCCCCCCCAGAAGTCTACCATTCCTATTGTAATTTCAATAGTTTGTTATATTATTGTGATTTTATGATGATGTTTCATGTGAATATGTTGTGATATGGGTCATAGTTTTAAACTAGGGGTATGGGACCCTAGGATTTGTTATGCTCTAAACTCATTTTTATCATTTGGTTTTGGAGTAGAGAAGAGATCCTAGGTGAGTGGCTCACCATAGGTGTTAGGGCCTAGAAGTAAATGCTAGAGGATCTTATGTGTTAATGACTAGAGCCCTGTATAGGCTGACTCTACATGTGAGTTAATTAATAAGTAGTAATTTACTAATATAAATTATAGGTTTTAGGTTCTCACATTATAATAAGATAAAAATGATGTATTTTTAATATAATCAGAGATAATACATTCTATGTGGAAGGATAGTCTTTAAATCAAGGGAATGATCCCAAAAATACAAGATCATACATATCCTACTAGAGTGCTTGGAGAGAAGATGTTCTATGTGGTAGGACAATCTTTGACTCGAAAGAAAGATCTCAACACTATAGGAATGTACGATGACACTCACTTAGATGTGGTTGATCCCCTCACTTTTGGTGTTTTTTCCTTTGGTAATCCTTCACACTTTATTGTTTTGTTTTTAATACACTTTGTGTCTTATTTTGGGAAGAGATCTACCACCTTAGGAACATCCTAGTTTTCACCTCTTGTGTCAACCTTAGTTTCTATCTCTTAGCTTGGGCGAGTGAGCTTTTCTATTTCCACGTGGTTGGGTGGTTAATTTTATTGAGGTACTATTTGTGCTCTCACGGATGATCCTTGTTCATGCTCCCTTCCAAGTTGGTCTTCAAAGACTTTATATTCAAGTATATCATTTTATGTTGAGACGTGCTCATGTATATGTATTCATGCCAATGTATATGACATAATGATGTATGCTGATGTAATTTTAGTTTTAAAGCAATGCGAAAGGGAAAGGGTGTTTCTAAAAGAAAGGAAGGATAAAAATGACCACATTGTATATCTTATATCATTTAAATAATGTTGTTTCTTTGTTTATGTATTTATTTATGTTGTTGGATAAAAGGAAAATAAATGTAGGAATAGTTATGTTATGATGTATCTAAGTAAATGCTAGAAAGGAAAGAAAATATCACCTCTTAACTTAATGTTCAATGGAAGTATTATGAATAATAACTTGTGGAAATTAGACTTGTAATTAAAGGGGTAGTTAAGATGTGATGGATGGAGACACTAACAAGATTTTATTGATCAATGAATAGTTATGTTTACTGTATTTAAAATAAATGTAGAGTAGTTACAAGACAATGCATGTTTTAATGAAAATTTATCTCTACCTTAATGTAGATAAATAAAACTAACATTAAGAATAGACTAGCAGATGTTATGAATTTTATGATTAGCTTTAAATATTTCTATAATGGGTTGAATGATAGAAAAAATAACCAATATTTCTAGTGACTTAGAGGGAATGACTGCCTTATGAGAATAAGACTAGTTGCCTAAGTAATCCATTGTTCATAGAGTCACCATTAAAGAATGATGTGGTATCTTATTTATAACTTTACAAAAAATATGCAATCTTTTCAACCTCAACAGAAAAGTGAATCATGTTATCTGCTGGAGGGAATAGTTGCTCTAACACACTTCTTGGAGAGCTGAAAAATCTACTCACTATGTACAAGTAATTATATAAAAATAAAATAAATAAATCCATTAACATTCTTATTGAAATAGATAACCTTTCTACCAAATTTCTTATTTCTTTCATGCATTTGGGAAACTACATAGGACAAGCATGATAGATGTACTACTATACTTTGAAATGCATTATGAATGTTGAGAAAAAAGAAGCTCTCCAATATTAGGATATTTCCTTTTTGAGAAATAAACAATTGTTCCTATTTATTAAACTCTCCTTCATGCTTTAAAATAAGCATGAACCATGGCATATTGTTGATTTTTTGTAGGGATAGATTCATTATGAGGCATCCTCTTGATGGTGAATGGTCTAATAAATTATCCTTGATCACATTTTTGTGCTCTAAAGTGATGGTATCTTGTTGGTTTGAATGTGGCTTCTCCTTATATTTTATAGAGATGATCTCCACCTCTTCCTCATGCTACTCATGAGTCATCTCCAAGGAAGCTATTGGTAGTGTACGTGTCTCTTCTTTATGTTGATACAATACATGTTCTTCTTTTGCAGAAGATGATGATGTGTCTGATAAATATGAGGCTCTAAGCTCATAAAAATTTACCTCCCATATTTTTTGTATGATACTCATGTCACAATAGTCCCTTTCATGGCTAAAGAACAAACAAATTATTGTTCTTAGATTGTGTGCTCTATTATGCTTTTGTGAATAGGTTGAGGAACAATCTCATGCATGCCAAAGTGCTCCTCCTAAAGGATCGAGATTTCCATGTGATCTTTCTCATCCTTGACATTTTGTGACACATGCTATTCATGTGTAGGTTGCTTCTCTTGTACTATATTTGATGTGGTAAAAAGTGTATCATTGTAATCAAGATCAATGAATAAAGGGAAATAATTAGACAAAGACTCACACTCATTAAGTTAAGAAGGTTCTTTAGGTGTAGGATTAGGATATGAACAACTTGGAATAGAAATTTTGGGAGGCTCACTCCTTTTGAATCTAGAAAACTTGTGTTTGGTTGGATCTTCTTTAGATGGTTAGAAATGTGGTGGATAAGTGGGCCTCGAGCTCTTTTGTGAAATTGTTCAAAAATGAGGGGGCTTCTTTGTTTGAAACTAGAAACTTTTTATTCAAGGAGCCTTTTGTACTTCAGATGTTTGCATTTTAGCAAGCTTGAGCCTTGTTTCTTCTTTTTCTTTAGCAACCCTTCTTGGAAGGTTCTCCTTAAATTGAACCTTTCACACTTCCCACTTCAGAGAGTAAATGAGAGATAAATAATATGGCTCTTGTTGATGAGGAGAGGCCTCACAAAATTTCCCTTCTCATATTTCCCTTGTTGATCCTCCATTTCCCATTGCACATCAAACTCATCTTGCCTCTAGAATGCCCTCATCTCATGGCCCCAATCTTATAACTATTTATTCCATTCATAAACCTTCAAGTTCATCTTTCTTTGGAAGTACAAAATTATGTCTTTAAGCTTATTATATAGAGATGTTGGGATAAATGGACCAGAGGTGGATAGAAGGTAAGAATTTTGAGCACATTCACCATTTGGTGTTGAAAATGAACTATCCAGCCATAATTAGCTTGTGGCTATGATTGATACTGATAATAATGGGCTAGGAGATAGAATTTTCATGATATGGGGAGAATAGTAGGAATTTATATGAAATGAGTCCATGATTAGAACTTTATAAAAGCTGTAAATTCATAGAACAATTAAAAAAACATATAAGATAAAAATATTTTCACTTAGAGTCATCGTGGTGTTTGATTGAATCCTCTAAAGGCTATTGTGTAATTCCTACCCCTAGTTTACTTTTTAGATTGTATTGCCAATTTCTTTTAGGCTAGTTTTATGATTATTGGTAGTTGGTTACCAAATTTGATTTGATGTTATTTCATACTTAGTTGATTATTCGATGAATGGCTTAGTTATTTGACATGTCCATGATTAGTTCTATGATGATACATGTATGTTCATAAATTATTTTATTTATCTCATGATGATAGTTAGATGTGTGATTTATATATAGTTTCTATGTTTACTTACCCCATACTTGCATGTGTATGGTGTACTTGTATGTTTTACTTTGTTTGACATTTCTGATGTTGTTGAGGGAGGGAGTCGTAGTCACCTGCTAGTCGAGATCTATATGATGCACCACTCCCTACCATTTCCTATTTATTTTAGATTATATGTGTATGCACATGCATGGATTTTATGTAGATTGTTGGTCCTGGGCATCGACTTCCCTGAATTGCCAAGATGAGCATGCCCTATCACAGTATCTCAATGGTAAAAGAGGGCAGATAATTCTTGAGTCCAAATCCTAACATAATCCAATTGCCCTATAAAATATGACAAGTATCTAAGTTGTTTACCCATCCAAATTCATCAAGTGATGTGAATTCGTAATTTTGACCCTGGAGTTTGATTATGTTCTTTGTCTTCAGTTGAGTTGTCGTATTTAGTTTTTGTGGGACTATTGTGATTTTAAGTTATAATTAAATAAAATTAAAACATAATTTAATGATTTAATTTAATGCAAAATTTTATAAAGAGAGTTAAATATGTAATCATATTTAATTAATTGAGAAATTAATTATATAAAAGAATTAAATTTAAAAGATTTGATTAAAGTTCTAATTTTGTTATATTTATATTTATGTAATTTAATAATAATTTATTTAGGAGTTTCATTTTAATAATAAACTTTAAATAATATTATTAGTTGAATTATTATATATATTAGTAAAAGAGTCTCGTGATTTAATAGGAGAGAAAAAAGAAATTGATTTAATACTTAGATTATTTTAATTAATTGCAAAAAGGTTGCACATGCAATTAAAATATAATAAAATAATAAAGGAAAAAAGGTTTCATGTGATTGCACAATTGAAGCCCTAATTTGGGAAAAAAACTCTTTATCAAGAAATTAGAGTTCATTTCTCAATACTAAGATTTGGAGGTGCCAATTTTCAAGAAGAAGGTTTTTAGAAGAAAGGGAATTGATTGCGAACTTTTTATGTTCATGGTTTAGCATTAGAGAGCTCTATGCATCTTTAGTTTAGCATCAGAGAGCTCTGTGTGTCCGTTGTTTAGCATCAAATCTAGGTAGGATCTTGTAGTTTTTTGCAGTGGATTCGTTCTTTGGAATATCTATCTTCTCCGTGTTTGTGGATCTTTATTTCAAATGCATTTGGGTTGAAACCCTTCTATGAGAAAAGTTGATTGTTTTAGTAAACTTAGATTTTACTTAATAGTTTGATTTTATATGAAAATGATTTCTACATATTAGGGGAACCTTTCAACATCTTTTGATAATTTGAAAATTTTAATATTTATGATACTTGGAAAATGAGAACAGAAACCTCATTTGTATACTGAACTCTTATGTTTGAAGAAAACATAACAAACTATGAAAACAAATGTTTAAAAGATTCTAGTGAGATGTGTGTGCTTTTACATTTGGGGTTTTCTGTCTAACCAACTTTTAATGACTTGTTGAATGTTTAGACTCATGTGGACTCGAGAACTTTAGCAAATTTGTAATACTTGAAAGCGAAAAATGAAAACTTGAAAACATAATGAAAATTGAACTTTTGTTCTCAAAACCTAATGAATTATGAAAGTTACTTTTGTATGTTAGTATGCGGTGTGTGGTTTATTAGTGTTAGGTTTCGAGTTTTGACTTAGTTCTTGACCTATTAGGATGTTTTACCAGAGGCTTGGGGGTTGTGTTTGTTCTATGATGATGTTATGTATACAATCTTTTATACCTGACTATGATAATGTGTCACATGTTTCTATGACGAGTTATGATCTATTGGTTGTTATTACTTTCCAGTTTTCTTATGTAGAAATAAGGTGAATAGTGTGACTTTTCTAGCGAAACCTTTGAGTCTTCGATCAGTTATCTTTGGATGCTTTCTAATTGTTTGTATAGGACTTGAGTGATTAATGTGTTTTGTCTTTTGGTGCTTTTTGGTTGCTTGTATAGGGCTAAGGTGATATTGAGATTGGTCTTTAGGTGTTTTCCAGTTTCTTGTAAAGCACTGAGGTGAATTCTGTGTTTGATCTATAGGTGTTTTCCAGTGGCTTGTAAAGGACTGAGGTGAAAATTGTGATTCTTTGATTTGTACATTTATGAGCCTAGGGTAAGTAATATGTGTGTACGTTGGGAAGTGGTTTGGAATGCAGGCTAGAGCCCAGAGTGGCTGCCTGGGTAACCCATTGTAGGTTGTTTTAATAAGTGATAACATTTCATTAAATGGGTTTTAGAATGAATTAATAAGAGTAAGTGTTTTTCCTTGCACATGTCTCGAGTGCTAGTATAGGCTAGGATAGGAGTAGAGAGGATGCTTGGTTGTGGCCTTGCTTCATTAGTATGCCTTTTCAGTATGAAAGGATACTAGTACCACATAGAGACACTAGGGGCCAGAGTCCAAAGAGGCTGCCAGGGTAACCTTAGAGTTGGATCATGCAATGACACTTGCCCAGTTACATAGTAGATTTCTTACGTGTTATTGTTGCCTTTGCATTTAGGTGATACTGGTGTCTTGGTACCCTTTGAGATAGTTTGCTTTCAAGTATTTCCTTGACCTAGATGTTGGTTACGACTTATATTTTGATATTTGTATGAGACTTGAGTTTATCTCCTCAGCATAGTGGGAGTGAGCCATTTAGGTTCCATGAGGTCGGGTGGTAGTGTATTTTTCTTATACAATTGAGATTCGATTGCTGGATGTTGTTGCTGGATGTTCTTGTGCAGTTGATCCTTTCTATTTGATCTTATATTTCTATTGGATAGTATTATTTTGTTGTATTGTATTTGATTATTAGAGATCTTATGAGATGATGCATTTATTTGTGATGTATATTCTTTGAGCTTTTCATACCCTGTGATTTGTACAGTGGATGATTATGTATTCTGATTATGCCAAGTGACATCCTGTAATTGTATATTATTTAATTGGAATTGTACTTGGAGTTATTCTTTGATGGTGGATTTTTTATGTATTGGATTTAGTATTAAATAAACTTAAATGTGATTCAACATCATGGGACCTTTAAGAGATGTAATCTATTTTATGGATTGTGTTTATGTATGTGATTAATGCTTCCACTATATTGTATCTGTTGTTGTTCAGTTATTATTTTCTTAAAAAAATGTTTGGAAAACTTAGTGAAAATTTAGGTTAATTTATTTTGAGTTCCCTGGTGGGGCGTTACATTTGGTATCAGAGCTCGAGTTTCTACATTGGGAGCTTTGGGTATATTAACACCACTAGTTGACTAACTAGTTAAACTAAAATGAAAATTAAACATTGTTATGTATCTATTGTAATTTGAACACTTGAAACTTGATTTCTTGAAACATAGAAAAAGGAAAAACTTGTATAACTATTGAGTTGGATTTCAAACATTTTTTCTTATGATTGTGCTTTAAGGTGGTATGCCTTTGATTGACTTTGTGAACATCTATGTTGTTCTTGCTTGGGTATTTTCAGTGGAGTCTTATCCTCCTATAGGGGGAAAGGGTCCAGTGGGACCCACATAGTGAGTGCTAGATTTTTTATCTTTCTTGTAGGCTTCTAGGAGTAAGCCTAAGTCTAGGGGGAATGAATGTAATGCCTACCCTTAGTTTACTTTTTAGATTGTATTGCTAGATTCTTTTAGGCCAGTTTTGTGATTATGTTTTATGATTATCGGTACTTGGTTACTGAGTTTGATTTGATGTTATTTCATACTTAGTTTATTATTTGATGAATGGCTTAGTTATTTCATGTGTTCCTGCTTACTTCTATGATGGTACATATATGTTCATACAATGATTTCATTCATCTCATGATGATAGTTAGATGTGTGATTTATATATAGTTTCTATGGTTACCTACCCATACTTGCACGTGTATGGTGTACTTGTATGTTTTACTTTATGTTTGACATTTCCGATGTGGTTGAGGGAGGGAGTCATAGTCACCTACTAGTTGGGATCTACACAATGCACCACTCCCCACCATTGCCTATTTAGTTTAGATTATATGTGTATGTACATGTGTGGATTTTATGTAGATTGCAAGTACCGTGCATCGACTTCCCTACATTTCCAAGATGAGCGTGCCCTATTGCAGTATCTCAATGGTAAAAGAGAGGAGATAATTCTTGAGTCCAAATCCTAACCTAAGCCAATTGTCCTAGAAAGTAGGACAAGAATTTGAGTTTTTTACCCATCCAAATTTGTCAAGTGATGCATATTTGTGAATTTGACTCAAGAGTTTGATTATGTTCTTTGTTTGTAGTTGAGTTGTTGTATTTAGTCTTGTGGGTCTATTGTGATTTTTAGTTACATTTAAATCAAATTAAAAGATAATTTAATAAAAATTTTATAAATATAATTTAATATTTAATTATATTTAATTAATTGAGAAGTTAATTAAATAAAAGAATTAAATTTAAAAGATTTGATTAAAGTTCTAATTTTTGCGTATTTATATTCATGTAATTTAATAATAATTTATTTAGGAGTTTCATTTTAATAATAAACTCTAAATAATATTATTAGTTGAATTAACAAATATATTAGTAAAAGTGTCTCGTGATTTAATAAGAGAGAAAAAAGAAATTGATTTAATAAAGATTATTTTAATTAATTGCAAAAAGGTTACACATGAAATTAAAATATAATAAAATAATAACGGAAAAAGGGTTTCGCGTGATTGCATAATCGAAGCCTTAATTTGGGGAAAAACTCTTTATTAGGAAATTAGAGTTCATTTCTCGATATCGAGATTTGGAGGAGCCAATTTTCAAGAAGGTTTTCAGAAGAAAATGAATTGCTTGCAAACTTTGTGTGTTTGTGGTTTAGCATCAGAGAGCTATGTGCATCTGTTGTTTAGCATTAGATCTAGGTAGGATCTTGTAGTTTTGCATAGTAGATTCATTCTTTGGAATATTTGTCTTCTCTATGTTTGTGGATCTGTATTTTGAATGCATTTGGGTTGAAACCCTTGTATGAGAAAAATTGATTGTTTTAGTAAACTCAGATTTTACTTGATGGTTTTTAATTTTATATGAAAATAATTTCTACATATTAGGGGAACCTTTTTACATCTTTTGATAATTCAAAAACTTTAATATTTAAATGATACTTGGAAAATGATAATAGAAACCCTGTTTGTATACTAAACTCTTATGTTTATTACTATTGGGCACAAATAAACTACATCTATAGAGAATAATATTACTAGAAATAAACTTGAGAAGAACCCAAAATATATACAACGAATAACCTTTTTAAAAGTTCAAGCATAATTCAAATCTAGATTTAGAAGTTCAAACCCAAACCATGTTCGAGTTACCTTATAGAGGACAACAATAAAGAAATATTAAAATGAATTTGATCTTGTATGCAACTTTCTCATGGAAATGACATTAAAAGGAAAAAAATATGCATCCACCAGATGGAAAGATAAATTTAACAGAAGAAAATCCCCACAGATCATAAAGAGGCTTGGAGATGCATTGATGTCATGATATAAGATTCAAATAACCGAAAGAAGTCACTTTACATTAAATATCCATCTCTAGAAATAAGTGGCGAGAAACAATCTAATCATATTGTTGTTAAAAATGTCACATTGAGATAACATGAAGGGTTAACCTACTTGTAATGTTGACCCATTAACTATCACCATTTTGTAAGGGCCCCTAGAAATATGGAAATATGTTGCAAACTGTGAAAGAAACCTAGATCATTGATCATTAAAAAGATGCATGAATAAAAATTGATAAAAGATGACACTACAACTAGGCCACACCACTATTCAATCAAACACAAGTAAACTACATGGACAAACCTTGACTAGTTTTTCCATTTTACAAGGGGCAAAAAGGGAGCCCTACAAAATAGAGAAATGAGGGTAACACAAAGATTAACTTTGTAGACAACATGACATGTTAACCTAATGTCATAGATTTTAACCCATTGAAAATATCTCATATCATTTATTTGTGATGGGTCGAATGGTGACAAAAATAATCAATAGCTACCAATGAAAAAGTGCTTACATTATTTTATTTTGATTATTCCTTTTACAATAATAATTTTTTTTAGTAATTTAGTGAAACAAAATTCTATAGTGAAATGCAAGTGTGGCAATGAGGGGCTAATGCTTGGTAGACACACTTTCAAATTATCTTTTGAGTTTAAATTTCATCAGAATTTCACGATGGATAAGAGACTATGTAGGGAGGTTTTGTACACAATGTATTTCAGCTCTCTACATTCGTCTCAAACACCATACTCTTCAATAATCAAATATTCAACTAGCAATTTTACACATCATCCACACCAACAACGAGTAATTAATGAAGTCCATTTTTGTTTCTTAGTATCAATTGAAAGAGCTAATATTCGCTAAACGAGCTCTTAAATTATTAAGCAACTAAATATGAAGAGCTTGGAGCTATGCAAATTGTAACATGCAAAATTTATTTAAGCCATTTAATAATTTTTATAAGAAATTATAACGACCAACAATAATATTGGATATATTGATCTTCAAACTTAGGACCTACTTGTGGTTGGTTAGATTTTTTACCACTGCATTACTTGACCTTTCATAATGAACACTTCTAAATCCTATTAAGAAGTGTATATCAATTCCAATGCACTCTTTAAGATAGATTCATAATGAAATGAATTATATAACATCAAATTTAAAATATTACATGCATAATATAATTAAATGCTCTAAATAATTTGCCTCATTATAAAATTCAACTAATATTATAAAGTTCAACTAATAAATATACATTTAATATTAGTTTCTATATAATTAATAATTAAACTATAAAAAATTATCTCTTATTTAGTTTTTAATAAAAAAATTCAAAGGTTAAAGGATCTAATTGCCACAAGGGGTTTGATGATCCTTATGATTTATGTCATAATATTCTTCAATTACTACTTTTAAAAAAATTAAAAAAATGAAACACATGTATTAGGTAACAATGGATGATTTGTTAGTCTTTTTGGTTGTGATTAGCCCATTTGTGCACCACTATTGAGACATTTCATATAGATTACTGAGACATTTAGTCACAAGTGCCGAAAGTTTTATTGAGTGACTATTGTTGCACGAACACTGCAGGTATCAAGCAAACATTTTGAAATGACACTTTTGGACCACTTTGTACTCTACCATCCTTATAAAGAAATTGGTGAATACCCAAAAACTAAAACCTAGCTATAAGTACTTCATTCACCTATATAGTTTTATACCAAAAAATCAGCAAACTTACAATTGAAAAATTCTAGATATACAAAGTTAGCCCAAGCGGCTACATAATGTTTTTCCGTAGACTTATTAAAAAAGGAGAATGATGCCAATCTCATCTTAGAAACAAAATTTCCACACTTCAAAGTACATCAATTGGCATATTATTTTCCGAGAACCTTGTTTATTCCATAAGAACAGCTTCAGTTGACATATCTAGGGGGAATGCTCGTTTCATAACAGCAAGCCATGGTTTGAAATACTTAGATAAAGTGTCCCTGCCATTGTAACACGTCTGCATATATATATATATATATATATATATATATTTTGTGGGTTCTAACTAAAGCAAGTAGATGGACTTTACGTGGGTTATTGAAAAGGACCACGATCACAACAGATTATCCACCTTTTTGTGCAAAGTTATACGCCTTACAAAGAAACCGAATAAAAATTACAGGGAACAAATAAAAAACCATGATCAATTAATGAATGAATAACTACTCTGAGCTTTCAGGACAAAGACTTATTTATCGATCACCCAGATATCATAATTATACACAAGTCAACTCTCTTCTTGAGTACATTAGTAAACCATGGACTTCTTAAACCTATTTATGAAATTAATAAACTGTATCTTAGTGGATAAACATAGAGTGATCATTTCATAATGATTGTATCCATTTTTGGTAAAGATAAGAGCAAGCATACTATGATGATTGTTTTTTCACTTTGGCGATGGATCCTGAGTGTTATCTGTGAAAACGTATTTTATACAATTGAATCTAACAATAGTAGAATGACAATTTTATGAATTGTGAAAATCTGATATCATTCAACAGATACAAACCACAAAAATATAAGAGCACAATCTCTTAGAATTGTAAAATCTAATGACATGAATACCTATGTATGAAATTAATAAACTGTATTTTAGTGAATAAACAAAGAGTGATCATATAATAATGATTGTTTCCATTTTTGGTAAAGATAAGAGAAACCATACCATGATGATTGTTTTTTCAGTTTTGCTGATGGATTCTGAGTGTGATCTGTTAAAACGTATTTTACGTTTCAAAGATTCTTACACAATCGAATCCAAAAATAGTAGAATGACAATTTAATGAATTGTGAAAATCTGATATCATTTTACATAATCTCACAAATCAAAACAAAGAACAAAAGAGCACAATCTTATAGATTATAAAAATCTAAAGACATAAAAACCCGCCGTTATTGTAGAATGTCTTGAAGCAATGAGCTATCAAGCAATGGAGAAAAGAAAGCAGCATCTAAAGATGTTCCAAGCAGTTCTTCAAGGCAATCTGAACCAATGTGTTGAAGCTCTGCCGATGGTTGTAAACCTGAGCTCTGATTCACAAAAAACTGAGAATCATCAAGCCTAGCATGTTGTAATGGCTGATTAACCACATGGTCCAGCTCTGATGAATCTCTGAGTCTCTTCCTATTCATTAGTGGGGGAGAAGGAGAAGGAGAAGGAGTGAAAAAAAGAGAAGGATTAACAACATTGGGTCCCAAGCAATTCATATAACGTCTTCTAGAAGCACTAAGCTTGTTGGAGAAAGCATAATCATTTGTTCTCAAGGCTTGCATCACAATATGGGTGGGAAAGTTTAGTAAAGCCCGAGACCCCCGCATGAGAAGAGCAGCTTTATCATAAGCCATGGCTGCCTCCTCAGCAGTACTGAATGTTCCAAGCCAAACCCTTGCTCCTTTTCTTGCTGAATCTCTTATTTCTGCTGCAAATTTCCCCCACGGCCGCCTTCGAACTCCTCTATAATGTTTTGTAGGAGGAGGAGGAGGCTGTTTAATCTCCACAGCCTTTTCCACAACTGGGGCTGCAAGAGCTTGTTGGAGAATGCTGTATAGAATCATGTCCTCTGAATACCCATTATTTTCCTCTACTGGTTTCTCTTCATGGCCTTGCATTAGAACTGCCCACACATCTTCCACTAGCTTCTCTGGGCAGCTTCCATAGTTGCTCAAGGCCGCCATTGTTATCTTGATAGGAATGAATGGATGATTCTAATGATGTTTTTGAGATCAAGTAGTCTTGTACTTGAGCAAGAACTGCAGCCCTAATTTCTCTTCAAACTCTTTTCAATGTGGAATCTCAACGATCTAGAACTATGGTCCTTGAATATCTTCAAACTCTTTTTGATGCAAGATCTATAGAACCAATTATCTTCAAACTCTTTGATGTAAGATCTCAAGGACCAAAAAGTGAAGCCTTTGGTTATCTTTGAACTCTTTTCTAACTCATGAATCAAGAATTTTAATACTAAATTATCTTGAACAGATAAAAAGAACTGCAATAATAAACTATCTTCGCTCCTTTTGATGTGGGATCTAATGGATCAATAATTGCACCTCAAAAACTTTCTTGCTTGCTGATCAAGAACTGCAACCCTAAATGATCTTCAAACTCTTCTTGATGTGAGATCTTCTCCCAGACAAGAAGCTACAATTCTTTTTGATGTGGGATTTAATGGATCAATAATTGCAGTTCAAAAACTTTCTTGCTTGCTGATCAAGGACTGCAACCCTAAATTATCTTCAAACCCTTCTTGAAGTGAGATCTCACACACAAGGAACTGCGATTCTAAATTTTCTTCAAACTCTTTTGCATGTGAGATCTTCCACTATGGGTCTTCACCAGAAGTATTTTGCTAATGCTGAGCTTAAGAACACACTTCCATTTACCAAAGGGTATTTAAGGAAGCATTTTGTGAGCTTGGAGTGAGTACAAAGAAACTATTATAATGGGTTGGTTATCTTAGTGAGCTCTGAGGAAAGTTCTGCGATGCCAGGCTAGCTGTTTGGCTGGCAAATGCAGTTTTTTATTGCCCAATTTGAGTCATGTGCTCTTCATGGACAAATCCCAAAGTCAAAACGCAGTTTTTTTCCATTAATAGTGAGGAAGGTGATATCATTCCGGTGTGATAGCTAACTGTGAAATCCTTACCTTAAGACATCTCGTCCTTATTCTCAAGTCAATGAAGTCAAGTATAAGTTATGCACCAATATCTTTAGCCGTACAAATCAGCTTTTATTGAAGTCGTCCTAAACCGTTGGTAGCATTGCGACATCAAACTGCAACCCTAATAGCTATATAGCTTCACATACATAGCAGTACTTCGCAAGAGCTTACAACATTAAACTCTACGCTTAATAAAACTTACTAAGATAAAATGCATACGGTCAGTATTCAAACTTTTTTCTCCTGACAAATTCTACAAGTAACGAAGTGTGTTGTATTCACCAATATAAATTAGGATGGGCTTTTTAATGGGTTTTTTTTTCTTCTACATTGAATTTTAGTAGATCATTTTTAATACTTGATTTAAAATATATTTAAATGTTACTTATTTTTGGATCAAATTATGTATATTCTTAATGAAGAATATGAAGGATTGAACTCCAAATATTAACATTGAATTATAGAAGTAAATTTCTTTTTGAATTGAATGTTTTTGATGCAGGATTGTTTCTGATTTTATTAATATATAAATCTATACATTTTTGTTTTGAAAAATGACATTGAACATGGAGTTCCACTACAGAGTTCACATGGGTTGTGCCTCGAAACCAATTAAAATTGCAAACAACCACTAAGTAGCAAGAGCATCACTAGCGAGAAGCAACAATGCTCCCATTCATCTAGTTTACCCCATATTTATGTGGATTCTAGGGCAATGTCTAGGAAGGATCACCCCATGTCATATTTACCTTCTCCTTCTAATTTATTTCTTCATTTTGCATTGATACTGAAGGCAAATTGAATCAGCTATTTTAAAGATTTAGGCACTTGTTAACCATCACCGATGCTAATAAGTTATCTTGCACCGCTTGAGGGCTACCTAGAGGCAACACCACTTGGATGAGGTGAGGTAGAGTAGTGTCTAACCCTAATCACTCCTATTGTCTATGTGACACTGAGGAGTATCGAGATTTGGAGATTGAGAACACTAGGTTGGGACGCTTTGACCTTAATGTGATCCATGGGGAAAAGAATGACCACGAGAGATAGGAGTGGCTAGGAACACCTTGATAACAATACACAATATATTTCTCGAATGAGTCCTAAATTTTGTCTTGGTCATGCCCTCTCCTCTAATTTGAATTAGGTGATAGACTAATCTAAGATCCAACTTTTTAAAAATCATAGCTCCATTTAGTTCATCTAATAAATTATCAGTGAATAGACCATAAAACTTATCATTAATTGTGCATGATTAAAGCTTCTATAGCCTAGGGACATGGCCATTTGTCATCTATTTTATTCACCATAAGAACTAGAGAGGATTAAGCTTTCTATCCATGTGGATGATATTATTTGCTTCATAATCTGTTTAATTTGATTTAATTTTTATATATTTTGATACCTAAAAGATTTAAAAATGGTTTTTTGACATCTTAGAAGTAGGCATATGACATGATAACAATTTCTTTTAGAGGGAATATCTTTAGGTATACACCCTATAATCATTGCATTAAAATGATGTAGAAGCATGCTGGGTGTAAGGGAAATCTTACATCACTCAAAAACACTTCTACTTTTCTTTTCAATAAGGGCTATCTCAATGTAGAGTTGTTATTTCTAAAAACTTACTATTTTAGAAATTTTGTCATTAGAGCTCATAATTTTCTAATTTCTTCCCTACAGGTTTACTTTGGATATATCAGCCTGTTAGTAAATTTCATTACAAGATCAACTCTACTTTTGAAGATATTTCATTTTTAGTATTAGAGACATGGTATAAAAACTTTGGAGTTTGGACCTAGTTATGAAGGCTTTAGAGGCTCTAAAAATGGGTCAAACCTTTTGACAAGACCAACTAGATCTCACATGAGTCAAACACTGTACAGAAGTTTGTGGCATGTTAAAAATGGGATCAAATAGCCAATCAGTGCATCTTGCAATGAGTTACACTCTCTAAAAGTTATGCTACCTGATATGGACAAAAATCAAATTTGTTTTGAGTTCCAAAATTTTTTGGGTCCAATTTTTTCAAATTATCATTCATATTAGGGTTATTCAAGGATAATAACAAGCCAATTTCTTGTTCTTGCAAATGATCATTATTTCTCTATTCTATTGTGTGTGTTTGTGTTAATAAGTGGAGTACCCTTCATCATAAAATAAATAATTAATTGTAGATCTATATTTGTAAAGACATTCAATTCTTTTAATCAAATAATTAGCCAAGAGTACCCTATCTCCTCTCTTGATAAACTCTTTCATTCGATGAGAGCTTACCATTTGTGCTAAAATTCAAGCCTCTTAGATTGACTCTACTTTCTTATAAAGTAAATATCCCTAATGGATATTTTAATAAAATCTCAAAATTTTCCTTTCAAATAGTATCTACCGCACCCATTGAGATAACACACTTTGGAAAGTCAAGATGATAGTCTCCCATGGATAGTTATCAATGCTATACAATTTTTTCGAACAACAAACACTGCCACATTCGTAATCAAAACTTGAAACCCTAGAACTGGATATCTAAGAAAATTCATATGCTTAGCTAATTTTGTGTAGATTAAGTTATGAACTTACAACCTTATATTATCAAAACTATTAATCTCTCCTTCTTTAAAATTCTATTACTTTGAGGGTTGATGGGAAATAAAAGCAACAAGTAAATGAAAAGAAATGTTTGAAAAAGAATAATGTAAATACTCAACTAGTTCCTTACCACTTTCTAATATCAATTCTTGGAATTTTCTTCCTCACTTGGACCTTTAATATGAAACAACCTATTTTCAATTCATTTATGTCCTCTTCCATAGTTTCTATCATAATTAAAATATAAACCTTTTAACTTGTCATACTCATTTTTTTATGGTTATAATACAATGGGTGAAGGATGAGAAGGTGTTGATGACCCCTTCTCTAATATCCCACTAACCCCTTACTTTCAAGAAATTAAATATTTTTCATCTACCCTATGTGCTAATAAAAAATAATTATATGTAGAGGAAGGATTAAACACATGTATTCCATGTTGAAAGTGTTATTTGAGGCCTCCCAAAAAATTATCCATTAAGTTCAAGTATCTATAATTTTATTCACTCTCATATATAGATTTTGAAAATTTTGAAAGTAATTCCTTACTGATTTCTTCTTCTCTAAAGTTTATCTTTTTGGTTTAGGATCTTGAATATGTCGCTAGGTATATGTTATTTATATTCTATGTGACTTCATTGTAAAACCTAACCATAAGACTGTGCGATCCTTTTATGTCATTGGGTATATGACCATTGATAGCAAATGAACTTGCATAAACCTAGATGCAATGACATCATACTTGTCTCTTTCCACTTGTTATTTGATGAAAATAAGAAAAAAAATCTCCATTTTTAAAAATACATGTTAGTGCATAATATCCATCAAACTTGCACATATCTACTTTTTCTATCTAGTTTGTGGATCCCAAATAATATTATAATTTGAATCAAGATTTTTACCATGATAATTGACTTTCTTTTCTTGAGACAACCTTTCTTAATCTATTGATATAAGAAGTTAGCATGCTCTTTATGTTAGAAAAAAATATACTCTCATGTGGTGGATATGTTCTTGTAGTTCACACACACACACACACAACCTCTCTTAATTGATGACATCCCTTAACATTTCTTACTATTGTCCTTTATAATTTAACAATGTTCTTGAAATTTTATTTGTATACTTATTTATAAATGATTACATATTAGATATCTTTAAATACGATAACATAAGAACATGTTACACAAGTAATTTTTATGTTGTATTATGGTTACTAGTAGAAGGGGGCAAGAAAGCTTAAATTTGATTTTTGTGGTCATTCTTGAAATGTCTTAGGATTGAAATAGAGTAATCCCAAACCACTTAGAAATGAATCTTTGACGGAAGGCTCTCAAATGTTAAAGAATAGAATAAAAATCATCAATATTAAGATCGTTGAAGTTGTCAGCCCACTCAAGCCCAAGAGGCATTGGGGCATGATGTCGGAGAGCAAGAATTGATCCCTAATGGACTCTTTGTGACCCATTCAACTTCACCAGTAGACCAAAGACCCATTGACTTATTTTCATATTTGATAACATGTATAAGTACATATTCAAATTTCTATTTTTTACTTGGAAATATGTATGAGCGTGTGGAAGAAACGTGGACAGGTATGATTCAAGTAAACAAGCGACTTCACTTTTCTTTTTTCACCTGTCTTTAGTTTGTAATTACGTAAGGAAGCAACTATATTAGAAATATAATCGACCAAGCTCTCATTGCATAGTTTGTCAACCCAAAAATTCAGGTCAGCATTATGATGTAAAAAGTACCAACCATAAATCACTCCCCGAGATCCTATTTTATTGTACTTTTACCTCAACGTTTGGATAATGTCATAATTTAAGGACCATGTTTCACTTAGCAATGATTATATGAGAAATCTTATTTCATATAATATCCTGCATTCAAAAGGAAAATCATACAGTTACGTTGGTATTCACAAAACTGAATTCTTATCATCATCGCTCAGATTAACCAATCCGTTTTCTAACGAGGAAACATTTTTATTAATGGCCTTTACGGTTGAGATGAACTGAACCTACTGGTAACATTGATTATTATATTTTCTCAAACGTGTATACAATTGAATAGGAAGCATTTAACCAATCTGGTGAGTTCTCACTATTAATCATTGTCAAAACAAAATTTATTAAAAATTAGTGATGCTTACACAAATTAGTACAATGAAATATTAAAAAATTAATCACGCTTACATAAATTAATAAAGTGTAATTGATAAATATTTTAGATAGCAGATTTGATATATATATATACATACGTACGTATACACACACATACATGTACATATATATACATGTGCCCACACACATAAATAAATAAATAAATAAATAAATAAATATATATTTATATATATGTGTGCACATGTATATATATGTATATATGTATATATGTATATATATAGGTGTTATATATATATATATATATATATATATATATATATAAAATCTGCTATCTAAACTATTTATCAACTATACTATTAATTTGTGCAAGTGTCATTAATTTTTTTAATACTCTACTGTACTAATTTGTGTAAGCATCACTAATTTTTAATAGGTTTTGTTTTGATAGTGATTAATATTGAGAACTCACGAGAATGGAATAGTTCATTTGAGATTATATTAATAGATGGGTACAATGTAATTGTTTGATTTTTTAATTTTTTTTTCAATTTTTAAAATCAAATTTAGGTTAACAAGAGTTTTTTTTTATTAAGACGGATTTTACAATTTTAAGATTTTTATTTTAAATACCTCCTCATCACTATCTATATTTTTAATAGTAATTATTATTTGAACAAGGTTATCCTTAATTGGACCTAATTTATATAGATTGCAATATGACTACATCAACTTCATTTAAAAAAAATTAATTAATACTTTGTAAGTTATTACTTTTCTATTCAATTTTAAAAATTATAACTAAATCCTAAAACATTGAATTAATTTTGTTAATTTCTTATGTAATTAGGTTATGGACTTTGCATTTTTTTTTGGTATTTTAGTGCATTGATTCTATTTTTTATATATGATTATTTTATTATGAAGTGTAATACATGCGATTCTTGCCTACTTATTTTATTAAACGAATATATTAAAATTCTTACAAACTATTATTATTTTCTGATAATTTAAACATAAGATATAATATCTTTTATAAACTATGATGAATTTGATAACCTTTATAACATAAATGAGCTCTACATATAAACTAAGAGGAGATTGGAATTCATCACCTCATAATTTACCAAAAGAAATTCAAACTCTGACCAACCTAACCAAAGCCTAATCTAAAATCATCAGAAATTATATATATTTTTAATTTCTTATATATATGTAGAGTAATATAAGCAATACAATAAGGCAAGAACCTACAACACAACACTCGCGCTCATGTCTAATGAATAATAAAAATAATTAATAACAATACATAATAATTAATCTTGACTTCGGCCTCTTACCTATAAAAATAATAATATATAAACAATACAATAACCCAGATGGAGTCAGCAGGCCTTACCCAGTCACACCTGCAATTCAGTAAGCTCCTCCTGAAAACACTTCAGATCTCTAAACGTCAAACGTGCTCAATTCAGATGTTTTGCACTAAAAAATCAGTAAACCCCAGATGAAGCAAAGAATGTAATGCCTGGGTTGATTTGTGGACAAACTCCATTAATTAACAATTGGAGATCTTGAGCAAATCTCAATACTTCCCACAAAAACGCAGAATGAGACACGATAGCTCTAAACATTGCTGGAACAAAAACCTCCATAGATTTTTCTCGTCAAGCAACAAATTCTGCACATAAATAATTGTTTATAAATCTCACCGAGGAAAACAAAAGCTGTTCCCAAGAAGATACTCTTACTTTTTTGTGCAGATTTCGAACACATGCATAAAATTTTCCACGTTCTGGTTTTCTTCATATCAATTTAAAAAACTGAAAACTCTGAAGTGTTAATGTATGATTAAATTTTGGAGGCTTTGGTCAGTTGGAATCTTATTACAACCTGTCAAAAAGTTGGTGATAATGGAGGAGCGCAAGACTCGGCAGAATTATATGTATTTAATAATTTCTCACTCAAACTCAGCAACGGAACATTGAACCGACTTAAACATAAACAAAAGTTTCTCTGAAAATGAGATCAGAAACAATGAACCGACTACAACAAAAACGTTAAGAAAAGAATATATTGCACGAAGAGAGGATAGATTAGATATATGGCTTACAAACTTGATCAGTATATGTTTGGACACGTGAGTGAATGTATAATGGCTTGCATCATTGAACAAGCTTATCCTCCATCGTATTTTTTGGGTAAGCCCAAAAGACGATGAATATTTTTAGTTCTTGTAAAGAGAATCAATGAATATTGGTATCTTGTTAATCTAATTATGTCAATTTAGGAAAATGGTAGATTTGTAAGGTCAGAAGTTTTTATATTTTCTCTAAAATTAGAGATTTGTATAGATTTAGTTTATGACAGTTATAACTGAGTTAAAGTATGATATTAATGAGTTAAGTTCTAGACAAGGCATGTGCTTATCCTTACTAATTGCTTAATTGCTTATCTTATGGTCAGTAGAATGGTTGAAAGAAGGGTTAGACGAAGGGGTTGTTCATTTCATATATAACTGAAACACTACGGATGGTTGTGGCTAGTTGTTATGGTTGGTTTGTATGTAGTGTAGATGGTTGACTACATTTTCATGATTAATTAGATGAAGTTGGGATTTTAATTCTAGGAGTAATTTTAAGATGGTAAAAAATGACTTAAAGCTAATGTGAATGAGTCAAACTCTACCTAATACTTGTGCTTGACTCTTGTTAAGAGGCACCTTCTAAGCCACTCCTACTTTCATGGGAAAGGCTAGTCAAATAAGATTTGGACCACGGCTTTGTTACTTCGCATAGATGAAGTATATCCAAGATAATTGTGAAGTTTGTTTTGTGGTCTATTTGTGTGTAATGTCTATGATTGACTTTCTTCACTTGATTTAGGTAAACGAACTTGAACATTTACCATTGTAGTAATTTGAAGTTAGTGTTTTCAATCTCTCTTATGATCCATGTAGTTGCCCATGAGAATGGGTTATGAATTGATAATAAACTTGAAAGTATTTTTTGATCGTCATGTTCTTGCGTTATGTTTAGCTACTTGTGGAATTTATGTTTGCTCCTAAACTATTTGTATCAAGGCTATATAAAGTTGGTAGTTGACTATTGTTGTGTTTTGTTTAGCTTGATATGGATATTTTTTTTGCTCATATACTATTTTATAGTAGGGTTTGCCAAAATTCTTAAGTTTTCATTGATTTAATCTAAGATTGTACTTGTACAATCTTCCCTTGATCTAGTTTACACATGTTGACTGAAGAAGAATGGATTGTTTGTTTGTTGAGCGCTTCATGTTGGGATCAAGCAATTTTTTTCCTTCTTTTTTTCTTTTCATTTTTATGAGGTCTCCTATGATGAGCATTGTAAATAAATATAACTTTTTAACTTATACACCTTTTTTATTTTTATTTTTTCAAAGTAAATCTAAAGATATTGTAGTTATTATTTTCTTAAAATCAACATTACAAATAAATATTAGCTTATATAACTTTTTCTTAGATAAGACATGCTAAATTTATTTTTTTTTAAAATAAAAATGGCAAGCCACCATACTTTATTAGAAAATAAGATTGGTTCAAGAGCTCACAAATGAAAGATCCAAGAATAATACCTCTCATCATCTCTCAAGTACAAAAAAGAACGGGATAGGATGAAGGTAGCTAACAAAAGAAAACCAATGAGGAGAAAAACTAGTAAAAACATACACTCTAAACAATGTCAAATGCTTAAGAAAGGATTGCATTAATGGGGCCAAAAGCACAAAAATGCTAGAAAAGAATAACCTATAATGGGAAAAGAAGGTGATGGAAGGACATGCGAAGGAAAATTTGGACCATGATGAAATAAGAGAACACACTATCCCCCAACATCATTAGAAGACAGTAAGGTTACATTTTATATCTAGGAGGGGTAATAAATATGGACCAAATCCACAAAAGAAAAGATACAATCCCCACACTACTGTGATCGAAAAAGACCCACCAATGCAAACGTTGAAAATCTAAAGTCTAGGAAATTTAGAGGAGACTGAGCAAATTTGAAATCAAATCCTTTTAGATAGAGAAACCAAATATACATCACTTGAACATTGCAATTTGATAAAAGGGATGACATGGAAATAGAGAAGGCCTTAATAAGCATCCCCACATGCCTATCAATAATTATCGAACAAATAACCTATGGAGAAAATAGTAGTTGCAGGTCACTCAATGTGGGGACACAATACCAATGTCACATAAGTAGGCCAAGAGGGAAATAATATCATTGATAGTTGCATCAAACCCATAAGATACCTGAACAAAATTCATCCATCTAGTTTTATAAGCCTCCAACAAACTCAACCCTCATAAGAGTTGGTAAGTTCAAACCAAATCTCAACTACTTAGTTTCCCCTATTTCCAGGTCACTTGCTCCCTACTCCACTTGAGCTAACTTGTTAGACAACCAATCCACCATAGTATTAGCTTGATTAAAGAAATGACCAATGTTAAATTAATTAAATCTTGGTAGGAGTTTTCAAAATTCACTAACACATATTGAAGTTCCCAATCAATGATATTTTTAGAGATAAGTACACATGTAATTATCTATTAAAAACCCTCAATAAAAATCTTATCAACTCCCATTATAAGGGCCAACCTAACTCATTCCACTACTGTTGAAGCCCATATTAAATTATTAGTTCCGTTTGGGATTTTGGAAGACATTCCTTTAAGGATGCATCGTCTTTCATCTCTTATTAAGACAACTCTAATTCTTGACCTCCCTAGGTCTCCTTTAGAATCCCAAAAAAGTTTAGTTTTACAAGGAGCAATTTGGCAGATCTCCCTCTTGACCAACCTTCTAGTTTCACTCTTGGGAAATTTACTAATCAACAACCCCTTAAATGGGAGTTTCACCCTTTTCTATTGGTTTAAGATCTCCTTATCTCCTAAAGTAAAGGGGGATGAAAGACACTTATATATCATCAAACAAGCATTACAAGAATTTGAATTGAAGCATCAATTTGATCACAAATATTGACCACATGAGTAGATTCCTTTCTAAAAATTCTTTTATTTATCTTTGATAAAAATCCCAAACCAAAGCCAAGTGGGTGATCCTCCAAATATTTGAAAAGAAAGTTCCTTTATCGAGTAATGGAAAACCCAATAGGAGCTAAGAGAGAGAGAGAGAGGGAGGGAGGGAGGGGGGCATACTAGAACCAAGTTTATGAAAAACCCTCTTCCAACATAACAAAGAAAATTCACAATTTAATTGTAAACTATTGGCATCTTCCTTTTCATTCCCACAAATAATACAATTAAAGCCATCCACTATACCCAATCTTACTAATTTTTCACTAGTAAGGATTATGTGTTGAAGTGCTAACCATAAAAATACACCTTCCTTAGGATGAAAAAAATTATACCAGTAGATCTTTTATTTCTCTTTTCAAGTTCACCCTTTGAACAATTGATCTTAAAGCCCCCTTGATTGTGTACTTACCACTTGAAAAAAATCCCAAATAAGTATGTCCTCATGAGGGTTAAAAATATTTTGTCTTTTCTACAATATCATGTAGAGTTGAACCTTGTCCCTCTCTAGAATGGGGACATTGGAGATATCCTTCTAGGATGTCACAAGTAACCCCTTCTCCACTAAAATGGAAAAAAAATCTAATACTTGATAACCCCAACACTATTCCAAAACTTTGCTAGAAGAGGATGGAAAGCATAGAGAAGAAATTGTAGGTAACCTATTCCATGAATCAAAGCCAAATATGGCCTTATTTTTCGAGTTAAAGACCCAAGAGAGTTGGGGGACAATAAAATCTCTTCTTTTTATCATGAAATTCCATATTGTAGAATCACTTTGAGGATTTCTCATTGTGAATATTCTTTCTAGAGAATCTTCATTGAGGTATTTGTTGGATACAATTGTCTGATTTTATGTTGTCTTTGATGTTACACAAATGTCATATCAGTTGGCAAATAGTGCTTACTGAGCTCACTTGGTCAGCAAGGCAATTTTCCTTGTCTATTGAGCATTCCTAGAGATTACTTTGCATAAAAAGTGTCTACCGAGATCACTTGGGAGTCATAGAAAAATATGGCAGAAAGCAGTGTTAACCGAGCTCTCATGGTTAATAAAGGAAAGATGGTTAGAGGTAGTGTTCATTGAGTTCACTCAGTTTCCAAAGGATTTTGCAAGCTCACAATGTTAACCAAGCTTCTGTTGGTTAATGCAGGAAATCATTTTAGGATCAGTGTTTATTGAGTAGGTCAGCCAATGAAGGATTTTGTTAATTTGAGAAATGAAGTTTAATTATTTCAAGTATTGATTCCAGCTGACTGTGGTAATGTTTATTGGTCATTGTAACTTATAAATGAGCTAACCTGATAATCTAAATGGTGTAAATGAAAGGTCAAGTTGAGATTTTAGTGTATGAGCTAGTATGCATGTGTATTGATTATTTGGAGAGGAAAGTGTGAGCGAATTTGAAGGATGGTCAGATATCCTTGAGGAGCAGCAAAGTTATATTCGATCAAGAAGGATCTAGTGTGAAGCAGAATAGAGATTTGTAATCAGCAATTTAGTTGCATCTCATTTAGGTCATTTCATTGTTACTTTCTTACCATTGTAGTAGTGATTCCAAAATCTCTTAGCAGAGTTGGTTTAATAGCTAGTTGTAAATCCTCTAACAAGGTGACAATTCCATTGAATTGTTTTAAGACCTCTTGCAAGGCCTCTCCTAGCAAGTTGATTAAATCCTCTAACAATGTCACACCTAATAGTGTGTTTTGTAACCTTTAACTAGGTTGGCTCCTAACAAGGTTCACTTCAAAAGAGTGAAAATCAATAGCTAGTTACTTGGTGGTTTTTCCCATATTGGGTTTCCACATTAAATCTGGTGTCTCATGTGATCATTTTATTTCTTTTATGCTTGCATGTTAATTACTCTGAATGTTTGAGATTAGTAATAAGTAGATCACATTGCATTTACGAAGTTACATCATTTTTTTATGAGTTTACTTAGTGACAACAGTAAATAGTTTTTGTTAGACATCTAAGGGACATGCTGATTTGTTTTTGTGATAACTAATTCACCCCCCTCTTATTTACTCCATCTATATTTCCAGCAATTGGTATAAGAGCTTTTGGTGCTTGCAGGAAAGGTTTCAAGGACCTAAGCTAAAGGTCAAGATGTCTTACAAGAGAGAGATTCCAAGGCTTACTAGAGATAACTTTTTAGCATGGCAGGGTCTCATGAGACTTCATCTAGCTTCCATTGGTGATTCAGGATTGAAATACCTTGATTAAAAATACACAACTCCTTCTGGTACATTATCTGTTGGTGACATTGCTGAGAAAAAGACTCATAACACCATGATGATAGACATTGCATCTGCTCTAAGCTATGAGGAATTTGATGATATCAAGGATTGCAAAAATGCCTTTGAAATGTGGAACAAGCTAAAAGATATCTATGGTGGTGATGACAATGTCAGGAGAGCCAAAGCAGAAAGCCTTAGAGGACAATTTGATCAAATGAGAATGAGAGAGGATGAAAACATTGCCAAATATGTTGAAAGGATCAAAGCAAGTGTCAGTGCAATCAAAGCTTTTGGAGGAGAGATCAAGGAAGAAACTATTGTAAGTAAAGTTCTTAGAACATTACTTCCCATTTATGCAATTAGAGTATCTGAAATTCAAGAAAGAAGATGTGAGACAAATCATAAGATAACTTTGGATACCCTGGTAGGAAGATTGATAGTCTTTGAGCTAGATAACTATGCCAATTATGTTTTAGCTTCCAAGAATATTGAATCAGCATTTGAGGCCAAGCTTTCACTTAAAGAAAAAGGCAAGAAATTAAAGGACACTTAGTCAGAAAGTGAAGAAGAATTAGAGGAAACTGCTGACAGTGATCTTGAAGTTGTTGAAGCTCTACTTGCAAGGAAATATTCTAGAGGTAGAGGAATATGCAAAGGTAAAGTTCCTCTAATCTATTTTTTATGTGAAGAAATTGGTCATATTGCAGCTAGGTGCCCAAAAAAAGTTAGCAAGGATGAGAAGAAAGGTCACAAACGTATTGGCAAGAACAATTTCAAATCATTCAAGGACAAAGGTAAGAAAACATGTTTTATGGCTAAGGATTCTGATAACAGTGAAGATGAAATAGTTTACATTGCTATGAAAGATGAATTTGATGATGAAGAAGAAGATAAGATGACACTTATCTCTCATGTGAGAAAAAATGATACATGGATCATAGACAGTGGATGTTCACATCATATGACTGGTGATAAAACAAAGTTTGAGCACTTTGAAGACTATGATGGTTGTAGTGTAAGATTTGGATACAATGAACCTTGTTGCATAAAAGAGAGAGGTTGAATCTCATTAACCAAATAACTTGTATGTTGTAATGCCTATTGGGTTGAAGGACTAAAACATAATCTGTTGAGTGTGGCATAGCTAATCAACATTGGATTCAAGGTGGAATTCATGCATGGAAAGGCAAGATAATTGGATGGCAAAGGAAAATTGATTGGATCAGGCAAACAAACAAAAGGTAACTTGTTTTATCTAGATCATGGTGAGTGCTCATGTTTTATTGCTCAAGTTGAAGAAAGTTTGTTATGATATAGAAGGTTATGTCATTTAAATTTTGATAACATGGTGAAGATAAGAAAATTTAGGAAAGTAAGAGGCATTCCTAGTTTGAAGAAACCTGATGTTGGTCTTTGCAAGAATTGTCAGATTGGTAGACTAGTTTTAAAAGAAAAAACTATCAGTCTAAAGATATTTTGGAAACTGTGCATACTGATTTGTGTGGATCTATTGGAATTGAGAGCTATAGTGGAGAAAAATTCTTTATTCTTTTTGTTGATGACTACTCTAGAATGACGACTATTATGTATCTATAAGAGAAGTCAGAAGCATTTGAAAAATTTAAATGGTATTTGGCAAGAGTAGAGAAGGAAATAGGAAAAGATTGAAATGCTTAAGATCTGATAGAGGTGGTGAATTCATCTCCAATGAATTCAATAACTTTTGCATTGAAAGAGGAATCAAAAGACAGGTATCAGCCCCTAGAACTCCCAAGCAGAATGTAATAGCTAAAAGGAGGAACAAATCTATCATGGATTTTGCAAGGACTCTAATAATTGAAAAGAATATTGCTATCAAATATTGAAAGGAAGCTATCAACGTTACAGTTCATACCTTAAACCGAGTACAATTGAAGGACTCATATAAAACTCCCTATGAGTTATGGTATGGCTATAAACCCAATGTAAGTTACCTAAAAATATTTGGAAGTAAATGTTATATCTTAAAAGAATCTAGAAAAGGAAAATTTGATGTAAAAGGTGATGAAGGTATATTTTTAGGATATTCTTGCAAGAGTAAGGCATATAGATGTTTGAATTTGTCTACTCATAAAATCATAGAGAGTGCACATGTGATAATTGATGAGTTTTTAGAAAGGATTGAAGAAGAAAGTAGAAAGGAACAAGAGGATTACAAGAGATTTGTTTACATTGAACGTGATACACTTCTAGACACATCTGTCAATTAGGAGACTACTACTCCTGAGTGTTTCTTAGTCACCGAGTTGCAAGAAGTTCAAACCAAGTCACAAGGACCTGAGTCACATTCTGAAGCTACCGAGCCAATGCCTACCAAGTCTAAGCAACCAAAACCTAAAGTTGAAGTTCAAGAGGATGACAATGAAATTCATTCAAAAGGCAAGGAAACTATATTAGCCAAGTAGATCAAGAGGCATCTTGTACCAGATAAGATTATTGGAGATAAATTAGAAGGCACTATGACAAGAAGTAAGCTAAAAGGTACATGTTTACTGCTGATTTTGAACCTAGAAATGTCAAAGATGCATTGGAAAATGAAAGTTGGATTGAGGCTATGAATGAAGAGATAGAGAAAATAGAAAAGAAAAAAACCTGGACTCTTGTATCTAGGCCTAAAGATAAAAATGTGATTGGAACAAGATGGGTATTCAGGAGTAAGTTGAATGAAGATGGTAAGGTATCAAGAAATAAAGCTAGATTGGTGTGTAAAGGATATTTTCAAGAAGAAGGCATTGATTATGGTGAGACTTTTGCTCCTGTTGCAAGATTGGAAGGTGTCAGCACCTTACTTGCATATGCAACACATTAAGGATTTAAGGTATATTAGATGGATGTTAAATCTACATTTCTTAATGGTATTCTTGATGAAGAAGTCTACATTGAACAACCTAAAGGTTTTGTTGATCCAGATAAACGGGACATGGTCTAAAAATTACACAAAGCATTGTATGGTCTAAAACAAGCTCCTAGAGCATGGTAGGAGAGATTGCATAACTAAATTATTTAGATTGGTTTCCAAAGAACTAATGATAAAATTAGTTTGTACATCAAGGAAGGACCAGATAACAAGATTTTTTTGGCAAAAATATTTATGCATGATACTTTATTTATAGGGAATGATGATCTATGAAAATAATTTTTAAAGCAAATGAACAAAGAATTTGAAATGTTTATGTTTGGTAAGATTAAGTTCTTTGTTGGTCTTCAAATTCAAAAAAGCAAGAATGGTATCTACATCACTCAGTCTAAGTATATCAAGGAGATACTCAAGAAGTTTGGTATGGAAGATTCAAAACTAGTTGGAACCCCCATGTGTACTGGACTAAAGCTTACCAAAGATGATGCTTCAAAAGAGGTAGATCAGATCTTATATAGATCAATGATTGGAAAATTACAGTATGTAGTTTATACAAGTCTTGATATTGCTCTTGCAGTTGGTATAGTGGCAAGATTCTCAGTAAAACTTAGAGAAAATCATATGATGGCAATCAAAAGAATCTTGAGATACTTGAGAGGTAATGAAGATTATGGATTGTGGTATAAACTTGGAGGAAATTTAGACTTAAAATTATTTACAGATGTTGATTGGGCAAGAAACATTGATGAAAAAAAGAGTACAAGTGGTGGAGCATTCTTTCTTGGAAAAAGGTTGATATCTTGGACAAGCAAGAAAAAAAATTACACATCCCAATCTATAGCAAAAGTAGAATATGTTGTAGTAGTAGTGAATTGAAGGTTGAGATCAAAGAACTGGTTTTCATGTTTTGTGATACTTTACAAGTGCAATTAACTTATCAAAGAATCCAGTGATGCATTTCAAAACCAAGCACATTTCTATAAAATACCACTTTGTCAGAGAATTGGTGTAGGACAAAGAAATTAGATTGGAATATCTCCATACAAAAGAATAGATTGTAGACATATTTACCAAGCCATTACCTAAGGATGCATTCTTGTATCTAAGAGGTAAGTTAGGGGTCATTCCCCTATCTAAAGCTCACTAAAATAAAGTTTTAGTGATGCATCAATAGGAACCAAGTTGAAGATCTATCAGTTGATGCATCATAGTCAAGGGAACATTGCATATGAATCAATACTCAAGGTACATTGATACTCATTTGGTATGTGTTGTCTTTGGCATGTGTTGTCAAAGAGAGAGAGAGTTTACTGTCATATCTTTCTGAAATTTGTTTGAGGGAGAGTTTATTGTCTTTTTGAAATTTGTTTTGAAGAAGAAGCTATGTATTTCCTTCACAGAGGGAGATTACTGCATTGGAGAAGTTTGTGGCATAAAATCTAAGAGGGAGAAACTTTCTATAAGAGAAAATCTTGTTTTTAAATTTCATTGTGCTATGACATGTTGTGTTGCCATCAATGCCAAAGAGGGAGATTGTTGGATACAATTATCTAACTGTGTGTTATCTTTGATGTTATACAAATGTCATATCATTTGGTAGATAGTGCTTACTGAGCTCACTTGGTCAACAAGGCAAGTTTCCTTGTCTACTAAACATTCCTAGAGATTACTCTACATAGACAGTGTCTACTGAGCTCACTTGGGTGTCGAAGGAAAATATGGCAGAAAGCAGTGTTAACCAAGCTCTCATGGTTAACAAAGGAAAGATGGTCAGAGTTAGTGTTCATCGAGTTCACTTGGTTTCCAAAGGATTTTGCAAGCTCGCAGTGTTAACCAAACTTCTGTTGGTTAACATAAGAAATCATTTCAGGATCAGTTTTTACTAAGTAGGGTTGGCTAATGAAGGATTTTGTTAATTTGAGAAATGAAGTTTAATTATTTCAAGTATTTATTTCAGCTGACTACGGTAATTTTTATTGGTCATTGTAACTTATAAATGAGCCGACCTGATAATCTGAATGGTATAAATGAAAGGTCAAATTGAGATTTTAGTGTATGAGCGAGTATGCAAGTGTATTGATTGTTTGGAGAGGAAAGTGTGAGTGAATTTGAAGGATGGTTAGATATCTTTGAGGACCAACAAAGTTATATTTTATCAGGAAGGATCTAGTGTGAAGCAGAACAAAGATATGTAATCAACAATTTAGTTGCATCTCATTTAGGTCATTTTATTGTTACTTTCTTACCATTGTAGTAGTGATTCTAAAATCTCTTAGTAGAGATGGTTTAATAGCCAGTTGTAAATCCTCTAACAAGGTGATAGTTTCATTGAATATTTTTAAGACCTCTTGTAAGGCCACTCCTAACAGGGTGATTAAATCCTCTAACAAGGTCACACCTAACAGTGTGTTTTGTAACCTTTAACCAGGTTGGCTCCTAATAGGGCTCACTTCAGAAGAGTAAAAATCAATAGCTAGTTACTTGGTGGTTTTTCCCATATTGGGTTTCCATGTTAAATCTGGTGTCTCATGTGTTCATGTTATTTCTTTTATGCTTGCATGTTAATCACTGTAAACGTTTAAGATCAATAATAAGTAGATTACACTGCATTTACCAAGTTACAACATTTTTCTATGAGTTTATCGAGTGACAATGGTAAATAGTATTTGTCTCTAATAATATTTTCCCATAAGGTTGAAGGCTTATTATAGTACTTCGAAGTCAACTTCACACCTAAACTCAAGTTTCTTTCAAGCATATTATGAATCCCCACACTTCTCATCTCCATGGGTAAGAAAATTATATCCCTTAATATAAGTGGAATCCTCTTTTTATCCTCCAAATTATCATTCCAAATTTAAAATCCCTTAGAATTTTCTTTACAGACTTGACTTATCAATTTAGGTTCAAAAATCACCAACATAATCTAATTAAGAATAGTGTTAAGCATTGATTTGACCAAAAGTATACACTCAAGAATGGATAACAATTTTACTTTCCATTCTTCATAATTTTCCTTAATTTATTAGCTAAGATTATTCCACTAAAAAGGTCTACTTACACCTTGGAATAAGGGGACTCCCAAGTACTTATAGGGGGTTTCATCCATAATAAAGAAAAAATAATTCTGAATATTATGTAAGACCCCTCCTCACATTTACTTACTTTTAATATAATTTTCTCTAACAATTCTCCTTATATGAGAATAGAATAGACTTGGTAATTATCCTTCTTGCTATTTTTAGGGAACATGGTAAGTTCACTAGTTTTTTCACTAGGGTCAGGTAGAACTCAGTTTTAGCCCTTTTCTTGCTAGTACTTGGCTGAGAAGGAACAAATTCATGAGAACTAGGGGGAGTGACAACATGAGTGACAATGAGATCAACAATTGGAGGGCATGAAGCATGGTGGAAATTAACAACAAGCCTTGATGTAAAATCACATTGCCCTTTCCTTTGTGGTTAGCTTCAATATTACTTTCAATGGAATGCAATAGGTAAAAAGGAATGGAAATAAAATTTTTATGGTGCAAATGGTTAAGGAAATAGAGCTAGTAAAATTAATACACCATAAACTTATCTTGAAGGGTGAAATACTTCATAATAATGTGGCATACACCTTTCTAGACACACCCATGGGATATTTTTTGCTAAACCTTCCTTGCTTCTTGATTGGTTCCCATGGAGGATTGAAAAATCAGTTTAAGGAATTGTAATCCAATGTATTACTAGTTTTCTTCCATTTTCTCCCTTACATAGAAAGGATCTTAGCTTTGGAAATGACCTCCTTGTTGATTTCAAAGGTTAGGCCTCTCATTGTAACCCTTATGCCATTCTAGGATGAAAGAAATTGGTTGGAAATACTTTGATCGTGACCACAGGTCATACTCTCCATAAACTGCAACAACCTTGCCTCTTTGTAGACAATCATGGCCTTTGCATTATTTCTAAAGGAAATATCAATTTTTTTTGGCTCGATGTGAAGTTTCTTTCCTCCCATGGTATCCAACTTTAAATACTTACAAAAATGGAGAGATAGAAAAATAACTTTGCACATGGCAAAAAGAATGAATCCCAAGAAGGTTATTTTAATGAGTCTATAGCCTTTCTTTTTATTGAAATAATGATAGAGATGTGAATACCATCTATTTAAGTGATTTGACTAGATATACATTAGTGAAGCCTTTATTTTTTGGATGGACATGGTACTCAACTTGCCTTTGTTATTAAATTCTTATTTGGGAGAGATAAGATTATAATGAAACAAAATACTTTGATGATGTAAAATCATTATAGAGTGATGCCTATACACACTCCAATTGAGCTCAAATTTTCATTTCCAACTCATAATTAAAACATTCCAAGTGTTTTTTTGGAAAATAGAAAACTTAGAAATAAGGAAAGGGTTACCCTCAATGCCAATTCTCCCTTGCCACATAACCCTCAAATGGGATTTATACATGGTTATCAAGTACTCATATGATCCTACCTCCTTATGAGGTTCCTTGTGTCTTCTAGAAGCTAATTTACCTCCCTCTAGAATCTTAACCCTTCCATCTATATCCCAGTGGTAGACATGGAGTCTATAACCACATTTTCCTACCTGTATTTGTGCCCACATTTATTTTTCTAGAATCTAAGAAGCAGGGTGGTAGAGTCCTAAAGACTTGTACTAACTCTCCACCCAACACTTCTTTAGATGGCCTAAATGATGACATTAGAGTCACCCTCAATTTCAATGATAGTTATCCCTATAGGCATAGCGATGTTTAGTCCTTATAGGAACACCATACACTCAGCTTGATTAACCATATGATCTTTTAGAGGTCCCACAAAGGAAGCCATACATTTTCCTTTATGGTGCCTTAGAATACCTACAACTACCTATTTCTCTCCTTTGATAGTCCCATCAAAGTTAAGTCTGCACCATTCAGCTAGGGGAGGAGCCTATTTGTTGTTGTCTCTAGCCACCTTTTTAGTGTTGTCAAACATGTCAATACCCTGTAGGAGGTTCTAGTCCTTCATAGTTGCAATATACTCTAGGGAGGGGGTGAGTTAGGGCTTTTCCATTGACTATTGGTGATATTCTCTAATAGAAACCACAACCCCAATTGGAAGGTGACTTGCAAAGTTCTTTCTTCTTCTCTAAAGACCTTGTTATTTCTCTCCCTCCATATGCACCAAAAGATGTGTGGGGGAATGAGTTTCCATATAATATGGATAAGAGGGCATTTAGAGAAGATGAACTAGTTAACAAATTGTTTAAGGTCCACATCCATAGCCCAAGTGAGTTTTAGCTTATTGAGAGTTACTTCTAGATATAAGCGATAAACTCATAGTGGATAAATAAATGGTTGATGGTTTTATGTTCTTTTTTTGCACATAACACATATGTTGGCTAAGCTAAAACCCTATCTAACAAGGTAGTCTTGGGTGAGAAATTTCACACGTAGGAGGGTCCACCAAAAGAAATTTATTTTAGGAGTGAGGAACATATCCCAAAATTTTCCCCATTCTTCCAGATAGAATTGGGCAAAGTTAAAGTGAGATCATAGGCCAACTTTGTGGAGAAAATGGTAGAGGGCATGGAGGCCCATAGAATTCTATCCTCAATGTTAGACTGTAGGATTATCATGCACTTCAAGTTGTCATCTAGCTCCTAAGCATTGATGTGCAACCCTTGATGTTTCCCAAAAATTGGGCCAAATTAATCCACCTTCCATTGCTAATGTACCCCTCCACTTTTTCTCCCAATGTATGAGTCAAAGGATTATGTAAAGATTAAGATTCTTCATAGGATCTAGTAGGGTAGCGATATTCCACTTGTCCTTCTAGAATCATATTTTTTTCCCATTCCCAAGGTGTCATTTTAGCCCTTTTTATAGCAATATTTTGGATTTAATAATATTATTCCAGATTTTGGAGCCTTGAGGGAGATTCATATCTTTGAATTTGTCCTTAAATGTTCCCCCTTGCATATAATTAGCTCTCATAATGGTGCACCACTATTCTTCATCCATCATCAGCTTACATGCCATTTTACAATTGAGGGCATTGCTAATATTTTTGACTTTCCTTAACTGTAATCCACTATTCTTGTTAGGAGTGCAAACAATGTGATAATTGACTAGGGATAGTTTCTTTTTCTCTTCAGTTCCCAACCATAGGAACATGCATTGTATCCTTTCTAGTTTTTCATCCACCATACTAGAGATTTTGAAAATGGACAAGAAGTAAACTAAGATACTTTGAAGAGAATATTTCAATAGCTGATGTTCACCTTTCCACATCACAAGATTTTTTTGGGTTCTATACAAGATAGAGTCATGAAATCTAGTCTTGAATTCCTTTACCATGAGAGGTAAGCCAAGATAAGTGGATGGGAGGTGAGCATGTTGGTATCCCAAGATTTTAATAATCTTAATTTGAATATCTTTGTCAGTATTGAAGAAAATGATTCTACTTTTTTGGAGGTTTATTTTCTATCTTGAAGCAACAATATACTAGTCCAATAAGAGTTTCCATTCTTTGGCTTCCACAACTAATGACTCACCAAAGAAAAAATTGTCATCCAAAAACTACTAGATGATAAAGGGGGGGTAGGAAGGGGGTCTAAGGCTAGTTTGATACCTTTGACTCTTCGTACATTAGCGAACATTTGCATGTTCCTTCCTAATACCTCAACAACCATAATAAAAATGTTAGGTTAAAAGGGATCTCTCTATCTTAGACCTTTTTTTCGACCAAAAAACTCTCCCTAAGTGCCATTAATAATAACAAAGTAGTTAACAATTTCCACACATTTGTTAATTAAGGTGATGCATTTTTTATTGAAGTCAAAAAAAGAGAGGAGTTTGTAATGAAAAGACCAGTTTACATTATCATAAGCTTTAGATATATCAAGTTTGACATCCATACTTGCTTACTCTTGTCCATTGAGTGGGTGAAAAGAAGAATGAATTATTTTCGTATTGAGTGCCTCATATTGGGACCAAGGGATTTTTTTCCTTTTTTCATTTTGATTTTTATGAGGTCTCCTATGATGAGCATTGTAAACAAATATAACTATTTAACTTATACACCTTTTTATTTTTATTTTTTAAAATCAAAATTAAAGATATAATAGTTATTTTTTTTTCTAAAAATCAACATTAAAAATAAATGTTATCTTATATGAATTTTTCTTATATAAGACATCCTACATTTGTTTATTTCTAAATTAAAATTGGCAAGCTACCATAGTTTATTAGAAGAGAAAATTGGTTCAAGATCTCATAGTTGAAAGAGAAAATAAGGAAACCTCCCATCATCACTCAAGTACAAAACCAGAAGGGGATGGGTTAAAGGTAGCTAACAAAAGAAAATCCTTGAGGAGAAGAACCAATAAAAATATCCACTCTTAATAATGTCAAATGCCTAAGAAAGGCATACACTAATGGGGGCCAAATGCTGAAGAACCCTAGAAAAGAATAACCTATTATGAGAAAAGAAGGTGATGGAAGGACATGAGAAGAAGAATCTAGACCATAATGAAACATGAGAACACACTACCCCTGATGATGCAAGGAGGGATTAAAAAGCTAGGGCTAGATGCACACCTAACTATCCAATCACCTTGCTAAGAAAACACAATGGAAATAAAAATCATAGAGAACAACACCAAGGAGAGAGAGAACAATAAAGACTTTATTGATTCATCCAATTATCAACATACATGCCCATTTGTAAGGCCTTATGGGTTACAACCAACAAGATTTACAAAATTTCAGACTTGGAATTCTCACAGATTCTTAACTTTGCACCTCCATCCAAACTCTCTAAGGGCTCTTTCCTTCTTAGCCTAAACCTAAACACCCCTTTTTATACTTGCCAAAATAGCTTATAGAAGATTCTAGATTATTACATAATAGAAGGTTGACATTAAAATGGTATTTTTACACATCCCAAGACAAGATCTTAACATTAAATTCATGGTCCAAATTAAATGCATAAGTCAGCTAAAAATAAGAACCAATCACAGATAAACTCAGTCAAAGAAGGAACCAAGTATTAGAAAGTATTAGGTTCACTCAACACATGAAGGAACACTCAGCAAAAATTGGACAACTTGACACATACAAGAATGCTTAACTAACATTAGACAACTCAATACATACATGAACTCAAAATTGACTGCAACTCAACAATAACTCAAACTGGATAAAAATTGGTAGAATGAACAAAATGAGAAGGATTACAATGCAACCCATGATGCTCCTACATTAGAAAATTGGGCTTGAAATAAATGATTCCCCTAAATCATTGAGATTTCACAACATGAGGTAAATCAAACTCATATTTAGAAATCCATGTAGCATCTTCAACTAGTCTACTCTTCCACTTCACCAAATATTCATAGTAATATTTTCCTCTTATGCTATTACCAAATCTCTAATCTAATATCTATTCAACCTCTTCAATATGCTTCTTAGGATAATCATTTGGTACAAAAACTTTATCATCTGATTCATGATACTTATACAAATCAACAACATTGAATATAGGAGATATATCCATGCCATCAGGTAACTTAACTTCATAAGCATTACCACTATCAAACTTCCTTACTGTATGTTCCAATAGGAAATATACCTCTCTTCAAATGGACCATCACCAACTTCAAAAATATGATGTCTCCTAGATTTATCAACATTCTCCTTATACTTTTGATTACTTTGTCCCAACCTCAACTTCACTTCCTCATGCAAAGACATCATAAAATCATAAAATCCTTCCCCTTCAACACTTCTCTTCTCTTCACCAACAATATCCATCAAATTTGATAGTCCTCTAGGGTGCATTCTAGTAACAATCTCAAAACGTGTTTTTCCTATACTCCTATTCACATAATTATTATATGTAAAATTAGCTTGTGCCAATACCACATCCTAGTTACTCATCTTATGTAATGCCCCACCCATAGATCCTTGGAACAAGGATAAATAGAAGCCAATTTTAATTAAAGAACAAAATCAAACACATCAACATACAATCGATCAAAAGATCAAAATGGAAGACTTAACCACAAAATCCAGGTAACCAATGAATCTCGAAGTGTCACTACTTACTAATACATCCAAAAAAAACTATGAAAGTTCATGCAAACAAAGTACCAATGATCTCTAACATGTTGGGACCTAGGAAGGGGGACATCCCAAGAGGGCACCCAAATCACCCTTCGACTCTCGATCGACAAGTTTAGAGATACTTGCTATTTTCCCAAGTGGGTTTTTGCAAGGAAGTCGGGCGATACTTTTCCAGTTTCATACGACATTTCATAGTACTACCAGGTGATACTTTTCCAATACTGTGTGATACTTCTTATAACTTCTAGGTGACACTTTTAGGGATCACACAATAGACCTTACTACTACTGTGCAATACTTTACCAATGTCACATGATAGAACTTATAACTTCTCATGCAATATTTCTCCTTAAGGCATACGATATTTTTCTAGTATTGCTCAATACTAAACTTTTGTTTCTTAGGATTACAAAGAAATAACCTGACAAATAATCAAAAGGTAAAAAGAGTTAGAACCTCCACACCAAGGAGTACCAGATCCAGAATAATTGAGGCTCCAACACTTGAATGAATGTAAAACAACTAAGCATGATAAAAGAAATGAATCAAACATCTAATCACCTAATCCATAGCATCTATTAACAATATGTAAAGGTAACATTGCAATAACATACATGAGCATAAATTGACTATCTCTAAAATTGAAATAACATAAATCACATGGAAACTGATGTAGGAGCATCCTGGGTTTCCTTGAAATCCTACTCATTTTTATTCATTCTACCAGTTACCACCAAGTTCTAGTTACTTCCAAGTTCTAGTTACTGTTGAACACTACCAAGTTCTGGTTGCTACCAAGATGTCTAGTGTTGGTTGAGCTATCCAATTTTGGCCGAGCTTTCTGATGTTGACCGAGTGTTCCTTCGTCTGTCGAGTGAGCCAGTTATTTTCTAGTGCTTGGTTCCTTCTTTGATCGAGTTTTCTATATTTTGGTTCTTAGTACCTGAGCCAACTTTCATATTTAATTTGGATCATGAATTTAATGATAGGATCATGTTTAGGGATGAGTGTTTACCATTTTGGGGTCAGCCTTTCTTTGATGTAATATTTTAGAATCTTTTGTAAGCCATTTTGGCAAGTATAAATAGGGTGCTTAGGCTTAGGTTAAAGGTAGAACTTAGAGGACTTAGAAAGTTTGAAGCATATGTGTTTGGAAATGCAAATTTGAAGCTGAATCATGGATCTTGAAGTTGTATTTTGTATCTAGCTATAACCTTTAAGGCCTTATAGCTAGGCATGTATGTTGATAACTTGATGAATCAATAGAAGTGTTTTTTTCTCTCTCTCCTTGGTGTTGTTCTCTGTTGTTTTCTTTCATTTTGTTTACTTTGTAAGGTGATTTGGATAGCTAGGTGTGCCCTTGGCCCTAGTTACTTCATCCCTCCTTGCACGAGGTGGTATTAGAACTTGAGGTTTATCCTTGTGGAGATTGGATCATTTAGAACCCTAAGTGAATTTTGTTATAGGGTTGCAAATCTGCAAATTTTACCTATAACTTGCAAATGGTTATGATCTTGCAGGAACTTGATTGTAAAGATGGTTCGAGGTAGAGAAAATGTTGATAATGCCATATTGGATATATCGAGACAAATTACAGCTAGATTAGATGCTATGGAGACAACCCATAGGAGAGGAGCACATTTTGATGATGAAGTAGTAGCACCAAACTCTAATATAGAACCTAAAGAAAATCAAGATGAGGCAATATTGTTGAGAGTATTGTCTAGGGCACATTCAACTCTTGTTGTAGAAGTTATTCCTTATGATGGAAAATTGGACACCAATGTTGTGTTAGACTGGATCTTTGACATAGAGAATTTCTTTGAGTATGGAAACACACCTGATAATAGGAAGGTGAAACTTGCAGTTACTAGGTTGAAAGCTCATGCTTTACTATGGTGGGGGCATTTGCAAACCGATAGACAAAGGAGAGGAAAGGAGAAGAATACGACTTGGCTAAAAATGGTGAACAAGGTGAAGAAAAAGTTCCTTCCTATTGATTATCACGTTAGCTTGTTGAGAAAGATGCAAAATTTGAGACAAAGGGACATGACTGTGAAGGAGTATACTGAGGAATTCTATAGATTGGACATCAGATTTGGATATGTAGATGATGATGTTGAGAAAATTGCTAGATATCTAAATGGATTGAGATATGGAATCCAAGACAAAATAAGTTTTTTGAAATTGGAAAGTGTGGAAGAAGCATACTAATATTCCTTGAAAGCTAAGGAGATCTTGACAAAGAAGTATGAACAAAGACAAAGAGGTAGAGGTGATAGATTCTAGAGAGGTAGAGGTAGATCTTATGGAGAAGGTGGCATATCTGATAGTTTTGTGCAAGATAAGGGTAAATCTAAATAGAAAAGTGATGACAAAAGCAAGACTGAATGGAAAGGTGGTAATTCTTACCGAGGAGGTACTAGTTCTTACTGGGGAAGAGGTAATTCTAATTCTAGAGGTGGTTTGCATGGTAATTTTTTTTAGATGTGGTAAAGAAGGGCACAAATCCTTTGAATATAGATCCTCTAAAAGTGGGTAAGGTAATAGAAATGGTATGATTCAAAGAGACATTGAGGGTTCATCAAGTGGACCTAAGGTTGGAGAAAATCTAATGGCGAGAATAACCTTATGTAGTAAGGGAATTGATGAGGAACCTGTCCTAAGGAGAAGTCTTTTCAAAACCAGATGCAAAATGGCTGAAAAATATTGCAAAGTGATCATTGACAGTGGAAGTTCAACAAATTTGGCATTAGAGGAGCTAGTTACAAATTTGTGGTTGCAGAGACTAAAGAATCCTAAACCCTATCATGTTTCATAGATCAAGGATGAGCATAAGATATTGGTAAGTGAACAATGTATTGTGAAGTTCAAGATTGGACATTACTTTGTTGAAGTTTTCTGTGATATTATGCCTATGGATTGTTGTCATATTTTTTTGATTAGACCTTGGCAACATGGTAAATATGCTATACATGATGGAAGATTGAACCAATATACTCTTTGGGTGAATGGGAGAAAGAAAATATTGTTAGCTTTGATTGAAAGTCCAAATGAGGTTAATTGTACTACTATTCAAGTTTGCATGGTTAATGAGAAGAAATTTGGAAAGAAAGTGAAGAAATATCAAATCTATTTTTCCATAATTCCTAGATGACCAAGTTTTGGAAGTAATGACTGAGCAAAAAAAGATGATAATGACCGAGTGACAATAGAAGTTGGTAGAGACTAAGTGATAGTAGAAACTGGTAGAGATCGAGTACCATCAAAAATTGAAAACTTGTTGAATGAATACTAGGAGGTTGTTATAGAGGATATACTTGATGTTTTACCACTAGTGAGAACTATAAGTGATTGTATGGATCTGATTCCTGAAGCCAGTTTTCCAAATAAAACACCATATAGATTGACACCTATGGAGAATGAAGAGCTCAATAGACAAGTGCATGAATTGTTGTAAAAGGGTTTGATCATAGAAAGTTTGAGTCCATATGTTGTACCTATTGTGTTAGCACCTAAGAAGAATGGAGAATGTGTACTAATTTTAGAGCTATTAACAAGATCACAGTGAAATATAGGTTTCCTAAGTCGAGGATGGATGACATAATGGATTGTTTGAGTGGAGCAAAGCATTTTACCAAAATTGATTTGAAGAGTGGCTACCATCAGATTAGACTCAAAGAAGGTGATGAATGGAAGACTACTTTCAAGACAAAAGATGGTTTGTATGAATGGTTGGTAATGCCTTTTGGTTTGACTAATGCACCTAGTACTTTCACAAGGTTGATGAATGAAGTTCTCAAGAGATTTTTGAGTAAGTTTGTGATTGTTTATTTGGATGATATATTGATATTCAGTTAAACTAAGGAAGAACATCTTGAGCACATTAGACAAGTATTGTAGAGATTGAAGGAGGAGAAGTTGATGATTGACTTGAAGTGTTCTTTTATGTAAGAGGAGATTGTGTATTTGAGATTTGTGATTTCAACTAATGGTTTGAGAATGGATATTGAGAAGGTTAAAGCAATTTTGGAATGGCTTACACTTGAGAATGTGGGTGAGATGAGATCATTTCATGGTTTGGCTAGTCCTTATGTAGTGCCTCTCCTGTTTGACTTCTGTAAGTCATCCTGATGGATGCAACCTTGTTGATCTTTTGTTGTGATGGATCATGATTGTGACCCTGAGTGGTCTACACCATTGAGGTGTTTCGATTTATGTTTCTGTATCAGTTTCTTTGATTATGCTTTTGACTGATCTATGAGCTTATGATGTGATTTATGGTTCATTGAGGTTTGTGCTAGTGGTTACCAAGATTGATGTGGTATCATGAGGTTGTTTTGTGATTACCTTGAGATGTGTGTAGAGATTGCACTATGTACTATTACCATGCTACACTGGACTAGGTTCTTGTAGCAGTGGGTAGTCATGTTTATGACTCTGTTTGCTTATATCTTTTAAGTGTCTTTAAGTGTTGTTTAAACAATCACTATTAAATTCTTAAGTGTTTGAAATGGATTGTTCATGTTGGATTATTTGGTTATGTGTTGCAGACTTTTACCTTGTTATATTTTGATCTGTGAGATATTTTTTACTTATGTGATGTTTTACATTTGAGATGACTTGAGGGTCAGATGTTTCACCTTGATTCCAATATCATAGATTTTAGACTGCTATGCTGTTTAGTTGATCATATTGTATGATGATGCCATTTTGAGATGACAATGGGTTTTATGATGATATCTGGTTATCTGGTATTTGGACATACCTTTGATTATGTTATGTGATGGATTTAATGCTATGGTTATTTACTTCATTCCTGCGTTGTTATGCTTTATGTGAACGTGACTGATGTAAATAGATTATTTTAATATAATTAAATAAATGGTTAAATTAGGTGATTTAATCCATTTATTGCTTTGGCTATGTTATTATATGCAATTGCACTTGATCGTGTTGTTTAGTGTGCAGGATTTATATCCCCGACAGTGGCACATGGAGTTAGTGATTCAACCATTCATATTTTACCAATGTCGTCCTTATATGGTTGACATATCCTTTATTAAATATTTAAATTAAACCTTTCGGTGATTATTAAATCCGAACTCATTTGCATTATGTGATTAGACCATTAAGCATTTCTATGCATTTAGAGGTTTGCATTATTGCAAAAGTCATTAAGGAGATTTATGTGTTTTTTGGGTTTTCAGGCTTTTTAATTGATTTATTTTAATTTTTGGCAGCTTTTCCATAGATGAATTCCTATTTATAGGAATAGCCTATTTTCATTTGGGTCGATTAATAGTTTAACTAGGTTGGCTGGTTAAATGCCCTAATCAATTATTCACCCAAAAAGTGAATAAGTATTCAAAAAGGAATTTAATTCCTCACTTCTCACTTTTGAATTAGAAAGTTGGAGAGTAAAACCCAAAATCCTCTTCATGAGGATTTATTGTTTTATTCATTGTGGGAGCTATGAGCATGGGATCGTCGCGAGGTTGGGCTCGTTGGATCCAACTCAGGAAAACCTTAGATTGCTACAATTTTCAGCTACTTCTGCGAGATATTTATTTTATGGTTCAGATTCCTATTTTGCCCTTTTGGCTATGAGGTAGGGCTTTCTTGTTTTATTGTTTTTGCTTCATTTCTACTTCTATTTTTGGTAGCCATTTGTTTTGAGGCTGAGAACTAGTGTTCCCCTCCATTTCTATATGTTAGTTCTACCCGGTTGGGAAGGTATGAACATTTCCCTATTTTTCGAGATGAGGGTTTGGAGTTTTGCACCGTTATGCTGGCCGTTTTTTCATACGGTGTCTGATTCCTTTTATTTTTGGATTTTTGGAGTTTTGTGGTTTTAATTTTGAAATTTTTCCAAATTTTGGGATTTTTAACTCATTTTGCATGCTGCCCTATTTTCTCAGGTTTTCTCGGCACAATGTGGGTTGTGGACTTGGATGATCCATTTGGATATCAGTCAGACCACTTCTGCATTTTTATGTTGCATTGGGATGCATGTTGTACTCATACTCCTGATGTTGTGTTTGGTTGAGTGATTTTATACCTGGTGTTATTGTTTCTTTTAGACCTTTGCTTTTGTTTCGTGAATGCTAGGATTCGTGTAGAATCTATACTCTCGGATTGAGGCCAGTGGAGTGAGTTCATGGCTTTTGGTCTTGTTGCATCATTGAGATTCATGTAGAATCCATACTCTCGGATTGAGGCCGGTTGAGTGGGTTTATGATGTATGGTTTTATTGGCTTTGGGATTTGTGTAGAATTTGTCTTTCTTGTGTTACTTTCAGTTAGGTGTTTTCTTTACATTGTGTTCTCATCCTGTCCTTGTGTTGTGATCTTCATGATGGTGGTGCACAACACATGAGTATGTACATGTACATTTGTCAGGTGACTTGTGAGGCCTGATCTTCCATGGTACTTTCAAAAGTTATGATCATTGGGGTTGGGATGAGAGTATGCATGCCCACGGGCACTTGTTGTAGGATGAGCATGGGTAGGGTAGGGTAGCATATGGAGGGGGCTTCTATCTCATAGCCTGGTGACCTCAGTCCCATAGGGTTGGTGGAGGATAGGAAGTTTTAAATAAGTGATAACTAAATAAAATGTGTGTATGGTAATAAAACTTAAAGATAATAAAATGCTGTGCTGAGCCATTCCGTTGAGGGATGCTGAATCTGCACGATCCAAGCTTGGGCTTTTCAATGCCAAGCGACTCTCCATGATGTTAGTCCCTACTTAGTAGCCTATTGAGTGTCTAACCAAGACCTGTACTCCTTGCATTATCTTAGGTTCTTGGTTGTATCCATCATACTGTTTGGCGTGAGTGTTAGCCTTGGATGTTGTGCTTTTTGTGCGTTTGTGATTGGATCTTTATCTCCATCAGCATGGTGGATGTGGACCTACAGGTTCCACGTGGTTGGGAGGCATAGCTACCTTCATCACTGCTAGGGACTGGTGTACAGAGATGATCTTTTTTTCTAGTGTGAGAATTGCTGGATATTTTCACTCAGTACTTCGAGTTTCGGAGTATGCTTTTTTGTGATTTATGCTTTCATTGGAATGCTTGGATATCATGTTTAGATGATGTTATTTTACTTGACGCATTCCCATATTATGATGTTTAGCATATGATTAGATGATGTGAATTGTTGTAGTAGCATATCTTTTGCTTATTGATGTTCATCATGTAATAGGTGATGTTATCTACTTGTAGGATTATCTGATGCTTTACTACTAGCATGTTAGATTTCTTTATGCTTTTGTTGGTAGCATGTTTAGTAGTGACATCCCTATTATGACAGTACCAATGATCAGATTGGTGGCTTGGGATGTTACGCGTGAGGGATGGCTAGGATCCATGATGGTCTTATGATGCTATTGACAGTTGGGAGGAACTGCACACTTAATTTGGTTGTTTAGTTTCTTCTGGTATTTCTGTATACTGCGATGTTTCTTTTAGTACATTCTTTTTTGCTATAGTTTTTAGATGGATAGATGTATCTCCTTCTTGATCTTGTCATCTTGTTGATTATGCACTCAAGTGTTTGCTCCTCGATTTGCATGGATTCGGTACTCCCCGGTGTGGAGGTTTCCTTGTTTTTACTCTTTTCATTTGCATTTTGTTGTCGTGCTGATTTTTTTTCTTGCATAGAAAGGTAGTTCCTCGCACAAGAATGTATTTCCTCATGTGAGAGAATGCACTTCCTTGCACGAGAATGTAAATTCTTGCACAGTGCATAGGGAATCCTCTCGCAAGAGTGAAAACCCTCACACAATGCTCAGAAGTCCTTGCACAAAGTTGGTCACTTTCTAACATGTAGCGGTGAAAGATCTCACGTGAAACTTGAGACCAATTTTCTTTCTCGCATAAGGAACAGGGGCTATCTAGGCTTGTCGAATGAAAGTTTGGAAGTTGGTTTTGGACACCCTTTTGGTTTTTACACCTTGTTCAAAATAGATTTCCTAAGGGTTTAAAATATATCGTTTAAGTATAAGTTGACGTATATTTTAATATATGCGACGAATATTTTGAGATAGGTTTTAGACCTCTCGGAGACAAGTTAGGGATTTTAGGAAATTTTAGGGCTTCAGAAATCTAGACTTAGCCAATTTTTAGAGATTCAAGATTTTAGGCTTGGCCAAATTTCAAGTTTCTGCATTTTACCCCAGCTTGGTGTTTTGTTGATGAGTGGTCATTTCTTGAGCCCTCATCATGTGCATTGTCGTTGTTGGCTTTGGTTGTGTGCGTTAGTTTGGTAGTGGCGTTTGGAGATTTGTTGGTTGTTAAGATTGTGGTGAAGTTTGCCATTGCGATCTTTGTGATCCCTGTATGATGTTGTCATGTGCATTCATACTTTAAAAAAAAGAAAAGAAGAAAAATTCTGGCTTGTATTTCATCCTTGTTTCCAAGGATCTCTGGGCGGGGCATTACACCTTATAGAAAGTTTATAAGAAATTTTAGTTATGTTTGTAATGCTATGACTGAGACAATGAGAGGAGATAGTAAGGATTTTAAGTGGACACATGGAACTGATAAGAGTTTTGAGACTTTGAAACAAAAGGTTGGTGAGTTATCTGTATTGGCTTTTCCCAATTTTAGTAAGTTACTTCAAGTTGAATGTGATGCAAGTGGCAGTACAATAGGAGCTGTGTTGATTTAAGAAGTTAAACCTATTTCTTTCTTTAGTGAGAAGTTGAATGATGCTAAAAGGAAGTATTTTGTGTATGATCAAGAGTTTTATGCTATTTTTCAAGCCTTAAAGAAGTGGAGAAATTATTTGTTTCCTAAGGAGTTTGTGTTGTATACTAATCATAAAGCTTTATAGTACTTGGGAAGTCAACATAAATTGAATCAAAGACATATGAAGTGGGTTGAGTATTTGTAAAGTTTCACATTTGCGATCAAGCATAAAAGTGGAGTCACTAACTCAGTTACTGATGTATTGAGAAGAAGATGTTCTTTGTTAATCGAGATGAAGGTTGAAGTTCTTGGTTTCGATAAAATGAAGGAGTTGTATAATACCAACCTTGATTATTTTGAGGTGTGGAGAGAGTGCAAAGAACCAAATCTATGAATTCAAATGAGTAATTTTGATGAGTATTTCATTCAAGAAGACCCTTTGTGTTGTTCAAAGTAATTTAGTTGTGTATACCAAGAAGTTCTATGAGAGTTAATTTGATTGAGGAAAAACATTGTGGTGGATTGGCCTGACATTTTGGAATTGATAAGACATTGAGTTTACTTAAGGATAAGTATTATTGGCCACAAATGTTTACAGATGTTTAGAAGCTTGTAACAAGTTTTGGAATTTGTCAATTTGCAAAGGAGTAAGTCAGAATACTGGATTGTATACACCTATTTCTATTCTTCAGAAACTTTGGAGTGACATCACTATGGATTTTGTTCTTGAATTACCTAAAACAACAAGAGGGTATGATTCCATATTTTTTTTATTGTGGATAGATTTTGTAAAATGACACATTTCATGCCATGTATAAAGACATCATATGTTGTGCATATTGCTGAGATTTTCTTCAAAGAGATTGTTAGATTGCATGGATTACCAAGAAGTATTATTTCTAACAGAAACAATAAGTTTGTTGGTTATTTCTAGAGGACTTTGTGGAAGAAGATGGATACTAAGTTGAAGCTTAGTTCTACATTCCATCCATAGATAGATGGATAGAAAAAAGTTGTGAATAGAAGCTTGGGTAATTTGTTGAGAATACTTTGATACTCATGTTAGAGGACACTCAAGATTACTTGTTGTGGATAGATTTTCTAAGATGACACATTTCATACTATGTAAGAAGACATTAGATGCTAAGCATGTTGCTGAAATTTTCTTCAAAGAGACTATTAGATTGCATGGATTACCAAGAAGTATTATTTATGATAGAGACAATAACTTTGTTGGTTATTTTTGGAGAACTTTGTGGAAGAAGATGGGTAATGAATTGAGATTTAGTTCTACATTCCATCTATTTACATATGGACAAACAGAGGTTGTGAATTCATAGAAGCTTGGGTAATTTTCTGAGATGCTTAGTTGGAGATGAACCACATGTTGGAAGTATTAATTCTAATAATATTCCTATGGGGGAGTATTGTAAATATGTTACTATGATGGTATGCTACATTCATGACTGAGTTTGTCATTGATGTCAACGTAGCAATTTTTTATGGTATCTGATAGAAGAATAACAGAAAGATCAAGTTGGTACCGATGGCTAGTTGAGTATTCTCACTATCCAAGATTATGGGAGATATGTCTAAGTATCTAGTATATGTAGTTAACATCAGATGAAAAAATATTATGTCTAGAAGAAGTTATATAAGTTTTGGTGATGTCTATTTTGAGATAGAGTTTACAGAGGCATGTTCCGATAAACTTGTTATATCTCTTAGCATAATTGTTATTCTAAAAATTGAGGTTGAGGATATGAAGAAGATATGTTGGTGATGATGTAGCTAAGTTCGCTCATCATAATGATGCATGTATGGAAAGTTATTCAAGTTGTAAGGCATAAGATTAATGTTATCACTAAGTGTAACGTGTTCTTAGTATGGTCCTATAATAATTGATTGAGAAGGTCTAATAGTCAACTTAGGGAATTGTTTTATGGACTTAGTATAAAGGAGGAAATTTTCCTTTATCAAGTATGACATGGTGAAGTAATTTGTAAGCAATAGAGAGAGTGGAATGCAAAGTTGAGTAGAGCAAAGTGAAAGTAAAAGAAAATTCATTATTGAGGTTCTACTATGTGATCCAAGTTTTGATATTTGGATGAAAGGTTCATGACCTAGTCCACAAGGTCATTCAATTGAAAAAATAGAGGAAAGAGAAACTTAACAGTAAATTACTTGTTTAGGTAGTGAGCTCTTCTTGTAATTGAAATTGCATGTTTGGGCAGTGGGCTCTTCTTGCATACATTGTACCATAACTCCTAACAGGGATTCAAATTCTCCTAACAAGGACTCATCTGTACTAAATGTTGTAATAGAATCTTGATAGGGTCCATCCTCTAACAAGGAATATTTATATTAGTACATCATCTTATGGGCATCATTCCCACCAGGGTTTCCCTCTGATCAAGGGTTTTCCTAGTTAACATATCTAGTGTAATTGTTTATGTGCATCTTTGTATGGTTGCTTTTTACTTTGGTTGAATGGTTAAGTTTATTTAAGGAAGATAAATTTTTTAATAATTGGATAATTGATTCACCTCCCTCTTAGTTATCTTGGTGGACTATTGTTTCTAACAATTAGTATCAAAGCCCAGGTCCTTAAAGATAAAGTTTAACAACTTTGGGAGATCCATGATGAACATGTTTAGAAAAGATATTCCTGCATCTGAAATAGGAAATTTTGACACCCAAATGATGGAAATTCTTGGCAAGTTATCAAACTTGTGTAAAGAATAGAGCATTGAGTTTCCAAATCCAAAATCCTTCTATTGTATATAGGGGAACAAAAGAACAAGCATAGATAGATCTAGATCCGAAGAAGACTTAAAGATAAAGGAAGGTATTGATCTAATTACAAAGAGAGAACCAGAAGGTATGAAAAATTTATTTGTTGGACATGTAAAGAGTTTGGTCATTTTTCATCTAGATGTCCTAAGAGATTAAGAAAAACTAGAAAGAATCTACTTTTTGATAAAGTTGAAGAATTTAGAGAAAGTATGGAAAGATCCTTGAAAGATAGTGTTAATGAGTATAGATTGGTTAATGAAGAGAAAGTATCAAAAGATACAACTTTGGTGACTATTATGGAAAGTGCTAATGTGAGAGTTGATGAGAAATTCAGGATACAAGAAAGAATAGTTGATTACAATTTAGATGATGAGAATGTTTTTATTAAACCAAAGAATGATGAAGCATTCTTTGAGACTAATAATGATTTGTAGAATGAAGGAGATCCAAGGTAGGAACAAAGCTCAGAACCTTTAGCAAAGCTAAGAGTTGAGATAACAACTCCTACTTTGGGTAAGAATATGACAAAGAATCATCCAATTGAAAATATCGTCGAAAGCAGAGTCAATGAAGAACTATGTTTGATATCTCAAGTTGAACCTAAGAATGTAGATGAAGCATGTAAAGATGACTATTGGAAACAAGCCATGAAAGATGAATTGGGTCAGATAGTAAAGAATGAGACATGGGAATTGGTTCCCAGACCAATAGACAAGAATGTGATAGGAACTAAATGGGTATTCAAAAATAAGATAAATGAGCAAGGCAAAGTTGTAAGGAACAAAGCAAGACTAGTATGTAAAGACTACTCATAGCAAGAAGGAATAGAATATGATGAAACATATGCTCCTATGGCTAGAATAGAAGTAGTAAGATTATTCTTAGCATATGCAACATATAAGAAATTCAAAGTATATTAGATGGATGTCAAGTCAACATTTCTAAATGGAGAACTTGAAGAAGAGGTTTACATAGAAAAACCTTTGACAGATGACAAGGACATCATATGAAGATTAAAGAAAGCATTGTATGGCTTGAAGCAAGCACCCAGAACCTAGTATGAAAGGTTGGACAAGCATCTGACAAATCTTGGATATAGAAAAAGTATGGGAGATAGAAATCTCTATTGGAAAGAAATTGATGATGGATTGATGATTTTGGTAATATTTGTTGATGATATAATATTTGGAGGAAATGATGATGAAAGTGATAAGTTTACAAAAGAAATGAAGAAAGAATTTGAAATGAGCATGATAGGAGAAATGAAATATTTTCTAGGATTACAAATTGTGTAGGATAAAGAAGGAATCTTTATTTTTCAGACTAAGTATTTGAAAGATTTACTAAAATGGTTTGGTTTGGAAACATGTAAACCAATTGGAACACCTATGGTAACTAGACACAAGTTATCTACAAATGATAAGACGCCTACTGTTGAGCAGAAGAAGTATAGATCTATGATTGGAAGATTGCAATATCTGACTCACACAAGGCCGGATATAGAAAATGTAGCTGGAATTGTTGGAAGATTTCAAGCTAATCCTAGAGAAGCACATTATGCAATAGTCAAAAGGATATTTGAATACCTAAAAGGAACATCAGATTTCAGATTATGTTATGCTAGATCTAATGATTTCACTTTATGTGCATATATTGATGCTAATTGGGCAGCTATTATGGATGACAAAAAAAGCACCAGTGGTGGAGCCTTCTTTCTTAGAGGAAGATTAGTTTCTTGGCTAAGCAAGAAGTAGGATTGTACCTCACAAAGTATAGTGGAATCAAAATATGTTGTAGCAGCAAAAAATTGCAATCAAGTTGTTTGGATGAAGTAGATGTTGAAGGCTATAAGGATAGAATTTAGTGAAACTGTTGTCATACATTGTGACAACACAAGCACAGTAAATATGTTTAAGAATCTAGTGTTGCATTCTAAGACCAAGAACATTTCTATGAAGTATCACATGTTAAGAGAGAAAGTTGTAGATAAGGAAATTAGATTGGAGTATGTGTCACTAAGCCTCTTCCCAAAGAGACTTTTGAGTATTTGCAAGGTATGCTAGGGGTTATGCCCCTTCCTACATCTGAGTAGAAGATGCAAGAGTGTATTAGTCTAGTGTAACAAAGCACTACTGTTGTTTGGACTGAATACTGATGCTTCCTATATGGGGGAGTATATGTGATGGAAAAATTTATCTAGAACTCTTGTTGCATGTTGTTTTTAACAATTTGTTTGGACACTTGAGCTAGTAAGAATTAGTTGTTGTAGAGTTTGATGGTTGCTGAAACCTTTGACATTGATGTCAATGGGGGAGAAACAGTGCATGAAAAACATCATGAGGAAAAACATCATCAGGGAGAATTTAGCATAAAGAACAAGTACAACATGTTCAGAAGAAGTACAACTTGGAATGATAGTTTGACAAAAAGCACATTGAGGTATATCAATGGGAGAGAATGATTGATTAAGAAGATTTGAAAAGAAAGATTAACAATCTTTTATTGGTATTCTTGGAATTAGATGTTTTTCATCTATGTTGCCATCAATGCCAAAGGGGGAGATTGTTGGAAGCATGAATGTTGATAATATTCCCATGGGGGAGTACTATAAATATATTACTATGATGGTATGTTACATTCATGACTGAGTTTTCCATTGATGTCAACATAGCAATTTTTTGTGGTATCTGATAGAAGAACAACATAAAGATCAACTTGGTATGGATGGCTAGTTGAGTATTGTCACTATTTGAGGTTATGGGAGATACGTCTGAGTATCTAGTATATGCAGTTAATGTCAGATGAAGAAATGTTAAGTCTGGAAGAAGTTATGTAAGTTTTGGTGATGTCTGTTCTGAGATAGAGTTTATAGAGGCATTTTCTCATAAACTTGTTATATCTCTTAGTAGAATTTTTATTCTAAGAATTAAGGTTGAGGATATGAAGAAGATATGTTGATGATGATGTGGCTAAGTTTTGTCATCATAATGACATGTGTATGGAAATTTATTCAAGTTGCAAAGCAGAAGACTAATGTTATTGCTAAGTGTAACATGTTCTTAATGTGGGCCTATAATAATTAATTGAGAAGGTCTAACAACCAACTCAGGGAATTGTTTTATGAAATTGGTATAAAGGAAGGATGTTTCCTTTATCAAGTATGACGTGGTGAAGTAATTTGTAAGTAGTAGAGAGAGTGGAATGCAAAGTTGAGTAGAGTAGAATGAAAGTGAAGGAAACTTCATTGCCAAGGTGTGATTTGAGGTTTGATATTTGGATGCGAGGTACGTGACCTAGTCTACAAGGTTTGACAATGATTGGTTCAATTGATAGAATAGAGGAAAGAGGAAATTAATAGTAAATTACTTGTTTGGGTAGTGAGCTCTTCTTGTAATTGAAATTGCATGTTTGGGTAGTGGGATCTCTTGCATACATTGTACCACAACTCCTAACAGGGTTGGCACAATTCCTAACAGGGTTGGAATCTCCTAACGTGGATTCAAAGTCTCTTAATAGCGACTCATATGTACTAAATGTTGTAATAGACTCCTAATAGGGTCCATCCTCTAACAAGGAATATTTATATTATTACATCATCTTGTGGGCATCATTCCCACTGGGGTTTTCCCTCTGATCAAGGGATTCCCTAGTTAACATATCTAGTTTAATTGTCTATGTGCATCTTTGTATGGTTGTTATTTACTTTGGTTGAATGGTTAAGTTTATTCAAAGAAGATAAATATTTTAATCATTGGATAACTAATTCACCCCCCTCTCAGTTATCTTGGTGGACCATTGTTTCTAACAACACATAATTGGAAGATGATATTGGCACAAGGTGAGTTTGCAGATAATAATTATGTGAATAGGAGTAGAGGGAAAACACCTTTTGAGATTGTTACTAGAATGTAGATTAGAGGAGTGTTAGATCTAAGGGATGTTGGTAGTGAAGAGAAGAGAAGTGTTGTAGGGGAAGAATTTGTTGATTTTATGGAGTCTTTGTATAAGGAAGTGAAACTAAAATTAGAACAAAGTAATCAAAAGTACAAGAAGAATGCTAATAAGTAGAGAAGGCATCATTTTTTTGAAGTTGGTGATGAGGCGATGGTTCATTTGAAGAAAGGCATATTTTTTGTTGGAACATATAGTAAGTTGAAGATGAAAAAGTTTGGACCTTGTAAGATCTTGAAGAAGTTTGATAGTGGTAATGCTTATAAAGTTGAGTTAATTGATGACATAGATATATCTCCTATATTCAATGTTTCTATTTTGTATAAATATCATGATTCAGATGATGAAGTTATTGTATCAGATGATTACCCTAAGAAGTAGATTGAAGAGGTTAAATAGGTATTGGATCAGAGAGTTGGTAAGAGCACAAGAGGAAAAGATTACTATGAGTATTTGGTGAAGTGGAAGAATAGACCAATGGAAGATGCTACATAGATTTCTCAATCTAAGTTGGATTCAGCTCAGGTTATGACACTTCAATGATTCAAGAGAATCATTTCTTTCTACCTTGGTTGTCTGATACAGGAGCATCCTAGGTTTTCTTGTTATCTTGCTCATTTTTTGTTCATTTTGCTAGTTACTTCTGAGTTCCAATTGCTATCGGGCTCCAATTACTACCAAGTTCTAGTTGCTGTTGAGTTTTAGGTACTATCAAGTTCTAGTTACTACTGAGTTCTAGTTGCTGCCAAGTTCCAGTTGTTGCCAAGTTTTCTAGTGTTGGTCAAGTTATCTAGTTTTGGCTGAGCTTTCCAGTGTTGGCTGAGTGTTCCTTCATGTGCCAAGTGAGCCAATTATTTGTTGATGCTTAGTTCCTTCTTTGAATGAGTTATTTGTGTTTGGTTCTTAGTTGGAGTCAAATTTCATATCTAATTTGGATTGTAAATTTAATGATAGGATCTTTTTTAAGGATGAGTGTTGACCATTTTGGGATTGGTCTTTCTTTGATGTAATGTTCTAGAATCTTCTACAAGCCTTTTTGACAAGTATAAATAGGGTACTTAGGCCTAGGTTAAAGGTATAACTTAGAGGAATTAGAAAGTTTGAAGCATATGTGTTTGGAAATGAGAATTTGAAGCTAGATCATGGATCTTGAATTTGTATTTTGTATCTGGCTATAACCTAGAAGGCCTTACAGTTGGGCATGTATGCTGATGATTTGATGAATCAATAGAAGTGTTTTGTTCTCTCTCTCTCCTTGGTGTTGTTCTCTATTGTTTTCTTCTATTGTGTTTACTTTGCAAGGTGGTTTGGATAGCAAGGTGTGCCCTTGGCCCTAGTTACTTCATCTCTCCTTACACCAAAAACATACTTCAGAAGGAACTAGATAACCATGTGAGCATCCAACTCCAGATTTGAACATGGAGAAAGGCCAACTCTATATGCTGGTCCCCAATAGTGGTAAAGTTAGCTATGCCTCCCAGCCACATGGAACCTGTATTCCTACTCCCACCATGCTAATGGAGATGGTGATCCAACCTCAAACATAGATAAGAAAATCATCCATGGCTAACACTCATGCCAAATAGTATAGAGGACTGAAACCAAGATCATGAGACAATGCAATACAATAGGTCTTGGTCAGACACTCTATGACTCTAGTATGTAGGGACTCTGGTGGAGAGTAGATCACTTGGCATCATGGAGCCAAAGCTAAGCACCTAATGGAAACACTCCCTCAGGAGGTCATAGTGTTATGTCATTGGGTGTACTGTGTAGACATTTGGCCCTCAGATAAACCAATGAGCACATACCTTCGAAAGAGCCGTATAGGTACGTAACATTTTCTTATCTTAATTAATTACCCATAAGTTTATTTAATTATCACTTATTAAAAACTTCTACATGTACACCTTGTTGGGAACATGACCCAAGGTTACAAGAGAAGCCCCTCTATCGACCTTACCCCACATACCCATGCTCATCACATGATGAGTAAACACATGAAATATAGTTTCTCAATTCAACCCTAATGAACACAAATCAACTAAAAATTGACTGAGAGCTCGGGTCTCACAAGATCCTAACAAGTGCATGCTCACGTGCTTGTGTGTGGACACACCAACTACACGATGATCATAAATGACAAGGGCTAGATGAGAAATAATAGACACAAGTAACAAACCACTCAACCAACCTATATCTGAGAGTAGAGATTCAAAATGAATCCCAATGCAATAAAATAAAACAAGAGTCAAAAAGATATCCCTATGGATAATCTAGATCCATAACCAACTATAGTGCCACAAAAACCTACGAAATCAAGCGACACACAAATAGAGGCAAAAAACAAAAAAAGTCAAAAAGTTTGAAATTAAAACCCATTTTGTCTTTTAGTAAAAAAAACTACAAATATCAAGTAAAATCTAGGATTGAAGTCCATATGTGAAAATGACTAGCATAATAGTGCAAAACCCCAGACCCTCATCCCAAAAAATAGGGAAATGCTCATACCTACGTAATCGGGTAGAGCTAGCAACTAGAAATGGAGGGGAACACTAGTTCTCAACCTCCTAACAAACAACTACTAAAAATAGAAGTAGAAACAAAGTTGAAATAGTAAAATAGGAGAGCCCTACCTTATAGCCAAAAGGAAAATACAAGAACCTGAATAGTAAAATAAAAACCTTGCAGAAAGTATAGAAAGTCACAAAAATCCAAGGTCTCCCTAAGTTGGATCCAATGAAACCAAGCTCACGATGATCCCATGCCCATAGCTCCTATAACAAACTGAATAATATTTCCTCTTGAAGAGGATGTGGAATTTTCTCTCAAAATTCTATTTTAAAACTTGAGAAGTGAGGAATAAAATTCCTTTTTGGATATATTTTCACTTTTCAAGTGAATAAAAGGATTAGGCTAGGGTAATTAATTAGATCACCTAGTTAAAGGCATAATCAATCCAAACAAAAATAGGCTATTCCAAGTAATTGGAATTCAACTATGACAAAGTTGTCAAGAATTAAATAAAATCAGATAAAGCCCAAAATCTCCCTTTAACCAATAAATCACAATGTTCTAAAATAAATTCCCCGACCATTATGAACCTCTAAATGTATAGACACACTCACTAGTCTAATCACATAATGAAAATGAGTCCGGATTTATTAAATCACCAGAGGGTTTAATTAATCAATTAACATGATATGTCAAGCATACAAGGATGGCATTGGCTAGGTAAGAACAATTGAATCACTAACTCCATGTGCCTTTGCCAGGGATATAAATCATGCACACTGAACAACATGATCAAGTGCAATTGCATATAATAATATAGCCAAATTGATAAATGCATTAAATCACATTAAAATCATCCATTTAAATAACTCACTACATCATAAAATATCTCAAAGCAAGAATCAAGTAAATGGACATAACAACAAATTGAGGTAGCCAGAATCTAATAAATCCATCATATAATCATAAACAAAGTATATGTGTGAATACAAAATAACCAGATATCATCATAAAGCATCATGTCACATCAATAAGCATTATTATGAAGATATGATCAAACTGAACAACATAGCATCTAACATCCATGATACTGGTAAATCAAAATAAAGTATCTGACCATCAAGTCATATCGAGTGTCCTCAAACATGAGTATCAAATTATCTCTCGAAACAAAACATAACAAGGTACAAAATGTAGATACGAGAGAACTACATCTTATCTCCAAATAAACATCTCAACAAGTTACCCAATCTTCTATTCATAACCTCTATCTATCCATTTGTCTATGGATGGAATGTAGAACTAAACTTTAACTTAGTATCTGACACAAGGAGGGTGAGAAGAACTAGGGCGAAAGGCACACCCAACAATCAAACCAACCTTGTAGAGGTAACACAACAAAAGCAAACACACAAAGAGAACAACACCACGTAGAGAGAGAGAACAATATTATTTTATTGATTCATTAAATGATCAACATACATGCCCAACTATAAGGCCTTATAGTAATTAAGCATGCTCAGGCTGGAGTAGTACTGGGATGGGTGATCTCTTGGGAAGTCCCGATGCTTCACCGCTGTGAGCATCACCTAGATCCAATGAGTGCTAAGTGTTCCATTTATTCTCATGAGAGATGGATTCATGTTAAATCACTACTCATGAAACATGGGTCAATGAGTTTGACTCAAAATCACACAGTTAAATCTTGATAGCAATATCACAAGAGTATCTACATTCAAAGGATTCATGCCCTCATTTTCCACATCTAAAATAATTACCATGAAATCCTCCTCTAGCATAAGAATTTTCTCTTCCCTAGTAAGATATAGTACCTCTGTGGTAAGAACTACCACCTTTCCATTCGATCTTTCCTTTATCATCATTTTCCACTAAGATTTTCCCTTATCTTGCATAGAATTGTCAAATCTGCCACTTTCTCCATAAGATCTACCTCTGCCTCTTTGGAATCTACCACTTCTACCTCTTTATGTTTGTTCATTCTTCTTTATCAAGATCTCCTCATCCTTCAAGACATATTGATATGCTTCTTCCACACATTCCAATTTCACAAAACTTATTTCATCTTTAATTCTAGATCTCAACCCATTTAGTTACCTTGTAACTTTCTCAACCTCATCATCCACATGTCTAGATCTGATGTCTAATCTATAGAATTTGTCAGTATACTCTTTCACAGTCATGTCCTTTTGTCTCAAATTTTTCACTCTCCTCAACAAGCTAACTTGGTAATCAATAGGAAGGAACTTCTTCACTTTGTTCACCAATTTAAACCAGGTCTCCATCTTCTCTTTTCCTCTTCTCTATCCATCAATTTGCAAATGCTCCCACAATAGTGAGGCATGACATTTTAACCTAGTGACTGCAATCTTCACCTTCATATTATTAGGAGTTCCCTCAAACTCAAAAAACTTTTCCATAACAAAGATCTAATCCAATACAATGTTGGTGTCCAATTTTCCATCATAAGGATCAAATTTTACATCAAGCTTTGAATGTGCCCTAGATAAAACTCTCAACAATATTTCCTCATCCTAATCTTCCTTAGGTTCTAGATTAGGGTTTAGTTCCATTGCTTCGTCATCATTCACATCTTCAAGATGCACTCCTCTCCTTTGAGCTATCTTTACAATATCTAATATGGTTGCAATCTTTCTCAACATGTCTATAATAGCAGTGTCAACATTTTTTCTTCCCCAAACCATCTTTACAAATAGGTTCTTGCAAGATCATAACCCTCTGCAAGTTATAGGTCAAATTCACAGATCTGCCACCCTACAAGAAAACTCAACTTAGGCTTCTACACAACCCCATCTCCTCAAGAATGAACCACAAGCTTTGATAGTAGACACAAGGAGGGATTGAAAAGCTAGGGCTAGAGGCATACCTAACTATCAGATCACTTTGTTGAGTAAACACAAAGGAAGTAAATAACACATAGGAATATAGGAAGGAGAGAGAAAATGTAAATTATTGATTCATCTAATTTTCAACATACATGCCTAGCTATAAGGCCTTCTGGGTTACGACCAATAAGATTTACAAAATTCTAGACTTAGAATTTTCATAGATCCTTAACTTCACACTTCCATCTAGACTCTCTAAGGGCTCTCTCCTTTTTAGTCTAAACCTAAACACCCCTATTTGTACCTGCCAAAATAGCTTACAAAATATTCTAGATCATTAGATAATAGAAGGGCGACCTTAAAAGGGTAGGCACACATCCCAAGACATTATACTAACATCAAATTCATGATCCAAATTTAATACATAAGTCAAATCAAACTAAGAACCAATCATAGATAAACTCAATCAAAGAAGGAACCAAGCGTCAACAAATATTAGGTTCACTTAGTACATAAAGGAACACTCGACCAACACTAGACAACTCAACACATATAGGAATACTCAACTAACATTGGAAAACTTGACACATAGAGGAACTTGGCAATAACTGGAACTCGACAATAATTGAACTCGACAACAACTGGAACTCAGGAACAACTGGTAGCATGAAAAAAATGAGCAAGATTACAAGGCAACCCAGGATTCTCTTACATTACCCCAACATCATGAGATGACAACAAGGTTATATTTTAGATCTAGGAGGGGTACTAAATATGGACCAAATCCACAAAAGAGAAGATATAGTCAGTGCACTACTGCAATGGAAAATGACCTGCCAATGCAAAAGGTTAAAATATGAAGTCTAGGGAATCTAGAGGAGATTGAGAAAATTTAGAATTAAATGCTCTTAGATAGAGAAACCACAACCACATCACTTGAACATTGCAATCTAACAAAAGGGTTGGCATGGAAATTGATAAGGCCTTAGTAAGCTATCCATACATGTCTATTAATAATTACCAAACAAACAACCTATGAAGAAAATGGTAGATGCAATATGCTCAATGTGGGGACATAATACCAAGGTCATGTAAGTAGTCTGGAAGAGGGGAAGAATATATTTGATAGTTGCATAAGACCCATAATATTCTTGAACAAAACTCATCCATCCTATTATATAAACCCCCAACAAATTCAACCCTCATAGGAGTTGATAAGTTCAAATAAAATATCAACTACCTAATTTTCTTTATTTCCAAGTCACTTTCTTTCTACTCCACCCGAGCTAACTTGTTAGCGAACCAATCTACCATATCATTAGCTTCATTAAAAAAATGGCAAATCTTAAATTAATTAAATTCTGGTAGGATTTCCAAACTTCACTAACACATATTGAAGTTCTTAATTAATGATATTTTTAGACATAAGTATATATGTAATTGTATGTGAATCTCTTTCAATATAAATCTTATCAAATCCCATTGTAAGGGCCAATCTAAATCATTCTACTACAAGCCTCCGTTAAATTATTAGGTCCATTTAGGATTTTGTAAGATATTCCTTTAAGGATGCAACCTCTTTCATATCTTAAGATAACTCTAATTCTTGACCTCCCTAGTTTCCCTTTAGAACCCCAAACAAAGTTTAGTTTTACAAAGGATCAATATGGCCTCTCTTAGTTGACCAATCTTCTAGTTTCATTGTTGGAAAATTTACTAATCAACACCCCCTTAAATAGGAGTTTCACTCTCTTCCATTTGTTTAAGATCTTGTTTGTTAGAATGATTAGAATAATTGAGAGCAGGGGAGATTTGAATTAGTTATTATCTGGTCTAGATGCACCAATTCAACTCTTAAAAACTTCAAATAGCTTAATCAAACTCATAAATCTACTTGGTCAATATATCAAATCACTAGTAATTCAACTTATTAATATCAACACCTAGCTCTCTATTTTAGTGTTAGTTGAATTGTAGAAATATATGATAGTAAATAACATAACACATGAAAATAAATTCACACAAGTATAACGCTAGGATTTAATGTAGAAACCCAATTTGGGAAAAACCACAAAGTAACATGCTACCACTTTTTCACAATTTCTAAGTGAGATCAATTAAGAGCTGAGCATGTTAAGGGTTAAAAAATACACTATCAGGTGTGACACTATTAAAGGATTTAAAACACCTTGTTAGAGGTCTTCAAAAAATATCCTATCAGAATGTCACCTTGATTAAAGGGTTTACAACAAGACTATTAGGTCAACCTTGATTAAAGGATTTTTATTACCACAATGGTTATAAAATAACCGATAGGTTGATCTGATATATTACAACTCACTCTACATGTTCGTCTATCCATTCAACTCATTCTTGGTCTATTGATTGATCTTCATCACATTCTCCATCTCTGATCTTCTTGGCAACACCTCAAGAAATCTAACTTTCATTAACTTCTCACTTTTCCTCTGCAACTCTTGTTCTTCCACTTATTCTTCACAAATTCTCTTGCCAACCTATAAAAAATCTCACATGCTTCCGTAAATAGATAGGTTGAATTTTTTGTAGCTAAGACATAACCATATATCTTAGGTTTTGATTAGATTCAATGAATTTGTTCAACATTTTGTCTTGCTTCTTCTTTCCTTGAATCTTCTAGAAAATTCTCCTCAGATAACTCATCAAACTCATACATTGAATATACCATCACATCAATCCTCATCTTTGAATATTGCATAAATTCAACTATATCAGCCTCAAATCTTGATTCTTTATCAAACTGTTAATGTGCTAACACTCATTCATTACTATGTTCTTTAGCTCAATCATCACTAGGTAGCTTGGTCACTATTAATCTGTCACACTTGGCTTGCATTGGTTTTTTCACCCATCACTGTGCTTGGTCACTACTTTGATTTTCCTCCTCTTTCTTGGTCACTACTATCACTTAACTAATACTTAAGTTCCTTAATCTTCTACTTGGTAATTCTTAAGTTCTTCATTGATCTAGTAATCTATTTCTGGGTCAAAATAGTGTTTTACTTAACTTCTTAACTTACATCAATCATATCTTCTACACTTCAACTCATCTTTTTTCTTGACTTAATACAATGATCAAATAATATGCTATCTTGTCGAATACTAACTAATCAAGTTCTCTTTGTATTTCCATCATACTTACTCCTCTTTACTCAACCACTTTACTAGTTCATTTTGTTATCTCTCTTTTCAAATAGTCTTCATCAATTAAATAATATGGCACTTTACACTGTTAGAAAATTCCTTACTAGGGTTTTTCATAATGATAACATAATAATTGTTTGAATTGTGGTTCCAACAATATCCATCTTTGACATTGATGGGAATACCTTTAGTTATGATGCAATGGAAAAAGTATTCTTTGAACTTTCACTGTTAACTCCCTCTTTGGTGTGTATCAAATCTTCAATAATATCATTAGCTTCATTGTGGTTCCCATCCATGTAATATCCTTAGTTTCATTATGATTCTCATCCATACAATATCCTTAGTTTCATTGTGATTCACATCCATATGGATCTCTAATATGCTCCCTATTTTCCTCTTTACACTTCTCCTTGTATGATACCAATTGAGATTGTTCATTCTAATACCAATCGTATTGGATCCCTCTTTGACATAGTGTCTCATATTCTTTAGATATTGGATGGTAAATTGGTGCACATCACCCTCTTTAACAACAATGCCAAAGATGTCATGTAAAAGTCTTTATCCTTTGTACTAATTGATCTTTGAATTGTCTTTGTCCTTGACTGTATCACCATGCGCATATTTGCAGCTTTATCAACTCATACTACTGTCCTTCTTTTTACATCTTTAGGAAGATTCTAAAGTGTGATCTCCTGCATTAATTTGTAAGATATTCTAATCAAAAAATTTGATAAATTATTGCATCCCTTTTAAGTTTTCTTTAGATAGGGAATGACAGCTAACTTTCCTCTTAGATATAAAAATGAATCCTTGGGTAATACCTTAGTGAATATATCAACTATCTTCTCCTTTGTATTCACATATTCCAATATTACTTATTTGTCTTGCACTAATTCCCTTAAGTAATGATACTTGATTTCAATGTGCTTTATCTTTGTGTACATGAAAATATTCTTGGATATGTTTATAGTACTTGTGTTATCATGCAATATATCACCATGGGTTTAGTAATATCTTCCTTCATACCTTTCAACAATTGCTTTATCCACACTATGTTTGAGCAATTAACTGTTGCTGCAATATATTCAACTTTTGTTGTGAATTGTGAAATACAATTTTTCTTCTTACTTGTCAATGAAATCAATCTCTTGCATAGGAAGAAATCTCCTCCACTTGTACTATTTATAGCATCAATGTTTCTAGCCCAATAAACATCTGTGTACAAATTTCAGCTCAAACTTGTCATTCTTCTTATACCATAAATCATAGTCTCGTGTTCCTTTCAGATATCTTGATATGCTTTTCACAACCATCAGGTGGTTCTCCTTAGGATTAGTGAAACATATTGTAACAATTCCAATAGCTAATGTTATGTCAGGTCTGTTATGAACAACATTGCAACTTTCCAATCATTAACCTGTACACTATTAGATTTACTTCAGCAGAATCATCATTCTTTGAAAGTTTATGTCTAATACTCATAGGTGTTCCAACTGTTCTTGAATTTTCCATTCCAAAGGTCTTTAGTATCTTCTTGATATGTTTTGATTGTTTAATGTATATACCTCCTTTCATTTGATAAAATTTTAGACCAACAAAGAATTTTATCTCTCCAAACATTGACATGTCAAATTGTTTCTTCATCTCATTAGAAAATTATTTTCACATCAAATATTGTCCTCCAAATATGATATCATCAAAAAATATTTCATCTATCAATATTCCATTATCATTAGTTCTTGCAAAACCATTTCTCACCAAATATGCATGTAATCTTTCATACCATGCTCTAGGGGCTTGTTTCAAGCCATACAATGCATTGTTCAATTTGCATACCATTTTCTTCTTGCTAGGTACAAAAATCCTTTAGGTTGTTGAATGCAGATTTCTTCTTCCAATATTCCATTTAAAAATGTAGATTTGACATCTATTTGATATACCTTGAATCCTTTGTAAGTAGCATATGCAAGTAATGTTATTACCCCTTCCAACCTTGTAAGTGGAGCAAATTTCTCTCAATAGTCAATTCCTATCTCTTGTGCATATCCCTTGCAAACTAATCTTTCTTTGTTCCTTGTTGTAAGTAACATATGTAAGTAATGTTATTACCCCTTCCAACCTTGCAAGTGGAGAAATTTTTTCTCAATAGTCAATTCTTTCCTCTTGTAGATATCCCTTGAAAACCAATCTTGCTTTGTTCCTTGATACTTCACCTTTCTCATTCAACTTATTTCTAAATACTCACTTAGTTCCAATCACATTCTTATCCTTTTCCCTTGGTACCAATTTCCATGTATTGTTCTTCTCTATTTGATCAATCACCTCATTTATTTCTCTAATCCAATCTTCATTCTCTGATACATTTTAACTATTCTTGGGTTAAACTCACATAGTAGACATGTATCATTCTTCAAATTTCTTCTTGTCATGACTCCTAAATCTTTATCTCCAATGATTTGATCAGGTTTGTGGTGTCTTCTCACATATTTTGATGAAACAAGTTCAAATCTTCTTTCTCCTTAATTTAGTTCTCTTGGTCTTTGCTCATCTTCTCCAGGTATTTCTTGCTCTAATTGGATTCCTCTATTTGTGACTTGGCTTTTATAGCCTGATGCTTAGTAGCTTGGTGATGCTCGATAGAGCTTCTCTACTATAACTTGACAATGTCTGTCTTTTGAAGCTTGAAAATCTCTTTCTCTTGGTCAGGTAAAGTACTTGGTTCTCCTAGTTCATAGATGTATACAAAGTTTCTATAATATTTAGGTTTATTCTTTCATTCTTCCTCATTCTTTTCTGCAAATTTATCAACTCTAACATTTTTACTTTCCACAATTTTGTTAGTGTTATTATTCAAACACTTGTATGCCTTGATTTTAGTGGAATATCCTAAGAATATACCTTCATCATTCTTTGTATCAAGTTTTCCCTTCCTTTAGTCTTTCAATATATAACACTTTCTTCTAGATGCTTTAAAATATTTGACATTAGGTGCATAAACATACCACAGTTCAAAAGGGGTTTTGTTTGTACCTTTCTTGACTTGATCTCGATTAAGTGTATTCAAAATAATACTAATAGCTGAAATCTCCAATACTTTTTTGAAACATTCTTTTCCATCATGAGATTTCTTGGCATTTGCATGATTGATCTATTTCTTCTTTCAACTATCCCATTTTGTGGTAAAGTTCTTGGTACATATATGTCTTTTGATTCCTTTGTTATTGTAGAATGTATTGAACTCCTTTGATATGAATTCACCTACTCTACCCTATCTCAAGCATTTCAAAATTTTACCTGTTTCCTTTTCAACTCTATCCAAATACGAGTTAAATATTTGAAAAGCATAAAATTTTCCTTTTAGGAACATCACAGTCATCATTCTAGAGAAATGATCAACAAATAAGATAAAGTACTCATCACCAAAATAACTTTGCACTCCAATAGGAACACATAAATAAAGATGAACCAACTCTCAAATATCATAAAAAAAAAAAGCCTTTCTCCTTAAGCTAAACTTTGTCATTTTTCCCATTTCACATTGTTTGCATATCATTTGATCAGTTTTTCCCAATCTTGGCAATCCTCTTACTCACAGTTTTCATCTTACTAATGTTTACCAAATTATCAAATTTCACATGACTCAACCTATTATGCCATAATAAAACATCTTCAAATTTTGCAAATAAACATGCATTTTCAGATAGGTCTAGATAGAATAAGTTACGGGTTGTTTGCTCTTGAATTCCAATCAGTTCACTAATAGCAATTTCTGTCTTTTTGTTTTGAAATTCAACTCACTAGACTTAACAATTTAGTTATGCCACACTTAATAGATTATATTTAAGTTCATCAACCCAATATGCATTGCCACATCTAATCTTGTCATTCAATATATTATATCCTTTACCTTTCACATAATAGGGTTCATCATTTCCAAACTCAACAAAACTTTCATTATAATGTTCTAGATTTTCAAACTTACTTGTATCAATAGTCATATGATGTGAGGAACCACTATAAATTATCCATTTATCATTCTTACTAACATGTGAAATAAGAGAAGTTTCCTCAAACTTTTTTTTTGAAAAAAGATCGATACAAGTATGATAAATGTGTTTCAATCATTGTTTTGTCACTGATGTCAAACCTGCTATTTGTTGGTAAGAAAATTGCCTTTATGATTTGAGTACTATCATTTTTTTGATTGATGAAGAGGTTTTAATCAAATAAGGTAACAAAAGAACCTAGAGGAAAGGTTGAGTTATGATATGGAAAAGGAGTACAAGGACCAGTTAAGACAGTGATATTATAGTGCATTGATAATCTAGGTAGGGTTGGAAAGGATGGTTATAGCGATTAAGTTCATAAGAACAAGTTAAATGGAGTTTTTTTGCCAAGATTAACAATCTACATAGTAGGTTCCGAGAAAAGTTAGTGTAAGCTAAGCAAAAAATTAGTTGGAGTCGAGAAAAGTCAATTTCAGTGTAAGCTGAGTAAAGTTTAGTTGATGCCAAGCACCAGTAAACTTTAGTTTGTGCTGAGTGTTTTGATAGTGGATGCCAAGCAATGTAGTATGTGTCGAGCATTAGAAGAAAGTTAATGTTGTTTGTCACCATTATGAAAAAGATTGAGAATTCAATGAATTTGAGCTGACAAGTTTGATTTCTTGAATTGTGTAAACTGTGTGGAAGATAAGCTTGATGAGCTGGTGGCACATAATTCATGATGAACCATTTTGAGGCGAATTCAATGAGGATTGAAGGAGAAGTTTCTAGAAAGGGGATGCAATGAAATGATGGATGTATTCACTGAATTATACCTAATCTAACCTAACCCTAAAATGGACAATGGAGGATGAATGAAAAAAGATCTTAATTCTCTATTTATATAGATGGCCAGTCATAAGCAAAGGTTGTCATGTGTGAGAACCTAAGGAAGACAAGGAGTCTAGGGTATTGCTTTAATTAGTGACCTAAGAGAAGAGATTGTATTGATAAGAAAACTAAGAAGGCTTAAGGGTATGGATGCTTGAAGGATGAACAAGCTATTAGGGCTAAAGTGTGTGAAAGCCAACCAGAATGGAGGACTAAAATAGAGATCTATAATCTACAAGTGTGTTGTAAGTTATTATCAAATCGAGCCTTATTGTTATGTTCTAATCATTGTACCACTCTAGAGAAAATCCTTTGGATTAAGGTTGACCTAATAGTCATTTGCACATCCTTTAATTGGGTGACATTCCAAGTGAATGATCTAAAGTCCTCTAACAAGGCTCACTCCTAATAAGATAATTGAAATCCTTTAACCAAGTCACGTTTAATAGTGTGCATTGTAACTTTAATAGGGTTGGCCTTTCACAGGGCATCACTTCAAAAGAGTGAGAATGAGTAGCATGTTACTAGTGATTTTTCCCAAATTGGATTTCCACGTTAAATCATTGTGTCAAATGTGTTATTGAATTTGTTTTGTTTCATGCTTACATTTTTGCAAAGTTGATTTGACAATAACCTACATGTTTAAGTGATTATATGACCTAATGGATGCATGCATGATGAAAATGTTTTATGGATATGGGTTCACTAAGTTGTGAAAAGTTTTAATTGTACATCTAGACCTTGGATAACTAATTCACCCCCCTCTTAGTTATTATAATTAATTCCAATAACTTCTCATCCTCATCGGATTCATCTTTCATTGCAACATAAAAAACTTCTTCATCATGTTCATCAGATCACTTTTAGAACCATCTTCTTCAACAATGTAACAAAATTTCTTACCTTTTCCTTTGTAGTCTTTGTTACCTTGGTTATCTCTATTCTCTCTCCTTCCTCAATATCCATTGTCTTTCCTTTCCCACTTTTCATCTCTTTTAGGACACCTTGCAACAATATGACCAACTTTATTACATGTAAAATAGGTTATATGAAGTTTAGCTTTGTATTTTCCTTTTCCTCTTGGTAGACTCATGCCATTAATGCTTCTAGATCCTTAGGATCATCGTGTGATTCTTTTGAATTTTTTCTTCTTTTAGGTCCATCAAGGGTTAGTTGAGACTTGAAAGAAGATTCAATAGTAGAAGGTGTATAATTATCAAAATTTGACAACTCAAATGCAATGAGTCTACCAATTAGACTATCCAAAGTTAGTTAATTACTAGGTGTACATCTTAGTTCTTGTATTATAGATACTCCAATGACATAAAAAAGAAGTAAAGTTTTGAATACCTTGTTGATTACAATCTCTTCAGTTATGTCTCCTTCAACACTTTTAGTTGTATTCACCACTTCTTTGATTCAACCACAATACTAGGAAATAGTTTCTCCTTCTTTCATTCTCATGTCATCAAACTTGCCTCTCAAACTTTTAGCTTTAGGCCTTAACACATTTCTATCTCCTCCATTAATTTGATCCAACTTATCCCACAATTTATTTGGAGTAGTGCAAGGGTGATTCCACAATAGTGGGTGCCACTTTTTGACCAATTTTGACACTAAAATCAACATTTTTGAAATAAACCTCACATTCGAGTGACTATATCTCTAAAACTATTAATAATTTGAAGATGATGTAAAACTAGTGATTTCTAGTACTTTGTTCCTACTTTGTAACCATATTGTTTTATTAAAAAAAATTAATACAAGTCAAATTTTTTTTCTCCCTCGAAAAGTGGTACAAATGAAAAATCAATATTTTTAAAGAGTGGCAGCCTACTTGACAAGAATAACTTTTTTCTATAAATGATAATGAGGTAAGTCTTTTGACGTTAGATTTATAACATCAATATCTAGAAGATCCATTTTTTTTGATTCAATTTGGTTAAATATTGTATAGTTTATAAAGTTTTGAATTGACATCAATCGTAATTCGGACATACGTTCATTTTGACAAGCATAACTTGAACTGAATATGTCATAAATCAATTTTTCTTTTTTCAATAGAAAGCTAACTCAATAACCTATTTCCAAGATATTTTTCAAAAAAATTAGATTTTAACTCATATTTGAAAGCCTTAATGAATATAATACCTATTAAAACTATAGTCATTGAAAAGCTTTCTCTAAGCAACATAATTTGACATTTTTAGATTTATAGTAGGAGGTCATTTGATCCTAGTTTTGATGGTCAAAAGGCCATTTTTTTCTGAAAAATAACATAATTTTTTTTAAAAGCCATGTTCGCACGAACATACAACACATGTTTGCATGAACATATCTATTTAAAAATGAAACCAAAAAAGCATAAATAGAAGTAAAAATCATTGATTTTGAATGTTCACATGAACACACATACTTTAGATGTTCACATGTACATATATAATAAGGTTCATGCAAACACTTAATGAAATAGTGTTTGGGTGAACAATATTTAAATGTTTGCACAAACACATATAATTTGTGTGAGTAATTGAAAGTTGAAATTTTCCCACCATTGAAAATTTTTCTTGTGCCACAAAAGTGACACCCACTATTGTGGGCTCACCTATAATCCTTCACATCATCAAGCTCATCATAATTTAAGAAAGATGCTAGATCTACATCACTTGATTATGCTCCCATTTTTTTTTTCTCAATTGTCATAGGTGTAGGGACTTTTATGTATTTATTTTCCAAGTAGTATAGTGCAAAATCTCTAACTCTAGATATATGTAATCTCATCAAACATTTCCATGCTAGGAAGTTCTCTTTGTTGAACTGGCGTACCTCTCTTTTGTACATCTTGATCTTTAGCTTAAGTCCCTTCAAACTTTTTGTGCAAGCACCAAAACTTTGATACCAACTGTTAGTATGGTTAGAATAACTTGGGGGGGGGGGGGGGGTGTGGGGGGGTAGGGTGGGGGGGTGAATCAATTATCCTTAGGTCTATATGTACCAGTTCAAATTTTAACAACTTCAAACAACTTAATCAAACTCATAAAACCACTCGCTCAATATAGGAAATCATCTGTAATTCAACTTATTCATATCAACACCTAGCTCTTTCTTTTAGTGTTAGTTAAATTGTAGAAACATATAACAATAAACAACATAACACATGAAAACAACATTCATACAAGTTTGACACTAGGATTCAACATGGAAAACCAATTTGGGAAAAACTACTAAGTAACATGCTACCACTTTTTCACTCTTTTGAAGTGAGCTCGCTTAAGAACCAACCCTATTAAAGGTTACAAAACACATTATTAGGTGTGATCCTATTAAAGGATTTAAAAAACCCTATTGGAATTTTCCTTTTTAGAGGTCTTCAAAAAAAAAACCTATCATAATGTCACCTTGACTAAAGGGTTTACAATATGACTATCTAGTCAACCTTGATTAAACACTTTTTATTGCCATAATGGTTAGAAAGTAATAGCTATGTTAATCTGATAAATTACAATTCAATTTTCATGTTTAGATCTCCATTGAGCTCACTTTAGATTTATTAACTGATCTTCATCACATTCTCCATCTCTGGTATGCTTGACAACACCTCAAGCAATCTCACTTTTATCAACTTCTCACTTTTCCTCTGCAACTCTTGTTCTTCCACTAACTCTTCACAAATTTGTAAGTCAACCAGTAAAACATTTCACATGCCTCCTTAAAAATATAAGTTTAATATTTTTCCACTTAAAAACATAAACATTGATCTTAGGAGTTGATCAAATTCATTGAATTTTTTCATCATTTTTTCTTTCTTCTTCTTTCCTTGAAACTTCTACAAACTTCTCATTGAATATTCACTTTAGATCACTCATCAAACTTAATTCATGCATTAAATATGTCATCTCATCAATCCTCATCTTTAGCATGTTTTGACTATTCTATAAATTCAACTATATTGGCCTCAAATCTTGATTCTTTCTTAAACTGTTAATGTGTTGACACTTAGTCATTTCTATGTTCTTCAGCTCGATCATCTCTAGGTAGCTCAGTTACTAATGATATGTCACACTCAACTTTCAGTGGCTTGCTCAACCATCACTATTCTCAATCATTACTTCAATTTTTGTTCATCTTGCTCGGTCACTACCATTACTCAGCTAATATTTAAGTTCCTTAATCATTTTTAGGTAATTCTTAACTTCTTCATTGACCTAGTAATCTATTTCTTGGTCAAACTCGTGTTTTACTTAAATTGTTGACTTTTTTACACTTCAACTCATCTTTCTTCTTCATTTAATACAATGATCACACAACATTTTATCTTTTCAAATACTAACTGGTCAAATTCCCTTTGTAGTTCTATCATACTTACTCCTCTTTACTCAACCACTTTACTAGTCCATCTTATTATCTATCTTTTCAAATCCTTTTCATCAATCAAATTATATGGAACTCTACACTGCTAGAAAATGTCTTACCAAGAAAAAATGAAATCAATGACAACATAACAAATATTCTAGTTGTAGTTTGAACAATCATTATCCCCTAAAGTAAAGTGGGATGAAAGGGACTTATATCTCATCAAACAAGCTTTTAAGTTTAGTTAAACTATTAGTTGTATATAAATGATTTTTATATTTATTAATGGAATTATGAAATTAATAAATATATAATTGTGATTTAGTTATATTTTAAGAGAAGTTATAGTGGAGTTCATATACAATATTTTAGTTATAAATATTTAATATTATGAGAGAAATTGTAAATAGTTTAATTATAATTATAATTTCAAATTCGAGTTATCTCTAGTAGCATTATGAATTAAAGGAAAGTAAATATTAATATTGGACTTAAATAGAAGTCAAATTAATATTTTAAAAATGAAATTGATATTAATATTTAACTATAATAATATACATTTATGTTATTAATTAAATCATTTATGATATAAGATTATTTAAATTAATAACATGATAATGTTGCATGATATTTTATATGCACAAAGAATTTTAGAATTTAAACACTTATTGATTTAAATAAGTATATTAGCATAACAATTTATATTAACATGTATATTCTTACTTTATTTTTAAACACATCTTTATGACCCAAACTAAACAAGAGAAATTGATGGAATTAAATTATGTGGCTAAAAGCTATGTGTTTTCTTATATTCTATTTATAGTCTTGTGATGTTTATATTTGTGATGGTTTTTATTTGTGGGTTGTTTAGTTGGATAAGTTAGGATGTGCACTAGAGGCATTTTTGAGATTTCTTTTATGATTATTTGACTGGATGCCATGATGAACTTTATGATTTGAATTGATATTTATGTTTTATGAGCTTTATGCTATTGAGAATTTATGAGAACTTGGGTTTTGAGAACCAATGTTCTTTTTGGATTGCCTGTTTAAGAATCAAATTTGATCAATATTACTTTTGTGGTATGATTGTGGTCTGTGAGTTTTAGGAAGGTAGTCTAGGTACATGTCTATGAGAGTGGCTTGCAATAGGGGTTGGGGCCCAAAGTGGCTGCCAGGATAATTGATTGTAAGTTGTGTAACAAGTGATAATATAGTAAGTAAAATAATTTCCTCCTCCATGCCTTGAGATAATCTAAAAAGATAAGTTAGAGATTTTTTCTCATCCATGCCTTGAGTACTTGTATAAACTAAAGATGAGAATGAGATGATACCTTGAGAGGTATGACTAGTCTCCTTCTCTTCACAAGAAGGTATTTTGGTTTTGTATAGAGTCACTAGGTGGTCGAGGTCCTAAGAGACTACCAGGATAACCTTAGAGTTGGCTCATGTGATGACACTCAATAGGATGTAGTCCGAGTCTCCTTCATGATTATATATATATATATTTGCCTCTAGTGGTGTACTTGAAGGATATTAATTTTGATGGTGTATTTATTGTGAGTTGTTAATTATTGATTGAATGTCATTTATTGTTGATAGTTGACTTTTGTTAATGAATGACCAATTAGTCATTGGTGATGTTTTTATTGTTAGAGTTAGTGATTGATGGTTTATTTTTATTGATGGTAGTTGTTATCTGTTGGTATTGTGCTTGTGACACTTGACATTAATTTGGAGGTGGTTGTATTTTTTTAGTTTTGATATTATTTTTGTACTTGGTGTATGTATGTTGATTTGGTATGTGGTGTTGGTATTGGAATGAGTGTCCTTTTGATTTTGATTATCTCTTCTTCTTGCATAGTTTGTGTTGGAATACTTTAGAATAACTGAGGAGGGGTGGGGGGTGTGAATCAGTTATCCAAGGTCCAGATATATAAATAGAACTTTTTAGAGCTTAGTGAACCCATAAAACATTCATACTCATGGATGCATCCATAAGATTATGCAATCACTTAAGACTTGTAGGTTACTGTCAAATCAACTTGCAGAAATGTAAACATAAAATATAACAGATTCATCAACACACTTGATACAATTATTTATGTAGAAACCCAATTTGGGAAAAGCCACCATTAACATGCTACTCTTTTCACTCTTCTGAAGTGATGCCCTGTGTAAGTCCAACCCTATTAAAGGTTACAATATAAACTATTAAATGTCACCCTATTAAAGGATTTCAATCACCCTATTAGAAGTGAGCTTTGTTAGAGGACTTTAGACCATTCACTTTGAATGTCACCTAGTTAAAGGATTTACAAATGACTATTAGATCAACCTTAATCCAAAGGATTTACCCTAGATTGATACAATTGTTAGAGAGTAACAGTAAGGCATTGATCTGATACAACTTAAAACTTTATTTGTAGATTAAAAATCATTGTTTAGTCCTCAATTCTACTTGGCCTTCATACTTTGCAGCTCTAATAGCTTGTTCATCCTTCAAGCATTCACCTCCTTAAGCCTTCTTATTTAACATGCCATTGTAGACTCTTCTCTTAGGTCACTGGATGAAGTAAAACCCTTGAGTCCTTGTCTTCCTTAGGTTCTTGCACATGACAAAATTGCATCATGATCAACCATTCCTAAAAATAGGAAATTAAGATCTTTTGCCACTCATTCTCCATCGTCCAATTTAGGGTTAGGATGGATTAGGTAAGATACACCGTATCTATGCCAAATTTCATATCTATTCTAGAAACTTCTCCTAGAATCCACTTTAAATTTTCCTAAAAATAGTTTACCTTGAATTTTGTGCCATCAACTCATCAACCTTATCTTGTACCTGGCTCACACAATCTAAGAAAACAAACTTGTCAGCTTAGATTCATCGAATTCATGATCTTTTAAATAATGCAGCAACTCGGCATTATCTAGCTTATGATGCTTAGCACATACTGCATTGCTTGGCATCCATTGTGAAATTACTTGGCACGAATGAAAGTTTACTGGTGCTTGGCATCAACTAAAATTTACTTGGCATCCACTATTTTTATCGACATACACTAGAATAAGAATTAACTTGGTTCTAACTAGTTTTTTTCTCGGCTTGCACTAACTTTGCTCGACACCTACTATCCACTCGGTCAAGCTTGGTAGACAAACTTTGTGTAACTTGTTCTTCTAAACTTTCTTAGTGTAACTAGCCTTTGTAACCTTAAGTAGATTATCAATACATCATGTTATCACTGTCTTAACTGATTCTTGTACTTCATTACATAATCATAACTCAACCTTACCTCTAGGTTTTATTGTTACATCTTTTGATCAAATCCTCTTCATCAATCAAATAAGTGATTGTACTTAAATCTTATAAGCTATTGTCTCACTAGAAAATAATAGGTTTGACATCAGTGAGAAAAATATTGACTGAAGCATATAGTCTCCCTCTTTCAACAATCTCCTTCTTTGGTTAGCTTCTTCAATCTATTCTCAACAATCTCCCTCTTTGACACTGATGGCAAACCAAACTGATCAACCAAAACAACCATATGGTAAACACCTTGTTCAACCAAACTGACTAGGTTAAAATAGTAAGACAATACCAAAAAGAAAATAATTCCTTGTATTGAAACTCTCCCTCTATCAGCAACATCCATCTTCTAAATAGGTTAAAAAAATCTTTCTTATAACTCCCTCTGAGTTTCTTCTCTTATTACTCCCTCTTTCTTGTATTTCTCTATCTCTTTCTCTATGTCCCTCACTCTAATCAGCAATATCAACAATTATCTCCCTTGATCAGTAATCATACTATTGATCAACAAATATTATCTCCCTCTTTGATAATAATGCCAAAGACTTGTCATCTTAACATGACAGATATAGGCTTTTTAGTTTCTTCAATTTTCTTCCTCTATCACCTTGCTTGTGACTGATTTGTAAGTTCCAGCTCTTTGATTACTTTAGGTAGTTCCTAAAGTAAGATCCATTGCACCAATTTCTAACATATGAAATTCAACTTGTTTGATGTAGGGCAGTCCTCTTGTTACTTAGATAGCCTTTGATAGGGATATCACCCCTAATTTACCTCTTAAATACTCATGAGCATCCTTAGGTAATGCTTTTGTGAAGATATAAAAAATTTGCTCCTTTGTGTTAACATATTCCATCTTCACCTCTTTATCTTAAACTAACTCTTTCAAGTAATGATACTTGATTGTAATGTGCTTAGTCATTGTGTGCATCACTAGATTCTTTGATATATTGATAGTCATTGTGTGCATCACTAGATTCTTTGATATATTTAATCCATCCAATGTTTATACAATTTACAATAGCAACAACATATTAAGCTTTAGTAGTAGATTTTGAGGTACAATTTTGTTTCTTGCTAGTCCATGTAACTAGTCTCTTGCTTAAGAAAAATGCTCCTCCATTGATGCTCTTTCTTTCATTAATGTTTCCAGCCCAATCAACATCAGTGTAGGCTCTCAATTCAAATTTCTCATTTTTCTTATAGTATAGACCAAACTCTTTTGTTCCTTTCAAATATCTCATTATTCTCTTCACAACCTTTAAATGATTCTCCCTAGGATTAGCAAAGAATCTTGCAACTATCCCTACAAATAATGCAATATCAGGTCTTCTATGTACTACATATTGCAATTTACAAATCATAGACCTGTACAATGTTTGATTCACCTTAGCTGAATCATCATTCTTTGAAAACTTGTGTCCTATCACCATAGTGTACTTACTAGTTTGGAATCCTCTAATCCAAAAGTTTTCAATATTTCCTTGACATACTTTGACTAAGTGACATATATACCATATTTCATTTGATATACTTGCAAATCCACAAAGAATTTGATCTCTCCAAACATAGACATCTCAAATTTTTGCTTCATCTGATTTGCAAAATTTTAACATAAACCATCTTGACCTTCAAATATGATATTATCAAAAAATATTTTAGATAATAAAATACCTTTGCATTTCTTTATCTTCATGTACAGATTGCTATTATCATCAGTCCTTTCAAATCCAATCTTCACCAGATAATTATGAAGTCTCTCATACCATGCTCTTGGTGCTTGAAAAAAACCATATAGAGTCTTGTATAATCTACATACCATGTTCTTATTGTTAACATCAACAAATCCTTCTGGTTGTTCTATGTAAACTTCTTCCTCTAATATGCCATTAAAAAATGTAGATTTAACATCCATTTGATAAACTTTGAAACCTTTGTATGCAGAATAAGCAAGTAGAGTTCTTACTCCTTCCAATCTAGCAACAGGGGCGAATGTCTCTCCATAGTGAATTCTTTCCTCTTGTGCATATCCCTTGCAAACTAATCTTGCTTTGTTCCTTGTGACTTCACCATTTTCATCTAACTTGTTTTTGAATACCCACTTGGTGCCAATCTGATGCAGGAGCATCCAGAGGTATAAGGGCAATCCTGTGTCACCAAAAAAAAAAGTACTTAGACTTAGTTTTTGTTTCATGTGTTTTCATTTCTTGATACCCATTTGGGTCAAATAAAGGTTCCAACTCTCAAAGTTCCACTATCAGTGTTCTAGGATAGAGTATTTGAACACCTTGGGATACATGTAAATGCCAAAAATATAGGAGTATGTAATTGAGCCATCATTTTGGTGAACTAGGAGATGTAAATTGGCCAAATGAATGTAATTGCAATTTAGAGCATTCTAGAAAAAGAATCAAGTCAAAAGGCCCCATGGTTTGAAAGTTATCGCAGTTTTTTGGTTTTTGGAGACCTCCTAAGAATGCTTCAAAGTCAGGTTAGGGGCATTAAATGACCTCAAAAAGGGCCAAAAAATGAAGGACAAGAAAAACTGGTCCATTGGGCTATAGAGCGCTTTGAGAGCTTTCCAGAAATGTAAACGGTTCGTCAATCGGAGCTACGGTTCAAAAGTTATGCCTCCCGGAAGTTTAGTTACCATTTTTGGATTTGCACCAACTTCTAATGTGGCTTCTAGAGCCTTCTACTTGGTCGGTGGATGCCTACTAGCACTTTCTAGAATGTACTCCTAGTCCTTAACCCTCTGGGGTCTATTTAAGGACATTTTTGGCATTGTAAAAGGCAGTTCGAAGTGGAATTTGTGAGGAGGTACCAAAAGGAGAAATTATCTCCAATTTTGTGCTATTGTAAGAAATTGGACCAGAAGGGGAATTTGATGGGGAAGTTCTGAATCAGATAGAGGAAAGGCTTTTTAGAGCCATTACTAAATTTGGGAAAAGACCTACAATTGATGTGGGTGTATTTTCAGGAAATCTGAAACCAGATGAGTTGATCAACTGGATCAATGAATTGGAAGAATACTTTGAGTATGAGGATATCAAGGACCTAGATAGGATTAAGTTTGCAAAGGCCAAACTGAAAGGCCATGCCAAAATTTGGTGGCAAGAGATTCAATCAAAAATAAACAGAAGAGGAAAGGAGAAGATCACAAGGTGGGATAGCATGGTGGACAAATTAAAGAAGCAGTTCATTCCTACGGACTACGAGCTTGATTTGTTTAAGAAGATGCATGGGCTAAAGCAAGCAGAAAGACCAGTCCAAGTATATACAGAGGAGTTTTATCAACTTTTGATTAGAGTAGGGCATGCAGAAGCAAATATGGAGAAAGTTGCTCGTTATATTAGTGGGTTGCGACCTAGCATCCAAGAGGAATAAAGTTTGGTAAGAATGACTAGCGTTGAAAAGACATACCAATTTGCCCTATGAGTTGAAGAGAAGTTGAATAAGAGGTTTGAAGGGAGACAAAGAGGGCATGGTCAAGGAGGAAGGGGAAGTGGTAGGTCATCTGGAGGTCAAAATGAAATTCAAAAGAAAAATGAAGATGTGGGTACTAGCAGGAACCAGAGGAATGAGGGTTTTAACCGCTCCCGTGATCAAGACTTTGGAAATCAAAGAGGAAGAGGTAGAGGACGTAGACAAGGAAGAGGAGGCTTCCATGGTACCTATTTCCATTACAATGAAGAAGGTCATCATTTCTTTGAATGCCCTCAACAACAAGGAAGGACAGATAGGAGAGCTGAGGGTCAAGCTAGGGTTGCTCATGTGGATGAGGATGCATAGTCATCACATTCAGAGGATGCAGAAAGAGGAGAGACCTTGGTAAATGAAAGGGTCCTACTAAGTGGTGAGATTGAACTAGGACAAAGGAGGAGTTTGTTTTGCACCGGGTGCAAATGTGAGGAAAAATTTTGTGATGTGATCATTGATGGTGGTAGCACTGACAACTTGGTGTCAGAGGAGATGGTCTCTAAGCTGAAACTGAAGAGGGAGAAACATCCCCAGCCCTATCAGATTGCTTGGTTGAAAGATGATCATAAGGTCTTGGTAAGTGAACAATGTCTCATGAAATTCAAAATTGGGAGTTACCATGATGAAGTTCTCTGTGATGTTATTCCAATGGATGTTTGCCATCTATTGTTGGGTAGACCATGGTAGTTTGATAGACATGCAGTACATGATGGTCATGAAAACACATACTCTCTAACAAAGGATGGAGTTTGCCACAAACTAAAGCCCATGAAAAAGGAAGGTGAAAAGGTATGTAGCAATGCTAGGATTTGTCTTGTTGATGGAAGAAAGTTTTTAGATGGAATGAAACATCAGCGTATGTGCTATGCTTTGATTCCTAGGAAAGATAAAGAAGGTAGTAGTGAAATACCACTTGAAGTTTCAGATTTACTAGGTGAGTTAGGAGATATTATCTCCGATAATGTTCTAGAAGGTTTGCCACCAGTAAGGCAAATCAGTCATGCTAGATCTAATTCCAAGAGCTAGTTTTCCTAACAAGGCTGCTCACAGGATGACTCCTACTGAAACAGAGGAGCTAAATAGATAGGTTTAGGAGCTATTGAGGAAGGGCTTGATTCGGGAGAGCCTGAGTCCATGTCCAGTACCTGCAGTATTGGCACTAAAGAAGGATGGAGAGTGGAGGATGTGTACAGAATCTTGAGCTATAAATAGGATAACCATCAAATATCAATTTTCTTCGCCAAAAATGGATGATCTTATGGACTTCTTGAGTGGAGTTCAGTACTTCACAAAGATAGATCTCAAGAGTGGTTATCACCAGATACGGATTTGAGAAGGAGATGAGTGGAAAATAGCCTTCAAGACCAAGGAGGGTCTTTATAAGTGGTTAGTCATGCCCTTTGGATTGACAAATGTCCCAAGCACCTTCATGCAACTTATGAATGAGGTACTTAAGAAGTTCTTGGGAAAATTTGTTATTGTCTATTTGGATGATATTTTATTTTTTAGAAAGACTTTGGAAGAACATTTATTGCATATTCGTAGTGTCCTTGAAAGGTTAAGGGAAGAGAAATTGTTAATTAATTTGAAGAAGTGTATCTTTGCAAAAAGGGAGTTAGTTTATTTGGGGTTTGTTATATCACTTGAAAGTCTCAAAATGGATCTAGAGAAGGTAAAAGCCATCTTGGAATGGCCTACTCCAAGGTCTTCTACTGAGGTAAGATCATTTCATGGTCTAGTTAGTTTTTACAGGAAGTTTATTAAGAATTTTAGTGGCATATGTGCACCCCTAACTGACACAATAAGAGGGGATAGAAAATAGTTCAAATCGACTGCAGCAACTATGGGAAGTTTTGAATTGCTGAAGAAGAAGGTGATAGAACAACCTGTGTTGGCACTTCCAGATTTTAGAAAGCTGTTCCAGGTGGATTGTGATGCTAGTGGTAGTGCTATTGGGGCTGTATTGAGCCAAGAAGGTAAGCCTATTGCATATTTTAGTGAAAAATTGAATGATGCAAAGAAGAAGTATTATGTTTATGATCAAGAGTTCTATGCAATAGTTCAGGCCTTAAAGAAATTGAGGCATTATTTATTGCCAAAGGAATTTTTTTTGTATATTAATCACCAGGCATTACAATACCTAAATAGCCAAGGTAAATTGAATCAGAGGCATATGAAGTGGGTAGAGTTCTTGTAGAGCTATACATTTGTGTTGAAACATAGAAGTGGAAAATCTAACAGGGTTGCGGATGCACTAAGCAAGAGACAGTTGTTGCTTACAGTAATGCAAGTTGAAGTAGTTGGGTTTGATGAAATCAAGAACCTGTACCCTGAAGATCCTGATTTTGCTGAAGCGTGGAAAGCTTGTAAAGAGCTTGTTGTTGTAGATAGAACTAAGTGGTTAGACTATCTGATTCAGGATGGTATGTTATTCAAGGGCAGCCAATTGTGCATTCCAAGGAGTTCCATGAGGGAAAATCTAATTAAAGAGAAACATAGTGGAGGGATGGCAGGACATTTTGGTCGAGATAAGACCATTGCCATTCTTAGAGAACATTATTTTCAGCCTTAGATTTCACAAGATGTGAAGAAGTTTGTACAGAGTTGCCAGGTTTGTCAAGTTGCCAAGGCATTTAGCCACAATACTGGACTATATCAGCCATTGCCCGTTCCATCAAAGCCATGGGAGGACATAAGTATGGATTTTTTTCTTCGATTGCCAAGGACACCAAGGGGTAATGACTCAATATTTGTGGTGGTTGATAGGTTCTCCAAAATGGCACATTTCATTCCATGCCACAAAACTCATGATGCTGTCCATATTGTAGACTTGTTTTTTAGAGAAGTATTAAGACTATATGGTCTTCCAAGGAGTATAGTTTCTGAAAAAGACACTAAATTTGTGGGGTATTTCTGGAGAACATTGTGGAAAAAGTTGAGAACAAACTTGAAATTTAGTTCCACACATCACCCACAAACTGACGGTCAAACAGAAGTGGTAAACAAAAGTTTGGGCAATTTGCTGAGATGTTTAGTTGGGGATAAGCCCAAGGGGTGGGATTTGATTCTACCACAAGCCGAGTTTTCTTAAAATAACTCTGTAAATAGGAGTACTGGTAGATCACCATTCCACATTGTATATGGAAGTAGCCCAAGGACTGTGCCAGAATTGAGAAAGATAGAGCAAGGGGAAAGGACACGTGCTAAAGCTAAAGAATTTGCTAAACATATCAAGCATCTATATGAGGAGGTTCAAGCACACATTATCGAGATGAATCAAGAGTATAAAGCTAGGGCTGATCAAAGGAGAAGACATAAGGAATTACAAGTAGGGGATCTAGTCATGGTACACTTACAAAAAGAAAGATTTCCAATCGGTACTTACAACAAGCTGAAAATGAAGAAATTTGGCCCCTGCAAAATTTTGAAGAAACATGACTCAGGAAATGCATATGAGGTGGAGTTGCCAGATGGTATTCACATTTCTCCTATTTTCAATGTTGCAGACTTAACAGAGTATCATGATGATGGTGCAGATGAGGAACTGATGTTAGAGCCATGTCCAATTCCTGCTTCTAAGAAGGAGGAGATAGAAGACATTCTAGATCATCGTGTGGGTAGGAGCACCAGAAATAGGCAATATGAAGAGTTTTGGTCAAGTGGAAAGGACAGCCGATAGAGGACTCAACCTAAATTTCAGTAGCCGAGGTTTCCCATTTGGGATTTCCTCTACCATTCATAAAGTGACAGGGTTACTTTTCAATCTACCCTGGGTGTCTGATGCAGGAGCATCCAGAGGTATAAGGGCAATCCTGTGTCACCAAAAAAAAAAGGTACTTAGACTTAGTTTTTGTTTCATGTGTTTTCATTTTTGGATACCCATTTGGGTCAAATAAAGGTTCCAACTCTCACAGTTCCACTATCAGTGTTCTAGGATAGAGTATTTGAACACCTTGGGATACGTGTAAATGTAAAAAAAATAGGAGTATGTAATTGAGCCATAATTTTGGTGAACTAGGAGGTGTAAATTGGCCAGATGAATGTAATTGCAATTTAGAGCATTCCAAAAAAAGAATCAGGTCAAAAGGCCCCACGGTTTGAAAGTTATCACAATTTTTTAGTTTTTGGAGACCTCCTAAGAATGCTTCAAAGTCAGGTTAGGGGCATTAAATGACCTTGAAAAGGGCCAAAAAATGGGGGATGAGCGAAGCTGGTCCATAGGGCTATAGAGTGCTTTGAGAGCTTTTTGAAAATGTAAACGATTCGTCAATCAGAGCTACGGTTCAAAAGTTATGCCTCCCGAAAGTTCGGTTACCATTTTTGGATTTGCACCAACTTCTAATGTGGCTTATGGAGCCTTCTACTTGGTTGGTGGATGCCTACTAGTACTTTCTAGAATGTACTCCTAGTCCTTAACCCTTTGGGGTCTATTTAAGGACATTTTTGGCATTGTAAAAGGCAGTTCAGAGTGGAATTTGAGAGGAGGTACCAAAAGGAGAAATTATCTCCAGTTTTGTGCTATTGTAAGCCCTTAGGGCATGTTTTGAAATCTATTTTCTTTGTACTGAATGTACTAGCTTATTTTCACAGTTAATACAATTTCCCTTTTCCTGTTGTCTCCATTGGTGCTTGGGTTGTGTCCCCATCACAATCATAATTTTATCTTTTGGTCTAGGAACTAGACTTCATATTTTGTTCTTCTCAATTTGTTCAATCTCTTCTTCCATGACTTTACTCTAGTCTACATCTTCTAATCCATCTCTTACTGATTTGGGTTCCTTCGTGCTTAACAAACATGTATCATTTTTCAATCTATTTCTTATCATTGGTCTTACATCTTTATCTCGATTGATTTTAGCAAGAGGATGATGTCTTTTGACATATTTGGAAGTTCTTGGCTCAACTCTTATTTCTTCATTTTGTCTTTCAACTTCATAGTCACTATGTACATCTTTGTTAGGTAGTTCAAAATCTCTTTCATATACACTAATCTCAAAATTATAATATGCTCCCACTTGATTTTGTAACTCAGCATCTGAATGTAGCTTGGTTCCTGAATGCAACTCGACCTTCATAGGGTGTGACTCAATAGTCATTGAAAATTGTTGTTGATTCACAGCTTGATTTGCAACATCTTCTTCAATAGACATACCTTTATAAAAGTATACAAATGATTTGTATTCTTCTAGTTCTTTCATAGGTTCAGCTTCATACACTTTTGTATATTCATCAAAATTTACATTTGCACTTTCCACAACTTTATTAGTGTTAGTATTCAAACACTTATAAGATTTACTCTTGTGAAATATCTTAGGAATATACCTTCATCACTTTTTGCATCAAGTTTACCATTCCTAACATCTATAAGAATGTAACACTTACTTCCAATTACTTTAAAATATTTCACATTGGGTGAGTATCTATACCATAATTCAAAAGGTGTTGAATGAGTACCTTTCTTGATTTTCACATGATTCAAGGTATAGAAAACTATACTTACTTTTCTCCAGTATTTCAAGCCAACATTCTTCTCCATCATGAGTGTTCTAGCACAGTCTATTATACATCTGTTTCTTCTTTTAGCAATCCCATTTTGTGGAGGTGTTCTAGGGGTAGATAACTATCTTTTGATTCCTCTATCATTATAGAACATCTCAAACTCATTTGATGTGAATTCTACTCCTCTGTCAGATCTCAAACACTTTAGACTTTTATCAGTTTTCTTCTCAACTCTTGCTAAGTACCACTTAAACATTTGTAAAGTATCAGATTTTTGTTTCACAAACATAATTGTCATCATTCTAGAATAATCATCAATAAGAAACATAATGTACTTATCTCTTTTTTAGCATTGCACATCAATTGGTCCATGCAAGTCAGTATGAACAATCTCTAGCATTTATTTAGAGGTACAAGTTTTACTCTTAAAAATTAACTTTTCTATTTTGCTTAACTGACATTGTTTGCACATTACATTATCAGGCTTCTTCAACTTAGGCAAACCTCTAACTTTCTTCATGTTACTGATACTAACCAAGTTATCAAAATTAACATGATATAACCTCTTGTGCCATAGCCATACATCATCAAATCTTACAACAAGACAAGTAGCATCCTCTATATCAAGATAGAATAGATTGCTTCTAGTTTGATCACCCTTTCTAATCAATTTCTCATCAATGTCATATATCTTAGCAATCTTGTTTTCAAACTCAATCTTACATCCCAAATTATTCAGTTGTGACACACTCAACAAATTATAGTTAAGTCCTTCAACATAGTAAGTATTGCCACATAAAATTTTATCTGTGAGTTTGATAGAACCTTTTCCTTTTATCAAACATGGTGCTTCATTACCAAATCTTACACTATTTCCATCATAACAATTCAAGGTGATGAACTTAGTTTTGTCTCTAGTCATATGATGTGAACACCTACTGTCAATGATCCATCTATCATTCTTGTTCACATAAGTCACAAGTGCAGTTGTCTCATCTTCATTAGATTCATCCTTCAATGCAACATACACCACTTCATCATCATGTTCATCAAAATCATCCATTGTTTCCTCTTCAGCAATATAGCATGACTTGCTACCTTTTTCTTTGTAGTCCTTGTTGTCATCATCTCTTCTACTATTGTATTTGTCATTTCTTCTATAGTTCTTCTTCTCTGAACATCTAGCAACAATATGACCAACTTTGTTGCAATTGAAATAAATAATAGGTGACTTAGCTTTGAACTTGCCTTTTCCTTTATGAAATCTTCTTACTAGTAGTGCTTCAACTTGTTCAACATCCTCCTCATCTATATCACTATCACTAGATGCATACTCTCATGTTTGTAATGATCAAAGATAGCTCAAAAGTAGTGAGTGTACCTACCAAACATTCAAGTGATAGTTTATTCTCTGGAATATATCTCAGTTCTTGAATTGCAAAAACTCTAATAGCATATGCAAGTAACAATGTTCTCAAAAATTTTCTTGGTATAGTATCATCATCTATATTACCAATAGCTCCTCTTATTGCATTAATAACTTCTTTTATCCTTTCAACATATTGGACAATATTCTCACCTTCTTCCATTCTCATATCATCAAACTTGCCTCTGGGACTTTCAACTTTGGCTCTTAAAACATTTGCATCTCCTCCATGGATTGTGGTTAGAGCATCCCACATTTTCTTTGCACTATGAAGACCTTTGATATCATCAAATTCAACATAGCTTAGGGTAGAGGAAATTTCCAACATTTCCTGGTTGTGTTCTTTCTTCTTCTTCATATCCTCAGCTATTGAGAATCCAATAAGATCAACATGTTCCACAGTAATGGTAGATTGTGCATGATCTCCAAGTCCTCCAAGTTGTAGCTTCATCAAAATTTTCCATGCTGAAAATTAATCTCTATTGAGCTTGGCTACTTCTCTTTTTGACATCTTGATCTTTGTGCTTCTCATACCTTCAAACTAGTCCTTTTAAGTAGATGAATCTGATACCAATTGTTGGAATACTTTAGAATGACCGAGAGGGGGGTGAATCAATTATACAAGGTCCAGATGTATAATTTTTTTTTTCACAGCTTAGTGAACCCATAAAACATTTATACTCATGAATGCATCCATAAGATTATGCAATCACTTAAAACTTGTAAGTTACTGTCAAATCAACTTGCATAAATGTAAACATAAAACATAATAGATTCATCAACACACTTGACACAATGATTTACATGGAAATCCAATTTGGGAAAACTCACTAGTAGCATGCTACTCTTTTCACTCTTTTGAAGTGATGCCCTATGAAAGGTCAACCCTGTTAAAGATTACAAACCACACTATCAAATGTGACCTTGTTAAAGGATTTCAATCACCCCATTAGAAGTGAGCCTTGTTAGAGGATTTTAGACTATTCACTTGGTTAAAGGATTTACAAATGACTGTTAGGTCAACCTTAATCCAAAGGATTTACCCTAGACTGATACAATTGTTAGAGAATAACAATAAGGCGTTGATTTAATACAACTTATGACTTCATTTGTAGATTAAAAATCACTGTTCAATCCTTAATTCTACTTGGCCTTCATACTTTGTAGCTCTGGTAGCTTGTTCACCCTTCAAGCATTCATCTCCTTAAGCCTTCTTGCTTAACATGTCATTGCAGACTCTTCTCTTAGGTTACTTGATGAAGCAAAACCCTTGACTCCTTGTCTTCCTTTTGTTCTCGCACATGACAAGATTGCTTCAATACTAGCCATTCCTAAAAATAGAAAATTAAGATCTTTTGCTGCTCATTCTCCATCGTCCAATTTAGGGTTAGGATGGATTAGGTAGGATACAATGTATATATCCTATATTACATATCTCTTCTAGAAACTTCTCCTAGAATCCACTTTGAATTTGCCTCAAAATGATTTACTTTGAATTCTGTGCTACCAAATCATCAACCTTATCTTCCACCTAGCTCACACAATCTAAGAAAACAAACTTGTCAGCTTAGATTCATCAAATTCATGATCTTTTAAATAATGCAACAACTTGACATTATCTAACTTCTAATGCTCGACACATGCTATGTTGCTTAGCATCCACTATGAAATTAATTAGCATGAACTAAAGTTTATTGGTGCTTGACATCAACTAAAATTTACTTGGCATCCATTGTTCTACTCGACATACACTAGAATAAGCATTTACTCGATCCCAACTAATTTGCTACTTGGCTTGCACTCACTTTGCTTGACACCTATTATCCACTCAGTCAAGCTTGGCAGACAAAATTTGTGTAACTTGTTCTTCCAAACTTTCTTAGTATAACCAACCTTTGTAACTTTGAGTAGATTATCAATACATCATGTTATCATTGTCTTAATTGATTCTTGTACTTCATTACATAATCATAACTCAACCTTTCCTCTAAGTGCTATTGTTACATCTTTTGATCAAATCCTCTTCATCAATAAAATAAGTGATAGTACTTAAATCTTAGACAAAAAAAAAATTGAAGCATACAATCTCTGTCTTTCAACAATTTCCTTCTTTGATTAGCTTCTTCAATCTATTCTCAATAGTTTGTGTTACCCTTGAGGTAGTTTTGGCTATCAAGATTCCTTTCCTAGGATTATTTTATGATTTGATTATCTGTGTGGATTGTACATTATCTTTCCTACATGGTGGGAGTGGGAGCCTAATGAGGTGATCATGCGATCGACCAGAGGTAGTGTCTTCTTACCATTTGAGTCCCCCTTACTTTGCTACCTGTTAGATGCTCATTGATAAAGTTGTACCATTATCATTTTTATTCTTATCTTGGAGACTTCTATTCATTTGAGATATCTATGTATCATGCATTTTGAGATCCCATGACATATTGTATTGTATAATGATGTAATTGTATCTATTTTTACATACCCTGTGACATGTACAGTGGATGCTATTCATTAGATTTACATTCATAGTATTAGTTGTACTTATGCATTTTCTTATGAGATAATGTATCTGTTATTTCTTTATAATTAAGAGACTTTGTACTTGAGACTTAAACTAATTAATACAAACTTTCTTAAATGTGGCTCAATGTGAAGGAACCCTTGAGGAATGGAAATTGTATTTTTAATTTTCTTATGTGTACTTGATGTGTATGGATATATTTCTTTTGCATCATTGTTACTTTGATGTTGTTTACACTTATTATTAAAAAAAAAAGTTTACTTTGTAACATATTAGATTTATTTCTTTTGGGTTCCCAAGAGAGGCATTACAAAAGAGCTCTTACATGTAATATCTTATCATCCAAAACAAGTTTAATAGATAGAATAATAAAATATTGGGAGGAATAAACTTTGTAAAGCCCGTAAAGGTAGAATTATTATGTGGAAAATCAAGCTCCGCAAATGGAAAACAATGTTCTTTATATAGAGTGGTGAATAATGTAGCAAAATGAGGTATAACATATGTAAAGAGAAATAAGTTATAAATAATGCATTTATTTTTTATCAATGCCAATTCTAGTGCATCAAAAATAAGATTGTGAGGTAATTCCAAGGCATAGATCATGTTTCAGATAATTGATATGAATAGGTAAAATATTTAGCTTTTTATTGTAGAGATTAGTTATAATCTCTCAAATATATTTTATAGCTATAAAATGAAATCATAACATATGAAAATAATATTTATGGAAGAAAAGATTTAAATGAGACACGTAAGTAAGATTGAAGAGATGTAGGTATTTATATCATGCCCAAGGAAAATATTTAACATTAAGAATATGGTCAAAATAATGTTGAAACAATGAATAGAACAAGGTTATTTGTAAAGAAATTAATAAGGAGCCAAGATGGTATTCACCATTAAACAAAATATTTATCACGTTGAACTAAATTTAAACCAAAGAAATCTATTTTATTTCTTTTGAAAGTGTACCATTTATACTACACTACAATTTATTATGTTTAAGAATATGGTAAAACAATATCTGATCGTAGATTATTTGTGACAATAATTTATAAGGTTTCCATTGCTTACGAAATTAAATTTTTTTGGGTTGCAAATATGAAAGTTTTCATAGGAAGTTATAAAATATAAAATAAACATTACTCCAAAAATTGAGATAAGAATTAGTTTACACTTCTTCTTGAAGGCATGCATTCACCATGCACCACTCACTGCTCATTAAAGGCATGCATGCATGCACCGCTCATGAAGATTAAGTTCCACTGCTCAGGAGAAGAATGCATTCACAATGCATCACCACCATTTTTTTTTCAAAGTTTAAGTTCTACGCTCAATTTCAGTACATGAGTCTATCACATCAGTCTTAATTTAGATTGTTTTATTTATTTCATGCTTAATAAAAATGCATGTTGCAGTTAGCTTTGTAGGCATCATTTTTAATTATTTTTAAATTAGTTTGCATAGGATGCAAAACTATTATTTTCATGTAATCTCTTTGCATCTTATTGTTTAGGATTTTTTTTATTGTAGTTAACTCTAATTTCTTTCATCAGAGTACAAGGTTGAGACTTTTTAGTTTTTCTTTATAATGTACTCTTTAATTTTAGAATATACAATCAATAAAACAAAGTTTTATTTCAATCATTAGTTCTTTATTTTTATCAGTATAGCATAATAACTTTTATTTTAGATCTTCAACTAGTGTCAGAGCAAGTTGTAGAATTTGTTCTCTTGTAGGCAGGGCAATGATTCTCTCTGAGATCTTTCAAAATGATAAATGGTGGCAACTTTCCATTCCATCTTCTGTTATTTTCTGGAGACAACTAGGAATATTGGAGTATCAAGATGAAGACCCTACTATTATCTCAAGATCTTTGGGAATTAGTAGAAGTAAGATACATAGAGCTTGCAAACCCAAATGTTTTAAATGCTTTAACAAAGGCCCAATGAAATCAGTTGAAAGAAGACATGAAGAAGGATAATCGAGCTCTTTTCATAATTCAAACTATATTGGATATGTCTATTTCCCCCATATAGATGGTATGACAAAGTCAAAGGATGCATGGGAGGCCCTTCAAACTACATACCAAGGATATGACAAGATAAGATTGGTGAGACTTCAAACCCTTCGAAGAGATTTCAAAAATTTAAGGATGAGAGAAGCTAAGTCCACTCATGAGTTTATTACAAGGGCTCAAACTATTATCAATCATCTTAAAACTCAAGGGGAAACTATCATAGAGAAAAAAGTTGTAAAGAAGATTTTGAAATCTCTTCCTCCAAAGTTTGATCTAGTGGTCATAGTCATTGAATAGAGTACATATACATCTACCTTCAAAATTGAAGAGTTAATAGGTTCTTTGCAATCACATGAAGAGTGCATGCAATGTTCAACAAAGAATCTAGTGCAAGCCTTCTAGTCTATAGTCTAAATTGAAGTAAAACTTGCAGCCCCTTTTCAATCAAACAAAATTCAAGGGGAGTCTTCTACATCAAGAGGATGTGGTAGAGGACAAGGAAGAGGAAATAAAAAAGGAAGAGGAAGGAGTTCTAAGGACCAAAGAAGCATCCAGTGTAGATATTGTGAAAGGTATGGACACTGTGAATTTGAATGTAGAAATAAAAAATCTGATTTGAATAAGTTAAGAGCCAACTATACTGAAGAATCTCTTGAAGATGAAAAGAACTCCACATTCTTTACATGCAATTTGGAAAAAGAGCCTCAAAAGGATGTGTAGTTTCTTGATAGAGTGTACTCAAATCATATGATAGGTAAATCAGATCTCTTTGTCAAATTAGATGAATTTATGAGAAGTCAAGTCAAATTTGGTGATGATAAAGAGGTTGATGTTATGTTAAAAGGTACCCTTGCAATGAAAACTAAGTGAGGAGAAATTACTTATATTTATGATGCCTTGCGTGTGCCCAAGTTACAACATAATCTTTTGAGTATTGGGCAGCTTGTAGAAAAAAATTATAAGGTTATTTTTGAGGATAACTGCTACAAAGTTTTTGATAAATCAACTAACCACCATCTTGTAGCAAATACTTTTATGATAGATATTAGATTGTTTCATCTCACTTTGATTTCTACTAATATGCATGCTCTTAAGGCAACCACAGATGGTTCATGGTTATGGCATCAAAGATATGGTCATTTGCATTTTTGGGCTTAAGTTTGCTTCATAAAAAGGACATGGTGAGAGGACTTCTTGCCATTTAGGAAAAATAAGTTTTTTCAAGTTGTGTTCTTGGTAAGAAACATCGAGAGATTTTTTCGGTGAACAAGTCATGGAAGGTGAAATATCTACTAGAGCTTGTGCATTTTGACATTTTTCGTGCTATGCAAGAGGAATCCTTGGGTAAGAATATTTATTTTTTGACTTTTATTGATATTTATCACACCAAACATGGTTTTATTTTCTTAAGGAGATATCTAAAGCACTTGGATGCTTCAAGCATTTTACAGCTATGGAAAAAAATAGAAGTGGGAATTCCATTAAAATACCTAGTACAAATAGAGGGGGAGAAATTATCTCCAAAGAGTTTGCTGATTTTTGTGACATGCATGGAATTCAAAGACAACTTACAACAACCTTTACCCCCCAACAAAATGCTATTGTACAAAGAAAGAACTGTACAATTGTGGAGATGGCATGAAGTATGTTAAAATCTAAGAACCTTCCAAATTCATTTTGGGGAGATGTAGTAGAAACAATAATTTATATTTTGAATCGAAGCCAAACAAAGGTCCTTTAGAATATCACTCCAAAGGATACCTGGAGTGGACACAAGCCCTCAGTATCCTAATTTCATGTATTTTGTTGCCCTACATATGTTCATGTTCCTATTCAAAAGAGAAAAAAGTTGGATGCCAAATCCCAACTTTGTATCTTTGTGGGATATTCTAATTCCACCAGTGGATATAAATTTTATGAACTTGACACAAAACAATGGATACTTAGTTGAGATGTGGTCTCTGATAAAGGGGGAGTATGGAAATGGAGGAAATAAGTTTAACAATATACATCATTTATTATGGGTAATGAAGATGTTCAATTCCCTCCTCTCTCAACAAGCTTAAGTGGAAGCTCAAGCCCAAGTTTACCAAGTTCCTCTTCAGGTGAAAGTTCAAACTCATTATCCAGTCCAAATTTCTCACATAAGGTACGAAGTTTAAATTGAAATATGTCAAAGGAGTTCTAATGTGGACTCGGTGGCCAACTTTTCATTGTTAAGTTCCATTCAAGTTGAAACTTCTGTGTATGAAGAAGCTATGACAAAAACAATGTGGATTGATGCTATGGATGAAGAGATGCATGCTCTTGAGATCTAATTGAAGAAGACTATTAAAGAGGGAGATTGTTGAGACTATATTGAAGAAGACTATTAAAGAGGGAGATTGTTGAGAACATACAAGTATGATCAATATGTTTCAATCATTATTTTTCACTAATGTCAAACTTGCTATTTGCTAGTAAGATAATTGCTTATATGATTTGAGTACTATCACTTATTTGATTGATGAGGATTTTATCAAAAGATGTAACAATATCACCTAGAGGAAAGGTTGATTTATGATTATGTAAAGAAGTACAAGAATCAATTAAGATAGTGATAACATGATGTATTGATAATCTACTTAAGGTTACAAAGGCTAGTTACACTAAAAAAGTTTAGAAGAACAATTTAAACAAAGTTTTTTTACAAAGCTTGATCGAGTGGATAGTAGGTGCCGAGAAAAGTTAGTGAAAGTTGAGCAAAAAATTAGTTGGAGCCAAGTAAAAGTATATTCTAGTGTATTCCAAGCAAAACAATAGATGCTGAGTAAAGTCTAGTTGATGCCGAACACAAGTAAACTTTAGTTCATGCCAAGTAATTTCACAGAGGATGCTGAGCAAGACATTATGTGCTGAGCATCAGAAGCTAGATAATGCCAAGTGGTTGCATTATTTGAAAGATAATGAATTCGATGGATCTGAGCTGACAAGTTTGTTTTCTTGAGTTGTGTGAACCAGGTGGAAGATAAGATTGATGAGCTGGTGGCACAAAATTCAAGATAAACTATTTTGAGGCAAATTCAAAGAGGATTGAAGGAGATTTTTCTAGAAGAGATATGAAATATGGGGTAGACTCATTGTATCCTACCTAATATGTCTTAACCCTAAATATGATGATGGATATTAAGTGGCAAAAGATCTTAATTTCATATTTATAGGAATGGTTGGATAGAAGCAAACACTATCATGTGTGAGAACCTAAGGAAGACAAGAAGTCAAGGGTTTTGCTTCATCAAGTGGCCTAAGAGAAGAGTTTGCATTGACATGTTAAACAAGAAGGCTTTAGGGTATGAATTCTTGAAGGGTGAATAAGCTATTAGAGCTAAAATGTGTGAAGGCCAAGCAAAATGAAGGACTGGAATAGAGATCTATAATTTGCAAATGGAGTTGTAAGTTATTATTAGATCAAGCCTTACTATTACTCTCTAATAATTGTATCAGTCTAGGGTAAATCCTTTGCATTAAGGTTGACTTAACAGTCATTTATAAATCCTTCAATCAAGTGAGATTCCAAGTGAATGGTCTAAAGTCCTCTAACAAGGCTCACTCCTAATAGGGTGATTGAAATTCTTTAATAGGGTCACATTTAATAGTGTGTATTGTAACCTTTAATAGGGTTGGCCTTTCACAAGGCATCACTTCAGAAGAGTGAAAAAGAGTAGCATGTTATTGGTGGTTTTTCTCAAATTGAGTTTCTACATAAATCATTGTGTCAAGTGTGTTGTTGAATTTGTTGTGTTTCATGTTTACATTTTTGCAAGTTGATTTGATAGTAACCTACAAGTTTTAAGTGATTGCATAATCCTTTAGATGCATGCATGATGATAAATGTTTTATGGGTTCACTAAGCTATGAAATTTTTTATTTATACATCTAGACCTTGGATAATTGATTCACTCCCCCTCTCAGTTATTCTAAAGTATTCCAACAATTGTTATCAAAGCCATCTACTTAATGTTAGACTAATAAATGACTTACTCTAACACCCCCCCTTAAGCGAAGCTCAGGAGGAAGCTAACCTAGCAAAGCTATGAAAGCAAGAAAATGTGTCCCGAAAACAAGGCCTGATCAGGTACCCAATACAAGGAAATCTCTGTAAACCAGAGACAAAGGAGAAAACCCAATGGGAAAAACCCCTCTCCAAAAAGAGATGAAAAGGAAACAAAAAAAAAAAGGCTCAAGAGACTCTCTCAAAACCATAAACAACCCCCCCATGAGAGAGAGATGAGACATCAAAGCCCCCCTAGAATGATGAAGCCCCTGTAGAAATAAACGAACCAATGGAACTCCAATGCGAAAGAAACAAGGGCACAGAACAAGGAAACCACTGATTGACAGGAAGGCCTAACTGATGCTCAAAGGAGTAGACATAAGAATCTTGAAAAGGAATCCCCAAAGCAGGTGTGTTGACATTGTCATGAAAGAGAAGATGAACATCCTCTATGGAATCTGCAACAAGTGCTCCTGAAGGCTCGATGATTGGAGTTGGAGAGTTCGACAGAGGTGAAGAAGAAAATACTTCAACACAATGAGGTATGGTGATCTCAAGAACAATACAAAGGTTCACGTGTCCTAATTGCACCACATGATGCTCTCGCGAAAGAGAAGAAGTATGCTCCGATGATGGAGATGGTAAATTGAAGTGCGAGAAGGTGTAGAGATGGGTGGTATGATTAACTGTCCCTAAAGAAATAAGGCCTCCTATTGCACTATCTCGAATGTAGACTAAATTTGTAGTGAACTCAATTGTCTTCCCTGATCCACTCTGTGTAATCTGATACATCGAGAGAAGGTTTGCAGAGAGAGATGGAACATTACAATACATCATGGAATGTGCCATCCTGAATGCGAACTGAACCTTTCCCACAGGCTGTTAGAGCAGTGTTATTCCCCATGAGAATATGAGGAATCAGAGAAGCCTCAATAGAGGAGAAGACCTCTTGAGAAGATTCCATATGGTGAGAAGCACCTGAATCCAGTATCCAAGAGACCTGGGAACGGAAGGCAATGGAAGCCTGTAATGCATGACCTTGTCCAAAATCCAGTGAAGATGTTGAAGAGGTGGAAGAAGATTGAAAAGAAAACCCTTGTGAGGTAGAAGAGGATGGGGATGAAATAGAGCTCTTTTGAAGAAGGGCTTGCAAATCTGCAATCTGTTTCTCATAGCCATCAAATCTCTTCTAAAAACAATGTGCCTCATCATGAGCCCCTTTCTGACAATAGGAAAAAGGAGTCTCAGTTTTCTTAGAAGAAGAGGATGGATCAGTAGAGTGCTAAGAAGAGGAATTAGATATCTACTTCAGCTTTAGCTCCTGTGTATCCTTGGCAAGTAATGCCTGTGATGGTGAACCTGTAAGTGAATCCATCTGAGTGAGCTTGGATTGCTCACGAGTTAACCTATCATAGAAAATTTTAAAAGAGGGCATCTGATGTCTATTACCCAAGGCATCCATAGTGGAGTAGAAAGTAGAAGAAAAGATCTGATACTATCCTTGCAACTTTGAGAGTATAAAAAAAATACACTCATCATCTGTTTTGTTTTTACCACATCCTTGCAAAACTGTGTGCAGAGATTTGAACTTCATCAAGAAGTCCTCAATGGTGGGAAAGCTGTCAGGTGTCAAAGAAATCAACTCTACATCAAGTTGAAGTGCCCAGAACTCATTCACTTGACCAAACAAAGTTTGAAATTTGAGCCAATAAGCCTGTGGAGTAGTCAAACCATCCAAGTGAAATAACAAACTGTCTAAAATATTGAGTGCAATCAGTCCCATGGCTTCATCCATTTTGTTCCTGTGCTTTGATGTCTCATCTCTCTCTCATGGGGGGGTTGTTTATGGTTTGGAGAGAGTCTCTTGAGCCATTTTTATGGGGGTGTTAGAGTAAGTCATCCCCAAAAGGTGCATATAATTAATATGGGGGTGGTAGAGTAAGTCATTTATTACTCTATGTGCTTTAGCTCTCTTAGGTGCATATAATTAATATTTTATATTAATTATAATGTGCAAACCTAGCTTTTTTTCCTTTAGGGTTTCGTTCACCTTAAAAGGTTAAACTTTTGTATTTTGTTTTCATAACTTAGAATTCATTTTTCGCTCTCACATTTTTGAGAACTTCTAAGCTCTGCTTTTTCCATTTTTTGGCTTCTCTTCATTGCAGGATATTTGCATGCAGGTGTTCTTGAGGATCTATGAAGTTGGATTTCTCAACTTCTACACTTAAGAGGACTAGTTTGAAGGTACTAGAAGCACAAAGATCAAGATGTCAAAAAGAGAAGTACCCAAGCTTAAAAGAGATAACTTTTTTGCATGGAAAAGTTTGATAAAGGTACACTTGGAGGACTTGAAGATCATGCACAATCTATCATTACTACTCAGCAAGTTAATCCTGTTGGAGCCCCAACTGCTAAGGATATGAAAAAGAAGAAAGACCATAACTAGGAAATGATGGAGATTGCCTTTGCCCTAGGTTATGTTGAGTTTGATGATATCAAAGGTCTTAACAATGCAAAGAAAATGTGGGATGCCTTAACCACCATCTATGGAGGAGACACTAATGTTCAAAGAGCCAAAGCTGAAAGTCTCAAAGGTAATTTTGATGATATGAGAATGGAAGAAGGTAAAAATATTGCTCAATATGTTGCAAGGATAAAAGAAGTTATTAATGCAATGAGAGCAGCTATTGGTAATATAGATGATGATACTATACTAGGCAAAATTTTAAGGACACTATTGTCCATTTATGCTATTAGAGTTTTTGCAATCCAAGAATTGAGATGTATTCTAGGGAATAATCTTTCACTTGAAGGTCTGGTAGGTAGACTTATTGTTTTTGAGCTATTTAACTTTGATAATTACAAACCTGGAAATATTTAATCTACTTTCAAAGCTAAGGTGTCATTGAAGGAAGCTGATGAGAAGAAAAATAAGAAAAAGATAAAGTATGTGTCCAGTGATAGTGATACAGATGAGGAGGATGTACAACAACTAGAAGCACTACTGGCAAGTAGATTCCACAAAGGTAAAGACAAGTTCAAAATTAAATTACCTATCATTTGTTTCAATTGCAATGAGGTTGGTCATATTGCTACTAGATGTCTAGAGAAGAAGAACAATAGAGGTGGTGACAAGTACAAAAGTAGGAGAGATGGAGACAACAAGGACTACATAGACAAAGGCAAAAAGTCTTGCTATATTGATGAAGAGGGAAAGAAAAATGAATCTGATGAATATGATGATGAAGTGGTGTATGTTGCAATGAAGGACAAATTTGATGAAGATGAGATAACTGCACTTGTGACTTGTGTGAACAAGAATGAAAAATGGATCATTGACTGTGGGTGTTTACATCACATGCCTAGAGATAAAAGTAAGTTCATTACCTTGAATTGTTATGATGGAAATAGTATAAGATTTGGTAATGATGCACCATGTTTGATAAAAGGAAGAGGTTCTATCAAACTCACAAATAAGATTTTATGTGACAATGCTTATTATGTTGAAGGACTTAAATATAATTTTTTGAGTGTGTCACAACTGAATAATTTAGGATGTAAGGTTGAGTTTGAAAGAAAGATTGCTAAGATATATGACATTGACGAGAAACTGATTGGAAATGGTGATCAAACTAGGAGTAATCTATTTTATCTTGATATAAAGGATGCTACTTGTCTCATTGTAAAATTTGATGATGTATCTCTATAACACAAGATGCCGAGTTGCATTCAGGAAATAAGCTACACTCAGATGCTGAGTTACAAAATGAAGTGGAAGCATATTCTGATTCTGAGATTAGTGTACATGAAAGAGATGCTGAATTACTTAGTAGAGATGTACATAGTGACTTTGAAGTTGAAAGACAAATTGAAAAAATTAGAGTTGAACCAAGATTGTTCAAATATGTCAAGAGACATCATCCTGCTACACAAATTATTGGAGACAAAGATACTAGGCCAATGACAAGAAACAGATTGAGAAATGATACATGTTTACTGAGCATGAAGGAACCTAAATCAGTGAGAGATGCATTAGAATATGTCGATTGAAGTAAATCCATGGAAGAAGAGATTGAACAAATTGAGAAAAACAAAACATGGACTCTAGTTCTTACACCAGAAGACAAAAATGTGATTGGCACCAAGTGGGTATTTAGAAACAAGTTAGATGAAAATGGTGAAGTCACAAGAAACAAGACAAGATTAATTTGTAAAGGCTATGCACAAGAAGAAGGCATTGACTATTGAGAGACATTTGCTCCTATTGCTACGTTGGAAGGAGTAAGAACTTTACTTACTTATTTTGCATATAAAGGTTTCAAAATTTATCAAATGGATATTAAATCTGCATTTCTAAATGACATATTAGAGGAAGAAGTTTACATAGAATAGCCAGAAGGTTTTGTTGATGTTTACAATAAGAATATGGTATATAGATTACACAAAGCTCTATATGGTTTGAAACAAGCACCAAGAGCATGGTATGAGAGACTTCATAATTATCTTGTGAATATTGGATTTGAAAGGACTAATGATAACAACAATCTGTACATGAAGACAGAGAAAGGCAAAGGTATTTTTTTATCTAATTTTTTTGTTTATGATATCATATTTGGAGGTCAAGATACTTTATGTAAGACTTTTGCAAATGAAATGAAGCAAGAATTTGAGATGTCTATGTTTGGGGAGATCAAATTCTTTGTGAGTTTGCAAGTATATTGGATGAAATATGGTATATACATCACTTAGTCAAAATATGTCAAGAAAATACAAAAAACTTTTGGATTGCAGGATTCCAAACTAGTAAGTACACCTATAGTGACAGGACACAAGTTGTTAAAGAATGATGATTCAACTGAGGTGAATCAAACATTATATAGGTCTGTGATTTACAAATTACAATATGTAGTACATAGCAGACTTGACATTGCATTATTTGTAGGGATAGTTGCAAGATTCTTTGCTAATCCTAGGGAGAATCATTTGATGGCTGTAAAGAGAATAATGAGATATTTGAAAGGAATAAAAGAGTTTGGTCTATACTATAAGAAAAATGTGAAATTTGAATTAAGAGCCTATACTAATGTTGATTGGGCTGGAAACATTGGTGATAGAAAGAGCAGTAGTGGAGGAGCATTTTTCTTAGGCAAGAGGCTGGTTACATGGACTAGCAAGAAACAAAATTGTACCTCACAATCTAATGCTGATGCTAAATATGTTTTTGTTGTTGTAAATTGTACAAAAATTGTATGGATCAAACTGTTACTCAAAGGTATGAAGGAAGAGATCACAAAACCAATGACACTTTATTGTGATAATACAAATGTTATCAATATATCAAAGAATCCTATACACAAAGACTAAGCACATTGCAATCAAGTATCATTACTTGAGAGAATTAGTTCAAGATAAAGAGGTGAAGATGAAATATGCTAACACAAAATAGAAAATTGTTGATATCTTCACAAAAGCATTACCTAAGGATGCTCATGAGTATCTAAGAGGTAAACAGGGGTGATACCCCTATCAAAGGCTATTTAAGTAACAAGAGGAGTGCCCTGCATCAAACAAGTTGATTTTTATATGTTACAAGTTGATGCAGTGGATCTTACTTTAGGAGCTGCCTAAAGTAGTCAACAAGCTGAAAATTCAAATCAGTCATAAGGAAGGTGACAAAGGAAGAAACTGGAGATATTGAAAAAGCTTATTTCTACATGTTAAGATGACAAGTCTTTGGCATTGTTGTCAAAAAGGGAGATAATTGCTAAGGGAGATAGTTGTTGATGAAATGCAAGTACAAGAAACAGGGAGATAGTTACTATTCAGGAGAACAAAGAAAGTGAAATCCTAACATCTACCTAGTAAGAAGGAGATACGAGAAGTAATTCAAAGGGAGTTATAGAGTTACAAGGATGATTCAAAAGAGTTTTGTAACCTATTCAGAAGACGAAAGTTGCTGATAGAGGGAGAGATTTTAATACAAGGAATTATTTTCTTTTTTAGTATCTTGTTGGTCTTACTATTTTAACCTAGTCAATTTGGTTGATTAATTTAGTTTGCCATCAATGCCAAAAAGAGAAATTGTTGAGATCAAATTGAAGAAGACTATTAAAGAGGGAGATTGTTGAGATCAGATTGGAGAAGACTATTAAAGAGCAAGATTGTTGAGAATAGATTGAAGAAGACTATTAAAGAGGGAGATTGTTGAGAACATACTAGTATGATCAATATGTTTCAATAATTATTTTGTCACTGATGTCAAAACTACTATTTACTGGTAAGACAATTGCTTATATGATTTGAGTACTATCACTTATTTGATTGATGAAGAGGATTTGATCAAAGGATTTAACAATAACACCTAGAAGAAAGGTTGAGTTATGATTATGTAAAGAAGTACAAGAATCAGTTAAGATAGTGATAACATGATGTATTGATAATCTACTTAAGGTTACAAAGGCTAGTTACACTACGAAAGTTTAGAAGAACAAGTTAAAAAAAGTTCGTTTGCAAAGCTTGATTGAGTGGATAGTAGGTGCCGAGCAGAGTCAGTGCAAACCGAGCAAAAAATCAGTTGGAGCCGAGTAAAAGTATATTCTAGTGTATGCTGAGAAAAAAAATGGATGTCAAGTAAAGTTTAGTTGATGTCGAGAACTAATAAACTTTAGTTTGTGCCGAGTAATTTCATAGAGGATGCCAAGCATTAGAAGCCAAATAATGCTGAGTGGCTGCATTATTTGAAAGATTGTGAATTCGATGGATCTAATTTGACAAGTTTATTTTCTTGAATTGTGTGAACTAGGTGGAAGATAAGATTGATGAGCTGGTGGCACAGAATTCAAGATAAACCATTTTGAGGTGAATTCAAAGAGGATTGAAAGAGAAGTTTCTAGAAGAGATATGAAATATGGGGTAGATTCATTGTATCCTACCTAATCTATCTTAACCCTAAATTGGATGGTGGAGAATGAGCAGCAACAGATCTTAATTTCCTATTTCTAAGAATGGCTGGTCAGAAGCAAAGGTTGTCATGTGTGAGAACCTAAGGAAGACAAGAAGTCAAGGATTTTTTTTCATCAAGCAACCTAAGAGAAGAGTCTACATTTGCATGTTAAGCAAGAAGGCTTAAGGGTATGAATGCTTGAAGGGTGAACAAGCTATCAGAGTTGAAATGTGTGAATGCCAAGCAGAATGGAGGACTGGAATAGAGATATGTAATCTACAAATGGAGTTGCAAGTTGTTATCAGATCAAGCTTTACTGTTACTCTCTAATAATTGTATTAGTCTAGCGTAAATCCTTTGGATTAAGGTTGACCTAATAGATTCGTAAATCCTTTAACTAGGTGACATTCCAAGTGAATGGTCTAAAGTCCTCTAACAAGGCTCACTCCTAACAGGGTGATTGAAATCCTTTAACAGGGTCACATTTAATAGTGTGTATTGTAACCTTTAATAGTGTTGGTCTTTCACAAGACATCACTTCAGAAGAGTGAAAAAGAGTAGCATGTTACTGGTGGTTTTTCCCAAATTGGGTTTCCACGTAAATCATTATGTCAAGTGTGTTGCTGAATCTGTTATGTTTCATGTTTACATTTCTACAAGTTGATTTGATAGTAACTTACAAGTTTTAAGTGATTACATAATCTAATGGATGCATGCATGATGATAAATATTTTATGGATTCACTAAGCTATGAAAATTTTTATTTATACATTTGGACCTTGGATTAACTGATTCAACCACCCCCTCTTAGTTATTCTAATGTATTCCAACACATGCTATTAAGAAAGATGATACATGGGAATTGGTTCCACTTCCAAAATAGAAATAGGTGATTGGTGTCAAATGGATTTACAAGGTGAAATATCATGTTGATGGTTATGTGAAAAGAAACAAAGCTAGACAAGTTGACGAGGGATTCATAGAAACACCTGGAGTAGATTATTTAGAGACTTTTGCTCTAAAATTATGTTATCTATTATTTCTCAAAATAAGTGGTGAGTCTATCAGATGGATGTAAAAGCAGCTTTCCTAAATGGCTATATTGATGAAGAGACTTATGTGGATCAACCTATTGGCTATGAAATTTTAGGAAAAAAACACTTGGTTTACAAGTAAAAAAATCACTCTATGGGTTGAAGTAAGCACCATGTGTTTGGTATGCACAAATTGATAGTTATTTCTTGAAGAAAGGATTCATTCAAAGTCCTTCAGAGCCAACCCTCTATATCCAACATATTGGTAATGATATTCTAATTGGTTACCTTTATGTTAATGATCTCATTTTTACAGGCAATAGCCCATCTCTCATGGAGAAATTCAAAGAAGAAACGAAAAAAAGCATTTGAAATGTTAGATCTGGCACTTATGCACTATTTTCTTGGAGTAGAGATTGGAAACAACTTGATGTTATATCCATTTATTGAAGGAGTTTAGAATAATGTCATGAATAGCAGTTGATACCCCTGTAGCCCTTGCTGAAAAGTTAACCAAGGATGATCCAAGTCTCCATGTTGATCCTACATTATACAAAAGTTTGGTTGGGAGCCTCATGTACCTTACTACAACGAGACCTAATACTATGTATGATGTGAGCCTCATCTCTTGGTTCATGCAAGATCCACATGTGTCTCATTCGCGAGCTGCAAAAAGAATCTTAAGGTATGTGAGTGTTATACACAATTTTGGTCTTCATTATTTTCCCAATGACAAGTTTGAGCTAGTTGGTTACACAAATTTTGATTGGGCCGGTTCAATGGATGATCAAAAATCAATCTCTAGTTATGTTTTCTCACTCGGTTCTAGAATTTTTTCATGGAGTAGTAAGAAACAGACAATAGTGGCTCTCTCTTTAGCAGAAGCAGTGTATATTGTAGTAGTAGCCACCAGTTGTCAAGCAATTTGGATTAGAAGGATTCTGGAAGATTTTCATTTGGTTGAAAAATATTCTACAACTTTTTTTGTGATTATAGTAGTGCGATTGCAATGAGCAAGAATCCAGTGTTTCATGCTAGATCAAAGCACATTGAAATCCACCATCACTTCATTCAAGATTAGGTTCAAAATGGTACAGTGGAGTTATAGTTTTGCCCAACCTATAAGCGAGTTGTTGATATCTTCACCAAAGCTCTCACTACATCTAGTTTTACTACCTTGAGAAATCAGCTTGGTCTCATTCCCATTGTTCATGCAGTGAAAGATTGAAGGCATGCATTCACCATGCACCGCTCATTGCTGATTGAAGCCATGCACGCATGCACTACTCATGAAGCTTAAGTTCCACTGCTCATGAGCATAGTGCATTCACAATACATCTCCACTATTTTTTTTCAAAGTTTAAGTTCTACGTTCAGTTTCACCACATGAGTCTATCGCATCGGGCTTAATAAAACTACATGTTGCAGTTAGCTTCGTAGACATCATTTTTAATTATTTTTTAATTTCAAAAATTTAAGGATGAAGAGGTTGAATCCACTCATGAGTTTATTACGAGGGCTCAAACTATTATCTATCATCTTAAAACTCAAGGGAAACCCATCAGAAAGCAAAAATTGTAGAGAAAATTCTGATATCTCTTCCTCCAAAGTTTGATCCAGTGGTTATAGCCATTGAAAAGAGTAAAGATACATCAACTTATAATGCACTCTTTAATTTTAGAATATACAATCAATAAAAGAGAATTTTATTTCAATCTTTGATTCTTTGTTTTTATTAGTATAGCATGAGAGTTTTTATTTTAGATCTTCACTTCTAAGAACATGTTAATGCTTCTGTTTTAGGAAGACGAATTATTTATTATAATTAAGCGCAAAGCACAATAATGGAGAGGAAAATATGGAGACCAATCAATATTGTTTGAATATAAGATATAATATAATGAAATACCAGCTCAATAATATGTTAACTCTATGTATATGGTTGTAAATTTATACCATTATTTTATTATTACTTAGGAAAGGTTTTGATATACAGAGATATATGGATTATGTTGGGCCACATACAAGAGTGAAGGCGGTAAGGTGTCTGTGCAAGAGCTGCTAATTAACTTCCCAATGATTTGCAACATAAACTTTTATTAAAGGGCAATTCATTAATGTTAAATTTTTGGGAGATTCGTATATGGAATTAAGGAATAGAAACTAAGGAAGATAAATAAAATCATCTGATGATACGGGATGCTAGCAAAGCTAAGCCATTTCCTTCCTTGCAGGCAATTTGTTTTCTCTTATTTTCCTCCGATTGAATGCACTTAGAATAGAATGATTATACTGAATTTAATATGGCCCAAAATGTGAACGTAGAAGGCAATGCAATCATTAGTAGAAAGAAATGGACGCCCAAATACAAAACTACGTTTTTATCTAGGGAGGAAAATAGACCAAAGAATGTTTATTTAATTTGGAAGAAAAGATTGTATATTCAATTTGGAAGAATATAGAATAGAGAAGGTTGGGGTCGTCCCAATAACATATTAATGGAACAATACCCAATGACTGAATTACACTATGAACCAATCTTATATTGCAATTCATAAAAAATAAAATAGAAAATATCTCATAGAATTACAATTGGATACATAATGAAGATAAAGGAAATGAGCCAAAAACAATTCAAATACATACCTCAAAGATGTAAAAATACCTGTGAAACAATAAATGAATTCCGTTATAGCCCTTGGTATCACTAGATATCCCAAACTTCATGTAGTGTCGAAATAAAAGTCATGACCCCAAAATAACAAAGGTTCATATAGAAGCAGCCATAATGATATTTTAAGGATGTTTCTCTTTTCCATTGCCATTCGCTCAGCCCCAAAACTTTACCCCTCTTCCCTTCCTCTCTTCTTGATTTATTATCGGCTTGTTATACATGGGCTGTTACAATGTCTGGTAGTGTAACACTCTTGTCTAAAGATGGTCATCATGGTTATTACCTGAATATTACCTTCCATACAAGAATTAATAACCCTTTAAAAAGGATGACAGTAAATAAATTAATATTAATATTATTTCCAAACTTCTCATGTTACCAAACTATAAATTGATTGAGTATTATAATTAAGCATTCGCTCAACAAACACATAATACCATCAATAATAAAGGCTATGTATATATATAAATTAATAGAAATCTGACTATTTTAATTAAACATTATGTATTCAACAATAATTGGATAGCATAAAGGTTATCATTACTAGTTCCTGTGGTAAGGCAAGAGACTATAGTTTTTGATTGTTATTTCAACATTTTTTTGGTACTTGTACAAATATCCACTAACATATGGTCTGATGAAGTTTTCGTATTAAAGTGATATTAAATTTTTCAATTTCTTTAATTTCATGAACCACAGATAATTTCCTCGATAGCCTTTTTCTTATGGAAAATATAGGCAGATGTAAGTTTGGATGAATGTCATTTTATAGAGTGTCCACACGGGATAGTTCAAGATAACAACTAGCATATGAAGAGCATATGTTATTATTCTACATTGTTATTGACTTGTGCCATGTTATGTCTACAAGTTATTCTCATTTTCCCCTTTACCGTTCCTCAATGGGGTTAATTAGTGCATCTTTCTTTTGCTAATGGGTTACTAATCTTTTCCCCAAATTACAAGATCGCTATGTAGGTTTTTTGAGTTATATATGAAATTGTAGAGGTTAATTTGCATAAGATGAAGGGTTGATAATGTATGCATCTTTCTTCATTAAAAATTTCTGGTTAAAAATTGATTGTGTTGCTGAACTTTATAATTTGTTCCCAAAATAGAAATCTTTGTGATTTTTTTAAACATTTGAAATATTTGTAGGATTTTTATCTTCTATTTAGGTTTTCTACCTGGGCTCACTCCAAATAGCCCTTAGATAGTCTGCCACGAAGGTTTTGCAAGCTTCTACAAAGACCTTGTGCCTACACTTCTTCCACACATCTCATACACCATAAATCTCATATTATGCATAGTAGATTCCTCTTACGAATTCTTAGCTAAACATGAAAAATATTTACAGACTTCTTTACCCATCCTCTAGTTTTAGAGTGTTTAATGGACAGCCTGAACTTTTAACCTTCAGAGTTAGGGTTTCCTTTGTTGAAATCATGTTTTTTCCCTTATTTGACTCTTAAGCATTTCCTTTGTTTACAACCTTCATCCACTCTTTATCATTCTTTGATAAATGCCCATTATTTGTAACAAAGTTTCCATTTTCGTAGAAGGATACTAGAAAATATTCATAGTCCGAGCTCACACTGGCTAATTGCATCTAGGTATTTCACCAAATACATAATGGACATTATGTATTCTTCTACATTTTGCTTGCATATTTACAAGTATGATATTTGATATTTGACAGAAAACTGCTTTCATACTTCAATGGATGTTCATATAGCCAGGCTGCCCCTATAACTAATAACGTTACTTCCAATCAGTTAAGAAACCTATGATGCACAATCTATTTTAGCTGAGCAAATATGTAAGCATTATTGAGTTCCATAATTCACTAAATAGAACTGAATAGATACATTGGTGTGGATGTTTATTCAAAATTTGAGTCAACTTTTATTGCTGCTAGTTCTTGGTGGTTTGCCAAAAGCCTCATGCTAGTCTACATTTTTGTTCTATATATCTAAACTCTAAGATTTGATTGGCAGAACATGAAAACAAGACGAGCCTCTATGGAAAGGGAGGAAAATTTTCATTAGAAAACTATGATTATTTTTTAATTGTAATGAAAATTTCAATGAGGGAGTTAGGGACGAGTTATGTTAGGATGGAGATTTCAAATGAGTTGAGGAAAAAAAAAGTAAGGATTTGACTAATAATTAGAAGTGGAAGGAAAAATAATCGCAACCTTAGGGAAAGCTTACAAAAAATATTAAGGTTCTTATGGAAAGCTTACAAAAAATATTAAGGTTGATTTTTAAGAATTGGATTAATTGGTAAGGAAACATTTTTTAATTAATCTCATTTTGCACATTTTTCAAGAAATGTTTATAATTATGATTGATCGGAGAGGTGGTAGTACTCATGTGGTAATTGTGGAGAAGTAATGAAAAATTTATCACCACTTAGTTATTATTACAACTTCTTAGGCCTTTGGCATTTTTTGGAATTAAGGATACAATGAATCTTTGTTTAAAATATCATATAACTGATAGCTCGTGCTCTCTTATGTGACCATTATTGTTGTTACTGGTCTTTTTGATGCAAGCCTCTTGCTTTCTTTAATTTTAAAAAAAATAACAAATGGTTTTATTCATAGAAATGGCAGGTAAGTACGGATAGGTCATGGAAGCTCATGATATGATATGATGTGAGCGATTTCTCCAGATATTTCAAATATAGGGATAATTTCACCAATTCGCCTCTTAAATTTCCCTATCCTTATGAAATTGGCCAATTTTAAATTTTGAATTAGATTCTTCTATAGAAAATGTCCTACCTAGATTCGCTTTCCTACCTAGATTCACTTTTTGGAAGACAAAAAAAACCCAATATATATTATTTATTACAATTTTATTACAAAGCAATAGTTTTTTAATGCTTGTATGTTGTTTGTACTCATGTACTACTGACTTAAATGATGCACAACTTAATTCTTTGGTTTTGTCCATTGTGAAATTAATTTAAAGTGGACAATGTTTGTAGTAAGATATATTCTATTTGGGGTTGCAGTTGCATATGCTTTTCTTTTTTAACTATAAATTAAATTGGTAGCAAAAGAATATTAGACAAGTAACATTTGCTTGATGATATTTACTCACATTGCAAGTTCGACACTTGTTGTATTGTAGAAGTAACCAACCGAATTCTACAGTTGTCCTACAGTAGAAAATATGAACCTCACAAGGAACACACAAATGTGTTAATTTTAAATTTGATTAAATTGGAAAATTCATACATCAAATATTCAATAACTAAGATATTTATATCATAGAATTTTATCAACAATTTTCTTCTTGGAGAACTAAACAACTTGTAAGATCCAATCTTTCAACTGTCAATCAGTTTTTAGAAACAATGTTAACTGACAGCCTATGGAGTTGTCAACTCCATGTCTACTGCTTTACTTCAGATATCCAAAAATCAAAAACTTAGGCTTAATGCTTCAAGTGATAATTCATTTTGAAGAAAAGGAAGTTTAGTGATAGCTTACCAAAATAAGGAAAAAACCTTTGATAGCTGAAGTCCAATATTTCCAGTGTCATTCATTTTCAAGAATGTTCAAGAATGATAAGTCCAATGTTTCAACGGTCATTCATTTTTCAGACATGAAAAGTCTGCTAATTACATGCTAACATATGTTTAGAACAACCAAAACTTAAAAAGTGTAATGAAGCGTCATACATTTTCAAGAAAGAGAATTCTGGTGATAGCCTACCTAACTTCATCTCCTTGAAAGACAAGAAAGCTAGCTAGCTTGAATATCTCACAGAAGCATAAACTAATTAACAAATCACTAAGTAATGTTAGTATATGTGCAGAGATTGAAACATTACCCCGTCTCTTGAACCTCATATAACATATAAATATATTGAAAGCAACTGTATAAAAATCTGCGTGGATAAATACAGTTTTGCTAAAAGCTTGAGTCTGGCTATCTAATGGACTGTAAAACAACCCTATTCTCATACATGTTTTCTTCAACATGTTCATCATGGGCGATGTTTGTAGATATCATTATTATCATAAAGACAAATTTTACTGTTACACCTGAAACTATGAGGTCAAGACACATATGTTTGAGGATTTCTCTGCTCTTCATTTACAAAGATTTAAATACAAGCATATGAATTTTTAAGCGCTTTCAGTGCTGATTTTAGACCAATCTTAATTGAAGCAACTCAATTTTACATTTAGTCAATGTTATTTAAAATATGTTGTTAACAATTAGTCAACTTTTCCTCTGTATTTTTACAGCTTCTTGCTATCTAACAATCAATAAAAATACGAGAATAACTCATTTTCTTTGCAATGTGTGCTGATTTTAAACCAATCTTAATTGAAGCAACTCAATGTTACATTTAGTCAATTATTATTTAAAATATGTTGTTAACAATTAGTCAATTTTTCCTCTGTATTTTTACAGCTTCTTACTATCTAATAGTCAATAAAAAGCACGAGAATAACTCATTTGATTTTCAATGTGTGCCAAAAAAGATGTCAATGAGATTATAAACAAACATTAATTTTGGATTCTACCTCATTTCATTAGCATTCCATCGAAAGGTATTTTTCCCAACTAGCATTATTCAATAGAGAAAAAATAATTTCTATTGTTAAAGCAACTATCTAATCTCTTTTAATATCTAAAGGTAGAAAATAGATTAAGTCCTTATTTTTAAGTTTGATTTCATGCTTAATAGAATCTTGTAGAGAAATGACCTTCCAACTTCTTATTTTTATGATATTTTGGCTTTAATTGGCATTCACCAATAGTTTGCAATTATTTCTCTTCCACTCTACCAATTCCAATGTATTCTCATCATTAGAAAGTAAAAACATTTTAAAAACTGCAAGAATCTCATAGGAAATAATGTCAAAAGCAACACTACAAACAGTCAAGAACAACTCCATTGCAACTACCTTTACTTATCCACGCCAATTATCAATGTATATTAATTTTCCTTTTTTTCCCCTCTCTTCCACATTTCCTTCTAGCTCCCCCAATTTAGGTAGGGACTCTAGTTGGGTGCAGCCGTTGATTGATACTCAATCAAAACTCATCTAAAATGGTAATTAGGTAGCGATTACAGGTCTTAACTTGCATAACCAAACTTGTACACAATTATATATACTAACATAGTGATTCATAAAATACTTTTATAATTTAATAAATAATATATACTATAAATAAACCATATATTCACAGAAAGGATGTAAAGTAAACTAGTACTTGTTAAAATAAGAGATAAATTGAGAATACACGAATAGAGACAAGAGACATGATATATTGTGGTTCACCACAACTTGTGGCTACATCCTGAGAGTAGAGGAAACATATTATTCAATCATTGCAGCTTACATACACATGGCTTTTCCTTTGTATTTATACAATAGTCTTCAACAAAAGACAAAGAGTCAAACAGGAAATAAACAGTTAGGGAAGATGAAATGAAGAGTTGGACTTCACATCCAACAATCTCCCACTTGAAGTTAACTCATGTTGCAACCTCATATTTGAACAACCTCCCACTTAAGCTCTTCTTTCCCTTACCAAATTCCATGGTAAGAAGGTTGTCAATCGACGATCATCATAATTGGAATAGCAACCACAACTAGTTGCTAATTGCATTCAACCAACTATAAAATATCAATAGATTTATGCTAAAATTTCCAGCTCGTACTACCACTCAAATTGTAAGAGAAATGTCAACCAAAAGTTGACTCAATCTACCAATCAACACATAAATAGGTGTTCCAATAACTTGAGTTTATCTACAAATTGCAACCAAATTGCTCCAAAATATTACGACCTCTTCCAAGTCCTTTCTTGCTTGGAGCACCCATGAAAATCATAACTCATCTTTCTAGGAACACCACCAAGTGCTTAGCTGTGTCAAGTATGATCTCCTTTACCTCCCCATATGAGAGCATTTACAACACCCAAACACCATGAATGAAATCCTCAATAAACAAGAAGATCAAAACTCCAAACATTCCAAAACTAGGAACAATATCAACTATCTCTTGAACTCAAATGCACAAGGAGATAAATCTTCCGAATAGACCAAGAGTGGGGAGTGAGAATGCTCCTCCATGATACACCAAGTCACAGTGACTCTTCTCCAAGAACAATCTCCACTAGGTCTATAATGAACCTGCATCTGTCCATAGGTGTAGGTTCTTCGGACTTCATGCTGAAACCTCCAAAGTGAAACTGTCTCAACAAATGTTCTCTAAACCAAGAGAACTATAGCCTCACCCAAGCCTCTTAGTTTTCAAGAGCACCTTCATGATCAATCTTCCAATGTATTTGATACCAAGAGCACTAAGATCAATTGTCAAAAATCCCACTGCGTGATTGCATAACCTAGGAACGCAACATGACAACTTGATCTCTAAAAATCAAAACTCATGCTTTAGTGAATAAAACTTGTCAAGAGAAACTTTGTCATACCAATGCTCTAATCTAGAATCAAGAGGTCACCATGACGCAATAACAAACATCTCCAATCCCATAAAAGAAGCCATCTCATGACAACAGTAAATTCTTGCTAAAACTCCCATTGTAGTGTAACACCACACTATTTGTGATATAAAACAAAATCTTCAAAAAAATACCAATCATCACACACTCACCAATGATGCTTAAAGGTACAATTTCTCCGTAACCCAGACAAGTAGAATAAAATTGACACCTCCCAATAAAATTTTGAGAAGTCTCCCATAACTGTTTCCTTGTACAGGGCTACCTTCTTCGTCTTCTTTGTCCACTCTAAACAGCCGATGCCTCTGCCTCACTAATGCATTCAAACAATATAGAGTCTACCGAAAAAATAATATTGCTTTCTATCACTAAAACCTCCACTTGGTGCCAAAATTGGGTTTTGAAGGTGGCTTTCCATTAACCAAATGGAGTGTTTCCTTGTCTACTTTAGCAAATGTAAAATCAAATGCTAAATATTGTTATGCACTGCTTGTAATGGCAACAACAATATGCATTAATTTACCACCATCTCTAACCTGGTGTCAAACAGGCCTATAGCAGATCAACAGTTGTATAAATGCTTGCGCCTCGAGAGAACTATCATCTATGGTCTTAATCTTGATTTATCTGTCTCATCTCTTTAATCTTTTTGCATAAAAAGACCAAATAGAAGACAAATAGTATAGATGAATCTTGATGTATCTACCTCCAAACATAGAAAAGAAACTAAAATGTCTCTTCCTCTCCCTAATATTATATGTCACTAGCCTGTCCTTTCTCAATCTCTAAGACCTGCAAGGTGAAAAGAATCGACAAATGGGTAGCTCGATGACCTTCCATCTTCCATGCAACACCTCATTAGGGTCCGCTTCTATTGGAACAGAATCATCCATCTCTCACAAAGAATGCAAGGACTAAAAATGAGATTCCCCAATATTGACCATGACAGTTGTGGCATGTGCTTCCTTCTGGAGCTTTGCATCCTCTGCCCAACTTTCTTTTTCCATTTCTTTGATCAAAAGAGTTAGCATGGGAAAGTAATGCCTCAATTTACCACAAGTGATAATTATGCCCATGAAGGGGTTGAAATCTTGACTGCAATTTCCTTTCAAAATTTGAGGCTTCAAAAGATTACACTAACAGTTGCTTAGAGTAATTGAAAGATCTCACCAGCAATTGCATAGAATAGTGCAAACTATTCAAGCACCCACAGTTACCATACACAAACTAATCTGCTTTCTCCAAAAAAATTGCTTTGAATAGAAGAGCACAAATGTCTCTTCGTTTCCTATGCAATGCCTTGGTCTTTTTGTTGTGTTGGATCTCATCTAGGCTCTGATACCAATTGTTAAAATAAGACATAAATTGAGAATACACAAATAGAGACAAGAGACATGATATATCGTGGTTCACCACAACTTGTAGCTACGTCCACACTGAGAGAAGAGTAAATATATTATTCAATCATTGCAGCTTACATACACATGGCTTTACCCTTGTATTTATACAATAGTCTTCAATAGAAGACGAAGAGTCAAAGAGGAAATAAACAGTCATGAAAGATGAAATGAAGAGTTGGACTTCACATCCAACAGTTCTAACCAAAATGTGACCGAAAGAACATCAAGAGGATCTCAACATGGGGAGGTGTTACATAGCTATTAAGCAGGGTATTGGATGATCAGTTGTAGCATTGGTTGACTTTCAAGTGGGAGATTGTTAATGTGAAGGCTAACAATCCAATTGTGTCTCTTAATTTCAAAGACTCTTCAATATGATCATGTAAATGAAATCTATAAATATGCTGTTGTTGTATCATTGTAATTAAATCATTTTATGAATACAATACTCACCTCAATGTGAACGTAGCCACAAGTTGTGTTTTCTCTTGTCTATTAATTATTCATCCGCTATTTTCACTTTCTTATTCAATCCTCTTCATGACTTCCATGAAAGAGTTGGAGCAATTATATATGCATTCATGAATGCATAGGCATATAATATAATTTATGCGAAATAATACAGTTCGTGTTACTCCAAGGAAACATATTGTGGGTTTGGAAAATCCAAAGAAAATACAGGCTGAAAGTTAAGTGCATGTGAAAAATGGAGTCATAGACAAAGAAAAAAGTTCATGAAATGTCTGCCAAGGTACCTTAAAGAGTCATGATCACGGAGATTGCAACAGTCTTGGATAGTTAAGTAAGGCATTGTGAGTGATTGAATGACAATGCATGACATATATTTAAATTATAAGTTTGGCAGCATTCAAAGTAGTTTCTATTGTCCTTAAACATTACACATTAAGGAAGAAATTAAGTTAAAAAAAATAAATCAATTTCGACCATTAAAGACTTTTAGCTGAGGAATTAATCCTTACTATGATGTTTAAGCCCCCCAATTTCAATTTGTAGATATTGACAACAACATGCCTCAAAGTGGTGGTATCTCACGCCACAATGAAGAGAGGTGTGGCTTATTATTTTTCTCCAAGCCATACCTAAGAAGAGACTTCGAATTATGCACAAAGTAGATTGGTCCATAGCGTTTTTGAAAGCTCCAAGGTGAATCAATGGTCGCAGGATATGCATGCACTCTGGTTCGTCGAGAGGAGACTAAAGTAATGTCATCTCAAGATATGTGCATAGTCATTGGTTTAATAGACATCATAAGCTTTCAAAATCATGTGATTTGGTAATACATATGCTCATGTATACGTTGAACATGGTAGCATCGAATAGATGAACATTCTGGTAGACATGCTTTAGAATGCTGAAGCAATGATTAGATGTGCAAATAATTTTTACAATTCCTGGAAAATATCAAACAATAAAATGAAATAAAGCTTAATTCTATACAAGATTCATCAATGTTATCGCTTTGATCTATACCAAATCAGAGCTTTCAAAGATAAATCAACTTTGTTAACAAGTAATTCATTCCATTAAAAACCGACTTATTGTTTAAAGGAAAATGCAATGACTGTGATCGAATGTTGAGGCCATGATAATTATTTTATCATGAAATATAATGTGTGATAGCCAGCATGTGAGTTGTATAACGGAGTGTCCCAAAGTGACACTCTATTGGAGCGTCCTAAAATGGCAGAAGGAATGAATACTCTTTTCCACAACTGAAAATGATATTCCTACAGGACAAGTCGTTGATATGACTTTTAATCAAGCAAATAATCAATGTTGCTTACTTTATGAAGATCAATTATTCAAACTTTTAAAAAAAAAGTATTAGACTTTCAAATTATATTTTTGTAAAAAGAGACTTTTCTCATCTTTTTGGGTTAAAAGTTAAATTATTAATCATTTATGTGCAAAATCTTGTGGTTGATTAACCTCTCATAAAACACATAAAAGGGAGTTAGTTATTAATTAGAGAGAATTTAGTTATGTGGAAGCTATCTACAAATACAAGGGTAATTGCATTGTAAATTAAGGGGGACTTTATGTAGGGGAAATGTTTAATAAATTTGTAAAGGGATTTTTAGATTTGCATTAAGGAGGAAATTAAGCTTACACGGGGTGTTCCAGAATGACCACTCTTATATATCACACATTAAGGAGGAAATTAAGCTTGGAGAAATAAGTCAACTTTGACTATTTAACACTTTTAGTCTAGGAATTTAGCCTTAGTGTGTGATGTTTAAGCCGTATATCTTGTATATTATCAAGAAAGTAACAAAGAACTCATTTAGTCATATGTATCAAAATTGTTCGTTGTTTATTAAATCACTTACTTCTCATATGTTGAGTTAGCTGTAATGCCTCACCTGGAGATCCTTAGAACAAGGATTCAATACAAGCCAAGGTATTTTTTTTTACAACTATGAATGCACATGACAACTTCATACAAGGATCACAAAGATCACAACGGAAGAATTTACCAACAACCAACAAATCTCCAAATGCCACTGCCTAACTGACACACACAAACGTGGAAAATTAAGTAAACCCAAAAGGTACTCAAAACACCAAATTGCGTTCCTTGAAAACTAGTGAAGATGGCCCCTATTTTTCACGTGAGGAAACACATTTGATAGATTTTTGCCTGAGGATGTACTCCTTAGCGTGAGGATGTACAACAAGTCACAAGAGGATCTGCCCAATCATGGAACGACTTGCTTGGCCTAGCAACCAAAAAACCTAGATTGGTGTTGGGTTTCGCACAAGGATGCACTATAAGCCGCATGAGAAAACTCTACACACCATGCGAGCTTTTGATTTCTCGTGTGAGAAAGTGCAACTTTGCGTAAGGATACAAAACAAGCAGCCAGAAAACATAAAGATAAAAAAAATTAGGAAATAAATTTCCTCCACACTAGGGAGTACCAGATCCACAATCAAAGCGAAGACACTCGAACAAAATAATTGAAAGATGAAAATTGCATCTAACCATCTATCATAGTAGTGAAGGGAAATAAATGAAAGCAACATCACAGTGTATAGAAGCAACATCACAATGTACTAAAATAACAAACTAAGTCTGTGGTTCCTCCCAACCATAATAGCATCATGAGACCTCAAAGGTCCTAGCCATCCCCCACGCATATCATCCCAAACTGCCAACTAGATAGTTGAAGATGTCTTATGAAGATGTCACTACTAAAGTGTAATAACATCATAAGAACATGAAATCTAACATGCTAAAAACTAAAGCATTAGATATTCTAACTAATCAAACTCAACATCTAATCATATGCTAACCATCATAATCACAGAAAATCTAACATGCTAACCCAATAAGCAATAGATATTCCAACTAAGAAAATCACATCATCTAATCATATGCTAAACATCATAATATAGGAATGCATAAAATAAACTAACATCATCTAAACATGATATCCAAGCATTCCAATGAAAGCATAAATCACAAGAAAGCATACTTCAGAACCCGAAGTACCAAGTGAAAACATCCAGCAATGGTCACACTAGGAAAAAAGACCATCTCTGTACACTTGTCCCCAATAGTAGTGAAGGTAGCTATGCCTCCCAACCACATGGAATCCATAGGTCCACTCCCACTATGCTAATGTAGATAATGATCAAACCACAAACACATAAAACACAATGTCCATGGCTAACACTCATGTGAGATAGTACGATGACTGAAACCAAGATAAGAGATAATACATAAACTACAGGTTCTAGTTAGACCCTCAATGTGCTACTAAGTAGGGGCTGGCATCATGTAGATTCACTTGGCATCGACAAGCCCAAGCTTGGACCGTGCAAATTTAACTCCTCGACAGAAGGCTCTAGCACACATGACATTTTATTATTTTAAGCTTTATTACTAGTCACATATTTTATTTAGTTATCACTTACTTAAAGGTCCCTCTACCAACCTATGATACCATGTTCACCAGGCTGCAAGATAGAAGCATTCTCCATATGCTACCCTACCCTACCCATGCTCATTCAACGATGAGTGCCTATTGGCATGCATATTTCCAACCCAACCCCAATGATCACAACTCTCAAAAGTACCATGGAAGAATGGGCCTCACACATCACTTAACAAATGTATGTGCACATACTCACGTGTGGTGCACCACCATCACCAAGATCATAACACAAAGACTGGATGAGAGTACAAACAAAATATCTCTCAACCGAAAATAGACTTGGGAGGACAGATTCTACATGAATCCCAATGATGCAACAAGACCAAACATCATGAACTCACTACCTCGACCTCAATCTGGGAGTATCAATTCTACACGAATCCTAGTTTTCATGAAATAAAAACAAAGGTCCAAAAGAAACAATAGCTCTAGGTATAAAATCACTAAATCGAACACAAATTTGAGAGTATGGATGTGACACACATCCCAATACAAATATAAAAGTACAACAATAGCCTGATTGACATCCTATGGATAATCCACGTCCACAAACAACATCATGCTAAGAAAACTTGAGAAAATTGGGTGGCACACAAATTAAGGTGAAAACCTAAAAACTCAAAAATTTCAAATTAAAAACCCATTTGGTCTTAGGGCACAAAAGCCACAAAAATCCAATAAAATCAGGGTTTGGAGTCTCTATGCAAAGGCAACCAGCATAACCATGCAAAACCCCAAACCCTTATCCCAAAAAAAGGGAAATGTACCCGCCAAACCAAGTAGAGCTAGCATATAGAAATAGAGGGGAACACTAGTTTGTAGCCTCCTAACAAACAACTATAAAAAAAGAAGTAAAAATGGAGTTGAAACAATAAAACGAGAGCACCCTACCTCATAGCTAAAAGGGCAAAATGAGAATCTAAACAGTAATTTTTTTTTTGTGTAGAAGTAGCCAAAAATTGCTGCAATCCAAGGTCTCCCAGAGTTGGATCCATTGAGACTGATCTAGCGATGATCCCATGCTTGTAACTCCCACAACGAACAAAATAGTAATTCCTCATGAAGAGGATTTTGGATTTTACTCTCAAATTTTCTAATTCAAAAGTGAGAAGTTGGGAATTAAATTCCTTTTTCAATACTTATTCTCTTTTCGAGTGAATAATCGATTAGGGAAAATAACTAGCCAACCTAGTTAAACCCTGAATTGACCCAAATGAAAACAAGCTATTCCTAGTAATAGGAATTCACCTATGGAAAAGCTACCAGAAATTAAATTCAATAAAATTTAAAGCCCAAAAGCCCAAAATCATAGAAATTTCCTTAACAACTTTCACAATAATGTGAACCTCTAAATACATAGACATGTTCACAGGTCTAATCACATAATGCAAATGAGTTCGTATTTAATAATCATCGAAAGGATTAATCAATCAATTAAAATAAGGAGACATCAACCATTACAGGGACAACATTGGTAAAATATGAATAGTTGAATCATTGACTCCATGTGCTAGTGCTAGGGATATAAATCTTGCACACTAAACAACATGATCATGTGCAATTGCATATAACAACATAGCCAAAGTAATAAATGCATTAAATAACCTAATTTAACCATTTATTCAATTATACTAAACTAATCTATTTACATCATATAGCATAATGAAACAAGAATGAAGTAAATAACCATAGCATTAAATCCATCACATAACATAATCAAAGATATGTCCAAATACCAGATAACCAGATATTATCATAAAGCATACTGTCATCTCAAAATGACATAATCATGCAATTGTGATCAATTGAACAACATAGTGGTCTAACATCTATGATATTGAAATCAAAGTATAACATCTGACCCTTAGGTCATCTCAAATGTAAAACATAACACGAGTAACAAGTATCTCTCAGATCAAAATATAACAAGGCAAATATCTGCAGCACATAACCAAGTAATCCAACATGGAAAATCCATTTCTAATTATTTAAGCATTTAATAATAGTTGTATAAGCAACATAAGAAGACACTTAAAATACATAAGCAAACACAGTCATATACATGACTAACCGCTGCTACAGGAACCTAGTCCCATGTAGTAGGATAATAATACACAATACAATCTCTACACACATCTAAGGGTAATCATGGAACAACATCATGATACCACATCGATCCTGGTAATCACTAGCACAAACCTCAGCGAACCATACAACACATCATAATCTCATAAATCAGCCATAAAAATAATCAAAGCAACTAATACAGAAATATAAATCCAATAACCTCAAGGGTGTAAACCACTCATGGTCCCAAACATGATCCCTTCTCAAGGGGAGATCAACAAGGTTGCATCCATCAGGATAACTTATAGAAATCAAATGGGAGAGGCACTTCATCATCCCCCCCAAAGACTAGGCTTACTCTTGGAAGCTTGCAATCCAAGAATAGGAACCAAATACAGCAAGTACGAAATCAAAATCAAATAGAAGGAATGACCCACTAACTTCTTCACAAGTCCAACCAAATCACTCCAACATTCACAAAAAATATCATCAACCCCCAGAAAGGTTAACCACAAGAGAATAGGTGTCACACTGGCACAAGGTCCTCGAAAAAGGAACTTCATATGTGCTAGGAAAACCCATCTAGCAACAAAGTCAATAATACAAGGTAAGGAAAATGACACTCTACCTTGTCCACAGGTGCTTAACTAAACATGCATCTACAACAAGATCACAAAACAAGGTCAAAACACCACACACTTCCAATTAGAGTCAGAATCATGGGGGGAAAAACTATCCCAACTTCCCAAGAATACTATCATGCCACACATGAGCATCCTTGAATCCATGTACGCTCACCCTTTACACATAGGGATGACAATTTACTAACAAAATTACACACTCCTAAAGGATACCCACCACTACTAACCACCAAGCATAGGAGCACATAGTATTTATGGTATAAAAAGCTCAACTATCACTATGAACTCGGGTTACATAACCCAACTAGACAAGATATCACCTTTCCCCAAGGTTGCAAAGAATTTTGTTAATGGACAAAATCATGTAATATCTGCATACCAACTCATGGTAATATGTGTCCAACAATACCATGTCCCTCCAGCAACATGCTGAGAAAACTACACCCAACCTATTGCGAAACTCGATCTGTAGCCTCAAGCCAACTATCAATGAAAAAATTTACAGAGAAAATCCTCTAGAAGATACAAGGTTAGAGAGATCAAAACTATAGAGCATTAGGGCTTAGAGGGAGTCCCTCTCAACCTCTACACTAAATTGGCCCAAGATGTTTTGGGGAAACTTAGAATTCCACCAACCATCAAAAAACTCATCTAATACTAATTGAGCTAGGGGTATAACCATGCTAGCCTACTTTCTCAAGAGAGAAAAGGATATAGAGAGGCGCCAAAGTCAAAATCCAAAAGGCAAATCTAGACTCATCAAAAGACTGAGTCACTCTCAAATGACAAGGCAACATCCACCTCAAGTAAGCAATGCTCATAGTCCACACTTCTTCTCAAAAAGGTGGGATGATATTATAGGGAACACACAAACCTAAGCACAAATCCCAATAGGTACCTAAAAGATTATGAAGGCTTGTTAACTCCTTCATTAACAATTACATGAAGGGTTAAACTTCTCCAAAAACCATAAATGTGACATGTCATGATTGAATTGGCCTTTACTTGATAAAGGGTACTCAGAACATCAATTTGCACCTTTAGAAGTAGAAAAGAGTCGCTTGTTGTTCCCTTGGAAAATTTTTCTATTAGCACAGTCTTGCACAAATTTTCTCACCAAACTAGGCAAGATAATGCAATGAACTAGGCAAGAAAGTGCATGACCACTTATTTCTCGCATGAAATTTCAAATCAGCACACAAATTGCCTTCACTTCGAAGGCCATAACTTTCATGTCTAAACTCTGATTGAATCCATTTGAAAAGTGTTAGAAAGACATGGATGAGTCCTATAACATGATGGAGCTTAGAGAGTCCAAAGACATAATAGTTTGAATCACCACTCAAGATACAACATCATAGGCAACTCAAACTGTCTCAGCTACCAAGACACACAATGGATGAAATGTCCAAAACAACCAAAGAGCACACATGCCCATAGTGACATAAGACATGAAATGAAAGATAATTCACACAATGAAACTTCTCTTTCATAATTTCATCAATTAATCATAATACAAATATTAATGCACAATGAAACTGAAAGGTCTTTAAAGAAAGGGTTCAAAAGAGTCACTTACCATAAAAAAAGTACATATCTTTGCAAATTTCTTTTTAGAATAACATTACTTTTAATCATCACTTAAACCATCCCATTACATTAACAACTTTACATGTATTACCATCACACTAGTATGTTCTCTATGATATTATCCCTTGTACGTTCTACTAGACTTTCAAGATGAATGTGATAGAGTCCCAACATACAATTGGGCAGTAGTAAAACACATTCAGAATAGTCATCATGAACCAAAATAGAAAGCCCAAATGGGGGATTGTCAACTCCAATAGTAAATCACAAAAGATATTAGTTCAACAATAAGTTGAGTGTGACAATAGCCACAAAGAGAACGATAAAGAAAATTTGATGACTATTCCAAGGAAGGAAAATACTGAAAACCAATGCTAGCCCAACAACATGAAGAAAGTACCTCCAACCAAATAAAATAAGGCATAAATCAAATCACATTACATGTGATGACAAGGAATAGTCACACAAGAGGGATAAATCACCACACAATGCTAAGAAATACATCATCCTAGAAGCGTTAGAGAACACACACACACATCAAGCAATAAACCATCAATAAATTCTTGCATATGCAGACTGTAATAATTTCCTTATTATTTTCCATGCAATGCAACATTTAGATATCCATAAATTTTAATACAATTTTCATAAGCTTAAGATGCAATCTGATTGGGAACTTAAGTCATTAACCCAAAGGATCTTATGCAAAACCTACTTATTTGTAATGATTCACAATAAACACTCATTTCTCAATGAAAGGAACCATTTCATTACTATATTGACATAACACATAATCACAAATAAGATTCATTTATTTACTTACAAATAGGAGAAGATAGAGAAACAATGCACCTTTCTCCACAAGGGAAAACAATAAGAGGCACTCAAATCCAACACATGAATACCAATCAACAGCTCCATCCAATAGGGTCACACACACAACCAACCAAACAAGGCACATTGATTTTGTCTACAAAACAAAGAAATACTTACTTCCTTATCATCACACTACTCTAGTCACATCTATTGGACCAACAACTCCTTCACAAGTAGATACCAAAGAAAAAAAACTCATGAACTATACCAAGACACTCACACTCACACAACACAACATCAACCATATGGGCAACATATACATAGAGATCCCAATGTTTGAACATGGGCTCTGATACTAGATGTAATGCCTCACCTAGAGATCCTTGGAACAAGGATTTAATACAAGCCAAGGTATGTTTATTTAATAAGTATGAATGCACATAATAACATCATACAGGGATCACAAAGATTGCAATGAAAGACTTTAGCAACAAACCCAATAACCAACAGATCTCCAAATTTCATTGCCTAACTGACACACACAAATAGAGAAGCAAAACCAAAGAAGACCATAGAACAAAGACTCTTAGATTTGTCAAAGTATGAGAAATTAAGTAAACCCAAAGGCTACTCAAAACACTAAATTGCATTCCTCGAAAACCAGTGAAGATGCCCCCATTTTTTGCACAAGGAAACACAATTGACAAATTTTTGTGCAAGGATGTACTCCTCTACACAAGGATGTACAACAAGCTACGTGAGGATCTTCCCAATCACTTAAGGACTTGCTTGGCCTAGCAGCCAAAACATCCTAGATTGTTGTTGGGTTTTGTATGAGGATACACTCTAAGCCATACAAGGAAACCCACACACCATGCAAGTTTTTGCATTCTCACACAAGAAAGTGCAATTTCACATGATGATACAAAACAACAAGCTGAAACACATAAAGATAAAAAAACTAAGAAATAAATTTCCTCTAGACCAAGGAGTACCGGATCCACAATCAAAGAAAAGACACTCAAATGAAATAACTAAAAGACAAAAACTACATCTAACCATCTATGATAGTAGTTGAGGGAAATCACTAAAAGAAACATCACAGTGTACAAAAGCAACATTGCAATGTACTAAAATAACAAACTAAGTGTGCGGTTCCTCCCAACTATAATAGCATCATGAGACCTCAAAGGTCCTAGCCATCCCCCACATTTAACATCCCAAATTACCAACTAGATAGTCAGAGTTGTCTTATGAGGACGTCACTACTAAAGCATAATAATATCATAAGAACATGAAATCTAACATGCTAAAAAGTAAAGCATTAGATATTCCAACTAATCAAACTCCACATCTAATCATATGCTAACCATCATAATCACAAGAAATCTAACATGCTAACCCAATAAGAAATAGATATTCCAACTAATAAAATCACATCATCTAATCATATGCAAAACATCATAATATAGAAATGCATCAAATAAACTAGCATCATCTAAACATGATATCCAAGCATTCCAATGAAAGCATAAATCACAAGAAAGCATACTCTAGAACTTGAACTACCAAGTGAAAACATCTAGCAACAATCACACTAGGGAAAAAGACCATCTCTGTACATCAATCCCTAGCAATGGTGAAGGTAGCTATGCCTCCAAACCACATGAAATCCATAGGTCCACTCCCACTGTGCTGAGGGAGATAATGATCCAACCACAAACACATAGAAAAGACAATGTCTATGTCTAACACTCACACCAGACAGTATGATGATTGAAACCAAGGTCAGAGATAATGCATAAACTATAGGTCTTGGTCAGACACTCAATGAGCTACTAAGTAATGGCTAACATTGATGAGACTAGAATTGAGGCCAAAATATGGTCTATTTTTTCATTTCATTATCAATTTAATTTACAAACTCTCTAAAAGACTTTGATGTTTAAAGAACATGATGTTTATGATGATTTTAGACAAATGTGTGCATAATTACTCTATAGAATTAAAATGAATAAGCTATGAAAATATATGTCATTTAATTACAAAATAATGAGAATGGTTTTTTTTCTTCCTTAGCTAGGTTGGGTAGTTCTCCTGCAGCAACATGACATAGGGTAAACTAATTTAGATAACATGTTTTGAGTAAGTCTTGATGTATGTATGTTATTGTTTTGGAGGCGCTAATATTTTGCAGATATAAACGCAAAGCCAAGTCAACCATGCAGAAGTCACTACTACATTTAACCTTATTTTTCTACCAAAAATTTTAACCATCAACTAAATAAGTTTAGGTTGGTCAAGATGTTAAGGTGAAAATTTTATTTTTTGCACATGTAAGCCCCATGTTGGTCAAAATTTTGATCAACACGGTGCTTAAAAAAAAAAACCACATTTCTTTGTCTTTCAAAAACACATTTCTCTGTCTTTCATGCACCTATGGGTTTTTGGTATTTTGACAAGAGTTTTGAAGACATCCAGTCATTGCATACCATCAGCTTTGAAGATTTTCGCAAGAGTTTTGAAGACTTAGCAAAAGTGCTCGCTTCACACTCTCTCGCTGTCAGCTTTGTCACATAATCAGATGATATTAGTGTTTGGATACATTTCTTGCAAACCAAAATGCCATAATCTTTCATCCTATAAATACAAGATCTGCAAAGCATATGCCTTTCACACACTACGTTTTTAGAATTGGGAAGAAAAAAGATCAGACGGTAAAAGTGGAGATTGAAATCAAAGAGACTAGCACATTGAATCTTTAATATTGTAAGTAAAATAGACCATCATTCATTGAGGAATAGGTTTTTCTAAGGTGATTTCAGTACGTTTATAATCAATTAAGCCAACACTGTATTGGGTTTTGGCTTTATCAAAAATTTCATAACTAAGCAATTTTAATTTGGGTATTCTAGATTTGGAATTAAGAAAGCAGTTCTGAGAGTGTAATGGTTAAGCATTTTTCATTTGGATTTTCAGGTTTTGGAAGTAAGGAAATAGCACAAAAACTGTAATGGGTTTTATTTATTAGAGTATTTTAAGTCCATTAAAAATTAGATTTCCATAGTGCATTTTAGTAGTGAATAGTTTTTATGGATTAAACTGTGTTTTGAAAGTTTTAGTATCAAATCTAGAAGCATTATGGATATCAAAAATTTGGAACAGAGCTATCTCTAGAAGAATTATTCAATATGCTATGTCCATTTGGATGCCCTGATGTGAGAGCCCAGATCCTTGTATAATTGGGTACTAGTTTTGATTTTTGTATCATAGATTATCATGAGATTTGCTTTTTTTGGTTGGAAATTTTGAGGTTAAAGTTGACTTATAGTGCTATGTTGTTGTGGTGTGTGATCAATTTTGTTTTTAAACAATTGTAGGCCCGTCATTTGCTTTGTAGGTAGGAATGAAATTTATACTATTATGAAAGCCTAGGTTCTTGTTATAGCTTAGTACACATACAAATTTTTCAATTATAGACTATCTTTTATGTGAGATTTTCTTCTTAGTGGAAAAATTCCTAGATAGAGTGAGTATATGGTACTTTGTTATTGTTTTTTGATCCAATCCATTTTTCTTAATTGTAGGCCTACTTATCACTGTGTTGGTAGGACTAGAAATTATAAATGCCTATTATTTGAGGATGCTCGGATGGGTTAGGAATTCAAGTCAGATCAACATTCATGAATTTCCCTCCAACCAAGCTTAAGGTAATAAAATTTTTGTTAATACAACAATAAATATATTGTAAAACAAATAGGTGGTTGCAATAAAAATAGCACAAGAGTCAAAATTTGTGATCCATATCACTCATTTTGATACGATTGCTCTGGAAATTTTGAAGTAATAGGTGGCTTCTATCCTCAAATTTATGTATTTGAATATTTATCTAGATATGGTAATTGCCATTATTGCCCTTAAGCTTACATACAAAGAACAAATAGAAACAAAATACCAATAGATTAATTATCTATCAAAATTACATAGCAAAAGAAAAGTGTTAAGTATACTAACAAATACAATGAGTCTTGTATCCAAGGCCTTCATGGTGCATATATCTCTTGACAAATTAATTGAGTCAATTTCTGATCAGTTAATGTTATTGAGCCCTCTAAAAAATTATTAGGCGTCCCACTTAATAATTCTTTTGCTGAAGCTAGAGTAGAGTTTGCTTAAAAATTATGCATCCAATTTCTTTGCTGAAGCTTATTTTGAAATCATAATCATTGCATGAGTGCAACTCAGAATGTTGTGCTACATAGAAAATTCTATAGATTTTGGTGGTTCTATTGCTAGAAAAAAAACTTGGATTGGGATGAGGTAGCACCAATAGCATTGATTTATAGTACATAAGTGAATACAATAAAGTGTCTGGGAAGAATTCATTAAGCTTTACTTTCAACTCTAGGGGAATTAATTTCTAAGCCCTTTGATATTTGAAGATGAGGAAAATGCTTTTGACAATTGGATATGTAATCCAAGCTTTAGTTCTTTTTGTTTGTCTCAGAAATAATTTGCAATTTAAGAGAGTGGCAATGAGGGAAGGTCAAGTATGAAATATGTTTATGTCAAACACTTTGATTGTGGATTTCTTCAACTTTTATATTTTGATTTGCTATAACTTTTGGAGAATACTATTTATTCTTATGCTTGAATTTACAATTCTTCTGTGGAGGAATTTTGCATCTCCAAGCATTTTTTGCCAAATAGAAGGTTACACATAACAAGAAGAGGAATCAATCCATCCTTGTGACACCTAAAAGTCACAACTCTAAGTAAACAACAATAGGATTTGTGGCACCTAATTAGCCAGCATTTTGATGTAAAACTTGGCCTGAACCATATCATACTCTTTAGTGTTTTTTAAATTATTTTTTCTATATCTTGGGCAAGAATGATGTCACCAATAAATTACACTTATATACAGCTACTAGGAGATGTTAGTACACCCTGAATCCAATTGTCTTGGTGGCTATTTGATACCACATTCTTTAGCAATGAGTAATTATTATTGTTGTCTTGATCTTATCCATTATTGTATACTAGGTGTGTTTTTTTGGTAGAAGGGTGCTACTGCAATGGTGTTTCTTTTTCTCTACTTCATTTTACTAAAAATTCCCTATCAACAAAATATTGATTGTGTTTCAATATTAAAATGTATGAGGGTATGTGAAGACTTTGCATGTTATCTATAGAAACTGATTGAGAAGCACATGAAGTTTTGACAACTCATGCACCCTTGCCTCCTCAACTGGTTTTATTTTTAGGTAACAGGTAACAAAATTTCTCTCATTCTCATTGTGCTTTACATCCATAGTAGAGGTGTATTTCACTAGTCGAGCACAAATTGGATGCAACATAAATGCTTTGTCTTTTATTCTAGACAAAGTGGGTCTGCACAATGGCAACTCACATTGGTTCCTATAAGGGCACTAACTTTGTCTTCACAAAAAATTACAGGATAACCAAATTCAGGAAAGAATACTAATTTAGAAAGGAAAAATTGTGTTGTTTTCATTAATAAAAGAAAAGCCTGTGATTTAATGTGGTAGTAATTGGTGAACATTATCTTCAACAATTAGTAGCTGATAGTTGTTTTCTTACTTCAAACAAACCTGACTATAAGATTTATTGTGTGCATTGGAAAAATCTTGTGCGTTTGCACCATTTTTCTGAAAATCATCTTCAAATCCTCTATTAGTATCTTTTAGGTCTGTGTTAATTAATTAGACATGTCTTTTGCCTTAATCTTTTCTGTATCTGGATTGCTTTGCATATAATATTGATCTATGTGATTTAAATATTTTCTTTGAAAAGAAGCATAGTTTGTATCATGTTCAGACCTCATTTATGATGCTTTTGCTTGACAATCCACATAATCTATTTGAGAAACACACAAAAATTTAACAAATCGTGCACCCTTGCCTACTGAAATGGTTTTATTTTCAGCTAACAGGTAAAAAAATTTCTCCCAATCAAGGTTATGCCATTCTTTCATTTTTAGGTGAATTACAAAACTAGCTCAACACAAACTGGATGCACTATTGATGCTTTCCTTTTCATTCTAGACAACATGGATTTGCATGATGGCACCTTAGGATGATTCTAATTAGGGTGCTAATCTTTTTTCTGTAAATTAGTAATCGGCCATTCAACTTCATAAACCAATGCTAGTTTAGAAAGATAAACTTGTATTGCTTTGGCTCCTCATTAATAAAATCAAAACTTTTTTTTAATTTGGTAATAAGTGGTGAACATGATCTCTGGCAGGGAGTAGCTAATAGTTGTTTTCCATAATCAAGTGGACTTGAGATGAAGAATTCTAGTGCAAATTGGCAAAATTGTGGGTGTTCACACTATTTTTCTTTGTAGCATCCTCAAATCCTTCTTGATGATCTTTTAGGACTGCTTTTTTATTTAGGCACATATTTCCTCTTCATCCTTTTTGAATCTAGATTACTCAGCCTACAATGTAAATCTATGTTGTTTAACTCACTTCTATTTTATCTTTTCCTTTAAAAAGTAACCTAGTTTGTTTCATGTACAGACCTAATCTATGACCTATTTTTCCTTTAAACTACCATTTTGGACAACCTAAGATCCATTATTAAGTGTAGCACTAGAGTAGTCCTTATTAAAATCTCATATTGTTTTAAAGTACAGTGGTTCTACCACTATATAAGGTCGCCTTCCTTTCTTAATCTGTCATGAACTTTGTTTTTGTAAGATAGGCATGAAACTTCTCTTGACAATCACTACTTTCTAGCACAGAAGCTTTGTAGTGATCCTTGGATATATTTAAAATCCTATGGAAAAAAGATGAATCATTTCTTAAAAAACTTGCTCCTTCCACACAAAAAGCTACTTTTGAATTATAGATGTCAACCAAGTTATTAACATGCACCTGCCATTCTCAGCAGCATGGAACTCATAAAAAATTGAATCGTTAAAATTAAGAAGCTTACAATGTTTATGCCCGAAATATCTTCAGGTTATAATCAACACCTTGGACAGGATTATAAACTAGCAACACCAAGAAGTACAGTTAAATAAATGTTTCTCATGAGCTATGGCTAATTGGACACATTCTTGATAACTACAGATTCAATCATAGGGATCTAATAAATGCTAAAATCTATTTTTCATTTTTGAATTGATAGAAGAGAATTTTAAACATAAAACAATATTAATGTGTTTGGTTCAATAAGAAGTTTCTTGGGCCACTTTGAATAAGAAATGATCTGAATTTCAAGATTGAAAATGAAACACTTATTACATTTTAGCTATTTTTCCAATTGATATGTTCATCTGTTGACCAAGGGAAGGTTAAATCAAGTGAGCTTTCAGTAGTGTACAGAAACACAATGTCATGGCTTAACATGAATATAGTCATAATTATAAGATGTTGAACTCAATTCTATAGATCAAATATATCTTAATACATCTGCTGAGAAAGTTCCATTTTTTCTCTTTTGTTTGATCCTCATTGCAAGTCTGCAAAGTAATGTTGCACATAACATATTTGGATTTTGGATAGCTACATAAATTTCAACTACTGAAACATCAATATTTTGGCTTTACATGAATTGGTATGGTGAAAACAAAGCTACAAAGTAGATTTTCAATAATATCTATAATAAGTTTTACCCAGCTTAATTACCAATCTAAAATAGATTGAGATGACATTTACATAATTACAGGGGAAATCTTTCTTGGCATAATAATTGCATTATGAGGGATCAGTCCGTCTGACCAACTAAACTACGAGTGAACTAGGGCCTTACCACATATATTGCACATGAATTATGAGGGATCATTTTCTAATAGTATTGCACATGAATTACCTTTTGAACTAGGGCCTTACCACCTATATGTCCTCTAGTGGGGCTTGAATGAGCCTCTCAAAAAATGAGTGGTATCTCACCCTTGGTTAAGTATCATTGGAGTAGACCATTATAGGTTCTCTAATACAAGACATTTGACAAGACAAGATAGCAACCAAAGAGTTTTCTTATCCTAATATAAGCATTTTCATCAACTCTATCAGGGAATTTTTTTCTCTTCAGATACCCATAGATGCCAACAAACCATTCTTCTGAGTCTACATGTACACAAATGGGATCACCAAGGCTTGGCAATTCTGATACTAGATGAGATCTCCACACTTGTAGCACAAATTGACAAAACATTATTGTGTTGTAATGGTAAAAATCAAGCAGAAGATCTTCTCCTTCATGTTCAAATTTTATGCTCATCTATATTTTAGTCTTGATTGACCTAGAACTAGTGAATCTTGGATAATTATTATTCGATTATCAGAACATGTATTCATTTCTTAAATGTTTTAGCTTAACTTACTTAATGTTCTTAGGATTATTTTGTGTTATCTTATTGATACACAATCATTTGGATTGGAATGCTTAGGACTCTGGCTATAATTCTAAAGAGGAATTATTGGAGCTTTCTTTCTTGCCTTGAAATAATTCCACCTTTAGCTCTTGACATTGATGTAGAGACCTAGGTGGACTTTCAGTTATTCACAATAAGAGGGACTTTCCTAGTGTTCTCATAACACAATCAAGCTTCTTCATAGGATCACTCTCCTTGATCCAATCAACTCCAAACCTTATCAGAGTGCACATACCATTCTCTTGTGCCACCATAGGCTCTACATCTTAGAAATCATCCCATGTCCCTCAAATGGACTCACCAAGCAATCTTGTTCAACAACCATCAAATGCCCATAATGCCTCAGTAGGCTCCAATCTTGACTTCACTTCAACTAGGTGTTTTTTTCACCTTCGCACATCTCAAAAAACTTCAACCAACCTATTTCCAAGGTTACCAAATGCTCATCTTATTATCTAATACCAAAAACCCACTACAAGCCCTTCACTAGGCCTATTTCCCAATTAGCCCTACCTAATCAATTTTTCACACTTTTCTCTCACTTTTCCCAAAAATATCAAAAAACCAAGACCATATATAGATACCCTTTTGGATTCTATACAACATACTTCAAATTCTCATGCTACTCTCTTGGACCAAATGCCCAAACCCACACTATTGCCCCACAATTAACCCTCTTTTAGCCCTTCTATTACAAAGCAACCACTAACATATCTCATCTCACAAACCATCTAACCTTAAAAGGAGTTTTCTTTTCATCCAAAAACAAAGGATTTTCAAATTCATAGGAGATTCCATCAAGTTTTACACACCCAACCAACAAACCCTCCTTCCTAGGTGCCTAAACCAAGGGTTTTACCAAACTCTCCTTTCCAAATGTTTCTTGATCCTTCCAATGGATAAAACACCTTCATATAGCCCTAACATGACCTTCCTTGTCATAAAATATAATCCTCCTTTAGATGGAACCTGTAGACCTATGACTGTCCCAACACCTAGTAACCCTCAAACAACCCTTTGTCACCATCAACGACCTCTATCTTCCATTTCCCTGCATATCTCTACATAAAAATCATAATATAGATAAATTAGACATTACATTACCCTCTCCCATTAGTCACAATTACATTACAATAGTGGGAGGGGTTAAATCAATTAAATGTAACTTAAACTGGTTTCTCTGTCACCTGACAGTGACAATTAATTAATTCACTACTATAAAATCTTCGATAAATGACTATTCTTACTGGAAAGAAACCTTAAAAAATTCTAATTCTTTTGGATATTCAAATCAAAGGCTTTTAAAACCAAAAAAATTGTACAATAAAACAAAGACAATCAAATATAATGTCACTGTTTTGTGATTGTTTTGAATAGGTAGAGAAATACTGTTTCTTTATTTGAATTTTCAAAGCTTTTACAATATGATCTTCGACTCCTTCCCCTTTGGATAACATAATACATCTTGTTTTATAAACTTTTTACCCTTGCCAAATTGTCTAACTTCCCAAAGAACTGACCAACTCCTTAACTATCTCCTAACAGCCACTTGACAGTTTTGAATAACTTTTAATAACTTTTAATAACAATTCTACACCATAACCTTGGGCAGTCAAAGACTAAAGACCTTTTAATACAATTCCTAAATGACTCAATACTCCTTAATAAGACTTAATGACTCTCAAATAGTGCAATGTTCCTAATGACTCCTTAACTTGATTTCCTTATTGTGGCCTATTGTTAACACTTTGACAATTTGACATATTTTGGTATTGTACTTATTTGCATTACATATGCTAATCATGACCTTTTGACCACACTTAACCATCCTAATACCTTCTAGGATTCCATTTTCCCTTGAAACATCATTAATGACCCTAGGTACATTCTAATTCCCATAATGCCATTTAGGCTTACATAATTGTTCTTAATACAAAAATGATCATAAATCATATTTGAAGGACCATTTCATGGTCTCATTACAACCAATGACCTATCATGGTCATGTTCACATCTTGTTGCCTTTAGTGTCTTCTTGTGTCCTCATCCTTGGCCTTGATGCTCCTGCATCAGATATCTTTAAACTGCAAGACAACACCACTTGTCAAACTTTTTGGTTTTATATTTCATCTAAAATCAAAATGCTAAGAAGAAAAATCCAATGAAGACATCCTACTTAGATGATTTCTATGAGTATAATATCTATTCTTTAAATACAATTTGCATTCTATGGTTTCTAGACAAAATAAGAATTTCAATTAGAACACTTAATCACAAAATTAATCTAGTCTATTTTCTCCTTAAAGAAGATATCTAACATCTCTTTTCTCATTTATGGATTCCCACAGAATATTTATCAACACTTACCTTGTTGCTTGTAACAAAATGCTGCATTTCTAAACTCGGATCTATAAGCATTTGAACCCTCCAAATATAATATTCCTTTATAAACTCTAAGTTTAACACTAAATCCATTTGAGTTTAGATATCTTGATCTCTAATATCTTTTCCAAAATCATCCTCCAAGGTGAAACTTGCCAATCTGCTCTTCTTATATGCTTATGGAATTGTTTTGGATGTTCCAAAGAATTTCAACATCCAACCTTTATAGATGTTTGAGTCCTAAGGTAGGATTGGCCAAACTTACATAAGCTAATTGATTTGTAATTAAGTGAAATTCAAATTCTTCTTTTGACCCTTAGGCCAACCCACTTAGGCCTATTTTTCAACAAATTTCAATTGCAATTATTTCATGGCTGAATTGCAATGATCTTAGGCTCACGAGTTTTTGAGATTTATCCATCTTTTGAGCTCACATGTTCTTGATTGAAAATTGCATTAATATGTTTCAATTTTTTAGTCATCTTCATTAGTTGATGCATTAATCACATTAGTCATTTTTATCAAGATTAGTCATGGCATGCTGCTATTAGCACGTAAGTAACTTTCACCTTGTGACATCTCTTTGAGGCATTTTGCAAATAACTAAGATACATTGTCTATAAATCCACATTTTGCAAACATCTAGGCCTTCTAAAAATTATAGGATCATTTTAGTTACATTTGAAAACATTAATCGACAATTTCCATATGTGCAGATATAAACATTAACTACAACATGTCCAATTTATTTGTAGGTATATTTTCCTATGAAGAAAGACCATGCTTGACAATATGAACCTAGAACAAAATAATGAGACAATGGCTGCATTGTGGGCTTAGTTCCGAAGAAAACTTAATAAATGTTATTGTCCTTGCAAAAAGTGTAAGGGCTTAAAGAATCGAAGAATTCCAATCAAAATAGCCTAGAGTCATTGTAGGCAATATGGTCATGTTGAAGGGGGCCACGATTTTTATCCATTGCTGAATGTGGATTGCCTACTAGAGGAACATGGAGGTGTGGATATCTAAGCTGAGGATAACACTCCCATGGAAGAAGATGATAATGTGCCAGAGGACATGATTGAAGAAGATAGTATTGGGGCAGATGATGAAGAGGCTCACAATGATGGTACTAGTGAATCTGATAATGATGATGAAGATGGTCTTGATATACCTTTACTTGAGAAGGCACACGAGCCCTTATACGAAGGCTCCCAAACAACTCTACTCTCGGCTATAATGTTGTTGGTGAACTTAAAGGTTATGAATGGTATATCCAATGTAGCAATGTCACGTATGCTAAGGTATGTCATTTTTGTCATCTTCAATGTTAGCATACAATTACTAGTCATTATATTAACAATGCATATTTGTTGTTGTAGGTTGATTAGTGCATTTTTGTTACCACCGTCAAACATTTTGGGTCATTCATACCGAGGATTATCTAATATTATGGATCATATTGGTGAAGTATCAGACAATACATGTATGTCCCAATAATCACATTCTATAGCATAAACAACATGAATTTTCAATAGAATTACCTCATTGTCATGTTAGTAGATATCAGTCAGATCAAATAACAAAAAAAGTGCCTCACAAGGTTTTTCAGTACATTCCCATTATTCCATGTCTTCAATGGTTATTCATGTGTGCTAGCTTGGCACAATTTATGGATTACCATGTACGCAATAAAAGTCAAGATGACATTATGTGAACTCCTACCGATGGTTCTACATTTAAAGAGATAGAAGAAACATGGTCACACTTTAAAGAAGAACCTCGTAATTTGAAGCTTTTATTGGCAGTGGATGGTGTCAATCCATATGGAGATATGAGATCTATTTACTCAATGTGGCCTATTTTTTATATTAACAATAACATTCCTCCTTGGATGTCCATAAAGAGGTAGCACATAATGTTGTCAATGATTGTACTAGGTTTTTATTTTATTTTATAGTTATCTAAATTAATTTATAAATCTAGTGCATGAAAATTGTCATAATAATTATGTAATGTTTATCTTCATTCAATTGCTAGCTAAATACCAAGTTAAAGATATGAACGTGTATATTGAGCCCCTAATTGAAAAGTTGTTGAAGTTATATAATGGCATCACTATGTATGACATCTCTAGATCGATAGGACATCAACAATTTAAATTCTATGCAATGATTGTATGGATAATACATGATGCCCTCGGGCTAACTCATTTTTGCAGTATGTTATATTGTTAAGATCACATATTTTTGGTTTGTTATAGTGCTTATATGGTACTATCAAATTCTTAAGTTGTGCATGATAATTGTACATGATCCAATTATACATGTTCCTTTAGGTCTTTAGACAAAGGGAAAATTTGCATGTCTAGTTTGTGGTCCGAAGATGAAATGGCGTCATTCAAGAAGTTTAGGAAAGTAGGTGTTTGATGAGTTTTGACACTTTCTCTGCAATAATCATAGTTATCGAATTGCCAAAAAACATCTTTTCAATGGGAAAGAAGAGACATCATCAAGGCCATGAAGAATGACACCTCATTTATGGAAGTTGGAATATGATCAGCTAAATCGTTGAGTTAATGTCCAATTTGTCATCCGAAGTTAAAATTTTTTATTTTGATATTGTCTTATATTTACTAATGCTGTAATTGATGCTCATGAAGGTCATCAAGGCATCAATGACCAACTTCCTAGAGGAATGAAAAGTTATCGTATTCAATTTAGTAGGTTACCATGCTACAAAGATCTCCCAATCACACATTTGTTTGATGTTATGCATATTGGAAAGAATGTAACAGAGATACTATGAAAAATGTTGGATGGAAGGCGTGATAGAGAAAAAATTTTCAAAATTTGTACTAACATTCATGAATCCAATCATGCACTAAATTTTTTCATTGAATCAAATAGCAATGGAGACTGCATAAATACAAGTGCCCATTCTTGGTTATTAATGGAGCAACAAAGTGATGCATTAAAAGAAGTCATAAAAAAAGCAAAATTTCCAATAGGATTTTCTACAAATATAAGCACTCTTCTATCAAAGAAAGGTGATTTTAGGCCAGGTTTAAAAACACATGATTGGCATACATTCCTCAAGGTAAGTCATGTTCTCTATTTATAGTATATTTGTAAGATTGAATGTAGTACCAATTGCATTATTTAATAATATATTAAAATGATCATTTTTTAATGATTGCAGTTCATCTTGCCTCTATCCCTTCTACAACAATATTAAACAAGTTATATATGATCTTGGAAAATACATGAGGTTAGAAGTGTTTTTTCTTAGATTTGTAGCTTTTTATCTGAAATTTATTGTATAATTTTGTTTGAAATCTCCTTTATGTGTTTTTGTGTGTTGAATCTCTTTTAGGTGGTTATCATCTAAAGAAATTGATAAAAAAGATATAAAATATTGGAAGAGAAAAATTCCATAACTTATGTGTGAAATACAAAAGTGTTTAACTCCAATTTTTTTCAATGCTCAAGAACACTACCTCTTATATCAAGTTGAGGAGATTGAATTGTGTGGACCTGTACAAGCTAGATTAATGTGGATGGTTGAGAGACACTTGAAATTTATGAAGGGCTTGGTTTGACAAAGAGCATGTCTTGAGGGTTCTATGATAGAGGGATATATGATATACTAGACCATGGTGTATATTAGTGAATATCTTCCAAAGTTTGTAGCAGATATCTATGAAGATCGCATTTGGGATTCCAACTATAATGAAAAATTCAAAGGGGAGTAACTAACAGGGAAAGGTAGATTGAGGAGGGTGAGAGGTAATTATAAGGTTTTTTTGTAATTTAATAATTCTTATCCATCATCAATATATATAAGTTTGATTCTAACTGGTGTAATTGTCTTCTTTATAGTTGGTCGTGAGTGGGATGCACTACACTTTTATATTGCAAACAATCTTCATGGATGATAGTATGGATTGAATAGTCTCAAGAAAATGGTCATTCATTAACATGGGATGGTGTTGCATCGTTGGTTAAAGAAGCTCATTGTAATAGAGATTCCAATGTTACATCAATGGTACTTGATCTAATATATGGCTTAAGAGATACAAAGGTACACATAAGATTACTAATCATGAGACATAAGCTTAATATCAACTCACATATCAATGAGAAGATTCTTGACATGTTTGAATAATTGTAGGTCAAACACCACAAAGCTATGTACTACCATGGCTATAAATTTTGCACAAAAAATTTAGATGAAATGAAGAAAATGTGTGATTTTAGGATAAGTGTTGTCTTTGTGGTCACCAATATTTCATCTAGAACTGACATACATCCTCAACAATCTAAAAATTGATACTATAAAATTTTGGATAATATACTTGAGTGTGACTTTAATTCATTCAAAATAGTTCTATTTGTTGTCAAATGGTTTAGGTTATGACTGAATCAAAAGCATCCTGATAGGACTGTTATTGAACACAATACTGGATTTACTATGATTAATGCAAGGTCATTTGAGCTAGTCAGAGATAAGCCCTATGTTCTTCCAAGACAATGCGAGCAAGTATTTTACTTTGGTGTTCCACACAAACCAAGTTGGTCATTTGTTGTTAGACATGATCCAAGAGGAAGGCTGGTAAAGTATAATGTGATTGAAGAAGAAGATATTGAAGAAGCACAAGAGGAAGTAAATGATTATCAGAAATGGCAGTTACCCAATGATGATGAAGAAGAAGATGGTGATGATTTTGGTCATGCTAATGATAATGGTGATAGTGATGATGATGATGATGCTAATGATGATCATGATCATGGTGATGAAGATGGTGATGATCATGGCGATGATGGTCATGATGATGATAGTGATGATGGTGATGAAGATGGTGGTGGTGACGACGATGATCAAAGTGACAAGTACGATGATGGTGGTGATGATGATGATGATGATGATGACATGGATGAAGATCATGATGATCAATGAAATGTCCAAGTAGGATCAATGTCAACTATGATGGGGTCTTGTATGACCAAATTTTTCTTTCCAAACCATATGTGCACATATGAACATCAAGTAGAACATGTCAAATATTTTTTTAGATATAAACATTAGTTACACTAAATTTTTAACTTAAGACAAATGATTTACATATACAATCTACTTTATTATTAATATTTTTTTTGGTAAGTCTATTACTTTAATTTCGTTGCTGATTTCTAAGACTTACTAATTTTTTTCACAGGACAATATGGATGCACCATCTTAGACACCTTCAATAGAGGTAAACATTAATTATTGTAAATTTTAATGTTAATATAGAAACAAATATCATATTATTATGTTCTTTTCTTTATGGATTTGGAGTTATTTTGATGAAATTATACTGATATTTGATGTCACAAATGATAGGAAAAAGCTAGAATGATCGCTGATCAAATGCAATCTGAAATATAGGCATCATATCTACATGACATCACCCTTAGTACTGACCCTGTGTTCATCACCCAGTGAATTAAGAAAAGATACACTAATGAACTTGTTAACATTATCATCGAGGGTGACATAAGTGAGGAGAAAGAGGCACTGAGAACATAATTGGACTGTAGAATCATATCTTTGAAGGTAAGCATTAATTCAACTAAAATAGTAATAGAAGTTAAATAGATATTAATATTTTATAGTATCTTATGGATCATGATCTCTAATTTTATGTGTTCTTGTATAGACATATGTGCCAGTTGTGACATCACATGGTGAACATGGCGAGGGTTGTTGTGCACAACCTTAATGTAAGTAACACTTTGTTTGTTTTGATCAACATTATAACACTTACCTTTTTTTGTGTGGACGTTTCTCGCTAGTATCCCATTTGATCTTTATCCATTGCAAATGTCTTTGCTAACAATATTCTATTCTTTAGCTCATGATGAAGTGCAGACTCCTCCTTTGATTGGTGGTCCAGTATTGCCTGGTGCATTGTCGGCAACAAGGACCATGCAAACATCCTCATCTATGCCCACTAGAACTGGTAAAACCTTGTTTTGCTATATTTTGTAATGTATTTCTACAAGTTGATGAACAAAAAAGTAGCATATCAGTGCTTAAATGATGTCTACAGAAGCCTGCATAAACACAAACACATGCATACACACACCACGCATACATACATACATACATACATACATACATATATAACCCCACATAGAGAGACATGGAGATAGGTAGGGAGGTAGACCGATAGAGAGCAGTACTAGAATTGTCATTTAGTTGTCACGATGTTTCAGTTGACAGACCAATAGAGAGTAGTACTACTAAAGCTGATCTTTTCCTGGAGCAGTTCGTGTGATTAGTACTAGTTCGTATGAAGGGACATTGTTACTGAATAAGAAAACTATGTTTCCATTAAAAGAACAAAAGCTTCTAGGTGTTTTAAAATTATTATTATTTAAAGTGTAAATTTAGTTTACTTTTACATTAATCATTTTGGACTGATAAATCCTTTATGTTTTTGTAGGTAATAATGCTTTCTTTGAACATCTTTTTAATATGACATTGAGACTATTTGGACCCAACATATGTAAAAGGTATATAGTTTCATATCATTGCTAGATAATTTTTTTTTCTTCCATTTATTTTAATATATTAAAGTTATTGATCTGACAATCTATTTGTTTTTAAAAAGGTGGAATTTACAAGCTGTGGAATTAAAAAATCAACTGATTGTATCTTTTGAGGAGAAATTTGGGAAAAACATTTTTGACACTGGCCTACTTCTGAAAAGAGCAACAAAGCATATAAAGACTGTTAGAGATCAATATAGAAGGGCTCTTAAGGATAACCCAAAGTATGACCGTCCTCCTATGATTCCACCAATGGAGTGGAATGAAATAATAGAAGATGCAAAGGAGAAAAGGCTATGTGAAGATAGAGATAATGAATCAACATAGAACAAAAAGAGGTATGCCATTATAGTATTAAGTACATTGTAATCATGCACTAATTATTCATATTTGTAAATATATAATCTAAGATGTTTGAAATTGTTCATAGATTGTAGGACACATTTGTGGCTACAAAAACAAGAGTAGAAAAGGTTGGCCAACACAAAATTGGCTTGATGGCTATATGAATCTCCAGTCTCAACTTGTAAGTAGAGCAATGAAATTTCATTTTTTTAAAAATATAATGTTACAAACAATTTTGTTTAATGAAACCATACAAGGAAAACTAACGTTATCAAGAAAAAAATATAGGGCATAGAATTCAATGTGGAGGTCACAGATGAAGATAGGAAAATTGCCTTGAAGGAAGGCTATAAAGTTGTGGCTGCATGCCTACGCGAAGAATATGTAAGCCTTGCCTAAGAATCTAGTGCATCAAATGATATATCACAAGTAAATTGGTCAGGTGAAAAGTAAATGAAATTGAATAGTTGAGAAGATTCTTTTTTGGTATTAGTTTTAAACATAAATTGACTACATAACAATGTGCATAACATTTTATTGCAACCTTCATATCCTACCACAAAACTTTCTTGTGACGAAAGCCATGATGTGCATTATAGTGGTGGAGGTATTAATTTTCTATTGGAAATTTATTATGCAATTATGAATACAATTTAACATCTTCAATTGCAATTTGATGTGTATCCTTTTTTTTGAATATTTCAGAGCATGTTGAACATCATGTTGAAGGAGTGGACCATGTTCCAAGTGTTCAACATGTTGACGTGGTGGTGGATCAAAATGTTAATGTACATGATGTGGCATTGTCAGGTAAGAAAAATGCATGTTATGTTGTGTACTTAATTATGGACTTGTAACTGTTAGAAAAAGAAAAAGAGTATGCCAATTTATCCCATTCACTTGTTCTTGCAATAGAGCCCCCTTTAGTGCAGCAACCTCCTGCTCCTCCAAAGAGAAGGAGCCATCATAATTTGACATTACACATGCTAGAAGAGGAGGAGAATGATGCAAATATGGATGCTCCTATGAGCACTTTTCTTAAGAGAGTTTAGAAAAACAAAAAAAAGAAATGATGTTTTAAAAATATTCTTTGATAAACCTTGTTGGATAATGAAAGAACTTTGTTTTAAGTAATTATGTATGAATGATGCGTATTAATACAAATTTTTATTTTATGTTAATGAATATTGTTATGTGTTAATGAAGTTTTGATTATTATTGTGTATTAATGAATTTTATATCATATTAATGAATGTTATGTGATTGTATTGATTGAATGTTATAGTTAAATGGATGAATGAATGAATGAAGTATGCAATTAGATGATAATGGGTAGTTTAGATTGATGTTAGGGGGAGGGGGGTGAGGCCAAATGAGCTTCCACATTCATGTGGTTTTCCTTGTTAAGTAGATAATATTATAGTATTTTTGAAACCAAGTGAAGCTCAAACTAACATAAAATGGACACTTTGCATGTTGTAGGTCTAAAATGATCCACAACTACTACTGCCCATAACATAGAATGCAAATGTGATATGGGATTTATGTGTGGCTACCTAAAATGTCTGATATTTGATCATTTTTTTCCCTTTATATATTTACATTCTCAAGGTAGAGTTGGCAAAGTCATTGTGGTCTAGCAATTTTAACTTTTGAGTCCCACTAAACTTGTTATTGTTGAATATGACTAATAGGTGATAGTTGCCCTAAAAAAATAGTAAGTCTTTGACTTTAGGAAACCAACAAAATACTCCTCTTGAATAGGTTAACTCCCTTGATTCATTTTAAACAACTTATCAATTGACCTTGCCTTTGTTTCAACTTCCCTCTCCTTGGGAACACTACTAATTCACCCCTCCTATAACCAACTCTTGATCTCTGTACTCAAAGACTCCCCTAATCCTTAAAATGCTTCAATACCCTTAAAATAACATAAATAAGGAGTTCCAACTCCTACCAAACATTAGTTTTGTCTCAAACTTAAAACTGCCTTCAATAGGCTTGTCCTATTAGCCTTGTCCTGCAAGTAATCTACACTTTACTTCCAAAATTCTCAAACAACCTAGTAACCTCTTCACCTTTTCAAATACCCTTTATTGAGTTCTTCAAACCCTATGAATCTTAGTCCTTTCATCCTATGAATAATGAACCTTTCTATGATTGCTCCTACATGCAACTAGGCCTAATTAGCCCTCCATTTACAAAGAAACTCCTTTTTTCCCTTACTTCCAACATTCTAAACCTTGACATAGTCTTAAGGAATATATTAAATAGAAGGATTCCTAAATTTGTTTGAACTTCCGCTCACATCTAAGAATTCTTTCATCAAACCCTCGTTTTAAGGGTTTTTAGCCTAGGGTTCTCTAGAAAAGACCCTTAACAGTTTCAAAAAACCTTTCTAATGGTTTATAAACCTTAAAATACACTCCCTCAATTTTTTCTAACACTCATTTATCCACTCCAACCCTCAAATCACTATATTCACCATGTGGTGCTTTCTAAGTGCACCCTCATTGTTTGTTCATCAGTCACCCACTGTTCCTTTCTCTATTCACTATCACTTGCATCTAAATCATAGTAAAAAAATCATATTTACAAGCTTAAGTACCTCTCCCACAAGTTACATTATAATCACAGAAAGTGGGAGAGGCAAATTTCCTTAAATTTCTTCAAAACAGTGACAGGCTATCACGTTTCTTGTGATAGCAGAGAACTTCAAATAGATCTATTAGAAGAAACTTGCAATATTACACTTTTAGTGCCTTTTACATCCTCTAGTGCCTTTTTGGGGAATTACCAAATTTTATGTGTAAGCTGATATTATATGTGTTGTTTCTTTTCAATTAGGTTGGCATGTCCTCAAACCAGTGATGGTTGTGGTAGCATTTAAATCAACTTCTAAAAGATCCTTGACTAGTTCATGAGATAGGAGTGTAGCCACAACAAACAAAGGAAAATTAGATTCCTCTCAAAATGGAGCCCACAAGAGATCAAGGAGAAATGACACTTCAAGTAACTGTTCTCAATCCTCCTCATCAATAGACATTTTTTTGAATGGCTAAATGGATTTTGGAAATGTGACATTTAATCCCCTTTTTAGAGGATCCATAGTACTAGAATAAGCCTCCAGACTCATAGAGAAAATCAAGGTGGACTCAAGTGATAGAGAGGGTGATCATTGTCTCGCATTAGAACTAATGATGTCAATAACTATCAATTTGAGGCTATACATGGGTAGAGGTGAGGACGTTCAGTGTCTCGAAACCATTCTGTTAATCCTAAAAATATATCTAATCAAATGGCTAATGTAGATAGTGAACGGAGAGGAAGGTCTCTATCTTGTTGCAAATATTATGAATCTGAGGTATAGTTTAATTGTTATTCAGGCATTTGATGCTGAAGTTGGCTCAATCATAATATTTCTCCATAAGAACTATTCCACTTTTTGATATGTCATATTTTAGATTCATAAAGATGGATACAATTTCTAGCTCAAGTGATTTATCTTTAATACACATGCTATTCTTATTCATTACTGGCAGAGTGACATGGATCAAGCATCTAATAGGATGGGGCTAGGCCAAGTAAAAAATATTGGTATTGTTGAAAATAAAAGATACAGTCGAAATAAGCTTGCTAGAGATCAAGTCCACCCACAACAGGGGATATAGAGATGCTCAAATCAATAAAGTGGTTCACAATCCTTGGATGGCTATTCTGTAAGTCCTTGATATCAATTGCTCTATATAGTTATTGTAATTTTTTCTATGAATTATTATTTTTGATAATTCACATACATAATGAACTACGAAAAATTCATTCCTTTCTTTTCCCTTTCCCAAATCATTAATTTTCACAGTTGTCCATCTCATATTTGTTACTACAATGGGTGAAAGGTTATGTGCCACAATTATAAAAATTACAAAAAAATTAGGTCATAAAAAATTATAACACTTGCTCATGTATAAAAGAGGAGTTCTAGACCATGGCATTTCGAATGAATAGACATCTATCCTTTTAGATATATATATATATATATATATATATATATATATATATATCAATTATGTCTTTTTGTTCAACATTCTCTTAGTTATGAAATTTCCCTCAGCATTGTATCATTTGAAGGAATCAAAGGCTAAAATAAAATGTTTACATAACCTTAATGAACTAATGAATCTGTTAAAGAACCATTAAGATCTAACAGTAGTTACTCACCAGTTTCTGTCATCAATCCCATTCAAAGCCGAATGTATTTAGATTGCATAATCAAACACTTACCTTTACATACAACAGAACCAAACTTGGAAAGAACTAAAACCCCAAATAAGGATTTTTACTATCCATAATATTTGTAGACAATATTTGAACAAACTTCATGATTATTGTTTCAAATCAATATTTCAGATTCCACTGCCTGATCCACCATTAGGATGAATCTCATGTTTGGATTGCAAACTAAAGCTCCTTATATAGATGACTTGAAATTTTTTTTTGATACCTTTCATTGGTCCACATCCATGGAAAATAATAAATGCATAAACTAGCTGGTACTAATATTTTTAATGAGATTGACAATTACAAATCATTTAATGGCACAAAATATTTTCCACATCTAACTAGGCTCCCAATAAGTTCTATATATAGTCATCCCAAGTACAATTCTAAAGTTCCACGAGGAGTTAGATTATAAGATTTTAATAACCTTTTGAAAACTTGTATTACTTATAGTTGCATACATAGAGCTAATTTTAGCATTTTATTTTCTTTCTACAAGTTATTGTTTGTATAACATGGGATCCGGTTGCTTTGTTTTTAAGTATAATGCTTTTTATGGCTATCTTACTTGCAGCCTTCGAGGACCTTGAAACTTCAGACCCTTCTGGTTTAGGAAAGATGGCTTTGTTGAACTATACAAAGGTAGGTACTGGCATAGAGCTTGGGTCTTGTAGCTAAGAAATTCATTTGATTAGTGAAAACCACGGAAAAGTGACTACACATGGAAGCAAATTGTTAAACTGGATTTTGATGTTTGCATTGTGTATGGTCTAGCCAAAGTATCAAATGCAGTACTTCACAAATAAATTAATAACTTGTGATATGTAATCTTTGCTACACAATTGGGATGTTATCAGGCTAAAGCATTTGCTGCAATAAGTTCAAATTCTCTATTCTGGATCGATTTTCCCTACAAACAAGAAGGTTAGCAACAACGTATGCAATTACCAATATAATTTTAATTGAATATCTTATGTTTCAATGCCCATTTCTAAAGAGTAGTAGTCATTTTGATCATTCAAAGGTAGATCCAATATTCCTTCCAAAGTAATGTTTGTTCTTTAAAAACATGATTAAGGTATAAATCTTTGTTTCTAGTGCATTCCACAAAAAAGCCTATGTTTGTCCTTAAAAGGGTGATAAAGATGACACAACAAATAAATTTAGAGAAAAATAGAAAAAGAAAAACATATCCACCATTCTCAAAGCCATTGCTACAATCACTTGAACTTCTGGATGTTAGTTTTATCGAGGTAGTAAAAATTTTGAAACAACATTTACACAAAAAAAATCATCCTAGATACAAGAAAGGAAAAGCATAGATCTCAAAGCCTTCAAGTATTTTTATATAGTAAATAGCTTAAAGCCAAATGATGTAACCTTGGGGAAAAGAAAGCTGAAACTATGTTGATTGATTTTTTTCTAGCACAAACCATTTCTTTAATATTTATATGTACAAGTAAAAAATGGGTATCATTTTAGTAGTTATGTTTAATCTTACCATGTTTTATTGCATTTGTAGACCATGGGTGATCATTTATGTAGAGAATGGATTATCTGAAGGTCATTCAGAGGGTTCTCTATAGGGCATAAGGTTAGTTATCTTGCATGAGTTTTATTCCTTAAGGCATATGGGGTGTCTCAAGTTCAATTAGTACCTAGAAACCAATGCTAAATAATACTTATCATTCATTCCCTATTTAATATAGTATTTACTGGTTAGCTGACAAAATAGAGTTTATGCATGATGCTTGAAGTAGATAAGTGTTCATCACCTTGGTCATTTTTACTGATTCAGTTCTACAAATTAAAATATATATTTTTAATTAAGAGTCTTGATGAGCTTGACATACTCAATATAATGGTTCTAAGTAATTCTGCTAGGTGAGGATGCAAGTAGTTTAAAATCCTTTTTAGGGGGTTTGCATGCCTACTTAGAGTGCAATCATTTTTATAGAAATTATATTAGTATGCGCTCAAATGATTTGAAAAAACAAATTTCAAGGCATTCACAAAAGAGTTTTAGATGTAAAGAAAATAAGGTTGGTCCATAAAGAATGCCTGTTTGTCATGGCATGATATAATAATTTTATACATGAGTGCTACTTTTTGTTAATCCTTTGAACAAGGATTTCTATACAAATAGCATCTTGTAAGCAAATAAATCCTCATTCATGTTTGACCAGATTTAACTAGATGTAATGTCAGAGTTCTTTTTTCATAGAAGGGATCAACTGATAACTTATTCAAAATATCAAGCCCACTAGTAAGCTTATAAAATTTTGCAATTTTTCATCATTAATTTGTAATTTTCAAAGCTTTGGGGCTTACAAACTAGCAACATTTGTTTATACCAACTGAAGAATCTTGTTCTTTCTTTTCTCAATTCTTTCACATGCATAAGAACTATGTTCGCAAACTATAGAAACTTGTCTAGGAAAATGTCTGATAATAATATCGTCTTAATATTGGATGACTCTATCTAGTTCTACATGTTTAACAATATCAATTAAAAAATGAACTTAGAAAAAAACATTAGAGCACCATTTCAAAACTCCCAAATACTTTCTGGGATATGAAATAATCAGAGTGGGTAGAGAAGGATAAGGACAAATGGGACATAGTAAAATGAACCAAAATGAAAAATAAGGGAATATATAAAATAGAATCAAGAGAGCTCAAATTCCAAGAATAGTCAAATCTGTTCACCAGGGTGATTAGAGCTCCACTACAGGAAAGAGCTGCAAATGTACATTCATTTGGGCCTCGCAATTCTTTGTATAGCCTCTTTGATCACCAAGAAACAAAAATCCAATAAGAGCTTTTGTAGGCCCAATTTATTCTAATTGGCACTCAAACTATAGGCATATATTTCATGTGTTGTTAGAATTAACAAATATCTGTCATAAATAATGGCTACTATTCATGAACTTTCTACAAACCCTACCACTATTTCTACTATAGCCACCAAGGGTAGGTCCTTCAAGTACCATTGTAGCTGATGGGAATGTCATGGAGCTCGCTATGGATGACTAGCTTGCATATAGCGGTTGTGAAGGTCATGTGTGTTGCTGATTGGCTCCCAAAGACAGAGCAGAAGGATGCTTTGTTTGGGCTTGGCAGTGATGGTGCTCCAATCATGCTTGGTTGCATGAGGCCACATCTTCATGCCAAGTTTCATGTATCTTAGACATAGTGCAGGGATTGCATAAATTTTTTTATGTTGATAAATGCATCAATCAGGCATGAGGTCACATCTGCATGCCAAGCTTCATGCATCTTAGATACAGTGCAGAGATTGCATAAGAAAAGTTATCCTGATAAATGCTATGCTTGGTGTGGATGATGTTGGCTATTTTCACATCCTTCATGTACAAAAGGTTCTCTGGTTGGATATTTTGTTAGTGTTTCCATTTTTGAGGTGGTGCTCAAATTCTAGAAATGCTATAAATTTGCCTTTGATCAACCTCCAAGTTGTTTTTTGAGATTGATTCATTGTGTCTATGCAATTGGGTGACTCTTTTCATGTTTTTGCATTTTTCAAAATAGATATCATTTTTTATGTCAGGATCTGAACCATATATATTGATCATATCATGTTAAATTGGTTTCAAGTCAATGGAAATGGTAAGAGACTACCATACATCACACTCCCAAACCTTTGCTTATCTCGGAGGTCTTTGGAGAATTTTGCACTTCATTTGTGTGCCGTATCCTAGGTTGTGCAAATAGTTGAGATGTTATTCCAAAGAAGTATGTCACATGGAGATGTTTTGACTGTATATGGACATGTAACAATAGTAAGCTAGAGGGACTAGGGGGGATCTGGGTTTATATCATAGCTAGTTTGTGTTTCTTTATGTCTAAAGGTCCCACTTTTCTTTGGAGACCCAATTTGGTGTTTTAGTCTAGCTTGTTACATACGTGATCCTGTTTCTTTTGTTTCAATGTTTGGTAGTTCCAAAGAAAAGATGTTATTAATTCCAATTTCTAGGAGCATCAAATCCAGATTAACTTTGCACTAGTATTTAATTGTTTTAACTATTTATCCTTGAGAGTAGTGGTTTATTTGCTTTCATCTCTGAAAGCTCTGAGAGATCCAATGTAATGGTGGATGCAATTGCATTCTAACATCTGGTTTAACTAGTAGAACAATTTAGATTTTGTTAAATCTTCACCAATTGTGTTTTACACCAGTTGCTTATTGTGATGGATCTAAAGAACCACTTGTGTCAGTTAACTACTGTATTCCATGTGCTACAGGGAGTACAACTTTAGCTGTAGGATGATTATTTTTAATTCACATATCCTATTGAATAAAAAAATCACTACTGAAATTATCTAAGATCAATTTGCAGTAGTCTAAAGATATTCTTCTCTCTGATGCCCCAACAGATCTGATTTGTTGTAAAGTAGGTTTTAATGAAGGATCAAATCTGACCTTTGATGGGTTGAAAGGATTATTTCCAATGCAACTATTAAAAGTAATTTCTTTAACTATGCAATCCAATTCTTTGATATAGAAGTGTTAATCATCTCATAGACCTCTTTCCAAATTTGACTGGAGTTCAAAATTTTAAATGAGCGTTACATCCGTCAATCAGCATAAAGGAAATTTGTAAGAGTCTTACATCTACCTATCAGTGAAAAATAAATTTATGTGTTACATCTGCTAATAAGAAAAAGGAAAATTTACTCAGATAAAGTCCATAGATACATTATACTTTTTCTAATTGGACTAAAGGTTTTATCCCAAAAGTTTAAACCTCCAATATCTCGTATATGACTCCATGGACAAATTACATGGATAATCAAGGAAGCACGAAAGGTAATTGACCATTCTAATAGCAGTTGAGTAATCAAATAGAGTTGACTATTTAGTTGTGCAAGGGTATTTGTTAGAGTAGAAATTTAACTACCTAGTTATTTAAAACTTAAATATTAGGTCTCTTTTACTCCAACATACTTAGAAAGAAAGAAAGAATCAATGTATAATATATATAAATCTTATGCAATTTTAATGTGATTGGTATCCTCCTATAAGATGATTGTTGTTCTGATCACTAGCTTTGAGTGAATGTGTTGCACCATATAAAAAACTATTTCTTGATGTTGCTTATAAACTTCACCAATAAGTAAATGTGTTCAACATTTTTCAAGACCTTGGCACTTGAGCTGCAGTATCCAGTCTAAGTATTTCGAGTGCTTGTACCATAAATTTTTATCCATTCAATTACATGTCATGTGTTTCTCTAGGGATCCAGACTAGTTTGAGCCTCCATCAGGAGAACATGTTCATTTCAAAGGATCAAATGCCTACAAGGTTCACATTTTAGGTATCAGTTATGATTTATTTCTACTCTCTTTTACATTGATTAATGATATAAATCATTTTTAGGATTGATATGGTTTACATTTTTGTTTTCTAATTGATATGGTTTACATTTTTTTTTTAGGAAGACTTTTGTATCAACATTTCAGATGATATTTCATAATCTATCTTCTACATTAACTAAGATCACATGTCAATTGAGCCTCTACAGTTTCTTTTCATCTAGAGACAATTCTAATACTTTGTGAACATTATGTTATGATAGAAGAAAATAGCAAGGACACTCTTGGCATCATCTGCAAGGAGCCATGGGGACAAGTAAAAGCAATATGCTTCTCCAAGTAAAAATAAAGAAGCTGGTAAAAGAGATGAAGCCTCCTTCCAAGGGGCCAAAACACCTTCCACTCCACATGAATCACACAACTTCTCAACATCAAGGTCTTCCACATACCAATAAAATGAAACTGATCTCTCTGACCTTGTTGATATGGACTATGGTAAAGTGTATGATATGTAAGTGTATGATGGAATAGAGAAAATTTAGAGCACCACTATAACTTATAATATATAGGGATGGTGATAGTAGTTAGTTGGAGGTCAGTTCCAACATTCCATCGATCCCTTTTTGGGTACATGATGATAATTTTATTTGGTGGTTGTTGTTGAGCAACATAATAGTTCTATTCACATTATATATCAAGTAAATAAATGGCTTGACATTACTTTAAAATTTTCATGCTATCCATTTCTTTATATAATTAAAAGGCTTGAAATGTGGCAAAACATTCACCATTAAATGGGGACAATCCCTGTGGAAATTAACTGAACTTAGTTGAATTGTGCAATAATAAGTCATGTTATGTGTACCCCATATGTTCAAAACATGAAAATAAGTCTTTTTATCATATGTTTTATCTTTTGGTGGGCCTTGCCAGACATGGACTACCTTCATACAATGTACATGATTTGTCTCAATCATATAACTAATTATATATTCTTCATATTAGTTACTGTTGATGTTTTTCAGGCACTCTATAAAATAGTTCACATGCCTTGCGTATGATATGACATTTTGCATGCATCCTACACTCTCTCTCATCCGGTTGATGATGGATTACGCACAGTGATCTGAAACCATGATGCTAAAAAACACACAATCGAATCCAAAATGAACTTGCACTACAAGTGGATTGTGGAAATCTAATATTGGTAATTTTGGATGCATGTCTACTAGGACAATCACAACTTAAACATATATTTGTCCTGGTAGACATGCATGAAAAATTAACATTAACAGATTTCCACAACCCATTTGTAGAGTTCATTTTTGATTTGATTGTGTGTGTTTTCTAGAATCATGGTTTCAAATCACTCTGCATAATCCATCATCAACCAGATGAGAGAGTGTAGGATGCATGCAAAATATCTTATCATACGTAAGGCATGTGAACTATTTTATAGAATTCCTAAAAATAAATTTACACCTAGTTGTTGGTCAAAATTTCCACCAATGCCTAGTTTTTTTCTACCTTTGTTGGTGGAAATTTCCACCTTCATTGGTTGAAACTTTCTACCTTCATTGGTCAAAATTTCCTCCAATGCTTGAATTTTTCCTACCTTTGTTGGTGGAAATTTCCACCTTCTTTGATCGAAATTTCTACCAATGCCTAAATTTTTTCCTACCTTTGTTGGTGGAAATTTCCACCTTCATTGGTCGAAACTTTCTACCTTCATTGGTCAAAATTTCCACCAACACTTGAATTTTTTCCTACCTTTGTTGGTCAAAATTTCCACCAATGGCTAAATTTTTTCCTACCATTGTTGGTCAAAATTTCCACCTTCATTGGTTGAAACTTTCAACCTTCATTGGTTTGAAATTTTGACCAATTCTTGATTGAAATTGGACAATGGCTCTAGAAGGTTTTTGACCAATGGATTGGTTAAAATTTTGACAATCAGTAAGTTGGGCAAAATTTTGACTAGAAAAATTTTGACCGATGGGTTGGTCAAATTTGGTGAAAATTTGGTCAAAATTGGGTCAAAAATTTGATCAATAAAGGTCAAAAAATGAACCCAAATGTACTAGTGAGTCAAAGCGGTTGCTCACGTTAATAGACTAGTCTTGAGTAGAGAAAATTAAGGGGTCATGAGCTCGTAAATTACTATTCTATTTGGAACTAGAATTAATGTGCACATTGTAATAATCAATGCCGTCATTTGTTTTGGAAGCTTATGAGTCTTGAATTTAGGAATTATGTTCCTATTTTGTGTTTAAATGATTGGAAGTCTATGTTCCAGAGTAGCTAGGTTTTAGTTAGTCATTTTTCAATAGAAAGAAGTTGCCAAGTTTTTACATACTGAATATAATCCTACTATTCATTAGTATGTACATTTTTGTTGTTATAAATAAAAAGATTATTTCAAGTTTTGATCTTTGAGTTGTTATACTTCACTTCTCTATGGGGGCCCACACCATAAGTGAACTAATTAGTTATCATAGGATTTATATTAAGTTCATAGAACTAGAGTAGACTCTGCTATTCATGCAACCACTAATAAAATAATTAGTGAACTACTCTTGTAGCATAGGTAGTTGAAGTAATTCTCAGCTATATTTTTATGTTTTATTAAAAATAGATTTGGTTCTTAGCTTTAGCATAAATTTCTTGTAGTTTAGGCACTTGAATTTTTGTAGAGTAATTCTTAGGATGAGATAAGTTTGAAGCATATATTTTGCAAACACCATTTCAAGTTTACATCCTTGGTCAATAAATTAAATGAGTCCAAATGAGTTGGATAAAAACCACTTGAGATATCCAATCTTGGGTTAAGTAGTCCATTGGTGTAGGATTTTGATTCCTTACTTTGGCCAAGTATTTTTGGTGCCATTGTTAGGGATGGTGTTAATTCAAACTAGTCTTTCTAGTTGTATTTCTATTCCTTGTAGAATAGAGTTTAGTAGTAAAGAAGCATATTATGCATAGAACAAGAGACCACTTAGGGAGATTACTTCCTCATTATAATTAAGAAGAACCATTCCATGATGTTCAACCTGAACTAGATGAACCCCAAAGAGAGAATGACAAAGAAAAACCCTTTGAAAATCAGTTTGTTGACATCGATGCTAAATAAGAAGAATCACTCCATCTTAATGAACTTTTTGATGAGCCTGAATATCAAGATAATCCATTAGCCATTGTTATCTATTAAGCACCGCCTCTTCCTCCAAGAATGGTTATGCCTACCAATTTTTGAAGAACATACCTACTACTACCCTTCCAAAATTTTATGGCCTTACTACAGAAGACCCTAAAACTTTTATTTTTGAGTTTGACATTCTCTATAGGAGCTATGACTAAACAAATGATGCCCATAAGTTAAATTTATTTCCCTCTACTCTGAAGGAGGCTGCTCTAAGATGGTTCATGGGGTTGACTGCAAAGGTCAAGATATGAATAGGGATGAAATTTTTAAAATGTCACAAAAGGAGGGTGAAACCTTAGAAGACTATGTTTCTAGATTCTTGCTCAATGTGCAATGGAATACACATCATAACCTAAATGAAGAATCTAAGAAGCATCTTTTTCTAAGAGGTGTGCAAGAAGAAAACATGGAAGCCTTGGACCTAATGGCCGGAGGAGATATTACCCAAAAGACTTGGAATGAAATCAAGGAGATATGTCAGAACTATTCAAGAGCTACTATGAAGAAAGGTAGAGGACTAAGGAGCCTACCACATAAGACCAATGGTGGGTCATGAGTATAAAAAATGGAGTTATCTAATCTACTAACAGACTTAAAGAAAGATATCATCAATGATGTCACTACTCAATTGGATACCATGCAAGCTCGAAGGAAAAAGGATGAAGCTGATGCTATGCTGATTGAATTTTGCTCCCATTGTAGAGAAAGAAAAAAGAATTGCACATGCAAGACCATTGCAACCATGAATACACAATCAATGCCCATTGAATTTAAAGAAATTGATGACAATACATGAGAAGTGATTTATGTTTCTCAAAGACAACCATGGGCTCAGAGACAAGGTATGCCTCAAGACCCTTTGAATAATTTAAATTATAATAATAATCAGTGGCAAGGCAATGTTCCCCCATATTCTATCCCTCAACGACAGAATTGGAACAATAATTAGCCCAAACAAAAATCTCAGTATAATAAAGCCTACCATCAACCACCTTAGTATCCTCAGTAGAATACCCAATGGACTTAGCAAAATAACTAGTATCCTCAGTGGGGCCTTAATCAACAACCTTTTTATTAAGGGAATTGGCAACAACCGTCTCAGTGGGGGCCTATCCAATCACCTGAGCAACAAACCTTGATACCCCCACCTCAGTAGCAATCTCTAATGAATCTACCTCTTGTAGCCAATGCTAGCCCATAGAAGCAACCGCAACTTCCTACTTAGCTAGCACCAAATCCCAACAATAAGAAATAGGCTTATTCTTTGCAGATCAATGATATTCATCTTAGGTCTAGAACCAAGTTGCCTACACCTAAAGGACCTATAATAACTGAAGTTGCTGATACTAAAAATGTTCCAGCAAGTCCACTAGTTGATGTTCTAATTTCCTTATCCGTACAAGCACCTACTCCTCCATTTCCACAAAGGTTAGTGCATAAAACTCCATCTAAACCAAATCCTATAAAAACTAATCTCTTGAACTAGCTTAAGAAAATGACTATATAGATTCCCTTATTGGATGCACTTAAGGAGATTCCCCTTTACAATAAAAATTTAAAGGAAGCATGTGTCAAGAAATCTGGTAGAAAGAAGAATGATACTCTTACTATCCATGCATTGGGAGAACTTTCTAATTTAATGTTGAGAAAAACCCTGATGCCTAAATATTTTGATCTAGAAGTCCTATTGTTACCATACATATAAATGGCATCCAAATTCAGAATGTTTTGATTGATTTAGGAGCATCAATTAATGTCATGACCAGAGAAGTCTTATTAAGACTTAGCATTATTGGATTAAGGGATACTCCTACAATACTTGTTAGTGGACAATTCAACTATCAAACTTGATGATATAGTAGAAGATATAATTGTAACCTTGGATTCCTTAAATTTTCCTTTAGACTTTGTTGTGCTATCACCAAGAGACACCCTTGGAGGATATCCATTAATCCTAGCAAGACCATTTTTGGCTACTGTAGATGCATGCATTGCATGTCAATCAAGAAAAATGACAATATTAGATGGTACAAACACTAAAAAGCTAACTCTATACTCTTCTATACAACCTCAACTAGATCTTGACCAAGTTTCTTGGCTAGACCTTGTTGATGATCCTCCAGAAGTTAATTTTGTTGAAATACTCATGATGCTAAAAAGAAACCCATTTTTTGTATTTAAGGAAGAAGATGATATATTGGCAGTAATACTTATTAATTAGTTTGATTCTAAGGAGTCTACTTTTGAAAATCCTACCAGCTCCTTGCAAACTGTATTGCCTAAATGTGGTGCACCTCAATCTCTTGTAGCACTTGATTACCTTCATTCATTATTACCCCATGAAATTAAATCTCCCTCAATAACAAATATATTAATGATGGACAAGGTAAAGAAAGTAGAGATTGCTGTAGGAAAAGTGCTAAATATTAATAATGACCTTACTGCATCTCAGATGACAAGTGATCATTAAAATATTGCAAGATAATCAACAAGCCTTTACATGGGACTATACTAACATGAAGGGTTTAGATCCTAGTCTTTCTACAGAGTGGATATTTATCAACTCAGAATGTAAGCCAATGAGACAACCCCAGAGAAGGCTAAACTCGACATTGAAAGATATAGTCAAAGTAGAGTTACAAAAATTCTTAATGTTGGATTTATTTATCCTATTTTTGATAGCCAGTGAATTTCACCTTTAGTTATTGTTCCAAAAAAGGAGGGGAAATGGAGAGTATGTGTAGATTATAGGGATATTAATAAAGCCACTAAAAAGGATCACTTTCCTCTGCCATTCATTGATCAAGTACTAGATACCTTAGCAGGAAAAAGATATTTCTCATTTCTAGATGGTTTTAGTGCATATAATCAAATCCAGATCTCTCCATAGATTAGGATAAGACAACATTCACTTGTCCATGGGGAACATTTTGTTACTCTATTTTACCATTTGGATTATGTAATACACCTACAACTTTTCAGGGAGCGATACTTAACATATTTTCTGACATAGCTACTGATTGTGTTGAGATTTATATGGATGATTTCACCACTTATGGTGACACATTTGAACAAGCTCATGCTAACTTGGAGAATGCGTTGATAAGGTGTCAAGAATACAACCTTTCTCTTAATAGTGAGAAGTGTTATTTCATGATGAAAGAAGGAGTTGTTCTTGGGCACTACCTTTCCTCTTTTGGAATTCAAGTGGATCTTGCAAAGATTGCTATCATTACTAATCTACCAATGCCAACTAAGAAAACATATGTTAGAATTTTTCTTGGACATGTCAGATACTACAAGAGATTCATCAAATATTTTAGTAAGCTTGCTGCTACTTTGTGTAATCTACTTAAAAAGAAAGCTGAATTTGAGTGGATAAAAGACTGTGAAACAACATTCTAGCAATTGAAAGATGTTTTGACAAAAACACCTATTCTTAGAGGACTTGATTGGAAGCTACCCTTCCACATTCATATTGATGCATCTAACACTACTTTAGGGGCAACTCCTTGACAAAAAGAAGGTATTCTTGATCATGCCATTTATTATATTAGTAATAATTTATAGGGTGGTAAGATGAATTATACTATCATTGAAAAAGAATTGCTTGCTATTGTGTATGCACTTAATAAATTTTGATATTATATCACAAGCTATGAGGTTTTTGTATACACCAATCACTCTTCTATAAAATACTTAATGAATAAACTTTCCATCTCTAGTAGATTAGCACATTGGCTACTCTTCATGTAGGAGTTTAATGTCAAGATAATAGATAAACTAGGCTAAGCCAATATAGTAGCAGATTTTCTATCATGACTTTAGGAACCTGATAATCCTATAGCCATAGATGATAGTTTTCCTAATGAGCATCTATTTTCAATAGGAAGTTATAACCCATAGTTTGTAGATATGGCAAAGTACCCTGCTACAAGAAAAAAACCATTACAATTTTCACCTAAGCAATGTCGTCTCCTGGTAGAAAAGAGTTTCAATTTCTCATGGATAGCTAGATTGATGTTCTACACTAGACGAGATCAAGTAACTCGCCGATGTACAAGGGAAGATGAAACTTATGACATCCTAAGAGCATGCCATGATGAACCATGTGGAGGTCATCTTACAGCAAAAAGAACATCCTATAAGATCTTAACAATTGGATACTGTTGGCCTACTCTCCACAAAGATGCAGTAAAGTATACTAGGAGATGTGATTAGTGGCAATGCATGGGAAGGCCCACTAAATTTGATGAAATGCCCTTGTAGCCATAGGTGGTAGTCACGCCTTTTGAAAAGTGGGGTATTGAATTTGTTGTTCTAATAGAACCCTCTTCTCATGTAAAATCATACATTTTAGTATGTAATGATTATGCAACTAAGTGGGTTGAAGCACAAGCTATGACACATGCACGAGATCATAAAGTAGTCAATTTTCTATATGAATGCATATTCACCAGATTTGGAGTACCTAGGGAAATTGTCATGGATCAAGGAGCTCAATTCACATCAAACCTAATTGCAAAACTCATGAAGAAGTACATGATCCATCATGGTACATCTTCCCCATACCATCCTCAAGCTAATGGTCAGGCAAAAATCACAAATAGAGAAATTGAAGCAATCCTCAGTAAAATAGTTTCTATTCACAAACGGGACTAGGTTACCAGGCTTCTTGAAGTAATTTGGGCTTATAGGACTACATGGAAGAGCACTACTAGATTTACTCCATTTGAATTACTTTATGGAAATTCTGCTTCCGTGCCTATAGAATTTGAGCATAAAACTCTAAAAACTACTTTGGAGTTGGATGTTGATCTTTCAAAGACTCAAGAAGATAAGTTATTGCAGCTCAATGCCTTTGATGTATACCACAAATCTACCTTGCACAATATAGAGATAATCCAACAACAGAAAAAAAAAATGGCATGATAAGTTCATCCATGACAAGAAGTTTTTTGTTGGAGACTAGGCCCTCTTATATGATTCCTGTTATCAACAAAATTTGGGCAAATTCCAAACCCATTGGCTTGGACCATAAAAAATCATTTCTATGTTTGAGAATGGTGCAGTGTAGCTCTCTACCATTGATCGTGTTTGCTTCAAACTCCTTGTTAATGGGCATCATTTAAAACTCTACCATAAACCATCTAGTTGGGAAGAGTTCTTGCAACAATTCCTCTCATCTACTAATCCCACAATTCCTGTAGCAACTACAGATGAGTTTCTTGCTCATATGTCATCCTCTCTCTAAACATATTTCACTCATAATAAGTTACTTTCTTTGTGAAAGTATTTTCTCCATAATAATTCCACCTCACTCCACTTTTTCTTTTCTTCCACCTCACCTCACTCTTCATCAACTTTCATGACGATATCAAATGACAACAGAACTTCATAGGTTCATATGCATACTCAAGTTTCAAAATTTTTCTTAATATGTTGTTCTATTTTTAGTTACCTTTGTCACTAGTAATTGTAGGTTCTATTGCCTAATTTAGTTGGGGGCCTATTATATTTCATTTATTTTTGTCATAATTAAATTTCAATGTTTATGTTATTCTTTATGTGCTACCATATATTGTGTCCTTTCCATAAACCATCATAAGAGAATAATGTGATGTGATAGTCACCTTTATGTCACACACCTTTCAAAAGTTTTTATGTGTGAGTTCTAGCTAAGGAAATTAATAAGAAATGATCTTAAATGATAAAAAAATTAATTTCTTAAAACAAGTACTATCACTTGTCTTCTCATCTGTTGCAAGTTTTTCCATTTTGAAAAATGGAAATCCTGTAATCACTCCTGGGGAACAATGGGGGGTGGTTTGTTAAGAAGAGAACCGACTAACCATACAACATTGATGGGAGACCTAGCTTGCCTACCTATATTTCAAGCTGGGGGGTGGATGAATTACATGTTCAAACTACTTGCATGGAATGAGGAGCTTGCCTTAGAATTCTTGTGAAGATTAAGGGATGGTTTTGCTAGAGTCAGAGGAGTAAAGGTTCTATTTTCACCCAAAATTGTAGTAGATATAATGGAATTGCCATTGGAAGGAGAACAATTTTTAGGTGCATTAGTTGCAGTTTCAGCAAGATCCCAATTCACAGTGCATATAGATCCATGGCTTCAAATAGACTAGAAACAATGTACAATTTGCACATCTTTACTAGCACTATTCAACGATGTGCTACTTATATTGTGAGATATTGTACTTGTGAGGGGGAGACATTCCTATTTGCATGCCATGCATTTCAAATTTTTGAGCTGCCTAAGACAATGATTGACCTTTGAATGTTCCTCATTTTATGTATCACATTTTGTTAAAAGGAGCCACTGTAGTACAAAAAGGAACCCCAAAGGATGTTTCACATCACTGTTTTATTATGGTCATCATAGAAAAAATCCCTTAGGGAACAATTTGGGATATCTTGGGATGATTTTGTTGAAAATAAAGTACAAAACCTTGTTAGTCAACCTATAGAGCAAGTTGAAGAGGAAAGAGAACCTTAGGAAAACCCTATAAACCCTAGCTCTTCCTCAACCATACTAGGAGGTCATAAAGAACCTCAATTTCCACTCCCATAGCTTCTACCTTAGGGTCAAGACCAACATATGATAAGGGTAAATGGAAAGTTAAAATTTCCCCAATTATTAGATCTCCTGTAGTTCCTAGGGTTTATAAGAAGAAAAGAGAGAATGTACAAGAAACATCTCCAGAACCTCCTGTAGCATCAAAGGTAGTAGAAGTACCCTTTAGGCATAAAATTCGAAGAATCCAATCGACAATAAAACTTGATGAGGGTGTGGTTTTTCAATCCCCTATGTCTAAAAATGTAGTTAGTGAAAAAGATCAATCCTATCCTTTTGGAAAAGAAAAGATCATTATTGAAGAAGAAGAAAGCATAGAACATGTACCTGTAGTAGAAGGAACATCCTCTATCTAGCCACCTATCATTTACATAGATTTAGACAATTTTGATAGTGTATATGTTGGAGTTTTAGATTCTCCTCCACCTCAAAGAGAAAAATTTCATGAAGAAGATGTTGGAATAAATTTTGATGTAGTTAATACTATTGCTAAACACATTCTTTCTCAAGGACTTGATGCTTTAGCATCTATAGCCCAACAAATTGATCCTATTGATACTTCACCTAAGACACATGTTACTTTCCATCTTGGTTCCACTATTTCATTGTTAAAAATCATTCCATAGTTACCTAACTAGTTAATTCAAGAGAGGAAATAATGGAAAATAGAGAGAGAGAGAGCTTAGAGAAAACCATCTTTAATCAAACCCAAGAATTGACTAAGAAGGATGAGGAGATTGAAAAATTAAGTGGTAATGTTATAAAAGTCACTACCATGATTCTTGAACTAATTTCTTGTCACTCTCCTTCTCTTGTTTATGCTCTCTTTGAAGGACTAGTTTGTCAAGTACCAGATGACTTGTGCAATGTAGGGTAAAATTTTAACGTTGAATACCCCTCATGATTTTTTTCAGGCTTTTCATGCTACTCTTGTAGCCATCAAAAATTTTCTCTGTGAACTCCTTTTACATTATTTAGTAGTCATTGATAACAGAGATTGGAACCCTCTACCTTATGTGGGTGATATTCAACATAGAGAATTGATGTCTTGGATTCAAAATGAAATTAGCAGGGAAAACCTGGCCCGTTAGTACAAAGAATTAGAGTATGAAATGCCACTTTTTCTGAGGCTCGAGGCCAAGGATGCCAAAACTCTATACTATGAATGGTTAAAAATTGCTTACTCAAAACTTGGAATTCAAATCATTCCTCCATTAAGAGAAATAGTCTATTAGGAATATAAAGCTATAGCAGAAACAAATCTTCCTGCAACAAAGTAGGCAAATCAATGGTGCTGGATAGGGTTGAGTAAAGACTTTTAGAAGACGGAATCTCATTCTCTATTGAATTTCATCATGACCACTCAGCAAGCACCCTCGTATATCAAGCTGGGAGAAGAAAGGAAAAATTATTGGATTCCTTTAACTTTTTAGCCTCCACTGTTGTTGTCCCCATTGTTTGCTAATCAATAGGATTTAGAGAAATTTGATATGACAGAAGAGCTTTGAAGATGGGAAAGGTACAAGGAGAGTAAAGGTTTTTATCGAAACATTTCTATAGGGGGTAAAGGAAAAAGTGTTTCTTTAGACTTGAAGATGGCTGTAAGGGTGAAAAATTTCATGTTTTCTTGAGGACAAGTCAAATTTTTAATTGGGGGGAATGATGAGACCAGAATATGGTCTATTTTGTCATTTCATTATTAGTTTAATTTGAAAACTCTCTAAAAGACTTTGATGTTTAAAGAACATGATGTTTATGATGATTTTAGATAAATGTGTGCATAATCTCTCTTTAGGATTAAAATGAATAACTTGTGAAAAGATATGTCATTTGATAACAAAATAGTGAGAATGACTCTTTTTCTTCCTTAGCTAGGTTGGGAAGTTCTCTTGCAACAATGTGACATAGGGTAAACTAATTTAAATAAGATGTTTTGAATAAGTCTTGATGTATGTATGCTATTGTTTTGGAGGCACTAATATTTTGCAAATATAAATGCAAAGCTAAGTCAATCACGTAGGAGTCAAAGTAGTTGCTTGTGTTAATAGACCAACCCTAAGTGGAGGAAATTAAGGGGTTGTGAGCTCCTAAATTACTATTCTATTTGGTGCTAGAATTAATGTGCACATTGTAATAATCAATGCGGTCATTTTTTTTGAAAGTTGATGAGTCTTGAATTTAGGAATTCTATTCCTATTTTGTGTTTAAATAACTAGAAGTCTGTGTTCTAGTGTAGCTAGGTTTTAGTTAGTCATTTTTCAATAGAAAGAAGCTGCCAAGTTTTTATGTACTAAATATAATCTTGTTGTTCATTAGTATGTACATTTCATTATTATGAATAAAAATATTATTTTAGGTTTCCATCTCTAAGTTTTTATACTTCACTTCTCTATGGGGGCACACACAGGAAGTGAACTAATTAGTTATCATAGGATTTATATTTAGTTCATAGAACTAGAGTAGACTCTGATGTTCCTGTAGCCACTAATAAAAGAATTAGTGAATTCTTCCTACAACATAGGTAGTTGAAGTAATTCTTAGCTATATTTTCATGTTTTATTAAAAATAGATTTGGTTCTTAGCTTTAGCATAAATTTCCTATAGTGTAAGTACTTGAATTTTTGTAGAGTTGTTCTTAGGATGAGATAAGTTTGAAGCATATATTTTGCGAACACCATTTCAAGTTTACATCCTTGGTTGATAAATTAAATGAGTCTAAATGAGTTGGATAAGAACCACTTGAGATGTCCAATATTGGGTTAAGCAGTCCATTGCTATAGGCTTTTGATCCCTTTCTTTGGCTAAGTAGACATCATGGAGAGTCACTTAGCATCAACAAGCCCAAGATTAGACTGTGTAGATTCAACTCCTCAATGGAAGGCTCTAGCACACACGACATTTTATTATCTTAAGTTTTATTACCACTCACACATTTTATTTAGTTATCACTTATTTAAAGCTCTCTCTACCAACCTATAGCATCATGATCTCTAGGAAGCCCCCTCCATATGCTACCCTACCCTACTCATGTTCATTCAATGATGAGTGTCCATTGGCATGCTTATTCCCAACCCAACCCCAATGATCATAAATTTCAGAAGTAACACAGAAGAATGAGCCTTGCAAGTCACTCGAAAAATGTATGCACATGTACTCATGTGTGGCACCCCACCATCATGAATATCATAACACAACGATTGGATGAGAGAACAAACAAAATATCACTCAACCAAAAATAGACTTAGAAGGATAGTTTCTACACAAATCCAAAGGAACAATAAAACCATACATCATGAACTCACTCAACCAGCCTTAATCTAGGAGTATGGATTCTACATGAATCCCAATGATGCAATAAGACCAAACATCATGAACTCACTCAACCAGCCTCAATCCAAGACTATGGATTCTACACGAATCCTAGTGTCCACAAAATAAAAAATAAAGGTAAAAAAGAAACAATAACTACAGGTATAAAATCACTCAACCAAACACAAATTTGGGTTATTGATATGGCACACATCTCAATGCAAACATAAAAGTGCAATAATGGTTTAACTGGTGTCCTATGGATAATCAACATTCATGACCAACATCATGCTAAGAAAACTTGAGAAAACTAGGTGACAAGCAAATTGAGGCAAAAACCTCAAAACTCAAAAAATTCAAAATTAAAACCCATTTGGTCTTAGGGCACAAAAGCCACAAAAATCTAATAAAATTTGGGTTTGGAGTCTGTATGCAAAAATGGCCAGCATAATGGTGTAAAACCCCAAACCCTCATCCTAGAAAATAGAGAAATGCTCATACTCGCTCAACCGGGTAGAGTTAGTATACAGAAAAGGAGGGGAACACTAGTTCTTAGCCTCCTAACAAATGACTACCAAAAATAGAAGTGCTGAAATAGTAAAATAGGAGATCCCTACGTCACAACCAAAAGGGCAAAATGGGAAACTGATCCTTAAAATAAAAATCCTATAGAAGTAGCCAAAAATCATGGCTATCCAAGGTCTCCCTCAGTTGCATCCATCAAGACTGATCTCATGATGATTACATGCTTGTAGCTCCCACAACGAACAAAATAATAATTCCTCATGAAAAGGATTTTGGGTTTTACTCTCAAACTTTCTAATTCAAAAGTGAGAAGTCAGGAATTGAATTTCTTTTTCAATACTTATTCACTTTTTTACTGAATAATCAATTAGGAAAAATAACAACTCAAATGAAAAAAAAGATATTTTTAGTAATAGGAATAAATCTATGGTAAAGCTGCCAAAAATTAAATTCAATAAAATTTAAAGCTCAAAAACCCAAAATCATAGAAATTTTCTTAACAACTTTTGCGACAATGCAAACCTCTAAATGCACATACACGTTCATAGGTCTAATCACATAATGCAACTGAGTTCTAATTAGTTAATCATTGAAAGGATTAATTAATCAATTAAAATAAGGATACGTTGACCATATAGGGATGACATTGGTAAAATATGAATAGTTGAATCACTAACTCCATGTGCCACTGCTAGGGATATAAATCTTGTTCACTAAACAAAATGATCAAGTGTAATTGCATATAACAACATAGCCAAAAAAATAAATGATATAAATAACCTAATTTAACCATTTATTCAATTATAATTTACTAATCTATTTACATCACTCACATTTGCATATAGCATAATGAAGCAAGAATGAAGAAAATAACCATTGCATTAAATCTATCACATAACATAATTAGAGATATGTCCAAATACTAGATAACTAGATATCATCCTAAAGCATACTATCATCTCAAAATGACATCATCATGCAATTATGATAAACTAAACAACTTAGTAGTCTAACATCTATGATACTAAAATCAAAGTATAACATTTGACCCTCAAGTCATCTCAAATGTAAAACATAACATGAGTAACAAGTATCTCTTGGATCGAAATATAACAAGGTAAATATTCACAACACATAACCAAGGAATTCAACATGGACAATCCATTTCTAATTATTTGAGCATTTAATAATGGTTGTATAAATAACATAAGAAGATACTTAAAATACATAAGAAAACACAGTCATATACATGACTAACCATTGCTACATGAACCTAGTCCCATGTAGCAAGATAATAATACATAGTGCAATCCTACACACATCTCAGGGTAATCACAGAACATCATCATGATACCACATTGATCCTGGTAACCATTGACACAAACATTAGTGAACTATACAATACATCATAATCAAAGCAACTGATACAGTAACATAAATCCAATCACCTCAAGGGTGTAGACCACTCATGGTCCCAAACATGACCCCTTCTCAAGGAGAGATCGAAAAGGTTGTATCCATTAGGATGACTTATAGAAGTCAAAATGGGAGAGGCCCACTACATTAGTGATCTCGTGTAGTGGTGCAATTTGATAGTTTTCCTATTCAATATACTAAATTTGACAAAGCATTTTTATTTCATAGTATCCTTTTATAAATAAATCAAAATAGCATATCATTTCATATGTCAAGGTTTGTTATTCATGTTTTTTCATCATTACATTTATCTAATTTTAACCCCCTTGTAATTAGTTATCTACTATGAAGTCAAATTCGATAACCATAGGTCTATTAGTGGGGTTTCTACCATTCATTTTTTTAGTTTTATGCTTTCTCATTTCATACTTTTAGGTGAAAAGTGCACAAAAATCCAAAATACCCACATTATAAGAGGGAGCTCTCAAACATAGAGAAACATTGTAATCTAATAGTGATCAACTACAATTCTTCAACTATTGACACCATTAACAGAGTGAACATGGTTAGTTTTGAAAATTATTTCATAGTGACAAATCTGCATACCAACACTCTTTTACTATTTATTAGAAGAACAATAATTGAACAAAAAAAACTTTATTCATTTAATTAGATATTTCTATAAAAAACACTAACCAAAGAGATGGAAATCATCTTGTAATTTCCTCTTCTCTAAATTATTATTTTTCTTTCAAACCACTCCATCAAACATATTCTTCTTACTCTTTGAATTATCCTCATCTAAAGAACTCGCCCCAAATTAACTAGCGGCTATCAAGGCTAGTGTTCATGGTTCTCTTGGCCATATATTTGTCTCTTGACATTCTAATATGATTTAGATCTTAATATCATCGTAGAGCCTCTATTCATATATTTTTATATTATAATAGTGTCTATTTTAGAATATAGCTATCATAGAACTTAAAGATTTCATTAACCATATTTTATTTTGGTTTTTGAGAATCTAATTCATTCTTAATTTATTAAATTAGTTTGGATTTAATCTTTAATTGTCTTCTAGTCTTTGTTAGAGTTACTAATTCTAACCATGGGCTACTTTCTATTTGGACTATTATTTAAAGTGACTCTAGGCATTGTACAAATCAAGGCTGATTCTATTTGATGCTTTAGGTTGATTAGTCATTGTATTCTCCTTTTCTCATTGCATGTTAACTACAAGAGGAACTTGGACTTAGTTTATATCTTCATTGTAATTTTCTTTTGCAACCAACAGTTTCCCTTTCTATAAGAGATGGATTTTTATGCATATTGTAAATGAACATAGAGCACAATGTAATCAATACATTCTTTTTTAGAGAAGCTTTGTTTTTAATTTATTTTTCGTACAAGTTTTGGTTATGTTTTTAGCTAGAACTAATTATTGTATAGCTTATAACTATAGAAAAAATTACATGGTATTAGAGCTAAGGCTACTAAGAAAAAGATCAATTGTTTTTGTTTGTAGGAATTGAAGATTGAGCTTTCAAGAATGGAGTTTTCAGCATTTTTCTTTCTCATATCATTTAGTTATTTCAAACAAAAGATACCAATTCTTCTTAGGACGACAAGAAGAGGCTTGGATCAAAATGTCATGACATTAGAGGTTGTATTTGATTCTACATAAGAGATAGACTAAGGTCATGCTCTCTTCCCATGCATCTTGCCTTATTTTTACCTTTAGTGATACTTGTTTTAGTGGACCTATGATACCTCTTTATGTAGATTCTTTCTTTGCTTCCATAACTGATCAAATTTATTGACAATTAACACTTGTATTTTCAAGAAGCAATTTATTCTTGCATAGTTTAGTAGTGTTGTCAGGGTCACTTGTATAAAATCATGTGCCAGTTGTATCCTTGTGTTGGCTCTAGTTTTCCACCTTGTTGAAACCCTCAAAATTCATTGTGAAAATCCAATGTTTACCCTCTAAGAAACTAGGGTTTGCAATTCTTATATTCTAGTCGTGCCCTAGAAAATCCCCTTTTTTGTGTCCTGTTGTCTTATTTTTCTTAGGTATTTTAAAATTATAATGGTCACACCTTTGGTTAGGGCGGGAGTTTTAAAAAAAAGGGCCCTAGATATTATTAAAAAATACTTTGAAAATCCCTAGTACCTTTAAAAGCTTATTTTTAAAGGTTTATCTTTGTCATTTTATAAATATTTTTGCCAAATTATGTTTTGACCCTAGCTCATGACTCTTTTTTCTTAACTTGTGGTTAGCCCGTGTCTTGCAATATCCCTATTCATAACCCTCTTGGTGAGTTTTTATTGGAGCCGTTGATCTCCTTGGAAATCTACAGATATTGCATTCTTGTAGCTTGAAGATGCAAATCTTTCAACCAAAGCGAGAAAGAGAGAGAGTGAAACTTGTCCCATGGGACCTTGGGAAATGTAGAAATTAGTTGTTTAACAAAAACCCTACGATCTTTCCAAGATCAATGAATTTTACATGTTTACAAAATCAAGATGCTCAATGTTTAAAGAAAGTGAGAATGTGAAAAATTAACATGTGGAATTTGTGGTACCAACTTATGTTATGAGAGTTGAAAATATAGAATGAGTAATTGGGAGGGGGGGTGAATCAGTTACTACTAAAATAAATCCCAGATCCCTTAGATGTCAACAACAAAATTTGAATTGAGAAAACTGATTGTTGTTGATGCTTGGTATACAAATAGAAATTGTTATAACTTGGTAAAAGTAGAGTGAATTACTTTTAGAAAATTTTAAATTATTAGTAATTAAATTGTAAGCATAAGAGAAATAACATGAACACATGAAACACCAAGATTTAATGTGGAAACTCAATTTGAGAAAAACCACCAATGTAACTAGTTATTATTTTTCGCTCTTCTGAAGTGAGCCCTGTTAGGAGCCAACCCTCTTAAAGGTTACAAAACACACTATTAGGTGTGACCCTATTAGAGGATTTAATCAACCTCCTAGGAGTGGCCTTGCAAGAGGTCTTAAAATAATTCAATGGAATTTCCACCTTGTTAGAGGATTTACAACTAGCTGTCAAACCAACTCTATTAAGATATTTTAGATCACTGCTACAATGGTTAGAGAGTAACAATGAAATGACTTGATTGTGATGCAACTGAATTGCTAAATCTAGATCTCTTTTTTTCTTAAACTTGATCCTTCCTGATCGAATATTACTTTTTTTCTCCAGAAGGATACCTGCTTATCCTTTAAGTTCACTCCCTTTCTTTTATTCTAATTCAACCAACACACTTGCACACACACTAGAAGTCTCAACTTGACCTTTTACTTATACCATCCAGATTGTTAAGTCAACCCAAATTCAAATTACAATAACCAATATTCATCATCATAGTCAGCTAGAATCAATAAATAAAATAATTAAGCTTCATATATCAAAACAAGAAAAATCCTTCACAAGCTGACCCTACTTGGTAGAAACTAACTTGGAACAATTTCTTGTGTTAACTAATAGAAGCTCGGTTAACACTGTGAACTTGTAGAAATCCTTTGGCAACTAAGTGAAATTGGTGAATACTAAATTTGTCCAACTTTTCCTTCCTTAACTGAGGGAGCTTGGTTAACACTCTTTACTGCCTAAATTCCTTTGATGCCTAAGGGAGCTTGGTAGACACTATCATCTATTCAGAGTAAACCTGTGAATACTCAGTAGATAAGGAAAACTATCTTTACTAACCAAGTGAGCTTGGTAAGAACTTTTTGTCAATTAATATGACATTTTTGTAACATCAAATACAACACACAATTAATCAATTATATCCAACAATCTTCCTCTTTGGCATTGATGGCAACACAACATGTCATAACACCATGAAATTTCAAAGCAAGCATAGAGTAAGGAACATATCCTTAATTTCATCTTGATTATCATGCATTGGAATTCCCTCTATTAGTGTGAGCTCTTCCTATCTTTAAATAAACATAACTTCTCCATTTTACTACAAACTTCTCCTTCTTAAAGAAATTTCTTATGAGATATGATAGTATAACTTATCCCTCTTTGACAACACATGCCACAGACAACACATGCCAAATTTGTATCAATGTACCTTGAATACTGATTCATATGCAATATTCTCTTGCCAACTCTGCATCAACTGATTGATCTTTAATATGCTTTGCTTGATGTATCATAAACTTTATTTAGTGAGCTTTAGATAGGGGAATGACCCCTAGCTTACCTCTTAGATATAAGAATGCATCCTTAGGTAATGGCTTCGTGAATATGTCTACAATTTGTTCTTTTGTATGAACATATTCTAATCTAATTTCTTTGTCCTACACCAGTTCTCTGAAAAAGTGATATTTTATAGCAATGTGCTTTGTTTTGGAATGCATCACTAGGTTCTTTGATATGTTAATTGCGCTGGTGTTATCACAATACATGACTACTGGCTCTTTGATTTCAACCTTTATTCCTTCTAGCAATTTTTTGAACTAAACAATGTTAAAACAATTTAATACTACTGCCACATACTCTGCTTCTGCTATAGATTAGGATGTGTAGTTTTGCTTCTTGTTTGTCCAAGATACCAACCTTTTACCAAGAAAGAAAGCTCCACCACTAGTGCTTTTTCTGTCATCAAGATTTCCTACCTAATCAACATTAATAAATACCTTTAGGTCTAGGTTGCCTCCAAGTTTTTACTATAAACCATAGTCTTCAGTACCTTTAAGATATCTCAAGATTCTTTTGATTGCCATCATGTGATTTTCTCTGGGTTTAGCTAAGAATCTTGCCACTATCCCTACTGCCAAGGCAATATCAGGCCTTGTGTGAAGTATATACTATAATTTTCCAATCATTAATCTATATAAGGTCTGATCTACTTCTTTGGAGTAATCATCTTTGGTAATCTTGAGTCCAGTACACATGGTGGTACAAACTAGTTTTGAATCTTCCATTCCAAACTTTTTGAGTATCTTTTTGATATACTTAGATTGAGTCATATAGATACCATTTTTGTTCTGCTATATCTGCAATTCAACAAAGAATTTTATTTCATCAAACATGGACATCACAAACTCTTTGTTCATTTTTTTTGAAAATTCTTTGCATAGGTCATCATTTCCTGTAAATAGAGTATCATCCACAAATATCCAACACAATTTTGTTACCTAGTCCTTCCTTGATGTATAGACTACTGTTATCATTTGTTCTCTAAAAACCAATCTATATCAAGAAGTTATGTAGTCTTTCATACCAAGCTCTCAGAGCTTTCTTGAGATCATACAGTGCTTTGTGTAATTTATAGACCACGACCCTTTTGTCAGGATCAAAAAAACCTTTTGGTTGTTCAATGTAGACTTCTTCATCATGAATTCCATTCAGGAATGCAGATTTAACATCCATTTGATATACTTTGAATCCTTTATGAGCTGCATATGTAAGTAGGGTCTTAACACCTTCTAATCTTATAAAAGGGGCAAAAGTCTCACCATAATCAATTCCTTCTTCTTGAGAATAGCTTTTACACACTAGTCAACCTTTTTTTCTTGATATTTGTCCATTTTCATTCAGCTTATTTTTGAATACCAGTTTTGTTCCAATCACATTTTTATGTTTAGGCCTTGGAACTAGAGTTCAAGTTTTGTTCTTTTCTATCTATTCTATTTCTTCATTCATTGCCTCAATCCAACTTCCATTTTCTAGAGCATCTTTAATATTTCTAGTTTCAAAATCAGCAAGTAAACATGCACCTTTTAATTTGCTTCATGTCATAGTACCTTCTAATTTATCCCTAATAATCTGATCAGGTGCATGATGCCTTCTGACATACTTGGCCAATATAGGTTCTTTGTCTTTTGAATGATTTGCATTGTCTTCATTTTGAATTTCAACTTCAGACTCAGGTTTTTCAGACTCGATAGACATTGACTTGGTAGCTTCAGAATGTGACTCAGGTCCCTGTGACTCGGTTTGAACTTCTTGCAACTTAGTAACTATGGAAGACTCAAGAGATGAAGTTTCCTTATTGTCTAACAATGTATTAGGTTTAGAGTAAACAAATATTTTGTAATCTTCTAGTTCCTTTTTACTTTCTTCTTTAGTCTTTTCTGCAAACTCATCAATTCTCACATGTGCACTTTCTATGATTTTATGAGTAGAAAAATTCAAACATTTATATGCCTTACTTCTATAGGAATATCCTAAGAATATACCTTCATCACCTTTCACATCAAATTTTCCTATTCTGGACTCTTTCAAGATATAACATTTACTACCAAATACTTTCAGGTAACTTAAATTGGGTTTGTAGCCATACCATAATTCATAAGAATTTTTATCTGAGTCCTTCTTCAACTGTACTCGGTTCAAAGTATGAACTACAGTGCTGATGGCTTCCTTCCAATATTTGATAGAAACATTCTTTTCAATCATTAGAGTCCTTGCACAATCCATGATGGATTTGTTTCTTTTTATAGCTATTCCATTCTGCTCAGGAGTGCCAAGGGTTGATACTTGCCTTTTAATTCCTCTTTCAATGTAGAAAATATTGAATTCATTAGAGATGAATTCACCACCTCTATCTAATCTTAAGCATTTCAATCTTTTTCCTATTTCTTTTTCTACTCTTTCCATGTACCATTTGAATTTCTCAAATGCTTTTGACTTTTCTCTAAGATAGATAATAGTCATCATTCTAGAGTAGTCATCAACAAAAAGAATAAATATTTTTTCTCTACTATAACTTTCTAGACCAATAGGTCCACATAAGTCAGTATGCATAATTTCCAAGACATCTTCAGATTGATTGTTTTTTCTTTTAAAACTAGTCTTTCCCATTTTGCTAATCTAACAATTTTTTGCATAAACCAACATCTAGTTTCTTTAGACTAGGGATACCTCTTACTTTTCTAAATTTTCTTGTCTTGACCATATCATCAAAGTTTACATGACATAGTCTTCTATGCCATAACCAACTTTCTTCCATTTGAGAAATAAAACATGAGCAATCACCAATATCAAGATAAAATAGGTTACCTCTTATTTGTTTGCCTGATCCAATCAGATCCCCTTTGTTATCTAGTAGTCTTGCCTTGCTATGCATGAATTCTACCTTGAATACAATGTTGATAAGCTATGCCACACTTAGAAAATTATGTTTTAGTCCTTCAACCAAATAAGCATTGTCACATACAAGCTCTTTGGTTAATGAGATGCAACCTTTCCCTTTTATGCAACAAGGTTCATTGTTTCCAAACCTTACACTACCTCCATCATAGTGTTCAAAGTGTTCAAATTTTGTTTCATCTCTAGTCATATGATGTGAACATCCACCATCTATGATCCATGTATAATTTTTACTAACATGAGAGGTAAGTGCCATCTTATCTTCTTCTTCATTAGATTCATCTTTTACAGCAATGTACACTATTTCATCTTTACTATTATCAGAATCTTTAGCCATAAAACAAGTCTTCTTACCTTTTTCTTTGAAGGATTTGTGACTTTTGGATTCTTTCTTGCATTTGTACTTGTGGCTCTTCTTCTCTTCTTTTCTTTCTCTGTTTGGATACCTGGTAGCAATATGACCAATTTCTTCACATGAAAAATAGATTAAAGGAACTTTACTTTTGTACTTTGCTCTACCTCTAGAATATCTGTTTGCAAGTAAAGCTTCAACAACTTCAAGATCACTATCAGAACTTTCCTCTATTTCCTCTTCACTTTTTGACTAATTGTCCTTTGTTTTCTTTCCTTTTTCTTTGAGTGAAAGTTTAGCTTCAAATGCAAACTCAATATTTTTGGAAGCTGGAACATAATTGTCAAATTTGTCTAGCTCAAAAGTTGTCAATCTTCCTACTAGGGCATCCAAGCCTAGCTTGCTATTTGAATCACATCTCTTTTCTTGAATGAAAAACAAACTAATTGAACAGATGGGAAGAAAAGTTTTGAGAAATTTACTTACAATATTTTCTTCCTTGATTTCTCCTCCAGAAGCTCTGATTGCATTGACACTAGCTTTGATTCTTTCCACATATTTGGCAACATTTTCATCTTTTCTCATTCTCATTTGATCAAACTATCCTCTAAGGCTTTCTGCTTTGGCTCTCTTTACATTATCATCAGCACCATAGATATTCTTTAACTTGTTCCACATATCAAAAGTAGTTTTACAGTCTTTGATCTCATCAAATTCATCATAGTTGAGAGTAGATGCAATATCAATCATCATGATATTATAGTTCTTTTTCTCAGTAGGATCTCCAACAAATAATGTACCAGTAGGAGTCTTGTATTCTTCATCAAGGTATTTAGAGCTTGAATCACTCATGGTGGCTAGATGAAGTCTCATGAGTCCCTTCCATGTTGAAAAGTTGTCTCTATTTAGCTTTGAAATCTCTCTCTTGTAAGACATCCTAATCTTTAGCTTAGGTCCTTGAAACCTTTCCCGCAAGCACCAAAAGCTTTGATACCAATTGTTGGAAATAGAGAAGGAATAACTGAGAGAGGGGGGGGGGGGGGGTGGTGTGAATTAGTTACTACTAAAATAAATCCCAGATCCCTTAGATGTCAATAATAAAATTTGAACTTAGAAAATTGATTGTTGCTGATGCTTGGTAAACAAATAGAAATTACTATAACTCGATAAATGTAGAGTGAATTACTTTTAGTAGATTTCAAATTATTAGTAATTAACTTACAAGTATAAGAGAAATAACATGAATGCATGAGAACCAAGATTTAACGTGGAAACTCAATTTGGGAAAAACCACCAATGTAACTAGTTATTATTTTTCACTCTTCTGAAGTGAGCCCTATTAGAAGCCAACCCTGTTAAAGGTTACAAAAAACATTGTTAGGTGTGACCCTATTAGAGGATTTGATCACCCTCCTAGGAGTGGTCTTGCAAGAGGTCTTAAAAAAATTCAATGAAATTGCCACCTTGTTAGAGGATTTACAACTGGTTGTTAAACCAACTCTATTAAGATATTTTAGATCACTGCTACAATGGTTAGAGAGTAACAATGAAATCCCCTAATTTTGATGCAACTGAATTGCTAAATCTAGATCTCTTTTCTACTTAAACTTTATCCTTCCTAATCAAATATTACTTTTCTACTTCACAAGGATACCTACTTATCCTATAAGTTTTCTCCCTTTCTTTTCTTTTAATTCAACCAACACACTTGCACACACATTAGAAATCTCAACTTGAATTTTTACTTATACCATCTAGATTGTCAAGTTGACCCAAATTCAAATTGCAATAACCAATATTCATCATCATAGTCGACTAGAATTAATAAATAAAATAATTAAGCTTCAAATGTCAAAACAAGAAAAATCCTTCGCAAGTCAACCCTGCTCAGTAGAAACTAACTTGACATGATTTCCTATGTTAGCCAACAGAAGCTCGGTTAACACTATGGACTTGTATAAATCCTTTGGAAACCATGTGAACTTGATGAATACTAATTCTATCCAACTTTCCCTTCATTAACCAAGTGAGCTCAGTTAGAACTCTTTACTACTTAAATTCCTTCGATGCCTGAGTGAGCTTGGTAGACACTATCATCTGTTTAGAGTAAACTTGTGAGTGTTTGGTAGACAAGGAAAACTATCTTCACTGACTAAGTGAGCTTGGTAAGCACTATTTGTCAATTGATATGATATTTGTGTAACATCAAAGACAATACACAATTAATCAATTGTATCCAAAAATGAGTTATAAAAGGATGATATTAACATAGATTTCTAGGTGGCATGCTTTGATTCACTCTGTGTACTAAGTATGACAAAGATTAATGTTTTTTCCCAACCGTCATATCAAGTTAAGATCAATGGCTATCTCATCCTCACAAAATAAAGATGTTTGATGTTTATCCAATGTGAGAATGTGAGAATTTGCTTCATGTCCATGTGGGCCCATTTTTTAATACAACAGTAAGTAGAGATCTTAACCATCCATTGCTCAAGGGATCTATGCTACTCTCATTTTCGCATAAAGAAGATGCAATGTTTTTAACCAAAGTAAGAATATGAGAATTCAACATATGTCCCACTAGGTAAAAGGTGATGCAATTTTGGAGTTTGAATCACAACCATTAGATCCTCCAGATCAATGACTTTTTTTCAAATTATTAACGTAACATGCACAATTTTACTATTAGAGCATTAATGGTGTTTCAAGGAAAACTTGTGCGAAATAATTTTGCATAAAGTTTGTAATTTACTCCATAACATGTTATAAAGAAAAAGTGATTTGAAGCATAGTAAAGTAGAGCTTGGATTCTTGGTGTCCATCTAATGACTTGTTACGAGTATATTGCCTAGCTAAGATTGAAAATTTGCGAGTAAGTGCTTGAACTTTTGTTGTTTGAATATTTCTTGTTCCAAAATTTGTTTAATTGATAAAATGCCTCCAAGAAGAGTTTTTTCTGAAAAGATAGATTATTAGTATAGGAATGTATATGGCAATTTCCTTCAATAATTGCTTCTCTCTACCAATGAAACAACCAAAGGAAAGGAGCAGGTTCCTAAGAACTCTCGAGTTAGTCAGTGAGGGTTTCTATGACAAGGGAAATTGGTTAAGAGATGCAGAGACATGGATGAGTGGTTTGGAGTTATTTAGAAAATGGTTTTCATAGAGGAAACATGATACCCCATTAAGTAATGTCTAGGAATTTGATATTAATAAGTTGGTTTTCCCTGATGTTTTTATTGATGATGACTTACTAACAATGTTGACAAAGAGGTATGGTCCTATATTTAGGGTTTTGAAGAACCACAACAGAGATAACCTTTTTAGGGTAACAACTAAGGTGATCAGAGTAGTCTTTATGTTGAACCCTAATCACACATTGCATGAACAAATTAACTTGGAAGATCTACAGTCAAGGTATGATGCTCAAAGAGCATAACTTTGGGGAGAACCATTACAAGAACACTTTGTGAAGGTAGGGCATCTTCCATTGGTAACATCTCACACTCAAAAGCCTTACTAAAGAAGTACTTTAATCGTAGGGCACATGCCCTTTATATCTCCCTTTGCAATTTTTTTGGCATGGATGAGCAAGATCACATCCAAGGGTCTTTAGTTTTTATGATAGCTCAGACTTTACAGTATGATATGAGTTCTATTTTTGATTTTTCATCTTGCCTAGCTGAGGAGATTCATAATGGGCTAGTTGGCATTAGCAAGGGTAAGGTTGATAAGCCCTTTTGATGTTATTCATTTTTTATTTAGATGTGCCTATACAAGGGATTTTATATGAAACTAGAGTTAAAGAAGGATGGGAAGAAGCTACCAGTTTAGCTCTAAAGTGTAGACATGATATAGGAGGTCACACATGCCAATTTCATGTATTTTGACTGATATTTTTCCTCAAAGATGAGGATTTAGTTAATTGGAGACAACCCTAGGATTCTCCAACCCTTATTAGAGCTGATTAGACCTAAAGATCATGCTAAGGGTTTGAAAGTTAGCCACAATTGGGGAGATATTATCTCTTACTTTGTTTCAACTATATTTACAGTATATGGTTTCCAAGGGAAACCTCATGTTCTTCTATACTAGGTTCCCTTAAAGGTAGGGATTTTTGAATTCTTAATGGCAGGTGGGAGGACTCAAAGAAAGGGAGTTGGTGGGAAGATCTAAGGGAATGATCTTTCTAAATTTTACAGTCATCCACAATTTTGTGCTCACTAAGGGAGGATGGAGACACTTAGGTAAGTTCTAAGACAAATATTGAATGGCCCAATCCCATCCTTGTTTTATTGATTTAGAAGGATTTTATGGCATTTTCAAAGAAAGAACTAAGGCCAATTCATATGAACAAGTAGCTTACTTTCTTGAAGATATTATTAGGAATAAATTTTCTCTACAAGAACATGAGGTAAAGAAAGAAAAATAGAAGGTATACAATAGGTTTTATAATTTGTAAATGCCCTAGATAAGAAGCATGACCCCTTAGTTGATATTAAATATCGGGGAGATAAGATAAATAAATTCATGGCTCATTTTGCTGGGATTATACAAAATTTTAATGAGAAGAAAGAAATACCAATAAAATCATATGCAAATTAAACCAAGAAGGTAGAAAAGAGAATGGTTGATAAAGTAATAATAAGCCCAGGGTAGTACACCCTACGAAGGAGAGTAGGGTATGTAGTTGCCAAAAATGTGGGGCATAGCCTATGCCTTTCTACAAAAGACAAAATTTAGAGAGTCCACCCTTGGCACTAGTTGCAAATAGGCTAAAATTGGAGCAAGGATCTTCATCTAGAGTTGAAGAATATTCCCCCCTACCCACTTTGATAGTGAAGTCTTCTTAAAGGAGCATTTGAAACAAAAAGGGTGTCATGATGACATTTTGATAACTGCATCAAAAGTAGAGGAGGGGACACCTAAAGAACCTCCAATGCCACTCTTGGTCATTATTGTTGAAGACTTCAAAGGGAAAGAGATTGATCCTATAGAGGATCATGCTACTAGGAAATTCCTAGATGATAATAATTTTGTAAAGTCTAGGACCTTCATCCAACTTTTGTGGAGGAGTAACATAGAAAGTTTTAAGGCAAAATGTAAAAAGAAAAAAAGTAGAGAAACCTAATAGACATGAATTTAACATAGAAGAAGAAATGAAGACTAATATAATGCAACAATTTAGTCATATAACCGTTGCAATGGGAGGCAACTACTAAAAGATTCATGAGTGCTCATACTTTTGGAATGAGACATTACTAATACACTAATTTTTGACGCAGTGGGAAAAGAGAAGGAAACAAAATTTAGAATTGAAGAAGTGGTTAAGGAAGCAAATAAAGGGGTAAAGTATAGTGATGATCATGTTGAGACTCAAAATTGAAGCCCTAATTTTGAGTACCATCCTAAAAATTGAGCCCTATAAGCACATTTAATGCAGGTATACACGGTTGTCCTTTTGAGGCCTAAGAGGTGTTTTATGTTTCTAACACCTTGCATTTAGTATATTCATGCATCCTATATCGATAAATTGTCATTTTAAGTCATTCTATGAAGTTTCATTTTGAGCAATGTTTAGATCCACATTTTTGCCCAAGTGTCAAACAATGACAAGAAGCCTAGTTTGCCTTTGAATATCTCACACCCAACAATGTTTCATGACTCACCACTTTGGGAGTGTTTAGTGCATATATTAGAGAACATATGTTTGAGATTTTGAGCCATTTTGATATGATTTGATTTGGTTTTGAATCTCTAAAAATTGGTTACTTACTATTGACATGCTGATGTAAATTATTTAGAATTCCAGGAGGCCCTGTTTGACTAGTTATAAATTTGACCCAGTTGACCAAAACAAAAAAATTGATTTTACATTGCATTCTAGGGTCACATAAATGCTATTTTTCAAATTTGAGCTTATGAAAAATCCATTTGATTTGTTTTCAAATGCAATTCCAAATGCAATTTGTATAGTTTTACTAGTGTCAAGAAATGCAGATTGATCAGTATCCCTGTTCGGGATGTCATAACTCTAAATATGGGATTGCCTAAACCAAAAGGATTATACTACTATGTTCTACTCTAGACATACCTTAAGTGTGCTAGTTTTTAGATCTTGAAAAATCCATCTGTGCGCTTTCCTACGTCTATTATATTTGCAAAAATTATTTTTCTGCCATTGTTCCCAGTTCTGCAAATTCAAGTAGCCCACTTTGTCTATTTGCCAAATTTTCCTAGTTATTCATCATGAGCCCAAATCACAGATTAATACTTTTCTCATGATAGTCAACTAATGCCCTAGTTTCCATGCCTGCAAGCATTAGTTTGACCTATTTTCAAAGCCAAAACCAAATGTGATTTATGGTTTTCTAACATGTTTGCTTGTAGGCAATTTTGAGAAGGCAAATTTGATGGTCAATATCTATTGACCTAGGTGTCATCATGACATGAGATCTAACAAGGTAAGAGAATGTGGAACAAAGAATTAGCATGTTAGATTACATGACTTAGTCAGGTATTTTGGTTAGTTTTTAAGGCAAATTAGAAAACCTCTTGGCATGAAATTCTTAATTTGCAAAAAAGTGGTAAAATAAGTAAAAATTGATGTTTCAATGGCCAAATTCAATCTTGATAAGTACTAGGTGTTCATCAGAGTAGTTTGAGAAGTTATTTGTTTGAAATGCAATTTTTTTTAGCCAGATCCATTTTGGGCCCAAATCACTTTATTAGATTGATAAGATGTTGTGAAGATTGGCAACATTATAGGTGATTGTACTATGGTAACTAAAAAGGGGATCATAGATGGGATTGCATATTTACAAGATTCAATGAACTATCATTGTACATATCCAATTTTAAATTGGAGTATCCTAAAAGGAAAGTGGTGAATAAGCTATTGTTTAAAACCTTATGCATAACAATGACCAAAGGTGCTCAGGAGCACATTGAAGGAGTCACACGCATTAAAATTGCATTGAGAAGTAGCATAAGGTGATTGAGGCAATAGTGTAAAGAGGAGCTGGAAACACCCATCAAAGCCCATGAAGACAATGATGACATGACCAAAGAACCAAAAGGAAGAGGAAGCTTCAATCATAGGGGAAGCTTCAATCATATTTTGTAGCTCCCATCTTCCCAAGGTCTTCTCGCACACATTGTGGAGAGAGAGTGGTTTTATGAAATAGGAAAGAGGTAGAGCAAGATGAAGAAAAGTGATATTCATTGGAGTAGAGGAAAGCTTCTTGAAATTGACTTGCTAAGTGACATTGTTGCATCATGGCCAAACTTGCTAGTTGCCTTGAGTATAAAAGGGAAGGTGTTAAATATTTTAAAACAAAAGAAGTGTCATCTCCATAGGATGAAGGAGGAGAGCTAGCCAGAATGAAATGACAAAGGCTTGTGGAAGTCATGTGGAAGGATGAACCTAGGTTCTCCAAGGTTTTGGGCATAGAAACAATCATGGTATCTGTAGTCAATTGAACAAAATAGACCTACTTACTCCATTTGCAAGGAAATATTAGACCTTTGGTGTCCAAATTCAAAATTGAGAGAGAAAGAAGTGGATTACCTTTTCAATTTCTTTTCGAATGTGTAGGATTGAGGAGGGCTTGTTGATGAAGTATGAGAAAGCCGTAGAGCAAAGACACTAAGAAAATGCAAGACCAAGGTGTCTGAGGAAATAATGATGACTGAGTGATCTACTTGTTTGGCACATAGCATAGGAAAACAAAAGGAATAAGTGAAGTTTTTAATCCCACATTGGGTGAATTGGCATTTTTTTAGTATTTAAATACTAAACTACTCACATTGTATTGTGTCTTAAAGACACTAGGCTTTTTAAAGTCATAGGGCTAGCTCATGGTGGGTCCCAGTTGGTTGGAGGAAAACATAAAAAAAATTTGAACAAATATGCTGACGTCGAAGATGACATGGAATTTTGGACCTACCAAAAGCAAACATATGGTGACATAGCAGTGATTCACATAGCAACATGTGGTGGATAGTTCCAGGTCTACTACATAAAATGAGGTGATGATGTGGCAAAGATGAATAGTTGTTGCAATGTCAGTATGTTATTAGTGACATGGTGATTGCTGACTATGATACTGAGAAAGCAACATTGTGATAAGTGACAGGGTTAGTGATGTGGCATGTTTGAGTTGGATGTACAAGATTTTGCTACATGGAATAGGATTTGTGGTTGTTGCCATGTCACCAAGAAAATTTGCAAGGAAGTTAACCAAAGTGACATAGCAACATGCTGACACATGGTGGTAGGCCCACTTGGTAGTGTGACAAAATAGACCAATAAGGAAGCACCACATGGTGGTGACATGGTAGGTAACCTAGTAAGTGATGATGTGGCATAGTGACCATGCATAGAAGATCCAATGAGAAGCTATCACATGGTAGTGTGTCAGGTGAAAAGTGACAGATTGTTAGACAAATTAGAGGGTATGTGGCACCCAATGGTAGGGATGGAGCAAAGCCCATTGAATCATAGGTTGACATATGTCAAGCTTGATCAAATCAATTTGACCTAAATGAGAATTTGGAGGGAAAAATAAAAGTTCAAAAAATATTAATTTTTATATTCTTTTCTAATTTTGAGTCCGTAGAAAGTTTTACATAAACTTTGGGTTATATTATAAAGTCTGAACCTTAGGGAAGGGATAAATTTTTAAAAATAGAATTGTAGACTTGAGATGCATTTGAAAACTTGATTTTCAAATGGATGTCCTGGGCATTTCCAATGTGTCAACATAGGACTATCATAAATTGTGAGAAATCTCTTGGAGCAAACTTTCCATATCTAAAGTTTTTTTTGCACAAGAAGTAGAATGTTTGAGCCACTCAAGGTTTTGTACCAGGTGCCTCTTTTTTCAATCACATTCTGTTATAGTAGTTTGGATTTGATTTTTGGAAAAATGATGAACTGGTTGTGTGCCAAAGGAAGTAAGGATGTAGCTAGTGATGATTTCTTCACTCTCACATCAATTTATTAGAAGATTTTATCATCATTTTAGATGCATACCTGATGTTTTTGTAAGGATGAGGTTTCTCATTAGTTGGAGAAGATATTCTAGGTTTGTTGGAGCATAATGATGAGATTCCTTTCAGATTTTGGTTGTAGAGAGAAGAGAGCTACTTTGTAGTAGTAAAGGATGGAGATTCAAGTGGAAATGTGTCACTTACAAATTAGATATGGGATTTCTTTCCTCTCCCATACTTTTCTCTTCTCTTTCTTTCTCAAGGGTTGGTTCTAGTTCTTGGACATTTTTCACTGCTGTGATACCACAAGGATGGTTCTAGATAGGTTGAAATTTCTATCATGAGTATGATTCCACCATTTCTTCAACATTCTCTCTTGTATGAACAATAGTAATGAAGATAATATAGATAGTTTTGGTCAATTTAGTGGTTCTACAAGTTATTTACATGCATCTTGAATGTATAGTTTCAAAGAAATGAATACAATGAACAAAAGACTTCTTAGTTTCATTCTAATTCTTATCTCCTATCTTTGTAATTTATAATGTTTTGTGATTTAGGGACAAAGAACTTAAAAAATTTTGCTGCCCCTTAATGTTGTATGTCTTATGTGTTTTGTTATTGGAACAAAGAGCCAAGTAATTTCTTGATATATTTGAAAGGGTTTCTGGTTACTTAAGAAGGATATTTCATGAGTATGGGGTCTTTATAAACACTGATGTCTAATTCACAAAGTGATAGGATAGATCTAATATCTTGATATATGGAATGTATCATGGGTATCATAGATGTATGTGTGTGATTTATGGAACTACCCAATAGATAAGGCACTGAACAGCTACAAGATCAACATATTTCTTACTATTGCATATTTGAGATCTATTGAAATCAAATTTATAATCATTCATTTCCCTTTCTATTTAAGAGCTGAAATGATTCCCTCACTCAGCTTGTGGATTCCATAGGATTTACAATTTGCTTCTACACATCTTTGTTATTGTATAAGTATAGGAGAAATAAGGGTTTTATCTACTTTGTCTGGATTTAGTTGTATGTTTTTGACACTGGTACCATATGAAGAATCTATAGGTTCACCCACCTAGGTTTTGTAGAGCCTAAAGAAGAAGCAAAATCTTACCTTATAGTTGGCCCCAGTGTTTGAATGGGTAAATGTTGTAGGTGAGAAGTAGCTACCCCTAGATGTATCTTAATCTTATTGGGGATTTTTGAAACATGACATTTTAAAACACCAACAAAATGGTGACTCTACTAGGGAGATGATGGTAATAAGCCTTGTTAAAAGGACAAGAATATCTAGTGTAAATTGAATATTTTAGTCCTATTTTTCAGTATGGATTTGCCCATCTTAGTCACCAACAAAATGGTGACTCTACTAGGGAGTGTATTGAATTTGTATGATAGACAAACCTTGAGAATCTAAAAAAAAGGAGATTTAGTAGAGTAGAAGAAATGTATGAAGCAAGCAACAATAGTAAGTTTTCTTATGTTCTTTCTAGTTTCTTCCTCAAAGTTATGCATCCCAGTAATTCTTTATTCATTTGCAGTAGTAGCTTTCATGATTGAATGCAAATTATGTTGTTACTAAGAGAGTTCATCTTTAATCAGTTCAGTTGGGTTTTGTTTCAAAGTGCTATTGTAAAAGTTTAGAGTCAAGAATGAAAAAACAAGTGTTCTCTTTTTCAAGTTTGTAAATCGCCAAGATAGGTTTGGCAATTTGCATATTTTTCATAATCCAAAAGTCTGGTCAAGATTTGTCAAGTGACAAATTATGTTTTATTTCTCACAAGTGTGAGTGGTGACTCTAAATACCTATACCAGTTCCTAGTTGATTTGATATTGTATATTTTGAAGGACTTTTAGCTTGTGAATAAATTTGAAGCTCTTGATACTTGTTCTTGGAAAAGAAGTTATCAGTTCTTGATTGATAAGTTTTCAATGTTGTATGCAATCTACTATTGTAAAAAATTTAAATGTAAAAAGTGAATCACAACAATGATCTCATTTGTCCTCTTCAAGAAGGTGGTAGCTCTACATGGTTTTGATTAGTAGTGTGAAGGATTTTTAAGCTTGCACCCATGTCAAATCAGAAAATCATATCTCAACATCAACACTTAAGGTATTTTAATTTTTAGGTGTTTTGCCTTTCATAAAAGTCAAAGGTTAGAAATTAGAGCCTCTATTCAGTGATTTTTAGCACTAGGAGAAAGAGGTAGAAGTTTTATTTCAAAGGTGGAATTAGATCTTAGATTTGAAGTTAGTTTACCAAGTCATGAAGATGTACTTGAAGATATTGTAAAGATAAGAAAGGAACTCCAAAATTAGATTTTCATATTTTTAATAAATACTGTAGGGAGTATTCAAGGTCTAAGAAATGATCAAGTTTATATGATGTTAAAATCAACATTCATGGAGTTGCATTTTTCTTTAAAACCTAAGGAATCTTCATTACCTATGGTTTTCCTAGATGTCTTTATGTTTTATTTAGTTAACAGGCCAACACATTTAAGATTACAAAGTTTTTGCAAATCAAAGAATACATCAAGAAGATTGAAAGTGATTTGTATGACAATATAATTCATGTTGAGTCTTCTAATGATGATGGTGAATGTGCTGAAAATTAGAATGAATATAATGAATCCATAGGGAAAGATAATTTGTCTTCTGAATGTGAAGAGAAGGATTCAAATTCTAGTGAATTAGATGATTGTAGTTAACATGAGGAAAGTGGATACATAACTGAAAATTAATCATGCGATGATATGAAAAAATGTGAAGAACACTCTAGCAGTAGTAGTGATGGCTCTTCTTGTAATGAAAGTGATTATAATGATGCACCTAGTGATGAGTTATCTTTCAATGAAGAGGAAACAAGTTGTGATAAGGATTCTGATTTTTCAAATTGTTTTACTCATGTTACTACTGTTGTAAATATTTTGGATCAGCTAGCTTATGATCAGAGGCAAGAAGAACAAACTTGTGATGAATTCTTGTTAAATGTTGATGGAATTTCAAAATATTGGCTCATGATTGTGAAAAGTAGGAAAATGTTTCTAACAATGTTCTGGTTTTCTATTGTTATGTTTCTTCTCAAGATGAAGTACTTTCCCCAAATTTTGATGTTGAAAGTGATACAAATTTAGAACATTGTTTGTCAAGTTATGGAGGTGTATGTGACCATAGTTTAATTGTCAATACACAAGACAACTTGTCTGATATAGAGAGTATTGCTAAGGGAAGATTTAATGCTAATTCAAATTCTTTTCATGTTGATAATGTGGTAATAAATTTAGATGTTTCATGTGATGAAAATGAAAAGGGTAGAATTTGCAATTCTGATTGTAATTTTCCCATATATGCTAATGAGTCTAGTGATGATGAATCTAAAAGATTCAAAGTTCATTCCAATGAGTTTTTGGAAAGAGAAAATGATAGTAATCAACAAGTTTTTTTATGAGCACTTTAATGACAAGTTTCATAGATTGGTAACTAATCCATTGTTTGAAGAATATGAAGGATTTTTAGAACATGTTGAATCTAATAGGATGTTAAATAGGATTGAAACTGAGGAGAAATTAGATTTCATGTCCCCTTCATATTCAGATACACAAGGTGAGTTGCAAACTTTTGATACATGAAACTTTTTTAATGAAGTAAAGTATGAAGCCTTCATGTTTCCAGTGTATAGCATGGATTAGTCATTTGTTCAAGATGGTTTTTAGATTAATTTTAGTTTGCATTAGCATGCTGATTCACTTTCTTAGATTGAGCATGATGTAGAAATTAATGTTGATTTGTATATGCACTATGAGAATGAAGGAAATTATTTTGTTTTTCCAAGTGAACTAATAGAGAGTATTAATTTGATTGATGAAACTAATGAGAAAGGTATTTTTAGCTTACCTCATTGTTACCAAAATTTCACACATGCTGAATTTTTACTTCAAGTGACGTCACAGAAAACATTGCAAAATAAAGTATTCATTTTCTATTCATTTTTATCATTTTGCAATCATTTATGAAACCATGCGCAAAAGAGATACAAATGTTCATTGTATAGATCATCACCGATACATACAATTTTCATTTTTTCAATATGAAATGAATTAACGTGCTGAATGGAGAAAATCTCACCCAAGCCGTGAGGATAATTGATTAATTTTCTTTCATCAAGAAATACATTAACAGATAAATATATACACGAAAGAAATAGGAATAGAGATAACCAGTCATTGCCTATTGCTTTGACTAGTTATGGTTTCTTTTCCTTCCGCACTTGTCCAGCTCCGAGCTCCACACTCTCCAGCAGCTACAAAAAACATAAAGCAACTGATGTTAGATCTCGAGGGATCTAAGAAATGACTACCTACCTCTATGACTACATATTCTACCTGTCAATGCATCCCATCATGAAAGAAAACAAACAGTGATATTGGCATTTAATGCTAAAAGAAATAAAACCATTCGTGAGTGTCATGAGCCTGTGCTCGAACCTCATAAGATATGCTATGAGATAGAGAAAATGAACAGACTAAAAAATTTGTATAATGAAGTTATTTATAGACATGTGCAACAAGCAAACAGGGATACCGAGGAATGCTTTTTGCATCTTTTAAACATGCATATCAAAGGACAAAATGGTGATATAATGGCAAGAATGACTATTTTATAGACAAAAATGGAATAGAAGAGCTGGCTGAATTCATTGAGAAAGGAAAATATGATTTTTCTTTCACTGGTGCTGACATTTTTACATCATGAGGTGGCTGACTTGAGGTTTTTTAGATTTTTCAGCATAAGATTCACCTTCATAAACATTGTCAATATAGAGCTACAAGGCCATGAAGACATGGTGCGAACAGGGAGTAGGAGCTAGAACACCAATTCTTGTAAATGAAAAAGAATCTTCTCCTATAAATTCATTAATAAAATTAAATGAAATTGGGAAAAGGAAGTGTGGTTTCCAAATATCCATCTCATACTTTGAAGGCAGCAGGATATTGCTATCAAACAGAAGCTGATGCTACAGGAGAACCCCCATTTTGTTTTTATCTTTAAATATGGAAATAAATATGACTTTCAGAATTAATCTTCCAGTACAACCTTTAAAAAATGATAAATACTGAAACATACACCTACAATAGCATATGCGAAGCACACACAAGAAAGCTCCTGTCAAACCCCTGCAACAAGCAATGATGCTCATCCAGATGTTCAGAAGACTGAAAATGTAAGTTTGATGGAAGAGCACAAGATTCCCAAAATTAAGTTCAAGATGCCAATAGAGTTTTCATTTTTGTGAGCAGCAGAGAAAACTAAATGAGATTGAAGTCAAACTGTAGAAGCAATGTAAGGAGGAGGAAGCTAAAGAAAGAAAATCTTGGTAGAAGGCTTGGAAGGGAGATGAGCAGTTAGAGGTGAGTTCTCAAAATAGAAGCAAAACAAGCACATTTTTTTTTTTGTTTTGTTTATGGACTGGCGTTTTAAAAGGAAAATTGCATATATTCAGCATGCATAGATAGAATTACTGAATGCAACAAAGAAAAACCCACATGAAAGGAAATAAAAAAAAAAAATGTTTTCAGTTTTTTTTAAGCATGCCAAGATAAAACAATGCTTATTGAGTGCATTTTTGTTCCATGAGTTGAGGTGTCTGGTGTTTAACTACAACAAAGATGGGGCAAAAATGGGGTCCAGAACCCATATAACAGCAGCAAATAGAAGTGAAATGGCACCCAAACAGCAAGCAAAATAATTTTGTGGTGGTCATAATCAAAAGACTCAACAATTTTGGATGACAAATATGCCTAGAAAATGCTCAGACACGAACCCCAAAAGCTTCAAAAAACCTTCAGCAACTTGTTCTTTTTCCTTCTATGGCAACCAACAAATAAAAAAGGAACAAATTTGAAAGAAAGGAGCAGAAAACGCACAACAGATCACCTTTCTCTCGTTTTCTTCTGTTATAGCAGCCCAACAGATAAAGACAAGGGAGAAATGAATGGCTTTACCTCCTACAGTAGTGATATCACATGAAAGTGCCTAGAAAGTCTAGATTCGAGCTACAAAATGTCATCACACAGGCTCCAACAAACCCTCGTTTTCCTCATGGCAGCAACAGAGCCTTCTCTAAACAATGAAAGTGTGAAAATGAAATGCTTTAATGTCTTTTAAGGTTTCATATGCTCATAGAAGCTTCTTCTTTCGGTCAGCATTTGTGAGAAATGTTTTGTTATAATATTTCCTAAGTCTTCTTTTCCTATCCCATGGGTGTTCCTTACTAAATGCCAAACATGGCTTTTCAAAGCGTACCTTTTATAAGGTATATAACTCTGTCGAACATTCTTGCCGTTTGCTTATCAAGGTAGAACAAGTGTTTTAATCCTATCACTTTTAATTGTCTATTATATTATTTATTATCTTTATTTTTACGTATTGACTGTATTAATGAGATTATTAAGTGATGCTTTTAGAGTCACTTTAATAATATCATTAATCTAATCAATATTTAAAATAATAAATATTTTTATCCTTTGACACTTATATCACTTATTAATAAAATTACATAGTCCATAATTTATTTATTTATAATATATATTATCAATTGTATTAATAATGTTATTGAGCGATTTAACTCATCACTTAATAATATCATTAATACAATAATCATATATATTATAAATAAATAAATGAATAAAGAATTGTGGATTATGTATTATTATTATTAATTGATATAAGTATCAAAGGCTTTTATGATTCATTTATCTAAATGTTGACTAGATAAATGAATTACTAATTAAATGTGATAAAGGATTAAAATATTTTCTTTAGCTTTAAAAGCCAAAACAAGATACTTTGGCATAGTTATTGGTCTAGTCTAGGAGAGTTATTGCATTCTTGAGACTTTTCGGGTTTGGCAGGAGTTTTGGGGCTACATTTATGAGGGGCAGTTGGTGATATTATTAGACCATGCCTTTTGGGCTATTTTGTACCCCTTTTTGAAGTCTTGTCAAGGACTCAAGTTGGCCTTTGGGGTTGAATCCGATCCAGCATTTATGGCTTTTGGTAAAATGCAGTTGAAAAAAGATGTTAAGTATGAATTTTTCAACTCATTTTAGAGGTTTTGATTTGTGTGGATGGAAGTTTTGTGGCTATTCTCTAAGTCCTGGACTTCATTCTACAAAGTCTGTAATTCTTTTTTGGAGATGTAATACAGGCTATAGCAGTGTGATTATGCTTGGTGAAGTTATCAGTGAGCCCCTTTTCTTTTCTACAATTTTTGTGTGCTTTTTAAATGATTAGATAGGTTAACTTGTGAATGTTTCATTATTCCTTGTTTTTCTATCTCATTTTAGCACCTTTGTGTAGAACAGTAAGTTTGTTTGCAATTTATAACATGTGTTTTTGGGTGAAATTAGTCAAAGGGAGGTATTAGTTTGTCTTTCTTTTTGTAGTTTTAGTGGAAAACCTTATTATAAATCATATGTGCAAGCCTTCTTAGGAAGTTGTGCTTCATCTGTGTTTCATAAAGCTATATTATCCTCTCTATCACATGTGGGTTACATTTCCATATCCCTCTTTGGTGTATCACTTCCTTAGTTCAGACTTAAGGTTTAGGTTTTGGTTTTCAGTATCTTCTTCCCCTTTTCCCTTAAGTTTTCTTTAAGTTTCAAGAGGTTATCATGGAGAGATTCAATAGGAGCCGGCCTAGAATCCGAAGGTTTCATCTCACTGCCCAGTCCCATATAGTGAAGTGAATCCCATGTTAAGTAAGGGTTACTGAATGTTTTTCCAGTTCAGTAAAGGGTGCAAATCCTAAAACTTAACAGTTTTGGCATGCCCAGTGGGACACGCATACATTTTCCAACTGTGCTAGTACAGTTGAAAGCCTTTTTTCAACCAACCAGCAGGAAATGATGAATTTATGAGAAAGATACAAAGATGAAGTTCTAGTTCTTTTGAATATCTATAGGTAGAAACTCCAAAAAGACATGGAAGGAGTCTTGCTAGAATGAAGCTAGCACCAAGAAGGCAACTATCAGCCCCTAGTTTTTGCATGTACAACAGAATAGGTCAAAAGAAAGTCAGACATTCAGTAAGTCCATCGGCAAGGGCTGAATTATTTGACATATCTGCTGATTCACCTACAGATTCAGCAAGTACTGGTTTTATACTAGCAAGTACAGCAAATACGAGCCTTCAACAAAGTGTTCTTGCTCGACAACAACCTATACGACAACAACCTGTGCAACAACCAGTACAACAGCCTCTACAAAAAGCTTCGCCAATGGTGAGGAAATTTTATTTTTTGCCTTTTAATCAAGGGAGTCCCTTGAATTTTTCCCAACATCATGACATACCACTTGCAACATTGAAGAGTTGGCCAAATTTTACTAGAGAAAACCAAACTACATCGTATGAGCACATAAGGGATGTTGCTACTTTGTGCAACATACATCATGTTATAGAGGAGGATGTGGCTACTAATTTGTTGGAAGCATCTTTAAAGGGGAAAGCATGACAATGGTTCAGAAGCCTAACTATTGGCTCCATAGGCTCATGGGATGCTTTAGGTGACGCTTTGACGAAGCATTTTGAGGACAAGTCTAACTTCTTATCGCTGGTAAAGCAGCTCACAACTATAAAGCGAGCGCCACAAGAGAAAATGATGGATTTTAACAATCAATTTCAAAGAACCTGGACTAGAATACCCATTACGGTAAGACCTTCAGCTGATCATGTTTTTCTTTATTATTTGAGAAGCTTAAATAGCGATATATTAGTAATGATTCAATCTATGGGAGCTTTTTCGCTACCTCAAGCTTATGATATCACCATTAGAGCTGAAAATAGTCTTATCCAGGCTAGTAAAATAGCGCCTAGGCCTCCAATGCCCATTTTTCAGGACATTCACCCAAATATACCATTGATAATTCCACCATTTAACCAATTACCTACTGTTCCCAGCCAAGAAATTACCATGGCAGGCCCTTCAGGTACTGCAGGCCCTTTACAAGAGCTGCAAGAGATAAAAAATAGTCAGCTCAAGATCGAAAACATGATGCAAACTTTTAGTAATGAGCTGGTCAATCTTAAAAAACAACAGTACCAGCCTAGACCACCTTACCAACAAAAGAATCTAGTTGCAAACCCACCTTACCAGTAGCAAAATCAAGGTCAGACCCAAGGAAATAGACAACTATTTCAAGGTCATGCAATGGGTTATAGGCAAAATATCAATCAAAGGCCTTTTTGACATTATAACCCGGCCCCTCTTAACACTACAAATCTAGTAAGAGACATAATACCCATGCAAAATAATGTTGCAATGGATTTTGAGTGGTGTTACCCTTGTAGTGAACTGCATAATCAGGCCACATGCACAAATAGAGTTATAAATCAGGCATTAATGGTACAAAATATAATGGCAGGATAGCAAAATGCCATTTATGATGCACCTGAACAGCAGCATGATGCACCTACTCCTGAAACTGGTTTCCTTAATTGGTAGAAAGATGAGTTTTGTGCAGTTAATAATGACTCACCAATATCAGCAAATAAATGAGCTAAGAAAAGAGCCCTTGAAATAGAGCAAATAGAAAATAAGGGTAGACTACCTGATATTGCTAAGCCATCATGAAGTGCCACAAATGCAGTGGGAGACACTCACATTCCTATCGCCAAGGAGACCATTCATAGGCCAGCAGAGCATGGTGTGATTAAAGCACATTAGAAATCCCACTTTGCTACACCATTTAATATCGTGGAGAACATGAAGAAGATGAACATGTCCATGTCAATGTGGGAGACTTTGGCCATCCCTGGTCAAGCGGATATCTTGCAAAAGGCTCTCTTGGATGAAGCAAATCTCGCAAGGGTGATGGATGAACCAGCAAGAGCAGTGTTAACCAGCGCTAATGAGAAGGAGGGGGACAACAATAAAATTTCCAAGGAGCCAAATAAGGTAACAAACCCACCCCCTTTCTATCTTTCCTTGATCATTGGTGATAAACTAGTCCATAACTGTATGGTAGATAGTGGAGCTACAAGCTCAGTCATGCCAAAAAAGATAGATGAACAGTTAGGACTAAGATACCAACCCATTGAAAAGGGTGTTTTTTAGCTTGATGGGACATCCGTGGGTACTATAGGCGTGATTAGAAATGCAAGTGTCACCCTTCATGCCTGTCCTAATTTTTCCATTCAACAGGATATCTATGTTATAGATTTACCTCCATACTTTGGAATCTATTTGTCTAGAGATTTCACAGCAAATATTGGTGGTTACCTGTCATTTGATTGGTCCCACATGCTTTTTAGGACTAGATGTGGTACAAAAGTGACAATCAAATCTGAGTTACTTGCAAAAAACCACAGAGAGCCTTATGTTCCTAGTGCTGTCAATGCGAACCTGCTTGCATTTGACCAAGCAGAGTGTCATACAGTTGTTGAAAGTCGAACCCAGCCAGATGATGTCCCAAATATTCTTCTTGATGAATGGGCATCAAGTTAGACCTATGAAAACCAATTTTATCATATGAAAAATGCTGACTTAGGGACCTATATTATACATGAACAAAATGAAGTTGTTCCCAATCTGGTCAAACCTGCCAATTAGTTGGGGGAGTCCCAAGATCAGCTATGGAGCACATTTTTTGATGGTTCAAGAGGTAAACAAGGTGCTAGTGGAGGTGTCATGCTAGTTTCACCTGACAATGATAGGTACTATGCTGCTTTCAGATTCAGTTTTTCTTGTACCAATAATATAGCAGAATAGGAAGGATTGATCGAGGGATTAGAATGGGCAAGAAAGCACGGTAATAAGTGCTTGAGGGTGTATGGTGATAGTGAACTTGTAGTAAATCAAATCAGATGTCTGAATGATGCAAAAAATGACATTTTAAAATCTTATAGACATTGTGTTTGGGATTTACTTGAAAATTTTGATGCATTTAATATACTGGCTATGTCTAGAAAAGAAAACCAACATGCTGACAGACTGGCAACTGTAGGAGCTCAGTATGATATTGTTAAAAGTGTTTCAACACATACTGATCAGCAGCATATTAGAGTTATTATCAAGCCTTCCATTCCTGATAATGATGTTAGTTGGCAAGTTTTTAACAGTGATGAACAAATTTTACAATTTTTGCTGGAAGAAGACATTTTTGCCAGTTCTACCTAGCAAAGATATAAAGATCAGTATGGTGATTAGGTGATACAACTAAAAAACAACAAGTTTCCAAAGGGTTTAGTAACGCTGGAAAGCATTTTTAATTCAGATGATTAGCTAAAACCTGGAAAAGCCAACTTGCTAGTCAAAGAGAACCAGTATGCAGATCTGGAAATTACACCGGGTAAATGCCTAAAATTTGGCAAAGTAAATTCAACTGAAGAGAAAGAAGCTTTTCTTCATTTGTTCCAAGAATTTAGTGATGTCTTCCCTTGGCAATACAGTGACTTAAAAGGATTCGATCCAGAGCTTGCACAACATATAATAGAGCTAGGACCAGCATCTAAACCAGTTCAACAAAAGAAAAGGCCAATCAATCCTAAGGTGGAACCTTTGATGCAGAAGGAGGTGTTCAGGTTGATTGAAAGTAAGATAATTTTCCCCATCAAAAACATGAGCTGGGTTGCTAACTTGGTCCTAGTAAGGAAGAAAAATGGAGAGCTACGACTATGCGTAGATTTTAGAGACTTGAATAGAGTCTTGTTGAAGGATAGACACCTGCTTCCATCCATGGAGTAGATATTACACTGTGTATTAGGGGCTGAATGGTTCTCTTTGCTAGATGGTTATTCAAGTTATAACCAAATCTTGGTAAAGGAGGAAGATCAGTTCAAAATAGCGTTTACAAAAAAATGGGGCCATGGAAATGGCTTTTAACAATTTGATGTATAGGTTCGTCCTGGTTTATTTGGATGATGCCACTATTTATTCACAAAAAATAGCAGATCATATTGATCACTTAAGATAGATTTTTGAGTGCTGTAGAAAGTTTGGCATCTCATTAAACCCAAACAAGAGTATCTTTTCAATGCATAAAGGGAAATTACTTGGATACATTGTATCTAAGTCAGGTATTACGATGGATCCTGAATGAGTTGCAGAAATTATGGAGTTGCCTCTACCACAACACAAGAAAGGTCTTCAAAGTTTCATTGGCCACATTAATTTTGTACGAAGATTTCTGCCTAATATTGCAGCACTTCTCAAACCATTAACAACTATGCTAAAAAAAAATGCAGTTTTCGTATGGACAAAGGAGGCCAAAGAGAATTTTTGGGCCATTAAGGATGCATTAGCAGCAGAACCCATTTTAATCAATCCTGATTTTGGTAAGGATTTCATTCTTTATGCATACAGTGGTCATGATGTGATTTCAGCTATGTTAGTACAGAAAAATGCGAAAGGATTGGAATAGCCAATCACATTCTTCAACAAAGGACTAGAAGAGTATGACAAAAGGTACAGTTTTTTTGAGAAAGATGTCCTTTCAGTTGTCAAAAGCCTTAAAAAGTTTTGACACTTGTTGACACATAACAAAGTCATTTCCAAGTGTCAAAGAATTCCTCTTGAGTAGAGATTTAAATGAGAAGCGCGCTGGTTGGATCACACGCGTCATGGAATATGACGTAGAAATATAGATAACCAAGTTGGTTAGAGGAAAGGGATTGTGCGAGCAAATCGCAGATAAGGATATTTCAGAGCTTGAAGAGAAAGCAAATGCTATTTTACTAATCGGTGCTTCTGGAAACAATAATGGAACAACAAGCTGGGTACAAGATATGATACATTTTTTGAAAACTAGTCAATATCCAGCCACCTTAGATCGAGCAAAGTGAAGGTATTATCGCTTGCATTCAGCCCCTTTTGTGCTGATAAATGACATTTTATACCAAAAAGACTTCAATGGAGTCCTTCTCAGATGCATATATTCAAATCAAACTGCTCAAGTGTTGCATGAATTTCATGATGGGCATTCAGGAGGGCATTTTTCTCCTAGAACAACAACCTACAAGATTCTTCGAGCTAGCTATTATTGGCCTGATTTATTTAAAGACTATAATGTACATGTCAAAAAATGCGCTAAATTCACCATGTTTGCAAGAAAAGAGAGACTGCCAGCTTTGCCCTTGCAGCCAATTAAGACCGAACAACCCTTTCAAAAGTGGGGCATTAACTTTATAGGGGCCATTAACCCCCCATCAAGTGTGGGTCACAAGTGGATCATTACAGCCACTGATTATTTCACATGCTGGACTGAGGCAATAGCATTAAAGGACGTAAATGAAACATTAGTCCTAAGCTTTTATGATGACATTGTGAACAAGTTTGGAGTGGCAGATTCCATTATCTCTGATAATGCACTTGCTTTCATTGGAATGAAAGTCACTAATTGGGCTTTTAATCATGGAATATATCTCAGTACAAGCTCAAATTATTACCTGCAAGGTAATGGATTAGCAGAATCTTCCAACAAGAACCTGATAAGAATCATCAAGCACAATCTGCAAGATAATCAAAGAGATTGGCATTCAAAATTGAAAGCTGCCTTATGGGTTGACATGATCACCCCAAAAAAAGTCATTGGAAACTCACCTTATAGGCTTGTATATGGGAAAGAGGCCAGATTGTCAATTGAGACAAAATTACTAGTGCTTGATCTTGCTACACAGCTGGTTTTATTTGAGGAAGGGGACCCTATGCTAGTGCAGTGTGCCCAGTTGATGGAGCTGGAAGAAACTAGGAAAAAGGCCATGGAAACCATGGAGTACCAGAAAATATAGATAAAGAAGAGCTTTGATAAGAGAGCTCGAGCTTGAGAATTCCATGTTGGCGACATGGTACTGAAGTGGGATGTTCTCAAGAGCAGACCCAGCCAGAACAATAAGTTTGATCATATGTAGGCTGGGCCATTTCAAATTGCTGAGTGTAAACAACACAATGCTTACCAGCTGGCTACCATAGAAGGAGACATCCTACCAATCCCTGTGAATGAGATCCACCTCAAACCATGTTTTGAGGTATGATTTTCAGTCCTACCTTGTACATAATAAGTTAGTTTCCCTTGTTTTCAATAAGTGCGTCTACATTTTAGTTTAGTTTAGTTTCTGTTCTAGGTTAGTTTCCTGTTTTGTTTGTAGTTTAGTTTAGTTAAGTTGCTGGTTTATGTTGTGGAAGCCATCATACCTGCTCATTTCATTCATGCATGCGTAAATATGTGTACTCAAATGCACACACATATCCAACATACACATACATACGCACACATATATCGCTGCAAATAAATGTTTGGCTGCCAGCCATACATATCTGCATACCCATGCATATGCTGCATATATGCATCCATTCAAGCCGACACGTTCACCCATACATCAACCAAATGGTCGACTATGACATTTTTGACTCCTAGAGTTGATACTTGAGTTTTGACCTTGCATACCCATCAATCCAATAAGAGTTTCTGGTCTTACTGAACTCACGTGCATGCATTCAAAACTGAACTAGCAACTTTAGAAGTCGCTTTTTGTCAAGTCTAGGTGCTAGGAATGCATAATCAAACTCTACGCTCGATGAATAAGAACAAATACAAAGCAAATTGGTCAAATGTCAAGCAGGCAGACATATAGTAGAAGTCGCCAAAAATGTTACCAAAATTTCACACATGCTAAATTTTTACTTCAAGTGATGTTGCAGAAAAAATTGCAAAAGAAAGTATTCATTTTCTATTCATTTTTATCATTTTGTAATCATTTATGAAACGATGCACAAAAGAGATACAAATGTTCATTGTATAGATCATCATTGATACATACAATTTTCATTTTTTCAATATGAAATGAATTAACGTGCTGAATGGAGAAAATATCACACAAGCTGTGAGGATAACTGATTAATTTTCTTTCATCAAGAAATACATTAACAGATAAATATATACATGAAAGAAATAGGAATAGAGATAACCAGTCATTGCCTGGTTATGGTTTCTTTTCTTGCCACACTTGTCCAGCTCTGAGCTCCACGCTCTCCAGCAGCTTCAAAAAACATAAAGCAACTGATGTTAGATCCCGAGGGATCTAAGCAATGACTACCTACCTCTACGACTACATATTCTACCTGTCAATGCATCCCATCATGAAAGAAAACAAACAGTGATATTGGCATTTAATGGTAAAAGAAATAAAACCATTCGTGAGTGTCACGAGCCCATGCTCAAACCTCATAAGATATGCTATGAGATAGAGAAGATGAACAAACTAACAAATCTGTATTATGAAGTTATTTATAGACATGTGCAACAAGCAAACAAGGATACCGTGGAATGCTTTTTGCATCTTTTAAACATGCATATCAAAGGACAAAACAGTGATATAATGGCAAGAATGACTATTTTATAGACAAAAATGGAATAGAAGAGCTGGCTGAATTCATTGAGAAAGGAAAATATGATTTTTCTTTCACTGGTGCTGACATTTTTACATCATGAGGTGGCTGACTTGAGGTTTTTTAGATTTTTCAGCATAAGATTCGCCTTCATAAACATTGTCAATATAGAGCTACAAGGCCGTGAAGACATGGTACAAATAGGGAATAGGAGCTAGAACACCAATTTTAGTAAATGAAAAAGAATCTTCTCCTATAAATTCATTAATAAAATTAAATGAAATTGGGAAAAGGAAGTGTGGTTTCCAAATATCCATCTCATACTTTGAAGTGATGGGGACACAACCCAAGCACAGAATGGACACAACAGGAAAAGGGAAATTGTATTAACTGTAAAAATAAGCTAGTACATTTAGTACAGAGAAAATAGACTTCAAAACATGCCCTAAGGGCTTACAATAGCACAAAATTGGAGATAATTTCTCCTTTTGGTACCTCCTCTCAATTTCCACTCTAAACTGCCTTTTACAATGCCAAAAATGTCCTTAAATAGACCCCAGAGGGTTAAGGACTAGGAGTACATTCTAGAAAGTGCTAGTAGGCATCCACCAACTAAGTAGAAGGCTCTAGAAGTCACGTTAGAAGTTGGTGCAAATCTAGAAGAATCCAAAAACGGTAATCGAACTTCTGGGAGGCATAACTTTTGAACTATAGCTCCAATTGACAAACCATTTACATTTTTGAAAAGCTCTCGAAGCGCTCTATAGCTCTATGGACCAGCTTTGCTCATCCCCCATTTTTTGGCCCTTTTAAAGGTCATTTAATGCCCCTAACCTAACTTTGAAGCATCCTTACGAGGTCTCCAAAAATTGAAAAACTACGATAACTTTCAAACCATGGGGCCTTTTGACCTGATTCTTTTTCTGGAATGCTCTAAATTGCAATTACATTCATCTAGCCAATTTACACCTCCTAGTTCACCAAAATGGTGGTTCAATTACATACTCCTATTTTTTGTGGCATTTACACGTATCCCAAGGTGTTCAAATACTCTATCCTAGAACACTAATAGTGGAACTGTGAGAGTTGGAACCTTTATTTGACCCAAATGGATATCCAGAAATGAAAACACATGAAACAAAAACTAAGTCTAAGTACATTTTTTTGGGTGACACAGGATTGCCCTTATACCTTTGGATGCTCCTGCATCAAACACCTAGGGTAGATTGAAAAGTGACCCTGTCACTTTATGAATGGTAGAGGAAATTCAAAATGGGAAACTTTAGCTGCTGAAATCCAAGTTGAGTCCTCTACCAACCATCCTTTCCACTTGACCAAATAATCTTCATACTGCCTATTTCTGGTGCTCCTGCCCACACGATGATCTAGAATGGCTTCTATATCCTCCTTCTTAGAAGTAGGAATTGGACATGGCTCTAACATCATTTCCTCATCAACACCATCATCATGATACTCTGTTAAGTTTGCAATGTTGAAAATAGAAGAAATGTGAATACCATCTGGCAACTCCACCTCATATACATTTCCTGAGTCATGTCTCTTCAAAATTTTGCAAGGGCCAAATTTCTTCATTTTCAGCTTGTTGTAAGTATCGGCTATAAATCTTTCTTTTCGTAAGTGCACCATGACTAGATCCCCTACTTGGAATTCCTTATGTCTTCTCCTTTGATCAGCCCTAGCTTTATACTCTTGATTCATCTTGGTAATGTGTGGTTGAACCTCCTCATGTAGATGCTTGATATGTTCAGCAAATTCTTTAGCTTCAACACTTGTCCTTTCCCCTTGCTCTATCTTCCTCAATTCTGGCGCAGTCCTTGGGCTACTTCCATATACAATGTGGAATGGTGATCTACCAGTACTCCTATTTATAGAGTTATTGTAAGCAAACTTGGCTTGTGGTAGAATCAAATCCCACCCCTTGGGCTTATCCCCAACTAAACATCTCAGCAAATTGCCCAGACTTCTGTTTACCACTTCTGTTTGGCTGTCAATCTGTGGTTGATGTGTGTAACTGAATTTCAAGTCTATTCTCAACTTTTTCCTTAGTGTTCTCTAGAAATACCCCACAAATTTAGTGTCTTTGTTAGAAACTATACTCCTTGGAAGACCATGTAGTCTTACCACTTCTTTGAAAAACAAGTCTGCAATATGGACAACATCATGAGTTTTGTGGCATGGAATGAAATGTGCCATTTTGGAGAACCTATCAACCACCACAAATACTGAGTCATTACCCCTTTGTATCCTTGGCAATCCAAGAACAAAATCCATACTTATGTCCTCCCATGGCTTTGATGGAACAAGCAATGGCTGATATAGTCCAATATTGTGGCTAAATCCCTTGGCAACTTGACAAACCTGACAACTCTGTACAAATTTTTTCACATCTTGTGAAATCTGAGGCCAAAAATAATGTTCTCTAATAATGGAAATGGTCTTATCTTGACCAAAATGTCCTACCATCCCTCCACTGTGTTTCTCTTTAATCAGATTTTCCCTCATGGAACTCCTTGAAATGCATAATTGGTTGCCCTTGAATAACATACCATCCTGAATCAGATAGTCTAACCACTTAGTTCTGTCTATAGCAATAGGCTCTTTACAAGCTTTCCATGCTTCAGCAAAATCAGGATCATCAGGGTACAAATTCTTGAGTTCATTAAACCCAACTACTTCAACCTACATTACTGTAAGCAACAACTGTCTCTTGCTTAGTGCATCTGCAACCCTGTTAGATTTTCTACTTCTATGTTTCAACACAAATGTATAGCTCTGCAAGAACTCTACCCACTTCATATGCCTCTGATTCAATTTACCTTGGCTATTTAGGTATTGTAATGCCTAGTGATCAGTATAAAAAACAAATTCCTTTGGCAATAAATAATGCCTCCATTTCTTTAAGGCTTGAACTATTGCATAGAACTCTTGATCATAAACATAATACTTCTTCTTTGCATCATTCAATTTTTCACTAAAATATGAAATAGGCTTACCTTCTTGGCTCAATATAGCCCCAATAGTGCTGCCACTAGCATCACAATCCACCTAGAAAACCTTAATAAAATCTGGAAGTGCCAACACAGGTTGTTCTATCACCTTTTTCTTTAGCAATTCAAAACTTCTCGTAGCTGCTGTAGTCCATTTGAACTCTTTTCTATCCCCTCTTATTGTGTCAGTTAGGGGTGCACATATACCACTAAAATTCTTAATAAACTTCTTGTAAAAACTAACCAGACCATGAAATGATCTTACCTCAGTAGTAGACCTTGGAGTAGGCCATTCTAAGATGGCTTTTACCTTCTCTAGATCCATTTTGAGACCTTCAGGTTATATAACAAACCCCAAATAGACTAACTCCCTTTTTGCAAAGATACACTTCTTCAAATTAATTAACAGTTTCTCTTCCCTTAACCTTTCAAGGACACTACAAATATGCAATAAATGTTCTTCCAAAGTCTTGCTGAAAATTAAAATATCATCCAAATAGACAATAACAAATTTTCCCAAGAACTTCTTAAGTACCTCATTCATAAGCCGCATGAAGGTGCTTGGGGCATTCGTCAATCCAAAGGGCATGACTAACCACTCATAAAGACCCTCCTTGTTCTTGAAGGCCGTTTTCCACTCATCTCCTTCTCGAATCCATATCTGGTGATAACCACTCTTGAGATCTATCTTTTTGAAGTACTGAGCTCCACTCAAGCAGTCCATAAGATCATCCATTCTTGGCAAAGGAAATTAATATTTGATGGTTATCCTATTTATAGCTCGAGAGTCTATACACATCCTCCACTCTGCATCCTTCTTTAGTGCTAGTATTGCAGGTACTGCACATGGACTCAGGCTCTCCAGAATCAAGCCCTTCCTCAACAGTTCCTGAACCTGTCTGTTTAGCTCCTCAGTTTCAGTAGGAGTCATCCTGTGAGCAACCTTGTTAGGCAAACTAGCTCCTGGGATTAAATCTATCTGATGACTGATTTGCCTTACTGGTGGCAATCCTTCTGGAACATTATCAGAGATAATATCTCCAAACTCACTTAGTAAATCTAAAACTTCAAGTGGTATTTCACTACTACCTTCTTTATCTTTCCTAGGAATCAAAGCATAGCACATACGCTGATGTTTCATTCCATCTAAAAACTTTCTTCCATCAACAAGACAAATCCTAGCACTTCTACATACCTTTTCACCTTCCTTTTTCATGGGCTTCAGTTTGTGGAAAACTCCATCCTTTGTTAGAGAGTATGTGTTTGCATGAACATCATGTACTGCATGTCTATCAAACTACCATGGTCTACCCAACAATAGATGGCAAACATCCATTGGAATAACATCATAGAGAACTTCATCATGGTAACTCACAATTTTGAATTTCATGAGACATTGTTCACTTACCAAGACCTTATGATCATCTTTCACCCAAGAAATCCGATAGGGCTGGGGATGTTTCTCCCTCTTGAGCTTCAACTTAGAGACCATCTCCTCTGACACCAATTTGTCAGTGCTACCACCATCGATGATCACATCACAACATTTTTTCTCATATTTGCACCTGGTACAAAACAAACTCCTCCTTTGTCTTGGTTCAATCTCACCACTTAATAGGACCCTTTCATTTACCAAGGTCTCTCCTCTTTCTACATCCGCTGAATGTGATGACTATGCATCCTCATCCACATGAGCAACCCTAGCTTGACCCTCAGCTCTCCTATCTGTCCTTCCTTGTCGTTGAGGGAATTCAAAGGCACAATGACCTTCTTCATTGCAATGGAAATAGGTACCATGAAAGCCTCTTCTTCCTTGTCCACATCCTCTACCTCTTCCTCTCTGATTTCCAAAGTCTTGATCACGTGAGCGGTTGAAACCCTTATTCCTCTGGTTCCTACTACTACCCACATCTTAATTTTTCTTTTGGGTTTCATTTTGACCTCTAGATGACCTACCGCTTCCCCTTCCTCCTTGACCATGCCCTCTTTGTCTCCCTTCAAACCTCTTATTCAGCTTCTCTTCAACTCATAGGGAAAACTGGTATGCCTCTTCAACATTGGTCATTCTTACCAGATTTAATTCCTCCTGGATGCTAGGTCACAACCCACTAATATAACGAGCGACCTTCTCCTTATTTTCTTCTGCATGCCCTGCTCTAATCAAAAGTTGATAAAACTCCTCTGTATAGTATTGGACTGATCTTCCTGCTTGCTTTAGCCCATGCATCTTCTTAAAAAAATTAAGCTTGTAGTCCATAGGAATGAACTGCTTCTTCAATTTGTCCACCATGCGATCCCACCTTGTGATCTTCTCCTTTCCTCTCCTGTTTCTTTCCAATTGGACCTCTTGCCACCAGATTTTGGCATGGCTTTTGCAAACTTAACCCTATCTGGGTCCCTGATATCCTCATACTCAAAGTATTCTTCCAGTTCATTGATCCAGTCGATCAACTCATTTGGTTTCAAATTTCCTGAAAATACACCCACATCAATTGTAGGTCTTTTCCCAAATTTAGTAATGGCCCTAAAAAGTGTTTCCTTTGCCTAATTCAGAACTTCCCTGTCAAATTCCCCTTCTAGTCCAATTTCTTCTTCTTCATTGTCATCCTCACTTTCGTCACCTGCGGCAACATTTGTTCCTCTATGGAGCTCCTCCTATAATGCTTGTACCTGCCTTTGGAGGGCTCTAACCTCCTCAAGATTAATAGCTCCAACCCTTCCACCATGCTCTCTTCATGGAGGCATCTTCTTAACTTAAATACACAACCACATAGTCTTGGTGCAAATTGCCTCACAGTCGGCGCTCTGTCTACACACTCAGGAAAACCAGCTATGATACCACTTGATGGGGACACAACCCAAGTACAGAATGAAAACAATAGGAATAGGGAAATTGTATTAACTATGAAAATAAGCTAGTACATTTAGTACAGAGAAAATAGACTTCAAAACATGCCCTAAGGGCTTACAATAGCACAAAATTGGAGATAATTTCTCCTTTTGGTACCTCCTCTCAATTTCCACTCTGAACTAACTTTTACAATGCCAAAAATGTCCTTAAATAGACCCCAAAGGGTTAAGGACTAAGAGTACATTCTAGAAAGTGCTAGTAGGTATCCAACGACCAAGTAGAAGGCTCCAAAAGCCATGTTAGAAGTTGTTGCAAATCTAGAAGAATCCAAAAATGGTAACCGAACTTTTGAGAGGTATAACTTTTGAACCGTAGCTCTGATTGACGAACCGTTTACATTTTTGAAAAGCTCTCGAAGCGCTCTATAGCCCTATGGATGAGCTTAGCATGTCCCCCATTTTTTGGCCCTTTTTGAGGTCATTTAATGCCCCTAACTTGACTTTGAAGCATTCTTAGGAGGTCTCCAAAAACTGAAAAACTACGATAACTTTCAAACCGTGGGGCCTTTTGACTTGATTCTTTTTTTGGAATGCTCTAAATTGAAATTACATTCATTTGGCCAATTTACACATCCTAGTTCACCAAAATGATGGCTCAATTACATAATCCTATTTTTTGGCATTTACACGTATCCCAAGGTGTTCAAATACTCTATCCTAGAACACTGATAGTGGAACTGTGAGAGTTGGAACCTTTATTTGACCCAAATGGGTATCCAGAAATGAAAACACATGAAACAAAAACTAAGTCTAAGTACATTTTTTTGGGTGACACAAGATTGCCCTTATACCTCTTGATGCTCCTGCATCATGAAGGCAGCAAGATATTACTATCAAACAGAAGCTAATGCTATAGGAGAACCCCCATTTTATTTTTGTCTTTAAATATGGAAAGAAATATGACTTTCAAAATTAATCTTCCAGCACAACCTTTAAAAAATGATAAATACTGAAACATACACCTATAGTAGCATATGTGAAGCACACACAAGAAAGCTCCTGTCAAACCCCTGCAACAAGCAACAATGCTCATCCAGATGTTCAGAAGACCAAAAATGTAAGTTTGATGGAAGAGCACAAGATTCCCAAAATTAAGTTCAAGATGCCAACAAAGTTTTCATTTCTGTGAGCAACAGAGAAAACTAAATGAGATTGAAGTCAAACTACAGAAGCAATGTAAGGAGGAGGAAGCTGAAGAAAGAAAATTCAAGCATAAGGCTTGGAAGGGAGATGAGCAATTATAGGTGAGTTCTCAAAAGAGAACCAGAACAAGCACATTTTTTTAATTTTATTTTATGGATTGGCATTTTAAAAGGAAAATTGCATATATTCAGCATGCATAGAGAGAATTACTGAATGCAGCAAAGAAAAACCCACATGAAAGGAAATAAATAAAAAAAATGTTTTTAGTTTTTTTTAAGCATGCCAAGATAAAACAATGCTTACTGAGTGCATTTTTGTGCCATGATTTGAGGTGTCTGGTGTTTAACTATAGCAGAGATGGGTGGAAATGGGTTCTAGAACCCATATAATAGCAGCAAATAGAAGTGAAATGGTGCCCAAATAGCAAGCAAAATAATTTTGTGGTGGTCATAATCAAAAGACTCAACAATTCTAGATGACAAAAATGCCCAGAAAATGTTCAGACTCGAACCCCAAAAGCTTCAAAAAAGCTTCAACAACTTGTTCTCTTTCCTTCTATGGCAGCCAACAAATAAAAAATGAACAAATTTGAAAGAAAGGAGTAGAAAATGCACAACAGATCACGTTTCTCTCATTTTCTTCTATTATAGCAGCCCAACAGATAAAGACAATGGGAGAAATAAATGGCTTTACCTCCAACAACAATGATATCACATGAAAGTGCCTAGAAAGTCTAGATTTGAGCTACAAAATGTCATCACACAGGCTCCAACAAACCCTCATTTTCCTCATGGCGGCAGCAGAGCCTTCTCTAAACAATGAAAGTGTGGAAATGAAATGCTTTAATGTCTTTTTAGGTTTCATATGCTCATAGAAGCTTCTACTTTTGGTTGGCATTTGTGAGAAATGTTTTGTTATAATATTTCCTAAGTCTTCTTTTCCTATCCCGTGGGTGTTCCTTACTAAATGCCAAACATGGCCTTTCAAAGCGTACCTTTTATAACGTATATAACTCTGCCGAACATGCTTGCCCTTTGCTTATCAAGGTAGAACAAGTGTTTTAATCCTATCACTTTTAATTGTCTATTATATTATTTATTATCTTTATTTTTACATATTGACTGTATTAATGAGATTATTAAGTGATGTTTTTAGAGTCACTTTAATAATATCATTAATCTAATCAATATTTAAAATAATAATAATAATAAATAACATAATAAATATTTTTATCCTTTGACACTTATATCGCTTATTAATAAAATTACATAGTCCATAATTTATTTATTTATAATATATATTATCAATTGTATTAATAATGTTATTGAGCGATTTAACTCATCACTTAATAATACCGTTAATACAATAATCATATATATTATAAATAAATAAATGAATAAAGAATTATGGATTATGTATTATTATTATTAATTGATATAAGTATCAAAGGCTTTTATGATTCATTTATCTAAATGCTGACTAGATAAATAAATTACTAATTAAATGTGATAAAGGATTAAAATATTTTCTTTAGCTTTAAAAGTCAAAACAAGATACTTTGCCAGAGTTATTGGTCTAGTCTAGGAGAGTTATTGCATTCTTGAGACTTTTGGGGTCTAGTAGGAGTTTTGGGGCTACATTTATGAGGGGCAGTTGGTGATATTATCAGACCATGCCTTTTGGGCTATTTTTTACCCCTTTTTGAAGTCTTGTCAAGGACTCAAGTTGGCCTTTGGGGTTGAATCCGACCCAGCATTTATGGCTTTTGGTAAAATGCAGTTGAAAAAAGATGTTAAGTATGAGTTTTTTAACTCATTTTAGAGGTTCTGATTTGTGTGGATGGAAGTTTTGTGGCTATTCTCTAAGTCCTGGACTTCATTCTACAAAGTCTGTAATTCATTTTTGGAGCTGTAATATAGGTTACAACAGTGTGATTATGCTTAGTGAAGTTATCAGTGAGCCCCTTTTCTTTTCTACAATTTCTGTGTGCTTTTTAAATGATTAGATAGGTTAACTTGTGAATGTTTCATTATTCCTTGTTTTTCTGTCTCATTTCAACACCTTTGTATAGAATAGTAAGTTTGTTTGTAGGTTATAACATGTGTTTTTGGGTGAAATTAGTCAAAGGGAGGTATTAGTTTGTCTTTCTTTTTGTAGTTTCAGTGGAAAACCTTATTATAAATCATTTGTGCAAGCCTTTATAGGAAGTTGTGCTTTATCTGCATTTCATAAAGCTATTTATCATCTCTGTCACATGTGGGTTACATTTCCATATCCCTCTTTGGTGTATCACTTCCTTAGTTCAGACTTAAGGTTTAGGTTTAGGTTTTCAGTATCTTCTTCCCCTTTTCCCTCAAGTTTTCTTTAAGTTTCAAGAGGTTATCATAGAGAGATTCAATATGAGTCGGCCTAGAACCCAGAGGTTTCATCTCAATGTCCAATCTCATATAGTGAAGTGAATCCCATATTAAGTAAGGGTTACTGAATATTTTTCTAGTTCAGTAAAAGGTGCAAATCCTAAAACTTAACACTCATCAAAATGGAGATGAAAATTAGATATATGATAGAGGTAAGAAGTTTTGACAAGTTTGGTGGCCTAGGGCTATTGTTTGTATAGTTTAGGAGTAGTTGTTTCTTTTCTTTCAATAACCTGTTCAGAGAGTTTTTGAGATTGGCTTTCTTCCCCTAGAAATTTAGAATCCTTTCCATGCTTGCAAGGGACATGCATCCTTGGATAGAGCCATTGTTGGGACTCAAAATTAAAGCCCTAATTTTGACTACCATCCTAAAAATTGAGCCCTATAAGCACATTTAATGCACATGTACCTAGTTGCCCTTTCAAGGCCTAAGAGGTGTTTTATGTTTCTAACACCTTGTATTCAATATATCCATGTGTCCTATATTGATAAATTGTCATTCTAAGTATTTTGTGAAGTTTCATTTTGAGTAATTCTCAAATCTTCATTTTGGCCTAAGTGTCAAATAGCGACACGAAGCCTAGTTTGCATTTGAATTTCTCACACCCAGTAATTTTTATGACTAGCCACTTTTGGGATTTCCTAGTACGTATATCAAAGAACCTATGTTTCATATTTTGAGCCATTTTTTATATGTTTTGATTAGGCTTTGAATTTCTCAAATTCGGTAACTTACTATTGTCATGCTAATGTAAATTATTTAGATTTCTAGGAGGCCTTGTTTGAAGTTATAACTTTGACCCAATTGACCAAAATGAAAAAATTCTATTTGGATTTCATTCTAGGGGTTAGAAACATGCTATGTTTTAGATTTGAGCTTATGATGAATCTGTTTGATTTATTTTCAAATGCGATTCCAAATGCAATTTCTATAGTTTTACTAGTGTCAAGCAATGCAAATTGATCAGTATCCCTGTTCAGGATGTCATAACTCTAAATCTAGGATTATGTGAACCAAATAGATTGTACCATTCTACTCTAAAAATTCCTTAAGTGTGCTAGTTTTTAGATCTTGACGAATCCGTCTGCACACTTTTCTAGGTCCATTTCATTTGCAAAAATCATTTTTTTGCTATTAATGTTCCTAGTTTTACAAATCCAAGTAGTCCACTTTGACCATTCACCAAATTTGCCCAGTTATTCATCATGAGTCCAAATGACAGATTTATAATCTCCTCATGTCAATAAACTAATGCCCTAGTTTTTGTGCCCCCAAGTGTCGGTTTGACATGTTGTCAAAGCCAAAACTGAAAGCAATTTATGGTTTTCTAACATGTTTGCTTGGAGGCTATTCTAAGAAGGAAACTTTGATAGTCAATATCTTTTGACCCAAGTGTCATCATGACATGAGATCTAATAGGGTAAGAGAATGTGGAAGAAAGAATTAGCATGTCAGATTGCATGGCTTAGTTAGGTGTTTTGGTAAGTTTTTAAAGCCAATCAAAGGACCTCTTGACATGAAATTCTTAGTTTGCAAAAATTGGTAAAATAAACAAAAATTGATGTTTCACTGGTTGAATTTGATCTTGATCAGTACCAGGTGTTCATCAGAGTAGTTTAAGAAGTCAATTGTCTAAAATGCAATTTTTTTTTAGCCAAACCCATTTTGGGCTCGATTAACTTTATTAGATTGATAAGATGTTGTGGAGATTGGTGACATTACAAGTGATTGTAATAATGGTAACTAAAAAGGGGATCATAGATGGGATTGCATATTTACAAGATTCAATGCATTATCATTGTACATGTCCAATTTTAAATTGGAGTGTCCTAAAAGGAAAGTGGTGAATAGGTTATCATTTTAAACCTTATGCATAACAATGCCCAAAGGTCCTCAGGAGCACATTGAAGGACTAAGATGCATTAAACTTGCATTGAGAAGTGGCTGAGGGTGATTGAGGTGTTAGAGGAAAGAGGAGCTATCAATGCTCATCAAAGCCCATGAAGACAATGATGCCAAAACCAAAGAACCAAAAAGAAGAGGATGATTGCTATGGAGGAGGAAACAAAAATAATGGAAGCTTCAATCATATTTCACAACTACCATCTTCCCAAGGTCTTCTCACACACATTGTGGAGGGAGAGAAATTTTTTGAAATAGGAAAGAGGTACAACAAGATGAAGAAAAGTGATATTCATTGGAGCAAAGAAAAACTTCTTGAAATTGACTTGCTAGGTGGCATTGCTGCATCATGGACAAAATTGCTAGTTTCCTTGAGTATAGAAGGGGAGGTGCTAAATATTTTAAAACAAAAGAAGTGTCATCTTTGTGGGACGAAGAAGGAGAGCCAACTGGAATGAAACACCAAAGGCTGGTGGAAGTGACATGCAAAGATGAATGCAAATTCTCCAAGGCTTTGGACATAGGCACAGGCATGGTATCCATAGTCTATTGAACAAAATAGACTTGCTTACTCCATTTGTAAGGAAATATTAGACCTTTGGTGTCCAAATTCAAAATTAGGAGAGAGAGAAGTGGATTTCCTTTTCAACTTTCTTTCCAAATGTGTAGGATTGAGGATAGCATGTTGACAAAGCATGAGAAAGTCATAGAGAAAACACGCTAAGAGCATGGAAAACTGAGGCATTTGAGGGAATGATGACTAGGTGACCTACTCATTGGGCACATAGTATAGGAAAAAAAAAGGAACAAGTGAAGATTTTAGTCGCACATTGGGTGGGTTGGCATTTGTTTAATGTTTAAATATGAAACCACTCGCATTGTATTGTGTCTTAAAGACACTAGGCTTTTGTAAGCCACAAGGAAAGCTTGTGGTGGGTCCCAATTGGTTAGAGGAAAACATAAAAAATAAAATGAATGAATGTACTGACATCAATGATGTCATGGAATTCTACACCTACTAGAAGCATACATGTGGCAATGTAGTAGTGATTCATAGAGTGACATGTGGCAGACAATCCCAGGCCTAGCACAAAAATTGAGGTGATGATGTGGCAAGAATGGATAGGTGTCATAATATCACTATGTTTCTAGTGACATGACAATTGCTGAATGTGATAGTGACAAAGCAACATTGTCATGCATGGTGGGGTAGTGACATGACATGTTTGAGATAGATGCATAGGATTTTGCCACATGGGATAGGATTGATGGTTGTTGCTATGTTGCCAAGAAAAGTTGCAAGAAAGTTAACCAAAGTGGCATAGTGACATGCTGACATGTGGTGGTGGGTGAAGTTCTCTATGGTGGTGACATGGTGGGGTACCTAGTAAGTGATGACATGGCACAGTGATCGTGCATAGAAGATCCAATGAAAATTTGCCATGTGGTAGTGTGTTAGGTGAAAAGTAGAAAATTGGTGGACAAATTAGATGGTGCCACATGGTGGCCAGTTGCAATGTTGGAGTAGGACCCAATGAATCATAGGCTAAAAAGTGTTAAGCCCAGTCAAAGAAATTTGACCCAAATGAGAATCTGGAGGGAAAAATCAAAGTTGAGAAAATCTTAATTTTTATATTCTTTTTTGATTTTGAGTGTGCAAATTTTTTTAACTAAACTTTAGGTTATATTCTAAAGTTTGAACCTTAGGGAAGGGATAAACTTTTGAAAATAGAATTGCAGACTTGCGATGCATTTTAGAAACTGATTTTCAAATGGGCATCTTGGGTATTTCTAATACATATGACTATTAGATATTGCCAGAAAGATCTCAAAGCAAACTTTATAGATTTGAAGTTATATTTTACACAGGAAGCAGTATGTTTAAGCTATTCAAGGTTTTGTACCAGGTGCCTATTTTTCAATCACAGTCTGTTATAATAGTTTAGATTTGATTTTTGACAAAATGATGAACTAGTTGTGTGCCAAAGGAAATAAGGATGTAGTTAGTGATGCTTTTTTTCACTCCCACATCAGTTTAGTAGAAGATTTTATCAGCATTTTAGATGCATACCTTATTTTTTTGTAAGGATAAGGTTTCTCATTAGTTGGAGAAGATATTTTGTGTTTGTTGGAGCATAATGATGAGATTCCTTTTAGATTTTAGTTGTAGAAAGAAGAGAGATGCTTTGTAGCAGCAAGGAATGGAGATTCAAATGGACATGTGTCACTTTAGATGAGATCCAAGATTTCTTTCCTCTCTTATATCTTTCTCTTCTCTTTCTTTCTCAAGGGTTGGTTCCAATTCTTTGATATTTTTCACTATTGTGATGCCATGAGGATGGTTCCAGATAGGTTGAAATTTCTATCATGACTATGATTCCACCATTTCTTTAGCATTCTCTCTTGTATGAACAATAATAATGAAGCTAATATAGATAATTCTAGTCAATTTAGTGGTTTTATGAGTTATTTGCATGCATCTTGAATGTATAGTTTCAATGAAATGAGTACAATGAACAAAAAACTTCTTAGTTTCATTCTAATTCTCATCTCCTATCTCTATATTTTACATTTTTTTTGGTTTAGGGACAAAGAACTTAAACCCTTTTGTAGCCCCTTAAGGTTGTATGTCTTATGTGTTTTGCTGTTGGAACAAAAAGCCAAGTAAATGCTTGATATATTTGACAAGGTTGTTGGTTACTTGAGAAGGATATTTCATGAGAATGACATATTTATGAACACTAATGTGATAGATCTAATATCTTGATGTATGGAATATGTCATTATTATCATAGATGTATGTGTGTGATTTATGTAACTACCCAATAGATAAGGAACTAATTAGCTACAAGATCGACATGTTTCTTACTATTGCATATTTGGGATCTATTGAAATCAAATTTATAATCATCCATTTCCCTTTCTATTTAAGATCTAAAAGGATGCCCTCACTTAGCTTGTGGATTTCATAGGATTTTCAATTTGCTACTACATATCTTTGTTATTGTATAAGTATAGGAGAAATAAGGGTTTTATCTGCTTTGTCTAGATTCAACTATATGCTTTTGACACTGGTAATGTATGAAGAACCTATAGGTTCATCCACCTAGGTTTTGCAGAGCCTAAAGAAGAAGAAGGGTCTTGCTTTATAGTTGGCCCCGATGTCTAAACAGGTATGTTGTAGATGGGAAGTAGTTGCCCCTAGATGTATCTTGTTCTTATTGGGGATTTTTGAAACATGACATTTTAAAATACCAATAGATCACAAGGTATTAGTCATATGGTCTATACAAAAGAGAGATAATGCAAGATTACAAGAAGTTTTAGATGCTAAACACACATAAATCCTGGTGGTGTACATGGTTGGAGAAGTGGATAGGGAGCAATTTTCTTAGATGAATAAAGAGGTGGCTGATTTTGGTGTGGAGGTAGCTGCAAAAGACAAGAAGAAATTTCTTGAGATGAATGCAAAGTTTGAAAAAGTGCTCAAGGCATATGATGAGAGGGGAAGAAGAATAAATGAAATGGGAAAAATTATTTCAAATTTATAGAAGCAACAAGGAAAAATAAAGGTGGGAGAAGACACTAGCCATCCTTTAATTGCTTCCTCCCCTGCGCCCCATACTCCCACTAGACTTATAATAGAGACCTCAGATACACATTAGCATCAAGATGTTTACACTATAGAGGAATTAGATGAGGAAAAGACAAATATCTAGGATTTTCATGTAGAATTGGTCATACAACATGAAGATATAATAAGAGATACTATCTTGTTTTTGGTGGACAAAATTAATTAGCCCTTTTTCTATTTAGAGTTGTCAAGGTTGGTATATGTATGGAAATAATTGGATAGCAATGAAGCTACCTTGAGGGAAATATTGAATAAATGGATAAGTAGAGATGATGTCATCACTACTTTGTGTTTCTCTATCATTGATATAATTGATGACCAAATTGAGAAATTTTTTGACCAGGCAAATGATCTTCTAATTTTTGACCAAAAAAGGGATATGCTACAAAGGAAATTGAGAATCTACTTCTCTAGATATCTTCACAATTTTTTTGATATTTTCCCCCATGTCATGTACTGAAAGGCATAGGCAACATAAAATGTAAGGAGGAATAGGGAAATGAACTAAAAGAATTAATGAGTGTTAGATTAAATGATGTGGTAAATAAGGAAAACTATATATAGTTTGCAAGAACATATAAAGAAATAGTTCAAGTAAAATTATTTTTTGATTCATTCCAAAAAGACTTTGATAAAATAAAGAAGTTGGCAAAAGATATCTTCAATAAAAAAAGAGAGATCCTGAACTTCATCTGGCTAGATGACACAATTTTCAGTAAGTGGATGGAAGATTATTCCTCAACCTCGCAATATCTATAGGTGGCATCTGAGGAAAGGTTCATAGACAAGGCAATAGTTATAGAGGAATTGCATTTATTTGACAAGGATGTCTAAATAGATGAAAAAGAAGAATATCAACAAATTGCAATAGATATTCAAATATCATAACCAAAAACAATAGGAGAAGAAAAGGTGGCCCCACAACTTGACAAAAAACAAGAAGAAAAGAGTCTATCATTGGGTATAAGGGAGGAACAAGAAACTGCCAGAACAAAATTGGCCCCACCACAAAGCAACCAATGAAGGGGTTATTATATTATAAAAAAAAAGGTCACAAGTATTTTGGTTCTTCTCATGCAACATTTGAAAGTGACATTTTTGTCTTATATGTAATTCTTTTATCATAAGGACAACTATCCTTTTCCCTCTAGACCTGAAGCTTGTTGGAACTCACACTCTATAAGTGAGTTTCCAAGGCTAGAGGAGGGTCCAAATTTCTTGTTTCTACACTAAGTTTGTAAATTCTAAGTTGGTCCATGCATACTATAATTTTATTCTAGAATTGAATATTAAAGTTAACACTTGCTGGTCTACTGGTGTTATTTGTGATAGGGATAACCATTAAATTGTGTACAATTAAAAGAAGTTAATACAAATACAAAGAGCTAGTTGTTCATCCCAAATCTTTTCTCTTCTCTTATTTTCATTCTGTTCTCTAAAATTTAATAGAAAATTTTATTAAGTTTTAGTTGTAATTCATTTTGAATTATATTTCAATTCACTTTTTCTAATAATCAAATGGGTTATGTAAATGCTTAATATGAATTGGAAGAAACTTATGATTTTCATTTGAAGATATGATAAGTATGAGATTTGAAAATGAATATTGATAATCTTCTCACAAAGTGTCAAGATAAGATCCATAAATAGGTGTTTAATCCCTATGAGTTATATCCCAATAGATAAGGCACTAACCATCTTTAGAATTTGATCTAGTTGGGATGCTTTTTGTGATGTAGAAATTCATATTAATCAATCATTTAAAATTCTATTGTTGAAGTTAAAAATTTTAGGCTATGCTTGATTCATAGAATCTAGGGTTTGATAAAATAGCTAGTTATCATCTCTTTGTTACCATAGAATTAGAATAAAGAAGGCCAAACCATCTTTTATTTTCGGAACTCATGTTAAGTCTAAATATTAAGTGAATGATAACAAATTCCTAGGTAAACCTGCCCAAATCTTGCATAATTCAAAGTAGAGAAGACTTCAGGGTCTTGTTAGTTGATTCTTTTATTTTTGCTTCTTAAAATACCCATAATGGTTTTTAGCCAATTCCTAGGTCTTTTGACATTGTGAAAGGTTATTGAAATTCTATCAAATTAGAAGCCAACAACTTGAATGATAGATTTTTTCCCTTCGTTTTCCATCTATGCTTTGTTTGAGGGAGCTATGTAGATTATTTTCTACTATATCTTCAATTTGATTGATAGACATTTTTCCTTTGTTTTCCATATGTTCATTGTTCAAGTAGTGTCATTAGGGGAACTCATGTAGATTGATTATGATCATTATCACTATTTCAAAGAAGGTTCTTCATTCAAAACCTTGAGGTTATGATTCGACAAATGTCCACAATATTTTTCATGTCATAGAAGAATTTCTCTCTGTAGATTTTAGGGTTGTTTATTTACACTAGATTTTCCCTCTTATCTCCTTTCTTCCATTAACTTCCATTTTCTTTAGTTATAAATAAGGGTGTGGGGTGGGGTTTTAGAGTTGTTAATTCTAACTATGCATTACTTTCTACTTGGACCATTATTTATGATGACTTCAGTCATTGCACAGATCAAGATTGATTTTATTTGATGCTTCAAGTTGACTAGTCATCGTAGTCTCCTTTTCTCATTGTATGTTAATTGCTAGAGGAACTTGGACATAGTTTATGTCTTTGGTGTAATTTTCTTTTGCAACTGGTAGTTTCCCTTTCTATAAGAGATTTATTGCTATGCATGTTGTAAATGAATGAAGAGTAATGCATTTTTTCTTCTTCTTCTAATAATCTCTATTTTTAAATTTACTTTTCTTACAACTTTTGCTTATGTTTTAAGTATGCAACAAATATTCAATAAAATTCCAAGTCACATATCTCACATTTTCTAGAAATAAAGTAGCAACTTAGTTTTTCCTTTTTAAAGAAGAAGAAGTTTTCTTAAGTATTATTTTAATTTAGGGGACTTTAGGTAAGTTTAGCTCTAATTTAATAGTTAGATTCTAGTAAATCAATTTTATTAAATTGTAGAATTAAATAGGTTTTTCAAACTATGTATATAAGCTTTATTTAAGAGAATTTTAAGCATGAATGATTAAATTTGGTTGTATTTTTTTAAGAGCTATCATTGTTCCTTTTTGTTTAATAATAATTTGGATTTAACGTTGGTTAGTTAATTTTAACTAAGGATTCTTCAACATTAAAACTTTAAATTTTATTTTATTATTTAGCTTTGATAATTCAGTGTTTAAAATTTGCAAATAGTCTTTTTTATATATAGTGAAGATTTAAGTTTCTATTATTTTTTATTTATTTATTTACTATTACCATGATTGAGTGATGATTACTAATTTAAATGCTAAATGAGGGGTAAACAATTATTAAGACAAGGAAGAGATACAAAAGGGAGAGCTCAGCAAGGAGCTCTGTCCCGATCAACAAAGTCATTGAATTCACAATATAATTAAGGGGGTAATTGTCCCCTATCCATAACATTCCAATCCTACACATGATTAGAAAATCATTTAGCCAAGTAATCCAAAACTCCATTTTATTTCTAAGGGATGAGTAATACAAATAAACTCTAGAATTCTAGAAAAGAGAAGAGTCTTATTAACAACTAAATTTAGGGGCCAACTAGAATCCTCAAGAACTTGCAAAGTAATCAAGTTCACAACCAATTGGGAGTTAGACTCATAGATAATCCTATGCCATCCCCCAAAACAACATTGTTCTAAAACAACTACAATGGCTAATCCCTCCATATGATTGTTAGTATGACAAACCTTATGTAGGGAAAATGCACCAAGTTGTGCTGCCAAAAGGATGATAGACAACTCAATTTTTCAAAATTCTAAAAAGGCACACGTGCTATAGCGCGTGCACACTTTTATTTTATATATATATGGGTTGTAAAATATTGGCCTATTCCATTTTATCTTCTTTCTTTTTGCTATTACCTTCTTTTCCCTCAATTCAATCGTGCACATAGTTTGTAGAAGTTGAAGAATTTTCTCTCTCCTCCTCAAAATGCCTCCTCCTCGCCAAAGATCAAGATCGAGATCATCAAGTATGTTTTCTACTCTTGCTCTTGCATTATTTTGTATGTTTTATTAGTTTTTCTTCAAATTTATTTATTTATTTAAAATGCAATTGGTTTCTTATCAGGAATTGTGAATAATCAAAAAAATCAAAATGAAAATCCTTCACAAGATCAATATGAAAACCCTCCACAAAAAGAGCAAGAACTTCTACAACCTACATCGATTGAAAGATCTCCTCCTAGCACCCAACACAATATAATGAATGAAATAGAAAGAGGGAAAAATGAATTGGAAGCAACCATTGGTAGGTTGAAAGCTTGTGGGAATACTAATCCTATGAGAGCACAATTGGCATCCTTCCTTGAGTCTATTATGAGCCATGTAGCTTCTGTTAGTGGTTAGTTAGATATTTGGCGTGTTAAGGGAGAAGAAAAAAGATGATATTATGTAAAAAAATTATCCTATAAAGATGTAAAAAAAGGACATAGAGAAAGGTAGCATATGTGCATTGTTTAAAAAGCTTGGAGAACAAGACATTTTTGAAAATACAACTAAAATGTTCCCCATCCATTGGTGCATACATGATGATATTAGAAATAACTTTTGGGATAGGTGGTGGATGGTCTTTGATGCCCCTCCATGCAATAATCATGAGGTTCCAATGTATTTCTTAAAGAAATTGTATTATGAATTTGTCATTAGGGAGATCCCCAATTATTTTAACATGTTAGATTCTCAAGGTAGAGGTGGGGGGTTGTCATTTGAGAGGTTAGGGCACATCGTGACCCTAATGTAGTTAGGGTGACTATTGTTAAGCCACAGGGTGAGCATGTCATTATTTGTTTAGTTGTGAAGGAACATGTGAGACCAGTACTCTAGGGAATATCAATGCTTTAACACAGACCCTCATTCAATGTGCTAGTCCATTATTTGAGGAGGAGCCTTCTTTGCATCATAGTCACATGTGCATGTCATGTGGATTCTTATGCACATTTGATAGTCATGTTGGAGACACTATGGATGATGGGCTAGTCAGTGATGAGTTCCTAAGTGACACATTTGGCATTGACACATAGGTAAATTACAATTATAATACACTAATTTGATCACATTTCATATGTATAGTGAATGACTAATTAATTAGCATGTCTTGACATTGTTCAAAATTTAGGGTAAGAGTGTTGATGACCCTAGTATAGATTCCCTAACCCCATTTTACGTCTCATTGATGAGTTGAGAGGTATGTATTGATTTAATCATTTAAATTAATACATATATTTATTAAGTAATCATATGAAAGATTGACAAAAAGCATTTATCCATGTGCATTAGTTCTCTACTGGACCATCAAAATTCATAAGGGACTCTGAGCTTAGGCATCATACAAGCTCCATAGAGTTACATTTATTTCATGTTAATTTAATTTAATTTAATTTATTATATTATATTCTATAAAAGACATATAAATTATATTATATGATTTGCAGTTGTTGATGTTTGAGACTCCTCCTCATCTTTGTTAGTCCAATTGTGGAGTTGCTATCATGATGGCTAGTTCAAAGCCATTGATTGAGGTATGAAAGAGTATTCATAGTTTTAGTTGTTATTTATAATAGTTAGTATTGAAATTTAAAATGGTATTTATAAGTATGATCGAGTGATTATATTGATTGAATTGTTGTAGGGCCTTGTTACTCCTAATCATCTGTGAGCCTTTGAGGTAGATGTATAGAGTGACTATTTGATGGTGGTATGAAAATAATTATTTTTGTGTGTACATATATTTGATTTCAATGTATAATAATTATTGATTCATATATACTTTGTTTGTATTAGCACTAGAGAGAGAGGAGCCTAAACAAGAGGATGAGCAAGTGTGTGAGGAAGACCCCATCATCCCCATCATCTACCTTCATGCAATGAACAAAGACCTCTAGGGATTTGTTTCCTTCCCCTCATGGGAATGAGAAGATATAGGGATGGACACACATGTATAGACGTTAGTGGACATATATCTTGGATTCTATGTTACTGGACATATTTGACATACATTTGATGTATATATGACATTTTATATTTGATGCATGACATTACTAGACTTACAACTTTGATGCATCGATTTGTACATGTATGAAACTATTGGTTATCATAATATATATCTTGTTTTTCTTTTTTATGTTTTAAGTATTTCATGTATTTCACTTTAATGTAATTTTCATCCAAAATAAGGGTAGGAATCATTATAATAAGCGTTGATAGTATCTTTTGACATGTGAATAAGGCTATGATATTAATTTGTATTTAAATTGTACAAGTTATGAGTACTTTTGATTATGAGTAAATTAATTAGAGTTTTTGTTGGGATGAGAATGGTGAAACTTGAATTCTTACTACTGTTATACAATTAACATTGAAGTTCAAGTCTTGAGTTGGCTACATTATGTAAATGTCTAAGCTTGAATCTTATTGTCATCATAAACATTTGAAGAGTTTATATTAAATGCTTTATCTTTAGAACATGAGAAGACTTGAAATAAATTTTTAATTTATTCATGGAATTTGATAGCAATATTGCTTGCTTATCCATCTCTCTATGAGCTTCATTCATGGAAACACATTATATATGCTCTTCTTATGATTGCTATAGCTACAATTGTTGCATTTTTTCTTGGATATCTTTTGTTTGTTATTATATTGGTGCAGGGCACCTAACAACCATTTTTTTGGCTTTTTTTGTGTTGTTGTTACTTTGAGGCTTTTTGTGACTCTAGCCAAGTCAAGGTGGTGTGTTGTGCTTAGATCAAGTTAGTTTGACTAAGCCTTGTTTAGGTATGTGTGAGATAATAAACACTAGGAGCAGCACTAGGTTGTCAAAGTGGGTCAAAGTCCATACAATGATGTTTTGGAGGAGGACCCTTCAAACCTTGCTACTTATGAGAAGGGGAAATTGAAAAATTGGGTAGACAATTAGACAGTTCCACTATTCTTCCACTAGGAAATGATGTATTTGTTAGAGGAAAAGGAACTAGGCAACCCATGAGAGGGACAATTGATGGAGAGATTTGTGGAATATAATTCATGATTTGTGGAACACAATTTATATATGGTTGGAATGGAGCTAGAACAATATTGTATGATATAAAGGAGGTTGTATTCACTATTGGAGGACTAATTGGGAAAGTGGACGAGCATGGAGGGAGAGTCATCTATTGTACTATAGAAAGAATAAATGCTTGTGCCCATGGATTCAAATTGGAAATCATGGCTCTCTCTCTCTCTCTCTCCCTCTCCCTCTTCTACCCCCCCTCTCTTGCTATCCAACCCTCTCTCTATCCCACCCTCTCCCATTCCTTACTCCCTCTCTCCCATCCCCTAGTATCTCTCTCTCTCTCCCTTTCCCTCTCTCTCTACCCTCTCTCTCTCTCTCTCCCATCCCCTAATCTCTCTCTATATATATCCCACCCGCTCCCACACCCCTCTCCCTCCCTCCCTCCCTCCCTCCCTCCCTATATATCCTACCCTCTCCCATCCTCTCTCTCTCTCTCTCTCTCTCTCTCTCTCCCTCTCCCTCTCCCTCTCTCTCTCCCTCTCTCTATCTCTCTCCATCTCTCTCCCTCTCCCATCCCCTACTCTATCTCTCTATCTCTATCCCACCCTCTTTCTCTCAATATCCTAACCCCCCTCTCTCTTCCTCTCTCCCTCTCTCCCTCTCCTGCTCTCCCATCCCCTAGTCTCTCTCTATCCCACCTTCTCTCTATATATTCCATCCCCCTCTCTTTGTCTCTGTCTCTCTCCCTCTCCCATCCCCTACTCTCTCTCTTTATCCCACCCTCTCTCCCCCCTCTCTCTTCCTCCCTCCCTTCCCCTCTTACAACCCCTTCTCTCTCTCTCTCTCTCTCTCTCTCTCTCTCTCTCTCTCTCTCTCCCTTGATCCCACCATATCTCACTTTCTATCACACCTTCTCCTATCCCCTATGATGTAGGGAGGAAGGAGAACAACTAGGGCATAGGGTACACCCAAATTCCCAACTATAAGGCCTTCTAGGTTATGGCCAATTAAAAAATTACAATCTCACTGCTTCATGAACAAACTTCATGTTCACATTTGCCCTTCTAAATCTACTAATTTACCTAAAACTCAATTGAAGACCTCCTTAAATACTTGCCAAAATGACTTACAGAAGATTCTAGAACATAGAAAGCCACAAGTCATCTCACATCAAATATTAACTACCTATACCTAAATTAAATGCGAGCAAAGTCAGCCCAAATAAGAACTAGACATAGATAACTGTACAAGAGAAAGATTTTCAAAATTGGCACCTAGCATTTGTATGAGCTCGACATCCAAAGAAATTCACTCAACAAAAACTATGAACTCGACATCTTTCCATACTTGGCAACCAAAGAAAATTACTTGACAACCAAGGAACTCGGCAATGAAAGAAATGACTCAGCATCCAAAGAAATTCACTTGGCAACCAAATAACTTAGCAATCAAAGAGATGACTCGACATCCAAATAAATTTTCTCGGCAACCAAAGGGACTCGATAAATAAAGGAATGAGTTGGCACTAATTGAATGCTTGGCATCCACTACAAAATTGGAAGCTACTAGTAGAAAGAACAAAAGTGCAGGATTGCAAGGAAACCTAGGATGCTCCTACATCAAACAATCAGGGTTGGAGAAAATTATTCTCCTAAATCATGAAAGTGCCACAATCTAAGCTAAATCCAACTCAGATATAGAAATCCATGTAGCATCTTCAATAGGTCAATTATTCCACTTCACCAAATACTCATAGTAATCTTTTCCTCTTGTGCTCTTACCAACTCTTTGTTCCAATATCTATTCAATTTCTTCAATCTACTTCATAAGATAATCATTAGGTAAAAAAAATTCATCATCTAATTCATGATACTTGTATAAATCAGCAACATTGAATATAGAAGATACATCCATGTCATCAGGTAATTCAACTTCATAAGCATTACCACTATCAAACTTTCTCAAGAGTTTACAATTTCAAACTTCTTCACTTTTAGCTTACTGTATGTTCTAATAGGAAATATTCCTTTCTTCAAATAAACCATCACCTCATCATCAACTTTAAAATCATGATGTCTCCTAGACTGATCAACATTCTTCTTATACTTCTAATTACTTTGTTCCAACCTTGATTTCACTTCCTTGTGCAAGGAATCCATAAAATCAAAAAATGCTTCTCTTGAAGCACTTCTCTTTTCTTCACCAACAACATCTCTCAAATCTGATATACCTCTAGGATACATTCCAATAACAATCTCAAAAGGTGTTTTCCCTCTACTCCTATTCACATAATAATTATATGCAAACTCAGCTTGTGCTAACACTATTTCCCAATTGCTTGGCTTATCTCCTACTAAACATCTTAGCAAATTACCCAAGCTTCTATTCACAACTTTTGTTCTTCCATCTATTTGTGGATGGAGTGTAGAACTAAACTTCAATTCAGTACCCATCTTCTTCCACAAAGTCTTCCAAAAATAACCAAAAAATTTACTATCTCTATTAGAAATAATACTTCTTGGTAATCTATGCAATCTCATAATCTCTTTAAAGAAAAGTTTAACAACATGCTCTAGATCTAATGTATTCTTACATGGTATGAAATGAGCCATTTTAGAGAATCTATCCACCACAACAAATATAGAGTCATACCCTTTCAGTGTCTTATGCAATCCAAGAAGAAAATCAATATTGATGTCACCCCAAGGTTTCTCAAGAAGAGTAATAGTTGTATACAAACCAGTATTTTGACTTACTCCTTTAGCAACTTGAAAAACTCCACAACTCTTCACAAATTTCTAAACATCCTTATACATTTGTGACCAATAATACTTATCTTTTAGCAAACTCAATGTCTTATCAATTCCAAAATGTCTAGCCAATCCACCACTATGTTTTTCCTTAATCAAATTCAAACTCATAGAACTTCTAGGAATACACAACTGAATGCCTTTGAACAACTTACCTTCTTGAATGAAATATTTATCATACTTACTGATGTGATCTATCAAATTTGGTGCTCTACACTCTCTCCACACCCCAGAAAAATCAGGATCAACATCATACAACTCTTTCATTTTATCAAAACCAAGAACTTCAACCTTCATTTCAATCAATAAAGAACATCTTCTACTCATGCATTGGCAACTCTATTAGTAACTCCACTCTTATGCTTAGTAACAAATGTGAAACTTTGTAAGTATTCAACCCACTTCATATGTCTCTAATTTAATTTATGTTGACTTCCCAAGTATTGTAAAGCTTTATGATTAGTATACAACACAAACTCTTTAGGAATTAGCTAATGTCTCCACTTCTTCAATGCTTGAACAATAGCATAAAACTCTTGATCATACATAGAATACTTCCTTTTAGCATCATTCAACTTTTTAGTAAAGAAAGTGGAAGAATCTACCTTAGGGAAAAATTTACCCAAGACCAAGGAACTCAAAACACAAGCACAAATTAGACCAGAGTATGATCAGAATAACTGTATAGTATTCAATTCTATGTACAAGTACACTAAGAGTGTCTCAATATAAATTCCTCTAAGATGCATCTAGAATGCCTCAAAATTAGCATCATGATAAGTCTAACAACTAGGCACATGTCCACCAGACATGGGTTATCCTCCATTATGCACAAAATTAAGTGCGATGATGAGAGGATAAGCCTACAAAGGTGAAAAACGCACATTAGTGTTGTAGACAACATGTGCAAAATTAGGAGTGCAAAAAATTGTGTTGTCTACATGACAACTCAGTGAATGATGCAAAATCCTATGGTGTAGACACCATGTGCATAATTAGAGTTGCGTACTTCTATGTTGTCTACATGACAACTATAGAAGACACACAAACTCCTAAGTGTCTCATAAAGAGAAATAATAAAATAATGCACTAACCTAAGTAAACTTAAGTAAAGTGTAAATAGTAAATACCTATTTACACCAACACCCCCCGTTAAGTGCAACTTAGGGGAATGCACTTAAGCTCACTAATGCATGATGGGTCCTAGCTACTAGGCCATGTTAGGTACCCATGTACAAAAGCAATGCTAAAATGATGCAATGCAATCTCTAATAAAGTGGAGAAAGAGGGAAAACCTCATGGGAAAAACCCTCCTCCAAAAAGAGAGATAAGTACAATAGAGAAAAAGAGAGAGAGAAGAAGACCTCGTAAGAGGAAAAAATCCCTCCCAGAAGAAGAAGAGAAGTCAAGGGACTCCCCTATCTGCAACATCCTGCACCCCCAAGAGATCTTGCAAATAAGTATACTTAACCTTGGTGAAGGGTTTGGTGAAAATATCAGCGACTTGCTCTGCTGTAGGATAGTACTAAAGTGAAATGATCTACTCATGTATTAGCTCTCTAATATAGTGCATGTGAACCTCAATTTGCTTCATCCACTGATGCTAAACTAGATGCTTAGAGATTTCAATGGCACTTTGATTGTCACAATGAATAACTGTTAGCTTAGGTAGATTGAATCCAAACTCCTCTAGGATGTGCTATAACCAAGGAGCCTTTGTAGCTACATTGACAACCCCTTGATACTCAGCCTCTGTGGAAGAAAGAGGAACATTTTTTTGCTTCTTACTTTGCCAAAAAATAGGGCCAGAACCAAGGTGAAATGTGTACCCTGAAGTAGACTTTCAAGAATCTAAGTCTCCTACATAGTCTGAATCTATGTATCCAATCAATTGAAGTCTTGTACCTACTACATAATGAATCCCATGTGTATGTGTACCCTTGCTATAGTGAAAAATGCATTAGGCAGCCTTCCAATGAAGCTCATGAGGTTCTTGCATAAAGCGTGAAACTATACCAACTACAAAGGCAATATTAGGGCATGTGTGTGTCAAGTAGATAAGGCTCCCAACTAACTATCTATATAATGTCGCATCAACAAGTGGAGTTGTGCACTTAGCCTCTAGCTTGACACTTGATAGGAAGGGAGTGGGAGTAGGCTTGTAGTAACTCATGTGAAATCGAGAAAGAAAGTACAGAGCATACTTGGGCTATGAAAGTGAAATCCCTGCTAAAGACTGTGTGATTTGAATGCCAAGGAAGTAGTGTAGCAAACCCAAGTCTGTCATGGAAAATCTATCCTGAAGAGAGGTCTTGACACTAGCTATGATGGATGCAGTGCTCCTTGTAATGATCAAATCATTGACATAAAGTACTAAGATCAAGTGAGATTCATCCTTCTGAAGAATGTAAACATTTGAATCAGAATGACATCTTATGAAACCTACTGAGAGGAGAAATGAATCCATTTTGGCATACCAAGCCCAAGGAGCCTGCTTTAAACCATAAATAGACTTCTTTAATTTGCAAACCATAGTAGAATCCTGTACGAACCCCTATGGCTTCTCCATATAAATTTCCTCATGAAGGTCACCATTCAAAAATGCGCTCTTAACATCCATCTGGTGTACAACCCATCCTTGAGCTGTAGCAATTGTTAGTGTCAGGTAAATGGAGTTCATCTTGGCAACTAGTGCAAAAGTCTCTATATAGTCAATACCTAGAACTTGAGAGAAACCTTTGGCAACTAGTCTAGCCTTATGTTTATCAATACAAATCCACTGCAAATTTGGTTCATTAGATCCACTTGCATCAAACCACTTTTCTTCGCTTAGGACGGGGAACTAAGTCCCATGTGTTATTTTTCATCAATGAATTGTATTCTTCCTCCATAGCTTTATCCCATTCTAGAATTCTTGATGTTTCCTTAAAAGACTGTGGATTTGAAGCAATGGCTATATATACATGTGGAAATGACTTGTGTTGTGACCTTTTTCTCTAAGTATTTGAAGGATTTCCCACTAATGAACTTGTTGCATCAAGTGTCTATTGTGCCCAATGAGGTTTAGTGGAAGAAGATGAAGGAATGTCCTCAACTGTTTGTTGACCCTATGAAGGTGGTGTCCTATGAGTCAAGGTTGGAGGAGTTTCATCTTTTGAGTCACTTTCATCACTATGATCACTATCCACATAGGAGGAAGAATGAGGAGTTGAAGAAGCTAAACTTGGACATGTCTCTTCAAAATGAACACTCCTCTCATAGAAGATTTCGTGAGTCTCTAGATCCATTAATTTATATGCCTTGAGATGAGCAAGTTATCCAACAAATATGCATGGTTTTCTTTGTGGTTCTAATGCCTTTCACTTTTGTGGAGGTATCCTTGCCCATGCTAGAGAACCAAAAAATTTGAAATTCTTAACACTTGGTTTCCTTCCACACCATGCCTCAAAAGGTGTTATTCCATCTAAGGCCTTATGCGAACTTATGTTTTGAATGTAGTTGGCATAGCACATGGCTTCAGCCCAAAACACTTGATTGAGAGACTTGTGTTGAAGCATGCAAGTAGTCATTTCCTTAAGGGTTCTACTCTTTCTTTCAGCTACACCATTCTACTGTGGCATGTATGTAATTGAATGTTGAAGATCTATCCCCTCATGTATGCAATAGTCTATAAGTCTAGAGTTGACATATTCTCTGCCATTATCTGTCCTTAGCATCTTGATGGCTTTCCCAGATTTCTTCTCAACTTGAGCTTTGAATGTGATAAAGTTGTCAAAGACTTCACTCTTATGCCCAAGGAAAAAGACCCAAGTGTACCTTGAAAAGTCATCAATAAATGTGAGAACATAGCGAGCCTTGCCAAAAGAAGGTACTAGAAAAGGGCTAGCTACATCACTATGTACCAATTCTAGAACAACAGTTGCCTTCCAAGACTCCCCTTGTCATATTTCTCTTCAAGATGTTTACCTGCTTCACAACTAGGACATACACCCTCTGAAAACTTGACTTTAGACCAATGACCATTTCCTTGCTACTTAATTGTTGAAGGTAGCGATAATTAAGGTGTCCAAATCTTTCATGCCATAGTTTACTTTGAGTGTTTGAATGAGTCAACAAGGCAAGAGACGTGGAATTAGGCATGAAATGTGAGAAGGAATAAAGTCTAGTCTCATGGTTTTCCTTTCCAATTGCCACCATTGAATCATCTTTTAGATTTTTCACCACTACTGTGTTAGGGAGGAACTCTACTTTTTTGCCACATCCATAGTGAGTGATTTGATAGATGGAGATAAGGTTGGTGCTAAGGCTAGGAACATGAAGTGCATCCTTGAAGATGTCATTCTCTAACTCAACATTCCCTTTACCTTCTACTTTAATTTGAGTATCATTGCCCACATAGATGTAAGGCACATTTGAAGTTTTTAAAGAGGAAAATTGCTCCCTTGAAGCACCCATGTGATGAGATGCTCCTGAATCTAGAACCCATTCCTCTGCATTATTTGTACTTGCAACTAAAGCTTGGCCCTTTCCCTTTGAAGTGGTTGAAGAACCCTTGTCTTTGTATGTATTAGGAACATCAATTTTGTGTTTCCTCATAATGTTTACCAATTCATCAATCTACTTATCTTTGCACTCATGTTCTTCATGTCCATTCTTCTTAAAATAGGAACATGTTTTCTTCTCCTTCTTGTTGGAATTGTTCCCCTTTTGATTGTTCTTGGAAGAAGACTTTCCTTGTTGTGAAGAAGAATGTTGAGTGGAAGAAGACTAACTTGTGGAAGATTGTTGTTTTGAGGAGGATTGTTGTGTGTCATCTTGTGGCTTAGCCTTCCATTTCTTCTACTTCTTGTTTGAGTTTTTACCACTTGAATTACCTTCATTTTCTACCAAGGCTTTAGTTTAGAAAGACTTGAGAATTCCCATACCCACTAGATTGTCATGTTCAAGGATCAACATTTTTGAGAATTTCTCGAATGAAGGCTTAACATAGGCACTACCCATTGTTAATTTGTGTGTATTAAAGCTAGAAACAAAAGGAGCATATTCAGGTGGAAGATGAGTCATGATGTGTTTGATCATCTTTCTATCTTTAATGGGTTCACCACAATCCTTCAAATATGCCCTATACATTTCTGCTTGGGTAAGATAGTCTTTAATTGTGTCAAAATTTCTAGGATCCAACTTGAAAAGTTTATCCTCTATTGTGTAAGCCATGTCTTCATCTACTATCCCATACAAAGCTTCTAGTTTATCCCAAACATCTGTTGGATCTGTAAGCTTCCTAATGTGAAATTTGATAGGATCAGAGATATTTTTCAACAAGGTTCCTAAGGCCATCTCTTGTTTGGATTCCTAGTCTTCTTTATGAGCTTCATGAGCATCAACAAGAGGTTTCTTGGTTGCACTAGTGACATAATGCCATAAACCTTTTTCTACCAATGGCTCTTTAATGTTTTCTTTCCAAGTAGAACAATTATGTGGAGTTAACTTTGAAAAAGAACCCATAATGCAAGAACACAAGATAAAGGAGACACAGTACACAGTACTCACCCCCCCTTTTCACTCAATCAAAAAATCCCCCCCCAAATAAATGATTTTGGCACTTTATATATAGTGTGTTTACAATGGGTCACTTGTCAAAATGGACAAAGTGGGCTTTCTGATTTTTTTGATTACAACCTTTGTATAGAATTCAAATCTAGACCATTACAATGTAGCTCAAAATTACATCAATTGTGAAGTATTACAATGCAAAACAAAGCCTATCTCTGAAAGTGATAGTTTTGTCCAAATAAGACTACAATCTGACTATAGATCTCAAAACTAGACAAAAAAAATACACTTTCAAAAAAAATAGAACCTGAAAAGGAGTCCAGATGAGCTTGTATGATGCCTTAGAAGTTGCACATCTCTTTAATTTTTCTTGGAAGAAGACACTGATGACATCAATCCACTATGATAAAATTGATGCCCATCTAGACATCAAAACAAACAAAATTAGAACAACTGTGATGGCCATATGACTGTCAAATTTAACCCTGTCATTCGCTGATGCAACCCCTCTCCAAATTCATTTTGGTTTTTGCAGTTTGACTTCAAGAGGCCATAACTCGCACATCTAGACTCCAAATCAAGTTTTTTTTTTTTGAAATTAGGTAAAATTTCCTAAATTTTTTAGTGGTGTAGCTATTTTCTAGTTTTGGTGCACGTATTGTTCAAAAATTACATTTTTTGGTGACTGTACCTGAATAATCTTGCATTTTGCAACTTCAAATGCTCCATATGGGCATATCTGGAGTTGAAAACAAGTTCCATTTTTTTTTTAAAGTGCATTTTTTTTGTCTACTTTCTAGATCTGGCATCAGATTATAGTGTTGTGTGGACAAAATTGTCACTTTCAGCAATAGGGCCTTACTTTGCTTTGTAATGCTTCAGTATTGTAGCACGTTGTAAAGTTTTAGATTTGTACTCTATTAAGAGGTTGTAACAAGAAAAATCAGAAGTCTATGAATGCCAAAATTGGCAAGTGGCCCATTGTAATCACACTACTGATAAAGTGCCCAAAGCATCTATTTTGGGGGGGTTTCTTGATTTAGTGAAAAGTGGGGGTGTTCTTGGTGTTGTGTTCTCTCTTTTTTGCAATTTTCTTTCATTTTTTGCATTATGGGAAACTTTAAGTGTCTTTAGTTCTTGGGTGAATAATTTTATCACATGTTGATAGGGTTAATCTCTTTGACTACTAACTAGACTCCACATGGTGTTTGCGCAGGGGTTCGTGTTGGCGTGGTGGTGAAGGCAGCTCTAGACATGTGGTGGTACTAGGGTGCTACGTGGTCTATACTATCTGTGATGCATGTTTCTATGCATAGGAGGTTCCACCAGAGGTCTTTGCGAATACCAACATTTTTTTTAAGGATGTCGATGCTCGGAGTGTTTTGTGCAGCGCGTTTCAGATTTTAAATTTCGATGATAGGACTAATAGTCCCACATTGATAACATTCGGGGTGCTGAAGACTTTTAAAAGCCAACCCACAGAGAATGTAAACTAGAAACAAAGGAATTCCTAGTGGTTGGGAAGTAGTTGCCTGTGGGTGTGGTAGCCTCGTTATCGGTTATGGAATGCCAAAAAAAATTGTCTTGCCGGTGGGGAAATAATCATCGATTTTTTGAAATAAAATATGTTGCTTACTGTAATATTCTCCCTACCAGACCAGCCTATAAAGACAGAACATTCCCTACAGAATATTAAGTGTATAGGTCTAGCCTGTGCGCTATAATAAAATTTTCTTTGTACGCTCGACTGGGCAGATAATAATTTTGAAAAAAATATTTCCGAAAAATACAAAGAAATAAATTGCAGAATTATTAGATCCGAAAAATGAATTAATCATATCAAAATATGACCATACCAGATTTGGAAATTGGGCCTTTGGGTTCCGATTTGCAAAAAAAAATTTTTGCCTCCCAGTTGACTATGGCCTAAAATAGGCAAATTTATAGTCAATCTTCACCAAATCTTTGCTCCAGATGCAATGGCAAGGTTCACTTCGGCTCTAGACACTCCCAATTGTAGCTGATGCTCTGGATCTAAGTTGGGTCCCTTAAAGAGATGAAGCAACAAGGTCTCCAATGGCTATGTGATGAGTATCTCCCTCAACTCTGATACCATGTAAGAATTTTTCTTAGGGAAGAATTTACCCAAGACCAAGGAACTCAAAACACAAGCACAAATTAGACCAGAGTATGATTAGAATAACTGAATAGTATTCAATTTTGTGTACAAGTACACTAGGAGTGCCTCAATATAAAGGCCTCTGAGATGCATCTAGAATGTCTCAAAATTAGCATCATGATAAGTCTAACAACTAGGCACATGTCCACCAGGCATGGGTTATCCTCCATTATGCATGAAAGTAAGTGCGATGATGAGAGGATAAGCCTACAAAGGTGAAACACGCACATTAGTGTTGTAGACAACATGTGCAAAATTAGGAGTGCAAAAAATTGTGTTGTTTACATGGAAACTTAGTGAATGATGCAAACTCTTGTGGTGTAGACACCATGTGCATAATTAGAGTTGTGTACTTCTATGTTTTCTACATGACAACTGTAGAAGACACACAAACTCCTAAGTGTCTCATAAAGAGAAATAATAAAATAATGCACTAACCTAAGTAAACTTAAGTAAAGTGTAAATAGTAAATACCCATTTACAACAACAAAAAGCAATAGGTTTACCTTCTTGACTCAATACAGCTCCTATTGTACTACCACTAGCATCACATTCAACTTGAAATACCTTTTTGAGATTAGGTAAGGCCAATACACGTAACTCAACAACCTTTTATTTCAATGTCTCAGAACTCTTATCAGCTCCATGTGTCCACTTGAATTCCTTTTTGTCTCCTCTCATTCTCTCAGTCATAGCATTACAAAAAGAACTAAAATTCCTTTTAAGCTTCTTGTAAAAAACTAGTCAAACCATGAAATGATCTTACCTCTCCTAGATTCTTAGGTGTAGGCCATTCCAAAATTACTTTAACCTTCTTAGGATCCATCTTCAATCCATCAGCTAAAATCACAAATCCCAAATACACAATCTCCTTTGCATAAATGAACACTTTTTCAGATTAATCAACCTCTGCAATACTTTACTAATATGCTCAAGATGTTCTTCCTTAGTCTTAATGAATATTAGAATATCATCCAAATAAACAATCACAAACTTACCTAAAAATCTTTTCAGAACTTCATTCATCAACCTCATGAAAGTACTAGGTGCATTAGTCAAACCAAAAGGTATAACCAACCATTCATTCAAACCATCTTTTTTCTTGAAAGAAGTCTTCCATTCATCACCTTCTCTGATTCTAATATGATTATAGCCACTCTTCAAATTAATCTTGGCAAAATGCTTTTCTCCACTCAAGCAATTCATTATATCATCCATCCTCAGCATAAGAGACCTATATTTCACTATAAATTTGTTAAAAGCTATAGAATTAGTACACATTCTCCATTCTCCATTCTTTTTAGGTGCTAATGTAGCAGTTACAACACATGGACTCAAAATTTCTCTGATCAAACCTTTCTCCAACAACTCATGCACTTGTCTATTAAGTTCTTCATTCTTTATAGGTGTCAATCTATATGGTGTTTTCTTTAGAAAACTTGCTCCAGGAATTAGATCCATAAAATGACTTATACTTCTCATTGGTTGTAAACCATCAATAATATCCTCTACAACAATATCTTTATACTCATTCAGCAATTCAACAATTTCTTCTAGTACTCATCTTCCATTAGGTTCTGCTATCACTCGGTCACCACTGACTGGTACTCAGCTAACACTATTTTTTGGCACACAGCTTGGTCTTCTAGGAATTATAGCAAAGCAAACTTGATTCTTCTTCACCTCCTTTTCAAATTATTTCCCATTAACCACGCAAACTTATATTGTAGTACAACTAACCTAATCTAGACTTTATATCAAAGGCAACAATATTTGCTTCTTCCCATTTACCGAAAGAGTATATTGATTCAATCTTCATCATGTATAGCATATCTATCATATTGCTAATGTTTTCCCAACAAAATATGACAGCAATCCATAGGCATAATATCACACAAAACTTCATCAAAGTAATGTCCAATCTTGAATTTTACAAGGCATTGCTCATTTACCAATATCTTATGCTCATCTTTGATCCATGAAACATGTTAGGGTTTAGGATGCTTTAGGATGCTTTAGCCTCTACAATTACAATTTTGTAACCAGCTCTTCTGATGCCAAATTTGTAGAACTTCCACTATTAATGATCACTTTGCAACATTTTCCAGCCATGTTACACCTTGTCTTGAAAAGACTTCTCCTTAAAATAGGTTCCTCATCACTTCCCTTATTACATAAGGTTCTTCTCACCATTAGATTTTCACTAGCCTCAGGTCTACTTGGTGAACCCTCATCATGTCCTTGAATCACAACATTTCTGTTACCTTGGCCACTTTCAGAGGATCTACACTCAAAAGATCTATGTCCTTCTTTACCACATCTAAAACAATTACCATGAAATCCACCTCTAGAATAAGAATTATCTCTTCCTCATTAAGAATTAGTGCCTCCTTGGTAAGAATTACCACCTTTCCACTTGATCTTTCCTTTGTCATCATTCTTCCATTTAGATTTGCCTTTATCTTGTACAAAATTTTAAGATCTACTACTTTCATCGTAAGATCTACCTCTACCTCTCTCGAATCTACCACCTCTACCTCTTTGTCTTTGTTCATGTTTCTTTGTCAAGATCTCCTCAGCTTTCAAGGCATATTGATATGCTTCTTCCACACTTTCCAATTTCACAAAACTTATCTCATCTTGAATTCTAGATCTCAATCCATTTATGTACCTTGCAATTTTCTCAACATCATCATCCACATGTACAGATCTAATGTCCAATCTATAGAATTCCTTGGTATACTCTTTTAAAGTCATGTCCTTTTGTCTCAAATTTTACATCTTTCTCAGCAAGCTAACTTGGTAATCGATAGGAAGGAATTTGTTCTTTATCTTTTTTACCATCTTCACCCAAGTTCTAATATTTTCCTTTCCTCTCCTTTATCTATCAGTTTACAAATGCTCCAACCATAATGGGGCATGACCTTTCAACCTTGTAACTGCAATTTTCACCTTTCTATTATCAGGAGTGTTTTCATACTCAAAGAATTTCTCCATATATGAGATCCAATCCAACACAACATTGGTGTCCAATTTCACATCATAAGGAACAACTTACATAGCAGGCTTTGAATTTTCTCTAGATAATACTCTTAACAACCTTTCTTCATCTTGATCTTCTTCATGTTTTGGATTAGGGTTTTTTACAATTACTTCATCATCACTTACATCATCAAGATGTGCTCCTCTCCTCTAGGCTATCTATACAACATCTAATCTGGCTGCAATTTGTCTCAACTAATCCAATATAGCATTATCAACATTTCTTCTACCTCGAACCATCTTCATAAATTAGGTTCCTGCAAGATCGTAACCCTCTGCAAGTTACAGGTCAAATCCATAGATCTACCACCCTACAACCCAAATTCACGTAGGGTTCTACATAATCCAATCACCACAAGGATGAACCTCAAGCTTTGATACCACCCAGCATAGGGAGGAAGGAGAACAACTAGGGCCTAGGGCACACCTAGATGTCCAACTATAAGGCCTTTTGGGTTATGGCTAATACAAAATTACAATCTCACTACTTCATGAACAGACTTCAAGTTCACATTCCCTCTTCTAAATCTACTAATCTACTTAAAACTTGGTCCAAGACCTCCTTAAATACTTGCCAAAATGGCTTACATAAGATTCTAGAACATGGAAAGCCACAAGTCAACTCGCATAAGATATTAACCATGTATACCTAAATTAAATGTGAGCAAAGTTGGCCCAAACAAGAACCAGACAAAGATAACTCAGTAAGAGAAATCTTTTCAAAACTAGCACTCGACATCTGTACAACCTTAGCATCCAAACAAATTCACTCAGTAGCAACTACAAACTCAACATCTTTCTGTGCTTGGCAACCAAAGAAAATCACTCGCCAACTAGGGAACTCGACAACCAAAGAAATGACTCGACATCTAAATAAATTCACTTACCAAACAAATAACTGGACAATCAAAGTAATGATTCAACATCCAAAGAAATTTTCTCGACAACCAAAGGAATGACTCAACACTAATTGAAAGCTCGACATCCACTATGAGCTCGACAGCTACTTGCAGAAAGAACAAAAGTGTAGGATTGCAAGGAAATCTAGGATGCTCTTGCATCACCCTACTCTCTCTCTCTCTCTCTCTCCCTCTCTTTGATCCCCTACTCTCTATCCCACCCTCTCTCATCCCCCCCACTCTTTGTCTTTATCTTTATCTCTATCTCTGTCTCCATCTCTCTCTTTCTCTCTCTCTCCATTTCTCTCTATCCCACCCTCTCCCATTCCCTACTCTCTCTATCTCTATCTCTCCCTCTCTATCCCCCCCTCTCTCTCTATATATATTTTCATGTATCTATCTTAATATTCATCTCCATATTTCTCTAGTTAAATCTCTCTCGCACTTTTCTCTTTTACTATATATTTCTCACTCACATATCTCTCTCTCTCTCTCTCTCTCTCTCTCTCCCATACCCTACTCTCTCTATATATCTCTCTCTCTCTATCTTTCTCTCTTCTTCCCTCTTCCATCCCATCTTTCTCTCTCCCTTTGTCCCTCTCTCTCTCTCTCTTTCTCTCTCCCTCTCTATATATCCCACCCCCCCTCTCTCTCTCCCCTATCCCCTACTCTCTATCTATCTCACCTTCTCTCTCTCATCCTCTCTCTCTCCCCCCCTCTCTCCCTCTCTCCCATCCCCTATTCTCTATCTTACCCTCTCTCTCTCTCTATATATACTAGACCCCCTCCCATCCCCCCTCTGTCTCTATCCCACCCTCTCCCATTCCCTACTCTCTCTATCTCTATCTCCCCCCCTCTCTCTCTCCTCTCTCTCTCTCTCTATATATATATATTCATGTATTTATCTTGTTCTTCATCTCCATATTACTCTAGCTAAATCTCTCTCCCTACTCTCTCTCTCCCCCTTTCCCCCTCCATCGCTCTCTATCCTACCCTCTCCCATTCCCTACTCTCTATCTCTATCTCTCCCTCTCTCTCTCTTTCTATATATATATATATATTCATGTATCTATCTTGATCTTCATCTCCATACTTCTCTAGTTAAATCTCTCTCCCACTCCTCTCTTTTACTATATATTTCACAGACATCTCTCTCTCTCTCTCTCTCTCTCTCTCTCTCTCTCTCTCTCTCTCTCTCTCTCTCCCTCCCTCCATCCCTCCCTCCTCTCTCTCCCTCTCCCTCTCTCTCTCTCTCTCTCTCTCTCTCTCTCTCTCTCTCTCTCTCCCTCCCTCTCCCTATCACACACTCTCTCTCACTCTCTCCCTCTCCCATCCCCTACTCTCTCCCTCTCTCTCTCCCTCTCCCTCTCCCAATTTCTCCATCCCTCTCTCTATCCCACCTTCTCCCATCCCCTACTCTCTCTCTCTCTCTCTCTCTCTCTCTCCCCCACCCCCTCCCTGTTATCCTCTACTCTCTTTCACTCTCTACCCTCTCTCCCACTTTTCTTCCCTTTCTATTAAAAATCACGCTATGTAAGCTTGAATTTAAAAATGCTTTAAATAGCACATGTGCACTATGGTGTACATGTGCTATTTAAAGCTTTAGATTCTACTAAGCCTAAGGGTTTTATTTTTCCTTGGGGATCCAACCCAAAGGTTTGGAGTCTCTAAACTAGTCTGAGACATGTTTTGTAGAAAACATACAAAAATTGATTGATTTTTCTTGTGTGCTCTCCTTTAGGTTTCCTCATGGTTGAGAATTGATAAAATCAGGTTACATGACATTATAGATCTCTATGTTAGATATATAACCATATAATTTATTTTGAATTTGAACTATTTCAAGCCTTTCAACTATAATTTCTTTTGAACATGTCCATTTTTTGTTAAAACCAACATGTACTAATTGGGGTGTAGATTTTAGCCTATTCATCAAATTTTACAACAACTTAGTTTTTCAGAAACTAGACTCCATTCTACACAATTTGAAAAAAACAAGTTTTGATCTTAGATTAGTTTTCAATCATTTCTATTGGGAGCACATAGATATTTCATGGTTTTAGGATGCGTCCAATTAGAAAATTCACTAAAAAAATACATATTATAAAATTACCCAAAAAATCTAGGATAAAGTACATGCTTTTAGGTAACTTTTGATGAGAGCAATTAAAAAATTTCAAAAAAAAAGTTAAAATTTAAGGGGGGCCACACTTTGCACTATGTTATGTTTTTTTCTAAAAAAATAATACCACTTTCTATGGCCCCCTTTTTTGAGGACCTAAAACTAAACCATTTTAGAAAAAAAATAGTATTTTAGAAACTAGATTCAAAGGACTACTACTTTTTTTTTTGTCATATCATGAAATTTTGAGAATAATTATCTTAAAAAAAATTTGATTTTAGAAAAATAGTGGCAACTTATACTCCCCTTTGGCACCACAACTTGATGCACTTACCCTGAACTAAGAAAATAAATTGGACATTTCTAGTTTTATAATGAGCCACTCCCCCAATGCTAGTGGGTCCTAGATTCCCCTAAGAAGAACCATTAGTATTGACTTTTATAAATCCATATGGATGAGGAGTCCAATGCCTCTCACAATTCACCCATCCCTTCATTTTTTGCATATGCTATGTAGGAAGACTATGGAACCATTGACTCGTAGCCACCAAGATCCCTCCTTGAAGATGAAAATTGAGGCAATTGTAAATGTTAAGGTCACTAGGAGCCATAACCCCATCTAACAACACTTAGATTTAATAATTTCATGTATAGAGTGAGAAATCTTCCACTAGAGTTGTATAGCTTTGGTATGGACATTTTGAAAGGTTCACCTATTCCTCTACAACCAAATATTCCAACAAAAAATCAAGGACTAGAAAACCATACAATATAAAGAAGAAAGGCTTTAGTAGGGACACTCCCCTAGAGGTCCTAGAAAGAAGACAAGGAAACCAAAAACATTCCATTAAAGGTAGCAAATTTGGGTAGAATAGGAATAATGGAAGAAAATATGGGAGATAGAATCCTCTCCAGTACTACACATCACAAATAATCAAGGGTGCTAAAATCCACATGTAAAAAGATTATCATATGTAAGACATTGGTTATGAGCCACCAACTACATGAAGAATTTACATTTGGACCTAGAAAATTTATTCTAAACTGGTTTCCACCAAGGCACCACAATATCTCCTTGAAACAATTTCCTAGTGAACTCCTAGCACCTAGTAGAAATAGATTAGTTAGTAGACAGAGCACTACCCCAAGCCAAAATATCTAGCCCCAACAATGAGAAAAACTCCCTAGATGCAAAAATCTTAGAGAGTTCTTGGAAATCCTCCTCTAAGCCCCTAGGTGGCCAATCTAAAGATTCCTTCCATGTATAGCCAATAACAAGGCCCAAGTGATAAGGGGTCTTATAATGAACCACCTTATCCCATTCATTAGTAAGAAAAGAATCACAAAGAGACATGAGATGAAGATACATAGACAATATTATAGGAGGGTTTCCATCCCAAGTATTGGACTAAAATAAAGCCTAAGAGACTCCTTTACATATCCAAAAAGGGCCCCTCTTAACTAATTGAGCACTATGAGTGCTAATTATGGGCCTCTAAATCTACACACACTTCAACATGGTCATTATTTGATAGAAACATCCCAAAATGAACATGGGATTGTCCATTAGATATGTCTACACAAGATGATCTATTGCCTTCTAACTAGATGAGGTTTTACTACTCACTCTCATAATTGAGAGCTTAGTAATGGGACCAAACTAGTATAAAGGATTTATTAATGCAAATGTAATCTAATCTATGTTTTTGATGTTTTTGAATGCAAAGATATATATTAGTTTACATTAATTTCAAATTAATCTAAGAGTAATGAAAGGTAAGTTAGCTAAGTGAATGCATTTTAGTCTAAATCATGATCATATAAGCAAAGAAAATTCAAATGCAAAGCACTTGAGTGGTCAATCCAACAACGATTCGATACTCTTCATGTGCATCCTTCCAAATGAGAGGTTGTTGGGTCTCTTCTTATAGAATCTTGGACTCGATCAATGGTCAAGATTAAACTGAGTGTACAATCCAGATTAGATGTGAGAGTGAGTCCTCCATTTTTTATGGAGTTGAATGAAAGGAAATAGGAGATAACCTTGATCCATTCAAATATGTTCTCATTATTATTTTCTTAATTAATTAAATAACCAATTTCAACAATTATAATGAGCATATTTGATTTAATCAATATTTTTAATTCTTTTTTCATATGAGACAAATTAGGAAAGAATATTGGTTCATTAAAATATGACATCATAATAGAATATTCTAATTAAATAAATAATTACTTTAAACACTTATGATATACATATTTAATTAAATCAATGTATTTCAATTCCTTGTTTATGTGTATTAGCTAAAGAGGGTGGATTTAATTTAATTAAAGTACTTAGGAGTTATAATTAAATTAATTAGATCAATTTAGCTAATTTTAATCAATATTTAGAAATTAAATAAAGTATGTGATTAATACAAATTAGTAATTTTCTATATTTGACACTTAGATCAAGTAGACATGATCAGAATCATAAATGCCTAATACAATAGGACCTAATTTGATCAACAAATAAAAGTTGAAATATTGATGCACTAGAATTGGTTTAGAATACCAATGTGCCAATTTAGGGGTATTACATTTGCCCCTCTTTGAATAAATGTGCAAGCAACATGTTGATTCAATGAAATTAGAAGTCTAAATAATAGACCATGAGTTGAGATTGATTCCGAGATTGATGACACAAAGAGCAATTGATGAGCTTTTTAGGGTTATCTCTAGAATGAAGTTTAACCCTCTAGAGTCCAAATAGAACACCTAGATACTGATCCTATAGAACAAAGATTGTCAAAATTCATAGAATTGTTCCTAAAATGAGATTCAATTATCAGGAGTTAGGGTTAGAATGCTCCGATACCTATCCATTAGAAGATGACAAGATTAATTGCAATTCATAGGATTATCCCCAAAACAAGGCTTGATCCTTAGGAGTCAGGGTTAGAATGTCCCAATACCTGTCCATTAAATAGTGATTGAAAGAAAAGCTTAGAATTATCTCAAGAACAGAGCTTAATTATCTAGAGTCCATATAGAACACTTGAATACTGGTCCATAAAAAGACAACAAGACTTAATCACGAGTCATCAAATTATCTCAAGAGTGAGGCTTAATCCTTAGGAGTCCAAGTAGAACACCTAGATACCTAATCAACAAAATATGACAAGGACTATTATAAGATTGATTAGTTAGATAGCATATGATGCCAATAGATCGGGGGAACAATGATGCCCTAGAAAATAGGACATTATGTTAAGATTTGAAGCCATATTTCAAAGATTCAGTGATGTTGACTAATGGAATCATGTTTAATGATGTAATCATCATGCTCCCTTGGGAGAAAAGTTGAAATATGGTATCCCATAATTGAAGTTAAATCAAAGTGATTGTAAGTTCTGATGGAGCAAAGTTGACCAGATTTGAATAGAGTTGACTAGAGTTGACTTTTTTTGGAAATGTAGAAAAACTTAAAGCAACATGAATTGATAATATTCCAAGATTCACAAAGTATCAGTAAGATGAACTGCATAAGCGTTCAATTGCATCAATCCTAAAGTTTTAAAGTATGATTTTGAGCTATTTAAGTGTGACAAATTTTGAATTTGATCACAAAAATGAGTTTAGAACAATCATATTAGCCAAGGGGATGATTTTTGTGGTCATAAGAGCTATTTGAAAAATTAGGTGAAAATCTATATAAGAGACCAATGGGTCATTTTCAAATCATTTGTGCATTTTTTCTTTTTTCGGAGGAGTTGTGAGGTTAAAATAGTGGTCCTCATGCACTCTCACTGATTCGAGCAATCCATATGACATAACTAACCAACAAACTATGGACCTCTAGTGAGTAGTCAAGAATCCTCTAGTACCTTTCAAATTTGATTTTTTTTTTTGATTGAAATTTTGCTAATTTTTTTTAAAAATTCAATGTGCTATTATCAGGGTCCTCACTTGAGAACTTGATTTCTCATGTGAGCCTCTAGGATTTCTCATGTGAAAAAAGGCCACTATGGCACTTTCTCACATGGGACATGGGGTTTCCTTGCATGGGAGATACCCATCTCTCATGTGGGGAACCCTAAATTTTTTCCTTTGTGCATAGATAACTTGTTATCTCAAGTGATGTTGTTTTCTTGTGTGGGCCGTGGAGTTTCCTTGCACAAGGATGTGGGTCTTGCACATGAGATTGTAAGGTCTTGCACAAGATTTTGAGTAGTTTTATGTCAATTTGCATTCAAAATGTCATGTTTGTCATCCATTTCACATTGTTGTTAGTCATTGTAGCATGCATTTAGGATTTTTTGAGTATAGTAGATGGGGTATGTTTATTTGGAGCTCAGTTACTAATCATGTTATGTTATTTCTTGTTGGTAGGTTGGATTCCCATATGTTGGGTTCAAATTTCACTATCTAGCCATCGATGCATTGATTAGGCAGCTAGATGCTATAGAGCTTACACATATTGATACACTGGGTCTCTTGCATCTTTGCGATATCTCTAATTTATGGGTGAATCATAGATTGTTGACAACATTAGTAGAGCATTTTCATTTTGTGACTAACATATTTTATTTTTCCCTTGCAAAGATAATGATCACACTTGAAGACACCTACAGGTTTCTATGGATTCCCTTCCATGGGCCACATATTGAGTATGATACACAATCATGACCTAGGACATTGGCACTGAGAGCCATCTTCCATGATGATATCATTATGAGTAGAGCTATCCCATGGGAGGATTTAGTATAGGTTTATGGGCCTACACATAGATTAGCACTGGTGCTTGGTACATTCCTTGGTTGTTATGTGATGGTTGACAGAGCTCAGCATGGTCAAGAGTGTGGATGGGGTTGGATGCTATAGTGGATGTTGGAGCAGCCATCACATTTTAGGTGGGGCTAGTGCATGCTAGCTTACATGTTTCATGAGATGCATGAGTTTTCCTATAGAGAGGCAAAGAGCATGGTGACAGGCATCTATGTTCTTCAGGTATGGGCATGGGAATACTTACCCTTGATGAGATTGATTTGTGAGGATACGAAGTAGCCACATGAGCCTTATATTTATAGATACTGAGGGTAGATGACCTAGACTACTCTGGGTAAGACCAAGCATTGAAGAGCTTAGCTGGATCATCTTATAGTAGTAGTATGCTGACCTTGGAGAGAGATAGGCATGGGATGATTCTCGTGCATAACTTAGTTATATGTTTTCTTCTCAAACACTAATTGGTCACTCAATCTAGGTGATTGAGAGATTTTCATTGATGCGCATGTGGTGGTAGTATGGCCAACTACAAGGTATTTTATAGGAGTACTATACATATGCCCACTTCACTAAGGAGGTGAAAAAGGGTTGGTCAGTGAGATTAGACCCTAGGAGGTCTATGATTGATTTTTGTGCTATCATGATCTAGTAGGGATGATAGTTCTAGTGTAGCCATTGTAGGCACCACAAATACCACATCAATAGGGTTTTAGACAGAAAATGACACAAGTCTTGATTCCTCCACATTAGATGGGAGTGGATCTAGGTGCTGATGCTAGTGGGTCTAGGCAGAGATGAGCTCAAGGAGAGATAGGTGCCTTCGGTGTCATTGGTGGTGATGCATAGAGGTAGTGGGTGGTGGATCAACCTCTCCAATAGGAAGAGAATGACATGGGTGATGATGATATGTAGAATCATCCTGTTCCTAAACCACAGGGCAGAGATATCCTAGCATAGACCTAGGATGCTCTTAGAAGATCTCAGGATTGAGTCCAAACAATACAATGACATCTTGGAGAGTTGTAGATCCAGCTTGTAGTGTGAGATAGACACTTATCATAATGGGATCAAGAGATCCACAAGCTATGAGAGTAGCTAGAGTAGTAGTGGGATGAGGCTTGAATACAGATAACTAGAGAAACATACTACTATGCGGCTTATGTGGGAGAAATTCTTGAGGTGGTAGAGTAGGTGCCTCAATTTTTTGAGTATGCGAGAGCATTAGATGGTGCACATCCCCTAGCTAGAGTAGATGCTCCTCCTCCTCCTCCACTTGAGAATGAAGAAGAGGGATGTAGTTAGCTTACACTCTCCACTGTCTTACTTTTGATCATGTATTGTATGATGTTCAACATCAGTTTTGTATCATTTTTTAGAGCACTGATGCTCAAGTAGCACATCTTTTTGTATCAAAGTATATTCTTACTCCATTGGATATATATATGTGTGTGTGTGTGTGTGTGTGTGTATATATATATATATATATATATATATGATATCTTTTTTTTGTATCATTTTATGTGTTGTTCTTATTTTTCTCTTATAATTGTTCATACATGAGTTCAATAGCTATTGATTATGATGAAAGAAAAATTATTTGATATATGAATATATAGTGTAGATGAGATAGATGTTTAGTATGTAAATGTGATGAATGAAATATAATGTAAGGTAATGCCATGAAATGATAATATGTAGATGAATGATACGACAATGCAAAATGTATATGAACTAACATCTCATTTAGGTTTCATATTTGTTACTCATGACAGGTACTTTGTGAATTCATAGGAACCAAGCAAGGATTTGAATGCTTGTGTAGTGTAGAAGAAACATGATACTTTGAAGAAACCAATGACCTCTCAAGTTGAAAGATACAAGGAAAGAAGTAATTAAAGCTATGCCTTTAATGCAATTTGAGTTTCAAATGCAACCCTATGCTAGATGCAATCCCTAAGATAGGTTATTGAACCCATAAGATAGTGTATCATTGCAAAGGGTATAGTTAGACCCACAAATGTCATACAATTTACATTGACACTGCAGTCATGAAAATATGAATATGACATTGTCTTAGTTTTGTCAAGATGAAATGTAAGCATTAAGGCACCAAAAGATAGAATGACTACAACATTTGTCCCTTTTAATGTAGCAAGTGAACATAAGCATCAAAGCATGAATGCTAGGATGACCAAAATGTTTCTTGGATGAAAACACACTAGACATAAGAGAGATCCTTCTCATTCTAAGTAATTAGTAAGTATTCTATCCACAATGACCCTTGTGTTTGTAACCTAAGATAGAAGTGTGCTTAGTATACCTATAATGAGCCATATGTTCACTTAATAGGATGAGTATCAATATTATACTTGTAGCATAGAGAATTCACTCAAATAGTTAAGGAGTAGAACCAACCTCACTATAGTGTCCAATATAAAATGATTTGAGGTACACACAACCATCTAACACAAGATAGAGGCTCTTATAGTGGACACCCCTTTTATATGTATGCTTCAAACCATTGTAACTAAACCAACAAGCAGAAAATAAAGAAAAGATCATGCCCCCCAATCCTTACTTCTCTAGTCAAAATAGACATCCTCAAGTTTCTCAAAAGGAAATGATAAAGAGAAAGAAAAATAAATAAAGAAAATCTCAACATAGCTCAAATAGTGTCAATGTTTCCATTTCAACATTAGTGTCATTGGATTGAAGTCAAGTGTCAATGTTAATAACATATGTGTATGAAATATTTTTAGTAGGAGGACAACAGTAGTTTTCTTGGTTAGGACAACTGGTGACTCATGTCAGAGAGAAATCTTCATTGAGAAGAATCTCAGTAGGAGACTAAGTGTCATGCCCAAAATACAGGGCAAAACACACGTAATTTTTTTTTTTTAAAGATTAATTAAACTACTATGTTAAACTAGTTGACTAAAAGACATACATAAGTCACATAGGTTTGATATAATTCGATATGTTTGAAATCACAAGTTCAAGTGTAGGTTCATTGTAAGATAGATACAGGTTCTCCTAATGATACCTTGACATTCCATTTAAGTTTATAACCAACATATGGGAATAGATTGTTAAATTAAAATTTTGTTATTAAATCTATTATTTAAATTAAACAACCCAAATGCAATTAATTAAAAGATCTAAATATTATTACTTTTTAAAGTCATATGCTAATTAACATACTAACTCATCCTTTAAAGTCAATCTTAAATTTCACTAATTAATATTGATAAGATTAATGTTGTCAATTGTAACTTAAATATTACCAATACTAATTAAGTATTACAAGATAAATAATATGTATTTTAATTAATTGAATTTAATTTAAAACAATATATTATTCTTATTTACTTCCCAAAATCTAATGATAAATCTTCAATTCACTAGACCTACTAGTCAACCATAGAATTACAATCAAACTAGAATATTAATTAACATCACAATTAAATTATTCTAATAACTTTTAAATAAATCTAAACCTATCTAATTCAAATATTAAAACAATGAGACTGACTATACTAATTTATTTATTTAATACTAATTTCTAACATATTCTAATACTTCAAATTTAACATTTTCTAATTAAAACCATATCTCAACCCTTAGTAATTAAATTAATACAACTAACTACTTATTTCTACTAAAATATTAAAACAAATAATAAAACTAACATATATAAAGAAAACAAATGAACTTTACTAACACCTAATTCAAAACTTACTTAAAACTAATTTCTAAAATCTAACTTAACTTTACGCTACTTACTATTAACTAACTTGTACTTACTAACTCTAAATAACTACACTTCTAACACCTTCTAACACCTAACTACATTTAACTAACTACCCTATCCACACCTTACCCCACACCACTAACCCAATCCCACTAACTCCTAACTCAACCCCACCTAACAACTCAACATAACCCTCCCTCCTTTCCCATACCTCCAAGAAAACCACATGGCGAAAGGACTTGCAGCCCCAAGAGCCCCCCCTCCCCCCCATGTGGACCCTATCAATGCTAGAAATAGGTACACATGAGGATGGGGAGTGTAAGTTGACTCCTCCACCAATCAGATTCAAAGGGAAACTTTGAGTCAGAACCCATTGAATATTTTTTTTTCAAATTCCAATTTTTAATTTGTGCAACTTGGTGCTTGGTATGATGTGCCTATTTTGGGATAGAGAAAAAGGTGAGGTAACATCAGGACATAAGAGTTATGATAGGAGAGTAAAGTTTAAAAAGTTTAGTGGGTTGGTTTAGGTTAGTAGATATTTGTTTTGTGTATTATGTTTATTTTTTTTATATTAATTTATTTTAAGCAAGGGCTTTTAAGGTGGATGTAAAAGGTATATTCCCTATTATCACAAAGGGATTGAATTTTCCCTCATACAAAATCTAGAGAGATTTTAGCTCTAAGAGGGTTAAAAAAAAAATTCTCAAGTCCTTTTTTTTTTCTAAGTATAGATTTTGAATGAAATTTATACTTGCATGATAAGGGGAGTAATATATTTTTTTTTCTAAGTATTGAATTGGTGCAAAACATATGTATTTAACCAAGGGGGAACGCTATTTTTTTTCTTTCTAAAGTTGACTATAACATTGAGTTTAATATTTCGTTCAAGCAATAAAGTAAGATTATTTTAATTCCTAATAATCACAAAAATACAAATGAAGTCCCACTCATAACATCAAATTTTCTTAACATATTTTGAACTTAAATTGCATAACTTAATATATATCATCATTTTAATTTAATTAACCTTAATCAAATGAATATGATTTTGAAACATAAGAATGTTGTAGGAAGGATGAAACAACCTTGTATCCATTTTTTGATAGACACATACATATAAACTGAATTACAAGAAAAATTCATATGAAAGTAAGGTACTCCATTTTTTTTATTCATTCATCTAATTCAAGGACTCCCTCAAGAAAGAACTAGGGAAGAAAACTGAAGATCATAATAGTTTCAACAATACATTTAACAATAACGCTTTTACAATATGATCTTAAACCCGAGGAGAAAACTCCCAAACATATTTAAATTTAAATAACAAATTTGGATTTCCTAATTAGCTCCATAATAGGGTAGCCATTAAAAAATTTGCAACCAATCAAGGTAATACGGAGAGAATGAAACTAGCCAGGAGACAAACAATATAACATGAAGGCAAAATCAAACATTTACTCCCATCTAGGTTTGCACAATATGTTTGTCATTGAACCAGACTAGGGAGAAGGTGGATTTTTCCAGATAGGAGACATTGGTCACAACACCATAACAGGTGCCTTTTTGGAGCAAATATCATAAGAACACCATAACAGGTGCCCTTTCGAGGCTAAAATCACAAAAAAAATTGTTCTTCCATTTCTCAAATTCCAAAACACAAAACATGGTTTGTACTAATGTGTAGAGGCCCATAACACCTACTCTCTCCCTCTCCTCATCCTAAGAAGAGACTCTACATTTTTGGAGTCCAACTAAAGTTGTCCTTTTGTACACGGCCACTTCTACCCTATCCAAGGGTGAGTAATGCCAATACAACTCATACAATCTCTTCGAAAATCAAATGCAAAAAATGAAAGAAAAACATTTAAAGAAAACCCATTACAATCCCATCCCAAACATGCTCATTAAACACACAAGCATACATATGTCAAAACCTACTTAAGAAATTGAAACACAACATGAACAAAATGAGCTTAAGGGATCCCTACCTTCACAATAAGGTTATGGCAATTGAACAACCTTTCACTCCCAAATCTGCCACTAAAATAGGCTCCCAACTCAACCACTTTCAAATTGTAATAACTCCCCCACTTAACTAAGGTTTCTAGAGACTTCTAACTCAATCTTTTCATTAAGGCTAACCTCAAGTTGGAGTTTAACTTATCAAATTCATGAAGAAACTTCAATTTTCGAAATAAAGCAAAAATGAGATATTTGGATGATCACAAAAGTCAACAAAAGGGGCTAGAGGGGTCAAAAATGCTCCCAACCCATACATATACCCCCTAGGTACTTAGTTTTTATGATTTTTGGCCTTTAAGAATATTTAATGACCTATTGAAATACTTAAAAAATTTGGACTTCTTAAAACCCTGAAAAAAAATGCAAAATTATCATTAATCTTTAATTAGGGTAATTAATCCTAATTACCCACTGATTAGCATTAGGTCACTAACGTAGTCCAGCTCACATTCTTAGGTTACTCGGTTAACCCTAACTATCATTCTAAACTTTATATATGATCACGAGTGCCAAGTGAAAATATAAAATTATTGTTACAAAATATTAACACTTAATGATTATAGAATGACAAATTCATTCAATTCACAATACAAATAAAACACGAACAATGAGGTTTGCATCTTTTATTAGAGTCAACCTTGGTTTCCACAAGTGACACATAGGGTCTAGTTCTGATTCTCCATTAGATTTCTTTGCTAAAATATCCTACACACTCATTGCACACATCAGTAGCTCAAGAAAGTCACACACACACACACACACACACACACACACACACACACATATATATAACTCATTAGGATACTCACATAACTCAAAACATAAATCTTTCAAATAATTAACTATTTATCTCATTTTTGCTCATATACTTGACCAGTAAAAATTGCAAAAATCAAAGTCTTAATTTTGCATTCACTTTCTACAATATATCCTTAGTATGCATGTTCATAAAACATTAAATAACATAATTAAATGTAATGCTACACTAAGCATAAACCGAAAACCTAAAAACAAAGAACAAGAACCATAAATGTAACAATTTTTATTTATTAAAATCAACTTATTACAAGAACAAATACACAGATTGAATCAATCTCAATCTGAAAACCTCAAAATGAAAGATGATATCATCCAAGTACATATCCATTATAATGCGAATACATATAGATTTTAGTACAATAATGAAGTACAATTTCATTTCTAGTCACCTACGTCCAACATAGGGACTCTAAATACTGTTTCAAGAAGTAACTTCAACAGTTATCCTTAGCTACTTGCTAAACAACTTGAAGCACCTCTAAAAAACACAGAAATACAACACAACAAAAAAGGGGGCTTAGTACACACTGAGTTGAAAAGTGTAATCCACCTGCATACATGTTAGAATAAACATATATATATATATATATATATACATATATATATATATATATATATATATATATACATATGTATATATATATATATGTATATGTATATATATACATATGTATATATATATATATATATACATATATATATATATACATATGTATATATATACATATGTATATATATATATATATATATATATATATATACATATGTATATATATACATATACATATATATATATATACATATGTATATATATATATATATATACATATGTATATATATATATATATATATATATATATATATATATATATATATATCCATAATGTAGATATCTGATCCACTTAACATAGTGCAGTTTTAAAATTAATATGCAAGAAGTAAACATTTACTTAACAATGCAAAATTAAACTCGCACTAAGAATAACCCGTAAATGAATAATATATATATTGAGATTTTATCATTATGGCACTAAGATTCTGCATCCATGTATGGTATGCTCATAGTCATCACATAATGGTATTCTCTATTATACTTGTCAATGACAGAATAGAGATATGCCTTGTTCTCCGAACTTAACCATATATGTTTAAGTCATAGGTAAGGAAAATTATCTTTTATATATAATTAACCCACCCAATTCATCTTAAATTTATCACTGAATTAATTAACTAAATAGGATAAACCAAATTCAGCCACCTCGATATACATTCATTACAGTTATTCGTAAAATACACTTCAAACAGATATACTAAGAATGTACATGCAACCGATATAAAATCAGTATACAACATGATACTACATCCTATAATCCATTTGTAACACATCTTATTCTGCTAATTTCAAAGGTAAATATAGATAATTAAAATAGCAAAAACTAAACCTATAATATCAAGATCACGTAAATACAATTGAACTATTGTCTCAGCTCAACGATACTTACAGAATCTTAAAACTATACATTCAATTTCCTGCCGACCTAACCATCTACTCTTAACTTTGAAATGACCAAGATAACAAAACAAAATGCACATGTTATTCTTGCTTTAAATGATATATCATCAAACATATATCATAATCTGCCTCAATACTTGAAATGACTTTCTATTTCAATTATGAACTGAAAACATCTTTATAACAAAAGAATTCTATTTCAAACATCTTATGTTAGAATGATCCATAAATGCTATTAAAATATTTCATAACCAAAATTAAACATAATAAAAATTAGGTATAGTCAATACTTATCAAATGATCATTAACGAGGTTATTAAAATACAAGTGTCTATTGAAGTTTCACCTTTGTTTGACAAAAAGCCACCACTCATTTATAAATACAACATCATATAAAAATACAATATCTGAAAAAATTATAAAATGTGATTCATAGAATTTGCATTGCAACTTCATCATGCCAATAATCAAAATAGTTAGGATGTAATTTTCCCTATACTATAAGATGTAAACTAGCTGTTCACATAATGACTACATTGACATTGAAACAACAGCATATCCCTATGTCTTTGTTTATCAAATAATGTCAAATACAATTGCGAACTATTTCACTAAACATCAGTTATATACAACCCAGTTTTCCATCAAATTTTAATGGACAAATTATGCTATCTCTATGTTGTCTCTATTAGTTTCGAGTTTCACATAAAAAGTTCACATAATGCTACCCTCGATAACTATTCACAATAGAAACCTTGTCCATCCAACAACTAAAACTCAACTAAGCATATATCCATATTTTCTTATTGAAAACAATTTCAATTTTAATAATACTAAATTATGTTGTCACAACTAAATTTCTATTTGATTCAAACTCTCTCTTAACTGTCTGATATAATGTCATGATTGGTGTCAACAATTAACTAAGTTCCAAATGTCATATGATTACCATAACAGTTGATAAGCAATTCGAACCTCATTACATTTCAAAAAGTATCGACAGTGAACAACATATTAATCACCAAACAACACTATAACACAATATTGATAACTATTGGTTCAAACATAATTTACGTTTCATGCTAACTATTTGATGTAATGTCTGCTCTCAATTTTAAATAGTTGCTTGATAGTTTGTTTATGTTATAGGTTTCATGTAATTCGCCTACCACTTAAGACTATTTTAATACCCGTGTTTTAATACAATCACTGTGAGTCGAACATAACTTAGCACCCGTGATTGATATTTTCATAAGTCAAGCTCAGATTTTACATCCCCAACCTTATGAAAACTGAAAAACAATAACAGTACCTCTATCATCAAGTAAGTTATTTGATGTTACAACTAAACTCTTAGTCCATGCTACTATATAAGATCGTAAGCACATAATGCTTACTGGTTCAACTCGGTGATACCACATATAAATTCAAACAATGATACATAAATAAATCTAAACTATTTTACATAAAAATTGAGCCCAAACCAAAACCATTTCATAATGTAACTATGTTCTATGTCATATGTAATCTATATGAAAAAATGCCAACATCACACATGGAGGTAAAACACACAAAAGAGAGCCTCAGATTTATATAATTGAATGTGGAAAAACCTAATTTAAAACAACATCTAAATCCAAAAGAAAACACAATGCTTGTAAACATATAATACCCATCATCCAAATATGGATATATACAAAACTCGACACTATTTGCCCAATCCTGTATACACCCATACTTGGGTATTGATATACTTTTTAAAATTACAGCATTTCCTATTTCCTTCAAACCACTCAACACCCAAATAATAGTAAAGAGTCAGGTTAGAAAATGCCCCCCTACCTCAAATCACAGTAGGAGGAAAAGCACCAATATAATCCAACTAGAAGCCCTCGAACCAGCTCGAGTCCAACACCAAGGCTTCTCAATACTTGCCCAAAACAACAATGAACACCGATATGTAACTATGAGATATTGATTGATAGATAGAAACCCAAACTTGCTCAGCTTCATAAGAAAAGATTTCTTTTGAACCGAAACCCTTCATGATGTCAATACTCTAGTAACATAACACAAATGTTATACGTTCGTAGAGCAATGAGGCCAAATTATCGACATTGCTTCCTCAAAAATCCAACTAGCGAAGGTATGCTGATCAAAACCATCAGTGCCATAAAACCTCATTAATCTTGCATTGAATTCACTAGTGACACAACGCAGACCGAGTACATATGATAGTCCCATTACCACTGCCATATTTTGGCTTTCAAAACAATAAACATTTTACCTTATTCAAAACATTCCAGACCCATTTAGGATTATATGTATTAAGAGATAATAAGCCCTTTTGACCAAAATAGAAAATAGAAAATATTTTTGCCATCTCAACTTAGGGTATTTAAACCCTTTCAAAAACAAGCATATACATATGCAATGCCTACTGAAGTTATAAAAACAAATTAATATAACTTATATACTCAAAACCATCTAAGGATTATATATACTTAGAAGAATTTAAATCCCTACTCAGTCACCCATACACAAATACAATGACAAGCTCCAAACACATAGAGCATTTTAACATACAACAGAAATTGCAATACAAGTTATACATACAACTTAAAACTTTCTTTCCAATATCTTTTCAACACAGAATGTAGTTTGCATGATGTTTGAAACCTAATAAACATAATTGTTACCAAACAGCACGCAAATATAAATATATATAAGTATACCAGTATCAAATCTTGAATACATAAGTATCCTTGAAACTAATAAAATAGTTTTGAACCAAGTTCTGCAATGAAAGACAACATATCAACTAAAATGAAATCCAAACAGTAAAGTCTTAAAATGTTGTTGAACAGAAGTAGTGGTCAGGCATGACACCCTCCCCCACTAGGATACGACTTTCTCCTAGAAGTCAGCAAACAAGTGCGAATGAGCTATTCTCATCATTTTAGTGTCCTCCCAGGTAGCAGATGTTTCATCATTGGGGTCCCATAGGACCTTTACCTACCTTATTTCTCTTCCTCTTAAATTCATAGTTCTACTTTGTGTGATCTACACTGGTTCTAGCATAATTTGACCATCCAAAATCTACAAATGTTTCCAATCAAGCATGTGAGCAATGTCAGGTATGTACTTATGAAAAATTGAAACATTAAATACATTATGTATGCGTGAAAGACTCGATGGCAAGGCAAGTTTGTAGGCAACAGGTTCAATCCATTCTAGAATTTCAAATGGTCCTACAAATCATGGTGCTAACTTGGATCCCTTATTATAGTGAATTAGACTTTTATGCGGTCTTACCCAAAGAAACACTTTATCACCAACCAAGAATTGACGGTCAATTCTATGCTTATTAGCATATTTCTTTTTTCTATCTTGAGTAGTAATAAGGTGCTCTCTGATCCTCTTAACTTGTTGCTCCAAGTCTTGCAACAAATCAGGTCCTAAAAGAGTCCTATCTTCCAAATTATCCCAACTGAGAGGTGTCCTACAAGGTGTAACATACAATGCTTGAAATGGTGCCATACCTATGGAACTATGATATCCATTATTATAAGTGAATTCTACCAAGTGTAGATACTCCTCCCATTTATTCTGTCTATCCATTACATACATCCTAAGCATGTCTTCCAGAATCTGGTTGACATGTTCAGTTTGTCTGTCTTTCTTTGGGTGATAAGCTAAACTGAAATTTAGCTGAGTACCTAACTCTCGCTGCATGGATTTCCAAAGAGAAGCAGTAAACACTGGATCCCTATCAGAAATAATCTTTTTAGGAATTCCATTTAACTTAACTATCTGCTCCATATATATTTTGGCAACCGTTGCTGCATTATAGGATGATCTAATTGGAATAAATTGGGCAACCTTAGAAAAATGGTCCACTACTAGTATAATAGTGTCATGCCTACGAGTTGTAATAGGCAATCCAATAATAAAATCTATAGAAATGATGTCCCATTTCCATTCTAGAATACTATGTGGCTGCAATAATCTCGTAGGGTGCTGATGTTCAGCCTTAACCCGCTGACATTCTAAGCATCGAGCCACAAAATCCACTATGTCTCTCTTCATTCCAGGCCAATAGTAATGCTACTTAAGGTCAGCATGCATTTTCTTGACACCTAGATGAGCCGAATATGGTACTTTGTGGGCCTCAAACATAATCAGATTTCTCAAGTCACCTAACTCAAGAACGTACACACTCCCTCTATACAGAAGTAAACCTTTAGAACTCACTAAATACCCCTCAAAATGCCTTTCCAAGACACTGCCACTATCCATAATAGCCTTAACATCTTGAAACCAATGATCTATAGAAAGGTTTTGCAAAAGCTTATCCTTAAGATCCACTGTTACGATGAGAGAAGATAATTCATGTCGCCTTCTACTAAGTGCATCAGCAACCATGTTCTCCTTCCCTTGGACATATCTAATCTCGAAGTTGTATTCACACAGGAACTCCATCCATCTTCCCTACCTAGCATTGAGGTCTGGTTGTGTGAAAAGATACTGAGGGCTTCGATGATCATAATGTAACTCAAAACGTTGACCTAGAAGAAAATGTCACCACTTGATTAAAGCATGCACAATTGCAACAAGTTTGAGATCATGAGTAGGATAGTTCACCTAATGACTCTTTAGCTTTCTTGACTGATAAGCAATAATATCTCCATCCTACATCAACACTACTCCTATGCCATCCAAAGAAGCATCAGTGCAAACCATGAACTCCTTAGGAGAATCTAGGACTACCAGGACTGGTGCACTGGTCAAATATTCCTTAAGTTTCTAAAATGCTACCTCGCATTCATCTGTCCACACAAATTTCTTCCCTTTTTTCTTAAGATATGTGATAGGATGCACTATTCTGGAGAAGTTTGACACAAATTTACCGTAATAGCTTGCTAAGCCCATGAAACTTCAAACTTCGGACACATTCGTAGGTGCTGGCCAATCAACAATAGCTCAAATTTTGGATGGAACTATAGAAATTCCATCCCTAGAAATGATATGCCCCAAGTAAAAAATCTTTGATCTGAAGAATTCGCACTTCTCAGGATTGGCATACAGTCTGTTCCTACGAAGGCATTCCAAAACCTGATCTAAATGCTGCTCGTGCTCCTCAACAAAGTTAGAATATACCAAAATATCATCCAAAAAAACCACTATGAACTTGTTTAGGTAAGTCCTAAACACACCGTTCATTAGACTCATAAAGACAGAAGGTGCATTTGTTAACCCAAAAGGTACTACTATGAATTCGTAGTGTCCATATATGGTGCAAAAAGTTGTTTTGAAAATATTAGATTCCTGAATTCTAAGTTGATGATACTTGAATTTCAGATCAATCTTTGAAAAGACTTGGGCACCCTTGACTTGGTCCAATAACTCATCAATTCTAGGCAAAGGATACCTGTTCTTAATAGTGACTTTGTTTAACTATCTATAATCGATACAAAGTCTTAAGGAGCCGTCTTTCTTCTTGACAAAGATTACTGGAGCACCCCAAGGTGATACACTAGGATGAATCAAACCTTTCTCCAAAAGCTCCTCCAACTAAAATTTAAGTTCGACTAGCTCTTGAGCTATCATTCTGTAAGGAGTCTTGGAAATTCGTTCTGTTCCTAGCACTAAATTGATTCAAAAATCAATTTCTCTTCTCTGAGGTATTCCAGGAATCTCCTCAACAAAAACATTCAAATTTTTTTGCAAGACTAGACGATCGAGAGAAGAACCTCTAACTACAGAATCTTCTAAGTCATTTACCAAAATGGAAAACAAACTGTAGCCTTTTTGAGCACAGCTTGCCAATTGCTTGGCGAAAATTTTCCTCAAAGAGATGGGTCTCTTGATTCCAGCAATAACCCTAGCTGATCCAAGATCATCTATGCAATGAATTGTCTTATCCTCGCAATTCAAAATGGCTTGATGTCATTCTAACCAATCCATACCCAAAAATATGTCATACAATTTTAAAGGTATAACCCTAAGGTTCGCTGAAGTAGTGAATGATTTCATACGAATCTTATAGTCAAGAGCAACAATATCAATGTTCACCTTAGATCCTAACGCAAACTCCACTTGCCATCTGTTCCTTGCCCTAACCACAGGAATACCACTATGTGCAACTAAAGAAGAAGAAATAAATGAGTCTGTAGCTTTAGAGTCAAATAATATAGATACTTTCATACCTTGAGTATTACCCTAAGCTTCAATAACCATTTTCTGGTGTTCGACTTGCTTCTGATCTAGGGTTGCAAAAATATGGTGGTTCCTGGCAAAATCACCAATAGTCACTTCAGACCTAGTTGGCTTAGGTCCAACCTTCGGCTTGTCCCAGTTAGGGCACTGAGACTGATAATGACCTAACTGTCCACAATGAAAACACTCAACAAATTTCTTGAATCTAGTGTTCTGCCCAGAAGGATTAGGAGATGGCTTATTATTCTACACACTCTAAGATGGTTGAGATGGTCTAGGCTATTCTGAACCCTTGGAATCCTTACCAAACTTCCTCCTCTTGAATTTCCCACTTGAAAATCCTAATTTTGAACTGCTCTGAGGAGGCTTTTGACTCTTACTCACATCTAGAGTAGGTGGATTCATGCTAGTTTTGTATGAAGCCCCATGATAACCAGACTTCATCTTAATCAGCTTTGCTCACTTTGAAGCTTCTTGCATAGTCAAAGGTCAGAAAGCTCTCACTTCCTCCCCAATCTTGGGCATAAGTCCTTTGATGAAATGCTGTATAATGGCCTTATCATTTTTTGCCCACCCAGAAATTTTTTTAAGCTCATAGAACCTACGTTCATAAGCTTCCACTATAGAGCCAGACTGCATAATCTAAAAGAACTCCTCTACACAGGCCAGACACCAATATTTAGACATGAACCTCTCCTTGATACACTCTACAAAGAGTTCCCAAGTAACTAGGGAAATATCAATACCAAGCTTCTCCAACTCTTGTTCCCACCACAAGGAACCGAATCCCCTTAAATGCATAACTGTCCATCTTACCTTCACGTTACTCAAGTAACGGTGTAAGACAAAGCATCGCTCAATATTTAGCAACCAAGCTTCTGCCGCTGTACCCTATTTTGTACCATAGAATAATGACCCTTTCATCTTGGAAAGATCCTTGAGCTAAGCTCTTTCCATTGGATCATCCTCTACAAGAAGATTAATACCCTACACAAGAGGTCTCTTATCATTCGCTCCCCCACCAGGAATCTGGTTGTTAGTCTAAATATTATCGAGACATTCCAGTATCCTCTGAAGTACAATAGCTTGGTCTACCTAGTTAGCCTAGTTGTTTCCAACCTCAACATTCTGATCAAACTAACCAACTCCAGCATCATTCTGGTTCCTAAGACCTCTACCATGGCCCTTGCCCCTGCCTCTGCCTCTGCCAGAAAGGTTATCCTCAGGAATGCTGCATCCTCAATTTCCTCTAGTGACAGGAGGCATTATAGCAACCTACAAACAAAAAAACTATAAATACGCATCGATCACGGGTTAAACCCTATAACCCAAGAGTCCTGGTTATTCCAAACCGGGCTCTAATACCAAATGTAATGCTACACTAAGCATAAATCAAAAACTTAAAAACAAAGAACAAGAACCATAAATGTAACAATTTTTTATTATTTAAATCAACTTATTACAAGAACAAATACACATATTGAATCACTCTCAATCTAAAAACCTCAAAATGAAAGATGATATCATCCAAGTACATATCCATTATAATGCGAATACATATAGAGTTTAGTATAATAATGAAGTACAATTTTATTTCTAGTCACCTACATCCAACATAGGGACTCTAAGTACTCTTTCAAGAAGTAACTTCAACAATTATCCTTAGCTACTTGCTAAACAACTTGAAGCACCTATAAAACACACAGAAATACAACACAGCACAAAAGGGGGCTTAGTACACATTGAGTTGAAAAGTGTAATCCACCTGCATACATGTTAGAATAAACATATATATATCCATAATGCAAATATCTAATCCACTTAACATAGTGCAGTTCCAAAATTAATATGCAAGAAGTAAACATTTACTTAACAATGCAAAATTAAACTTGCACTAAGGATAACGCGTAAATGAATCATATATATACTAAGGTGTCATTTTTATGGCACTAGGATTCTGCATCCATGTATGGTATGCTCATAGTCATCACATAGTAGTATTCTATATTATACTTGTCAATGACAGAATAGAGATATGTCTTGTTCTCCGAACTTAACCATATAGGTTTAAGTCATAGGTAAGGCCAATTATCTTTTATATGTAATTAACCCACCCAATTCATCTTAAAGTTATCACTAAATTAATTAACTGAATAGGATAAACCAAATTCAGCCACCTCGATCTACGTTCATTACAGCTATTCTTAAAATACACATCAAACATATATACTAAGAATGTACATGCAATAGATATAAAATCAGTATACAACATGACACTACATCCTATAATCCATTTGTAACACATCTTATTCTGCCAATTTCAAAGGTAAATATAGATAATTAAAATAGCAGAAACTAAACCTATAATATCAAGATCACGTAAATACAATTGAACTGTTGTCTCAACTCAACGATACTTACAAAATTTTCATACTATACATTCAATTTCCTGCCAACCTAACCATCTACTCTTAACTTCGAAATGACCAAGATAACAAAACAAAATGCACATGCTATTCTTTCTTTAAATGATATATCATCAAACATATATCATAATTTGCCTCAATACTTGAAATGACTTTCTATTTCAATTATGAACTAAAAACATCTTTATAACAAAAGAATTCTGTTTCAAACATCTTATGTTAGAATGATCCATAAATGCTATTAAAATATTTCATAATCAAAATAAAACATAATAAAAATTAAGTACAGGCAATATTTATCAAATGATCATTAACGAGGTTATTAAAATACAAGTGTCTATTGAAGTTTCACCTCTGTTTGACAAAAAGCCACCACTCATTTATAAATACAATAGCATATAAAAACACAATATCTAAAAACATTATAAAATGTAATTCATAGAATTTGCATTGCAACTTCATCAGGCCAATAATCAAAATAGTTAGGATGTAATTTTCCCTATACTATAAGATGTAAAATAGCTGTTCACATAATGACTACATTGACATTGAAACAAGAACATATCCCTATGTCTTTTTTTATCAAAATATGTCATATACAGTTGCAAACTATTTCACTAAACATCAGTTATATACAACCCAGTTTTCCATCAAATTTTAATGGACAAATTATGCTATCTTTATGTTGTCTCTATTAGTTTTGAGTTTCACATAAAAAGTTCACATAATGCTACCCTCGATAACTATTCACAACATAAACCATGTCCATCCAACAACTAAAACTCAACTAAGCATATATCCATATTTTCTTATTGAAAACAATTTCAATTTTAATAATACTAAATTATGCTGTCACAACTAAATTTCTATTTGATTCGAACTCTCTCTTAACTATCTGATATAATGTCACGACTGGTGTCAGCAATTAACTAAGTTCCAAATGTCATATGATTACCATAGCAGTTGATAAGCAATTTGAACCTCATTACATTTCAAAAAGTATCGACAGTCAACAACATATTAATCACCAAACAACACTATAACACAATATCGATAACTGTTGGTTCAAACATAATTTACATTTCATGCTAACTATTTGATGTAATGTCTGCTCTCAATTTTAAACAGTTGCTCGATAGTTTTTTTATGTTATAGGTTTCATGTAATTTTCCTACCATTTAAGACTGTTTTAATACCCAGGTTTTAATACAATCACTGTGGGTCGAACATAACTTAGCACCCGTGATTGATATTTTCATAAGCCAAGCTCAGATTTTACATCCCCAACCTTATCCAAACTAAAAAACAATAACATGACCTCTATCATCAAGTAAGTTATTTGATGTTACAACAAAACTCTTAGTCCATGCTACTATATAAGATTGTAAGCACATAATGCTTACTAGTTCAACTCGGTGATACCACATATAAATTCAAACAATGATACATGAATGAATCTAAACTGTTTTACATAAAAACTGAGCCCAAACCAAAACCATTTCATAATGTAACTGTGTTCTATGTCGTATGTCATCTATATGAAAAAATTCCAACATCACACACGGAGGTAAAACACACAAAAGAGAGCCTCATATTTATATAATTGAATGTGGAAAAACCCGATTTAAAACAACATCTAAATCCAAAAGCAAACACAATGCTTGTAAACATATAATACCCATAATCCAAATATGGATATATACAAAAATTAGCACTATTTGCCCAATCCTGTATACACCCATACTTGGGTATAGGTATTTTTTTAAAAATTGTAGCATTTCCTATTTCCTTCAAACCACTCAACACCCAAATAACAGTAAAGAGATAGGTTAGAAAATGCCCCACTACCTCAAATCACAATAGGAGGAAAAGCCCCAATATAATCCAACTAGAAGCCCTCGAACCAGCTCAAGTCCAACACCAAGGCTTCTCAATACTTGACCAAAACAACAATGAACACCGATATGCAACTATGAGATATTGATTAATAAATAGAAACCCAAACTTGCTCAGCTTAATAAGCAAGGATTTCTTTCAAACCGAAACCCTTCATGATGCCGATACTCCAGTAATAGAACACAAATGTTATATGTTCATAGAGCAATGAGGCCAAATTATTAGCATTGCTTCCTCAGAAATCCAACTAGCAAAGGTATGGCGATCAAAACCATCAGTGCCATAAAACCTCATTAATCTTGCATTGAATTCACTAGTGACACAACACAGACCGAGTACATATGATAGTCCCATTACCACTGCCATATTCTGGCTTTCAAAACAATAAACATTTTTCCTTATTCAAAGCTTTTGAGACCCATTTAGGGTTATATGTATTAAGAGATAATAAGCCCTTTTTAACAAAATAGAAAATAGAAAATATTTTTTCCATCTCAACTAGGGTATTTAAACCCTTTCAAAAACAAGCATATACATATGCAATGCCTACTGAAGTTATAAAAATAAATTAATATAATTTATATACTCAAAACCATCTAAGGATTATGTATACTTAGAAGAATTTAAATCCCTACTCAGTCACCCATACACAAATACAATGAAAAGCTCCAAACACATAGAGCATTTTAACATACAATAGAAATTGCAATACAAGTTATACATACAACTTAAAACTTTCTTTCCAATATCTTTTCAACACGGAATGCAATTTGCATCAGGTTTGAAACCTAATAAACATAATTGTTACCAAACACCATGCAAATATAAATATATATAAGTATACCAGTATCAAATCTTGAATACATAAGAATCCTTCAAACTAATAAAATAGTTTTGAACCAAGTTCTACAATGAAAGAAAAAATATCAACTGAAATGAACTCCAAACAGTAAAGTCTTAAAATGTTGTTGAACAGAAGTAGTGGTCAGGCATGACACCCTCCCCCACTAGGATACAACTTTCTCCAGGAAGTTAGCAAACAAGTGCGAATGAGCTATTCTCATCGTTTCAGTGTCCTCCCAGGTAGTAGATGTTTCATCATTGGGGTCCCATAGGACCTTTACCTACCTTATTTCTCTTCCTCTTAAACTCATAGTTCTACTTTGAGTGATCTGCATTGGTTCTAGCATAATTTGACCATCCAAAATCTGCAAATGTTTCCAATCAAGCACGTGAGAAATGTCAGGTACATATGCAAAATTGAAACATGAAATACATTATGTATGCATGAAAGACTCGGTGGCAAGGCAAGTTTGTAGGCAATAGGTCTAATCTGTTCCAAAATTACAAATGGACCTACAAATCATGGTGCTAACTTGGATCCCTTACCATAGCGAATTGGACTTTTACGCGGTCTTACTCGGAGAAACACTTTATTACCAACCAAGAATTGACGGTCAATTCTATTCTTATTAGCATATTTATTTTGTCTATCTTGAGAAGTAATAAGGTGCTCTCTGATCCTCTTAACCTGCTACTCCAAGTCTTGCAACAAATCAGGTCCTAAAAGAGTCCTATCTTCCAAATTATCCCAACTAAGAGGTGTCCTACAAGGTCTACGATACAATGCTTGAAATGGTGCCATACCTATGGAACTGTGATATCCATTATTATAAGTAAATTCTACCAAGAGTAGATACTCCTCCCATTTATTTTGTCTATCCATTATGTACATCCTAAGGATGTCTTCCAAAATCTTATCCTTAAGATCCACCGTTAAGATTAGAGAAGATAATTCATGTCGCCTTCTGCTAAGTGCATTAGCAAGCACGTTCTCCTTCCCTTGGACATATCTAATCTTGAAGTCATATTCACAAAGGAAATCCATCCATCTTCGCTGCTAGGGTTGAGGTCTGGTTGTGTGAAAAGATACTGAAGGCTTCGATGACCAAAATGTAACTCAAAATGTTGACCTAGAAGAAAATGCCACCACTTGATCAAAGCATGCACAATTGCAGCAAGTTCAAGATCATGAGTAGGATAGTTCACCTCATGACTCTTTAGCTTTCTAGACTCATAAGCAATAACATGTCCATCCTACATCAACACTTCCCCTATGCCATCCAAAGATGCATCAGTGCAAACCACGAACTCCTTAGCAAAATTTGGGATTGCCAGGACTGGTCCACTGGTCAAACTTTCCTTCAGTTTCTAAAATGCTACCTCACATTCATCTGTCCACACAAATTTCTTCCCTTTTCTCAAAAAAGATGTGATAGGATGCACTATTCTGGAAAAGTTTGACAAAAATTTATGGTAATAGCTTGCTAAGCCCATGAAACTTTGAACGTCGAACACATTCGTAGGTGCTGGCCAATCAACAATAGCTCAAATTTTTGATGGAACTATAGAAATTCCATCCCTAGAAATGATATGCCCCAAGTAACAAATCTTCAGTCTGAAGAATTAGCACTTCTCAGGATTGGCATATAGTCTGTTCCTATGAAGGCATTCCAAAACCTGCTCTAAATGTTGCTCGTGCTCCTCAACAGAGTTAGAATATACCAAAATATCATCTAGAAAAACCACTATGAACTTGTCTAGGTAAGTCCTAAACACACCGTTCATTAGACTCATAAAGATAGAAGGTACATTTGTTAACCCAAAAGGTACTACTGTGAATTCATAGTGTCCATATCTAGTGTGAAAAGTTGTTTTGAAAATATCAGATTCTTGAATTCTAAGTTGATGATACCCAGATTTTAGATCAATCTTCAAAAAGACTCGGGCACCCTTGACTTGGTCAAATAAGTCATCAATTCTAGGCAAAGGATACCTATTCTTAATAGTGACTTTGTTTAACTGTCTATAATCGATACAAAGTCTTAAGGAGCATTCTTTCTTCTTGATAAAGATTACTGGAGCTCTCCAAGGCGATACACTAGGATGAATCAAACCTTTCTCCAAAAGCTCCTCCAACTAAAATTTAAGTTTGACCAGCTCTTGAGCTGTCATTTTGTAAGGAGTCTTGGAAATTGGTTCCATTCTTGGCACTAAATTGATTCGAAAATCAATTTCTCTTCTCTGAGGCATTCCAAGAATCTCCTCAACAAAAGCATCCAAAAATTTCTGCAAGACTGGATGATCGAGAGAAGAACCTCTAACTATGGAATCTTCTAAGTCATTTACTGAAATGGCAAACAAATTGTAGCCTTTTCGAGCACACCTTGCCAATTGCTTGGCAAAAATTGTCTGCAAAGAGATGGGTCTCCTGGTTCCAGCAATAACCCTAGCTGATCCAAGATCATCTACACAATGAATTTTCTTATCCTTGCAATTCAAAATGGCTTGATGCTATTCTAACCAATCCATACCCAAAACTATGTCATTCGATCCTAAAGGTATAACCCTAAGGTTCATTGAAGTAGTGAAAGATTTCATATGAATCTTACAGTTAGGAGCAACAATATCAATGTTCACCTTGGATCCTAACACAAACTTCACTTGCCATCTATTCCTTGCCCTAACCACAGGAATACCACTATGTGCAACTAAAGCAGAAGAAATAAATGAGTCTATAGCTCTAGAGTCAAATAAGATAGATACTTTCATACCTTGAGTATTACCCTAAGCTTCAATAATCATTTTCTGGTGTTCGGCTTGCTTCTGATCCAGGGTTGCAAAAATACGGTGGTTCCTAGCAGAATCACTAATAGTCCCTTCAGACCTAGTTGGCTTAGGTCCAACCTTCAGCTTGTCCCAGTTAGGGCATTGAGACTGATAATGACCTAACTGTCCACAATGAAAACACTCAACAAATTTCTTGAATCCCGTGTTCTGTCCAGAAGGATTAGGAGATGGCTTATTACTTTGCACACTCTAAGATTGTTGAGATGGTCTAGGCTGTTTTGAACCCTTGAAATCCTTACCAAACTTCCTCCTCTTGAATTTCCCACCTGAAAATCCTGATTTTGAACTGCTCTGAGGAGGTTTTTGACTCTTACTGACATCCAGAGTAGGTGGATTCATGCTAGTTTTGTATGAAGCCCCATGATAACTAGACTTCATCTCAATCAGCTTTGATCGCTCCGAAGCTTCTTGCATAGTCAAAGGTCAAAAAGTTCTCACTTCCTCCCAAATCTTGGGCATAAGTCCTCTGATGAAATGCTATATCATGGCTTTATCATTTTCTGCCCACCTAGAAAAATTCTTAGGCTTTTAGAACTTAAGTTCATAAGCTTCCACTGTAGAGCCAGACTGCATAATCTGAAAGAACTCCTCTGGATGGGCCTGATGCCAATATTCAGACATGATGGTAGCAAGATGAATCCTATCTTATTATAGAATAGATCATCTGAGGTTCAAGTGAATAATAAAAAAGGTAGGGTAACGTCTCCACCAAGAATTCATGTAAAAATAATTTACAAGCATTTGTAGCATTGAAGCAGGATCATCCATTGCATTAGTTGCCTTGTTATTTTCCCGAGGAATTTGCTGAAAAATGACATGTGAAAATTAGTTTTTCAAATCATTGACCATTCTTTTATAAGGTGTCAACTTCTCATCCTTTGTTCGATAAACATCATTGACTTGATTGATTACTAGTTATGAATAACCAATTATATTTAATTCATCTACCCTCCATTCAACTGTAGTTTTCATGTCATTGATTAAGGCTTCATATTATGCAATATTATTCATACAAGGAAATAGAATCTTGTATGCCATAGGAAAAGGATATTTATATGGTGCTATAAATAAGAGTCCAGCACTAGATCCTTATTCCGTGAAGGAGTCATCAAAGAATATCACCCATGTTTGATGTGTTAGAAATAAAATAGATTCATCAAGGAATTCAATATTCAATGGTAAAAGAATTTGTATTGGTGCTTTTTCTAATTGATGAACAATTATTTGTCATTTGATAGCCTTTCTTTCGACATATTCAATATCAAATTCACTCAATATCATGACCCATTTAGCTAACCTTCTTGTCAGAGTTTCCTTGCTAAGAAAATACTTCAATGTATCAATTTTTACAACCAGTCACATAGTGTGAGCAAGCATGTAATGTCTTAAATTTTGGGAAGAAAAAATGATTGCCAAGAAAGATTTTTCAATAAAGTTATAGTTCATCTCATAAGAGATCAATGCATGACTAAGATAGTAGATAGCTCATTCATTGTTGTTATTGTCTTCTTGAGCTTGCAAGATACTGAGAGACAACTCCATTGTGGAGATATACAAAATGAGAGGCTTCCCATAAATGGGAGGCATCAAGATCATTGGATTACCAAGATGCTATTTTATTTATATTAGGCTTTGGTTACAATCTTTGTTCTAGTCGTATTTCACACCTTTATGCGAAGTCTTAGTAAAAGGTTGTGACTTATCCACCAAATATGAGATGAATCTTCAAATGCATTGAATTCTTCCTTGTAACCCCCTCATTTGACTAATGTTACAAGGTGGAGGCATTTCCATTATTTCTTGAATCTTTTGTGGGTCCACCTCGATTCCTTTTCTAGATATAATATATCCAAGTAACTTCCTTGATGTGACACCAAATGCACATTTTTAGGGTTTAACCCGAGACTAAATTTATCTATATGATCTAGATTGGTCCTAAATCTTGAAGATGAGTGTTGCACTATATACTCTTGACCAATGTGTCATCTACATAGTCCTTCATCATTTTATGGATCATGTCATGGAAGATTGTTGTAACTACTCTTTGATATGTGGCATCAACATTTTTTAGACCAAATGACATCACATTTTAGGAAAAGGTACCCCATGGACAAGTGAAAGAAATTTTCTCCTAATCTTCTAGTACAATTTTAATTTGATTGTAACTAGAAAAACTATCCATTAATGAGTACATTTCATATACTATTGTCATATTCACTATCATATCAATCTTGGGTAGTGGAAAGTCATCCTTTGGACATACTTTGTTTAAATCTTGAAAATATGTACAAACTCAAATAGACTTGTCATGTTTGGAGACTAGAACTATGTTTGAGATACATTCAACATAATCAATAGCATAGATGAAACTAACTTTTAAAAGATTTTCTAGCTTATCTTTAACAAGGAGTGCCACATGAGGATGCATCTTCTCGAGCCTTTGTTTGACAAGTTTCACACTTGGTGCCATAGATAAATGATGCATTATGAGATTAGGATCTAAGCCTACCATATATGAGTAGGTCCATGAAAAATTAATCTTTTTTTCTTGGAAGAAGGCAACAAATTCCTCTTTTTCCTCTATAGATAAAAATTGTGCAAGGTGTATCATATGAGGATGTTCCAAAATTCCCAAGTTGATGGATTGTGTTGGCTCAATCAACATAGATGATCTCTCCTAAAATTGACTTGGACGTGCATCAACTATCTCATCCTTAGGTGCCTCAGAGAGGTGTTCACCTTTGGATACATCTTTTGTTTTTACAATTTTGGGTTCTAATACTACGACCATGTGGTTTTCAACACTAGAATGTCTATTTCTCTTTCTTTTAACTTTATGACCTAGATATTTGATATTAGCTTCAGTCATTGATACTCTATTTATTGGTGGAGGACGTTACTGGTTCAAAAATGTCTAGATAGAAGGAAAGAGTATAGTCATTCTAGAATATAGGGACTTCACTAGATGTCATATTGGAATTCTAGTCTATTAACTTAGGATAAGTGAGTGAGAGAGAAGTGGTGGGTTCAATGGCATTCACAATATAGTCATCAAATGCTTGGACAATTAATTTGAGACCTAAAGAAATTTCATCCAAAGGTATGTTCAAACTCCTTTGAGTTCTGACGATATTAATCAAAGACTCATCAACACTAGTAGGATGAGACTCATCTGACCAAACCCTAGATTTCTCCCCTATTTCAAGATGATTTTCATATGTACTTGATCTACATCCTTGTTTGAATTTCCCTCTAAGAGAGAATCAAATTCATACTCTCAAGAATTTGTGTTTCATGGAGTTAGATTATAGAATTCTTGAATAGTTATGGGGACCCATTCTTTACTTTCATTGTCATCTTAGATTTTATAAAGTTATTCTATAGCTATAGTATGAATGGACTCACCCTGTTCCTATTAAATTTGAGGAGCATCAATATTATTGTTAGAGGAATCACTGTTAGCTTCAACAAAACTAACAGATTGTACAAATTCATCTAGTTCTACAAAGAACTTAGCAAGGTCTAGCAAAATGGGATAAGGAAATGTATCCTCATCCTCAGAGCTTTTTTCTTGATTATCTAATTAAGTTTGTGACTCATATTCAGAAGAACTATAAGATTTTGGCACAAATTTATAAATCCCAAGATGAAAGGGAACTTTCTTGAATCCTAAGCATGTTGTATCCCAAGGCCTTCTAGATATTGCTTTGATTAGATCAATCAAGCTATTGTTCTTACGTCTAATAGGACCTCTACCTCTGTAGCCAAAGCATTTTATTAGTTTAAGATCTAGTCCATACTTTTCTGGAGTTATCTCATGGGACTAGTCTATGAGATCAACTGGGACTTCTTCTTTGTATAACCACACAACTATAGCTTTATTTTTATCTTCATCCTCTAGAGGTACAGTGGCCTTCACAAAGGCACTATTGAATTTAGTCTGAGGTGATATCACAAAAGGTCTCTTCATTTTAGATGGTCTCCCATAATGATGGGTAGATTCAAGAAAAGATGTCAAAGAGAAAATTGGTTCAATGTGATATTCACTCATTCCAATTTCTATTAACTTGAGTGTCTTCTCCATTTCTTTTAACTTGTCAACATGATTATCTATAGACTCTCTATTAGTAGGGATAGAGAAATCAACACATTTGAGCAAGTTATAGGTGTAACTAGTATTAGTAGGTATAGTAACTTTTGATCCTTGGAATAGAAACTTGATGCATTGATGGTATGTTGAAGGCATTGATGGTATGTTGAAGGTACTACTTACATTTCATGAATCCATGGTCTTCCTAACAATATGTTGTATGCTATAGGAATGCTAAGGACTTTAAAAGTAAAATCCCTTTTTACTAGACCAACTTGAAGAGGAAACACAATGAGACCTATGGATTTATGTTCTATTTCATCATATGCCTTGATTGTTATTTTGCAATGAGGATAAATAGAATCTTTAGAATAACCTAATTTTTTGAGAAGAGTAGCAGAAAAATATTTAGAACAACTCCATTGTCTATAAGCATGTGATGAATACATTTTTGATGTATCATGACTTAAATATGTAATGGTTGATTATGAGAACAAATTAATGAATTATCATCCTCTTTCAAAAAGGACAAATAAAGAGGTGAGGTCAAGTGATTTACTATAGATTGAAACCTATCAAGATCAATATATTGAGGTATTCTTTCCTTATTGAGGTCTTTGTCAAAAATATGCCTATGAGCAGGCAAGATTTTAAGTAATTAAAAGATTGGTATTTGAGCATTTGTTTGCTGCAACTGGTCAAGGATACTATAGTTGGTAACTATGGAGGATGTTGTGATTTTTTAATTTTTCTGGATGGGCCAAAAATAGGTTTGTCTTTATGTTGATCTACCTCAGGAGTAGAATGCATAAAACCTTTGAGTACTATCTTGGCATGAGAATGTGTAACAACATTTCCACAAGATTGTGACTATTTGTGATTAGATGTAAGAGATGTATCACCTTGCAAGAAAAATGGAGTCTTAGGTTTCATATTGTCATATTTTCCTTTAATTATAATAACATCACAATGTTCAAAGTCCAAAGGTTCAACCATGTTGATCATGTTATTATCATTGGTGTATGTATAGTTGACCTTGTTATTGGTTTTCTGTTTAGAGCTTTCTCCCTTGTCATAATGTGGAAATGGTTCCTTAAAAGCTTTGTGATCTAAATTCTTGTTACGTCCACCCACAAATATTTCACCATCATCAAGTAGGTCATGAACCTTATGAAAGATTAATTTAGTTGTTTGTTTTGTGAACCTTTTTCTGATGGTATTCACAATATGCATTCTCATTCTAACATGTGGTCATGGTTGTGGATCGTAAGGATGAGAATTATCTAGTCGAGTAATAATCTAATTTTGAAGTAAGGTTTTATAGACCATATCTAGAGGTTCACCCATAGGTGTGTATTCATGTTGGGGTTGCGTAACCTAGGATGAGTTCTTTGTTTTTTTTCCCAAGGTTTTGTTATCTGGAGTAAATTTGTAGTAGTTTTAGATGCATTGATATTATCTATGAGATTGAAAGCTGCCTTAGAATGTTTGGGGGGTGATATTTTCTACCACTCTATCATGTACTTCGTCATGATTTTTATTCACATACTTGGATTTATCTTTGCTAGAGGTAGACCCTTGCTCGACGTCTTTTTGAAGGGTTAATTCACATTTCTTTACCATGAATTCCTCTATTAAGATGGCTTTTCTAATCATGTCTTCAAAGGTATGTGGAACTTGAAGTTTTATTCTATACCCAAAAGAAGGTAAAAGATTATCCATGAAGATATCAAATTTTTCTAGTTTCACAGATTTTACATGAGCATTTGGTATACAATTGTCACCATCATTGGAGAAATGTTAAAAAAGGTTCTCCAACTCTTTATTTAAGGCTACAAAAATCTCGTATGTTGACTGAATGTTGTATATTGTGTGAGTACTTCTAAATAAACATATTAAAAATCTCATCAAATGTTTTCATACTAGTAGGTAATCTTGAAAACCATTCCATGGCTTGACAACCTAGAGTCTATCAAAACAAACACATAAGATACATTTGAATGTGCATGAATTCCATTGACAAGTCCTTCTCAAAAGGAAATGGAAAAATAGTGTCTAACGTGAATTATTTAGCTAGTTTATCTTTGTCTCACAATATTTGGGCCAATTTTTCTTGCAGAGCCTAAAGCTATTTTTGTAACTTGAGGGTTTCAACTTCCTCTTCTTGTGTGATAGTTGTTTCAACATTGAAATGTTGAGGGAGTTTTTCTCCTTCTTGAGCATATTAGAGGAAATATTTATCTTTCTCATCAAGGAGTAAGATTTCCATCATTTTTTGTAAGTTTTAATATTTTCAACATTTCTCTATCTTCTAGGGGTATCTCTTCAGTGTCCACATAATCATTTGTATAGGTGTAAGGATCTTTCATAATTTCATTTCTTTGGAATTCCTCTCTATTTGTTCTCCTATAGTTTTCACCCATTTCTTGATCTTGATTAGCCATTCTAGGGGTGTAGAAGGTTTCAATATGTTTAAGTTGTATAGCTATTTTGAAAAAAATTTCAAGTGCTCTGTTTAAATACATAGGTGTCTTGTTAATGTATGGATGTTCTTGATATAATGGATTCATAGCTTGTTGCAAGTTTATGGAAAAGACTCTTTGAGCACTAGGTGGACCAACAAGTGAATTCAGAGATTAATTTAGCTAATTTCAATCAACATTTAGGAATTAAATAAAGTATGTGATTGATGTAGATTAGTGATTTTTTGTATTTGACACATAAGTCAAGTAGAGATGATCAGAATTAGAAATGCCTAGTACAATAGGACTTAATTTGATCAACAAATAAATGTTGAAAGATTGATACACCAAAATTGGTTTAGAATACCAATGTACCAATTTAGGGGTATTACAAGAACCATTCTTAAGACTCTTCCACACCATAGATCCATGACCTTCTAAAGGAAGTGAAGAAAAATAACATGAACCAACACACCTACATTACTTTTGAGTGATTATATGTGCCCAAAGTTGATTTTGTCTAGAGAACAGTTGCCAATAAAGTTTAGTAGCCAAAGTATAGCTACTTAAGATAGTAGTGTGCAAACTAAGACCACCTCTTCTTAGGACTAAAAATTATCTCCTAGTTAATTATAATCCATTTAGAATTATGAAAATTGCCACCTCAAAGAAATTGTTGAAAGAGAGCATCAAATTCCTTTAGAAAGTAAACACAAGCACTTGAACCATGCTCCTATAAATAGGGAAAGCCTAAATAATATATTGAAGAAGGGTAGCCCAAGAAATAGTAGAAATCCATCTCTGAGTCTAATTATTTACCTTTTGTAAAAGTGTTTTAAGAAAATTATTTCTAGAAAAGTCATGGATGCCTAGAAACAAGGATATGAATGCCAAGATGTGTCAAATGGAGTGACCCAATCTAAAACTATAGGATATTAGCAATCCTCCTTTGAATAGGTTTAGGAGTTTAAAAAATATATAGAGGACTTATTTTCATTAAATTTTTTGGCTTGAAAACAATAAATAAATTTAAAGATCATGGCAAACAGGCTCAACTTCCTAGACTTGGAAAATACCAATAAGAGCATTATCATCAAAATATTGAAGGTGAGAAAGAGAAGGTAACCCATTATCCCAATACCAACCATGAATAGAATGCTAGGTAACCTGATACTTGATGAATTTTCCTAGGCTCCCAGCCATAATGATAAAGAGATAGGGGTAGAGAAGATCACCTTGGTGCAAACTCCTAGAGGCACCAAAAATAACTAGGAAGGATGGCCATTAAGAAGAACAAAGAATGATGTAGTAGTAATACAAATTTACAATCCAAATTACCCATTCCAAGCTAAAGCCAAAGGAAAGAAGAATATTCCTTAGGAAGCTCCATTTAACTCTATCATAGGGCTTGGCTATATCCAACTTAATAAGCATAGATCACTCCCTTGAGCTAGCCATAGAGTGAATAGCTTTAGTAGTAATATCAACCCCATCTAAAAACAATCTTCCTACATCAAAACCTCCATATTCTTTTGAGATAATGGTAGGGATCCACCTTTTAAGCCTCTCAAAAATAAACTTAAAAATAACTTTTTAGACCACATTATACAGAGCAATAGACCTCAAAAATTCCAGTTGATAAGCCCTATCATTTTTTGGAGTTAGAGCCATGAAAGTGGAATTCAAGGTCTAGAGCATCTGCTAGCTAGAATAAGATTCCCTAACCACCTCCAAAAAATTGTGATTAATAATATCCCAAGATTGTTGGAGTAATTCAACAAGAAATTCATTAGGGCCAAGAAATTTTCCTTTATGCATACCAAAGACTACCTCCTCCAACTAGTCAAATAGAGCAATCACATGAGATAATCATTCATTGCCTAGGTGACAAGGGAGTGAATACATGAAAAAAAAATTCTCTTCATTGGTAGGTAGGGGAGATTCCTTAGAAAAAAGGGTATAAAAGTACCCAATATCCTCATTAAACAAAGTTAGAAAGGAAGATAGTTAAAGACCTACCGGTTAGAATAAGATTCCCTAACCACCTCCAACAAATCCTGATTAATAATATCACAAAATTCTTGGAAGAATTTAGTAGGAAATCCATCAAGTCCAAGAAATTTTCCTTTATGCATACCAAAGACCACCTCCTCCAAATAGCCAAAGGGAGCGGTCACATATGAGATAATCATTCATTGCTTAGGTAACAAGGGAGGGAATACATGAAAAAATATTATTCTTTTCATTGATAGCTAGGGGAGAGTCATTAAAAAAGAGGGCTTAAAAGTACCTAACAACCTACTTAAACAAAGCTAGTAAGGAAGATAGTTAAAGACCTTTTGAGTTAACCAAAGAAGAAATCTAGGTCTGATTTTAACAAGATTGCATAGTTTTATGAAAAAAGGCAGTGTTCCTATCACCCTCTTGGAGCCAATAAAATCTAGCATTTTTCTCCCAATATATTTCCTCTTGAAGTTTCCATTCCTCTAGATCTCTAGAGGGAAGAGATTCATCTTTTTGTAAAGCCTTAGAGAAACCAAGATCCCTAATCTTCCAAGTAATAACATTAAGACACTCTTGAGCTCACTTGTTCATGGTATGAAGGTTCTCAAAATTCTTTGTTCCATTTTTTAAGCTTCCTTTTGACATATTGAAGCATTTTTGAGAAAGAATACATAGTTATACAATAGGAAAGGGAAACATCTCTCCACTAGCAAGCCATAAGATCATAAATGGAGGAGTCTTGAAGCTACATCAATTGAAAATTGAATGGAGGATTCTTAGGAATAATTAATTCAGTAGAAAAAAATTTAATTGGCCAATGATCAAAAGCTATCCAATCCAAAATTTGTGGAGAGAGGGTGAGGGAGCCACTAACCCAGAAGCATGAAGCCAATAATTTTTCTACACATTTAGAGATAGCTTCATCCATAGACCTTCTATTATTCTAGGTAAAGAGCCGATTATTCAGCTTGATATTAGAAAGATGCAACATATTAATATTTTGATGAGGAAGATCAAAGGAAGGCACTAACTATGATAATCCACCCCTGTTCTCCTCAATACTTAGAACTAAACTAAGATCTCTTGATAAAACCCAAGGATGGTAAGGATGAAAATTTCTAACATACTAAATGTGCAACCAAAGGCCCACATTTCTCACATAGTCCATAGGAGCATACACATTAGTATTCAAAATCACCTCAACAAAATCCAAAGAAAAGGCTAGCATAGAAAGGGTCGAGCGAGAAGATATCCATTCAAGATGAGATTTTTTTTGTGGATCCAAAAAGATAGAACAACCATTGACAGTCCCCATAGCCCCTAAATACTTGCATTGTCCATGAGGCCAAATACTAGGGGCACACTAGACCAAAGACTCCATTGAAAGCTTAATCTCCTAGACACAAAAGATATTTGGAGACTAATCAATCACCAACTTGTGAATAATATTTTTTCTAGGGATGCTATTTAAATGGTGACAAAGTTTTCCTTTTACCCATGTTTTAAAATTTCATTACTAAGTCTAGAATGAGCATTGGACTTTTTATTGAAATTTAATAAGCATGTTTATTTTATTTAGTTGTAGTTATGATAATGTATTTTAATCTATGATTAATATTACAATTTAATATGGTGACATTTTGGATAATTAAACTGTATATGTGATGTGATCACTTTTTAAATGTCCATTCAATTCTTGATCCTTGTACTAAGATTTAATGTTGAATATTGGATAAGAAATTTGAAAACTTAAAGTTATAGTTGTAAGAGAATTATTATTATTATTGTTAATATTTCTTTATATACCATATAAAACCTTATAAGTTGTCTCATTTGTATGGATTTTATGTTATGAGGCCCTTAGGAATAATGCCACATATAATTTTTTATTATTTTTGGAAGAGCTTGTTGTCATTGAAACTTTGTTTATGTTTTCATTGGATTCATTAGGGGAATTTTATGTTACCCTATAATTAAGTATTATTAAATTTGTTCCACTTTAATTTTGAAAGGAATATATATTTTTTATCCCTTGTTCTTAGTAGGCCGATCCATTTGTGGCCTATGTGATATTATGTTGAGAGGAACTTCTAGGTACATATCTGAAGGGTGGCTTGCCTTGGGGGTTAGGAGCCAAAGTGGTTAGTATAGGATAACCCAATGACATAGTTTTTAATCAAGTGAAAAATAAATAAAAAATTATTGGGTTGGGTTTACATACTAACACAAGATAATAATGTCTCTCACTTGCCTAGCGTTGGAATGCACTCCTTATTAAGATAAGTCTAGAAGGCTTTGTCATCCATGGGGTGTTAATCTAACAATATGATGTCTTGGTCTAGCGAGGTTTTCATTACCACATAATGTCCATATAGGAACCAAGTCTAGAGAGGCTACATGGTGGCACTAGTTTTGGATCATGTGATGACACCCTTTTTTTTGTACATTAGGGTCACCTCATGTTATAGATTTGTCTTTGGTGTAGGTTTTGATTATGAATCTTTATGTGATGATACATTTTCTCACTACTATTTTAGATGTTTTATTTATGAACTTATTGATGTATCTTATATTTATCTAAAATTATATGTTTTTATATTATAGTACCCCTTTTCCTAAGTTTTTTTTTCTATGATAATGGCACGTGTAAGCCTAAAGTTCATCTCCAAGCTTGAGAGTGTGGATTGTAAGGTTCACAATGGTTGGGTGGTGAATATTTTTTCACTAAGAATCATGTTTGATTGTGGACTTTATATCTTCTTTGTAGATTATTGATTTTCTTCTACTATGGCATCCACTTGGGAGCTATTGTAGTATATTGCACACTTTATGTAAATATTCATCTAAATTGCATATTATCAATAATTTTAATGAGGTAAATGTATCATCATGATGTATTAAGAAAGAAATATAATCCTCCTATATGGATACACCTTTCTAGAGTTGGTCAAAATTATCATTTGTAAATTTAATTTGTTGGTTTGAATGTCATAACAACTGTATGTGACAATGTCACAGAACATTAGGGTGTGAGTAACAAACACATGTTGTATTGTCTTATATATTATTGAATGATTGGAAGAGGAAAATATAAATATTTCACTCTCTTCTTAAGTTTCCTCTTTGGTTGCGTAGCAGGTGCATTATAAAAGTTGTTTGGGCTTTCCCTTTGATTTTTTGGTCTAGTAGTTTCTTTATAGTTTTCATGTCAAAATGTCTTAATGTTTATCATCTAGGTTGAAAAGTCAAGAATTCAAAAATTTTATTTTGTTGCATATTATTGGTCCATGTAGTTTCATTATCATGGTCATAGTTGGTTAAGTGGTTTTTCCTCTTTTCTCTAGCTTGCAAGTCAAGCTCGATCAAATTTTATAATCTTGTGAAGCCACAATGTCATTTTTTGTTTAGGTGCATGATCATGAGGGTATAAATTTTAAGTTAAAAGAGATCATGATTGTGTGAAAAAAGTTAAGTTTCATGGGTTACACATTCATAATGGTTAAGTGGTATAAAATCTAATAGCCACAAGGCTACACTATTAGTTCAAGAATGCTCTTATCATGGCTATGCAAGGGGTTGTAAAAGGGTGTGTTTGAAATTGTGAGCAAGGAAGATTTCCACATGTGTATAAAGATAAAGATCAATATATTTTTTTCATAGGTATTAGATGTTATTGCCAATTTACTTATGGAGGTGTGTTAAGGACCATTATGGGTTATTGTGAGTTTGCAATACTTGTATTCCCTAGTATTTTTAACCTACATCCATGAAAAAATGTTATATGATGATCATTAGTGCATGATTTTAGTTTATGAGGTAAAGTTTATCTAAAGGTCATAAGCATTCAAGAACATTTCCATAGTCTAATGTATGATTACAAGGTTAATTAAATGTTGAGATTTTCTACAAGTGATGTACTAGGATGCCACATGGACTATGACATTTTATTTTTAGGTTGAAGTTAGTAAAGAAAGGGTTTGTCTAATGATATTTTGTCATGATGGAATTTTTTTTTTTTGATGAATAGTCCCTTCCTTATATTAAAAAAATAAAATAAAGTTACATATTCACAAAAAAAGTGGCTGAGGGAAATAATATCACCACGCAAGTTCATATAGCCACAAGCTGAAAAATTGACTATTCATCAATTTTTTTTAGAAATCAATAGAAAAAAAAGAAATCCTCATGTTTCCAGTACAACACCAGCCAAGGGAGGAGGATCCTTATCATCAGAGCCTCACCCGAGGGTGGGATGAGTAGATGGCTCATGGGGAGCTCATTCGTCATCAACAATAGTAACATTATCTTCATCTTACTCTCCCTCAGGTCTGGAAGGAGAAATAACTAAGTCATGCTAGGGAAAAACCCGCTTGGGGTCTGAGTGAGTAGAGGGCCAATTGAGAGCAAGAGGAGTAGGAGGAGCCATTGAGGACCACCCCAAACCAAACCTCTAGGGAGGTGAGGCAAAGTAGTGCTGACCACCAAAACCTCTAGAAGAGCAACACTGACCAAAAGCACCACTGTTGGGAGTGTGGTGCAGCTGAGAATGAGGCATGTGCAAGTGGCAAGTAGAATTTCTACATCCTTGATGGTGACTGCAAGGAGGGGTATGGTCATTGGAGGCCAAATTTGGTGGAACACAAGCAACCATATAGGGGGCATTTCCCTAATGAGCCAAAATATCCTATAAGTGAGCCACCTCCAAAGCCACTTTATGTATTTATATTGAATCTACAACATGACATTGTTATGAATACATGATTTAGCATACATAGCCATATTAATGTCAAGTGTGTTGTGAGCATAAATGACTACATTTCTATCTTTCCAAATGGTAAATAAGATCTCCAATCTGAAAGCATGCCATATCTAGGTGTATTTGAAGGGTATCAAAGTATTATCACCTAGAAGAACCATATGCCAAGAAAAAGGTTCTAGGTAGAAAGGGTGAAAGAGGTCATGGATCCATTGCAAGTAACACTGAGACCATCTACAAAACCAAAAAATGTGCAAAAAAGGACTCTGGTTGACCATAGAAAGGGCAACAAGGGTCAGGCACTCCTAGGTGTTGCAATTGGGGGCCCAAAGGAAAGCCCTAGAAAGGAATACACTAGGTGAAATAAACAATTTTGGGTTCAGCAATGATGTGCCACATAGTGGAGAACCTATGACTCCAAGTGTGATGCAAGGATTGCATATGCCAACATTGGTTGAGCACATCAACCATGGGCAAGTGAGGAACCAGCCATCGGTAGCCCAACCTTGGTTTATAGCTGGTTACTAGATTGTCTAGATACCACTTCCAGTCCTTCCACCAAGGGTGAGAAGATTAAATGCACACTTCATGTAACAATTGTGAAGGCACAGTAGAAACTAGAAGATCAAAGTTTGTTGATCTAGACAAGTGAGCCAGAATTGCACTCTCATGTCTTCCCACGATCACAAGCTCATAGTAACTTTGGAGAAAAGATCTTTAGGGGTCCTTATGCCATGTTTAAATTTTTTTAGAGCAATAGCCCTTTGCATCTTAGCCAAGGGAACACCTTAGATAGAAAATAAAGGTGACCACCAAAGATTATCCTAGTTCATGGAGAGCCCATCTTTGAACCCATTGCCAACCTAGTGAAGTTAGGGTTTAATTGCTTCCCAAGATTTCCAAATACTCTTGGAAACAAAAGTACCCCAAATTTGGATATGTTTAAGGGTAACTGGAAAGTTTTGAAACCCAATCCTCTTCCAAGCTGGCTAGTGAACTGGAAAGCTTGAGGAAATGCAATGTCTCAACAAAATCTTCTAGGCTTCATTATTGGAAAGAGCTCAAATCACCCATTTGGCACATAAAGAAGTGCCTTACTTCTAGGTGGAAAACAAACCTAGGCCACCAAACTCCTTGGGAGGATAGGAGAAATCCTAAGCAATTCTATGAAAGCCCTGGTGAGAAGCATCTGACGCTTAGAGGAAGTCACATAAAAGGCACTCAAGTTTGAGGTAAGAGGGCTTTGAAGGAGCCCAATAGGAAGAATAATAAAAATGGGTGGTAGCCAACACTTTGGAGCAAATCTACAATTTTCCCACTAGGGAAAGAGGTTTGTTGATCCAATACTCTAGCTTCGTCTCTATTCTAGCAAGAACCACATTCTAGAGCTCAACAATTGAGGCTTGGAAGGTGAAGGGGATATCCAAAAAATAAAAGACTTTCCCATGTTGAATCCATTTCAATTGATATTTCTTAAGCCAAGTAGGATGAGGAAGGTAAGACTGCCTATAACAAAGGGTTATGTGGAATTGAATGGAAGACCCTAAAGCAAGACAGAATGTGTCAAGACATTGCAAAGTGGAGGAAATATTCTCTACATCCTCTATGAGAGTGAGGAAAGATTCATTTGTGAAATGATCATTCAAAAGATGATTAGGGGAATCTAGGAGGGAAATACCTTGGAACCTTCTTTCGGAGATGGCATTTGCAAGAAAATACACAAAACCTTCTGCTACCAATACATATAAAGATGGTATCAATGGGCATCCTTGGAAAATTGATTGATAAAGCCCAAATGCTTGAGATTGACAACCATTAGTGGAGATGCAAGTAGAGGCATCTCCAAAAAGCATTTGGATTGACCATAAAAAGGTAGGGCCAAACCCAAGAGCTTGAAGCATTGCAAGAATGAAAGGCCACTCAATCCTATCATAAGCTTTGGAAAAATAAATTTTGAGAAAGATGGCTTGTTTCTTGGAATGACGAGCCCATTCTATCCCTTCCCACATAGAAATTATATTGTCCAAGATATAACGAGACTTGATAAAGCCCATTTGTTCAGGATGAATGATTTGAGGAAGAAGATGATGGATTTTAAGTGAGAGAGCCTTGGCAATAATCTTATAGGAGACATTCAACAATGTGATAGGCCTCCAATTGTAGATGTCTTTAGGGTCACCCATCTTAGTTATGAACTTGATATTTCCTTTGTTAATAAGATTCCATAGAGAGAGGGAATTGTATGCCTCAATATAAACCTTATGTAGGTCTGGACCAATCTCATCCCAACATGCTTTATAAAATTCACAAGGGAAGCCATCACAATTAGGGGCCTTATCATCTACCATGGAAAAAATAACTTCATTAAGGTCCTCTAGAGTGAGCTTCTTCTCATAGAATACATATTGTTCTAGAGAGAATGTTTTAGGCATGACAACCAAACAAGCCTACAAGGCTCGGTCCTGGCCACTGAGGGACCCTGTGCTATGAATTTTTTTTCATAGTGGCAAACAAAATCTTGAAGAATGTCAAGAAGCTCACAGAGGGTATATTGAACCTCCCAAATGCATTTGATCACCACCACATAGTGGTATGCCCTCAATGCATTGAAGAATTTCTTGGAAGCTTGGTCACCAATCTCTAGCTAGTGAAGGCAGGTTTTGAGTTGAGCTCCTTAGGAAGTATAATTGTCTGTAACTTATTTTGAATGATGAAGGGTGGAAAGTCAGACCTAGAGATTTATATCAAACAGATTCATGGCAAGAGCTTTGGTAGTTGTATGGAGATCTTTGATAGTGGCCTCATAGGATCTCTTGTGGTATGTGGCCAATTTCCTCCTATAAATGTGAAGAAACCTTGTAGTATGGGTGATGGAATCATTCCACCACTGAATCCACCTAGAGGAAGAGTGGTGCATAGGTTCAAGGTTCCAAGTTGTAAAATATGAGCGACAGTGGATGGATGGGAAAGCACAAAAGTATTAAGGTAAAAGTAAGTTTTACAATTACAAGGGGGGGTAGAATGCTAGGTAATGGAGAAGTTGATGGGAAAATGATCTAAAAGAGTCATGTCAGGGTGTCATGACCCCTCCTAAAGAGAATCCTATAATTATGGGATAAAATATAATAATAATTCATATACTATTCCTAAAGAAATGATATTGATAAACTATAAATATTTATGATCTATTTTACTTAATTATTTATATTATTTATATGAATATAATGAAATTATTATTCATAATAATAATATCAATATATATATATAAGGAATAAACGTTATAATTACAATGTAAATCAATAAGACAATAATATATCTAATTATTATCACACTTAAATTATAACAAATAAGATAAATAATATTAAATATACATAATATATACATACACACACACACACACACACACACACACACACACACACACACACACACACACACACACACACACACACACACACACACACACACACACACACACACACACACACATCTAAATACATATAATAATATATCATTATTTAATATAATGATCTTAGGGTATGTTTAATAATGACATAGTTATAATTTATCATAATATCTAAGATTACATAATATTGTAATAGTCTTTGCATAATTTATATAATATAGTTAATATAATAATATAGTTTATAATCATTAAAAATAATATATAATTAATAAAATAATAAAATACCTTATTAATAATTAATATTAATTTGAAAGGACACGACTCTATGAATATACTCATATATATAATATATCAACGCATTGGAAAATACATCAGAAAAAAGATATGGAAAAAGGGGATACAAATTAAAGAAAAAGTCACAAACGAATGACCCCTAAATAGTCATTACAAATGGAAGGACCTGGGAGAAAACATATTTACAGTAAGAAACCCTAATGTCCCAAAAAGGGTCATTACAAATGGTATCAAAGCATGATCTTGCCATCCTGCAGTGTAAAAGATGAAACAAAGAGATCAAGTCACAAATAAAGTTTTTAGAGATCAAGTCATTTCCACATCAGCTGGTTGGTGCTTCATATGAGTACAAGAGGGGCCCACATTTTAATTGGTAAAGGAAAGATATTCACAATTGACCTATTGATAGGAAACATCAATGTGAATTAAATTGTATGAAAAATATTATGATTGAGACTATGTCTTATCCAATATAACCAAAAATCTATATCTTGTATTACGGTTAGAGAAACCAAATATTCTTATTAACAATGATCATATACCAAGAGTGATCAATGAATAAAAGGAGCTATTATAACTACCACACCAACCAACGATTAAAATAATGGGTGCAATATTGATATAATATGGATAATCATTCAAATAAGATGAGGACAATTATGAAGAAATGAGATATTAAAACATATGAACACACATGGACAAAATATTTAATGCTCTTCAAAAGAAAGGGTTTTTAAAGGAGTGGAAAATCAGAAAAGTAATATTGGGAAATGCAAGTATGAAGATGGCACTATTTCTTGTGAAAGAGAATTTAGTTTGACACATCATCACCCTATCACATAATGTATGAGGTAATTTATATATTTTTTCTTTATATTGTTATTTTGGGAAAGCTATTAATACGAAATGTTACTATTATCCTATAAAATATTATTATTAGTAACTTTCTTATTATTGACACATTTTGTTATTGTGAAGAATATTGAATAATCTATCAATGATTCTAGTTACAAAATAAAAAGAATATACGAAAATGAAATATAAATGGAAAATATATATATATATATGAAAAAGGAAAAAAATGAAATATAAATAAATGTTGATTTAAGGAAAACATAGTAATTAGAATACATTTCAATTATAGTACAAAGAGTCTATCTCTCCTCCAAAATTATGTAACCTTAGATAGGGAGTTGTTGGAGGGAAAGGTGGAGTAATTTTGAGCACTTGTCAGAATCACTTGGAGCTTGTTTCATGCACCCTCTGCACCGTCATTCTACCATCAAGATGATCGTAACAAGGAGAGAGAAAGTTGTTGTGTACTATAAGAAGAAATTTTTCAAATAAACTAAGTAAATTAAATTTAATACTCATCTTCTCATCCACATTATGATATCCTAAGGTAGGGAGTTGGTGGAGGGAGAGGCAGAGTAATTTTGAGCACTTGTCAGATATGCTTGGAGCTTGTTTCACGCACCCTTTGCACCATAAATCTACCATCTTATGATGATCATAATAAGGAAAGGGAGAAAGATTCCTTCCAAATGATTATGTAAATAAGAAAAGGGAACCCTACCACTTTCCTATGGAGTCTGCAATCAGGAGAAAACACCCTATTGTAGTGCTAGTTAAGGGAAAGATAGTAATGGCTCCTTTTCACAAGAACCTTTCTAGCCAAACAAGCAATCCACTAAGTAGACCACCTCATGTGGATGCCTAACACCTACCACCGAGGCCAAGGGGGCCAAAGTCCGCTCTTGGGCTTAGTATGGAATTGGCTTGGATTAACTTATTATTATTCAAATTTCTTTGAAGTTTATATATATTTATATGGATGTATTGATGCTTATTTGTGGTTGCAGGGTTCATAAGCCTAATGAAGAAGTATAGTCATTGCGCATTGTTAATTTTAGGATCTAATCAAGGTTATGTATAATGTGTTTGCTTCGTGTCTTCATCTATCTACATCGTGTCTACTTCATGCCTTCATGCATCATCTATCTTCATCGTGTATGCTTTGTGTTTACATGTGTCTACTTCATGCATGCTTCATGTTTGCTTTGTGTCTTCATACATTCATGTGTATACTTTGCATTCAGATGCATACTACATATGTGACTCTTTATAGAATAAACAAATTAATATTACAAGTAAAAATTTGAATAGGATCTAGTAATCAATTTCATTATATAAGGTGAAACAAATATGAAAATGTTTATTGCTTGAGGACAAGAAAATTCAAGAGGGGTGGACTTGTCATGACCCCTCCTAAAAAGAATCCTATAATTATGTGATAAAGTATAATAATAATTCATATACTATTCCTAAAGAAATAATATTGATAAACTATAAATATTTATGATCTATTTTACTTAATTATTTATATTATTTATATGAATATAATGAAATTACTATTCATAATAATAATATCAATATATATAAGGAATAAATGTTATAATTACAATGTAAATCAATAAGAAAATAATATATCTAATTATTATCACACTTACATTATAATAAATAAGATAAATAATATTAAATATATGTGATATATATATACATATAATAATATATCATTATTTAATATAATGATCTTAGGATATGTTTAATAATGATATAGTTATAATTTATCATAATATCTAAGATTACATAATATTGTAATAGTCTTTACATAATTTATATAATATAGTTAATATAATAATATAGTTTATAATCATTAAAAATAATATATAATTAATAAAATAATAAAATACCTTATTAATATAATTAATATTAATTTGAAAGGACACAAATCTATGAATATACTCATATTTATAATATATCAACGCATTGGAAAATACATCATAGAAAAGATATGGAAAAAGGGGATACAAATTAAAGAAAAAGTCACAAACAAATGATCCCTAAAAAGTCATTACAAATGGAAGGACCCAGGAGAAAACATATTTACAGTAAGAAACCCTAATGTCCCAAAAAGGGTCATTACACAGGGAGCAGAGTGATAGGTAGCAGACTCATGTGGGAAAAAGAAAAAAAGGACTGAGTAGAAATCATAGCACAGTCCAACCTTTTAAGGACCCTATTAGCTCCCTCGTAAAAGTTGGACCATGTGTACCAGACACTATTAGTCTGATAGTGATGGACATTGGGATCAAAAAGACCCAACTTGTTCTACATGTAGAACCAAGCTTCTCGCTCACTAGCTAACCATCAAAAAGGTAGAAGGCCCACTTTATCAATAGCCAACTCAACCATCTTAAAATCCCTATAGAATAACTAGGTGCTAGGTGGCAAAGAATCAACTAGGCACCTCAACAAGTGTGAGTGCTCAATCGCATCATTAAGGGCATAGATATTGACAATGCCAAAAGAATGATTTTGAAAAGACAAAAAAATCCAAACTACTCTCTGCATGGGGTCAAAACCATGGGAAATAACAAAAGGGAAAAGCTAAGGGGAGAAGAGAGTGACTACACCACCTCGACTAGCTTCATCTTGAGAAGCAAAACTAACACCATTCAACCATATCATACAACAAGTTGAGTTGAGAAGGAACCCAGAGACTTTGACTTCTTGCAAACATAGAACATCAATATTTCCAAGCCTATGCTTAGTATCATGAACATAATACTTTCTATGGAGGTCTATTATCCCCCACACATTCCATGAGAGAAAATTTATCATAAACCAACTTGCATATTATCCTCATCCTCAAGCGAGGAAAAACTATTATGCGAGAAAGTGGAATCAAACAAAGAGTCACCTAAAGTGATGGCTCTTTGTTTATCCCCAGTAATAGTGACTGCATTCCTGCCTTTAGGGCCATGAGAGTAATAGAGAGATAGAGAGGAAATCATAGAAGTGCTTGAGGTCCACGAACCTAGATAGCTCATACCTTTGGCTTAGCTTTCCCCTATGATTTAGGGTTTGAAATGTGTAGTGACACAACTATAGGAGCCTCTAGTGTCGAGGGCACAAGAGGAGCCACACTAGAGCTAGGACGGATGGGTTATTGAGAAATAGGGTTTGGATTAGCATCACCCTTGCCTTTCTTGACAATCATTGTCCACTCATCTTTTTTAATGGCCAAAGCTAACTTGGGTTCTTCCACTAAAGAGTGATTGTGCTCAAGAAGACAACAATCCTTTATCTTGTGACTAACAAATTGACAGTGAAAATAAGTATTCAAGAGATTCAAGTAAAGCACCTTTTGAGAAAAGGTGGTAGCACCAATATAGATTTTTATAATCTCTTTAAGGTCCCTAGAAAGGTCAACCTTAACACAGACACTTCATTGAGGATGGGCATTAAAATTTGTTCAGTTCCATGCAAATGACTTTGCTCACAATTTGGGCAATTTTAGTGAGAAAAGAACAACAAGGGATGGGAAACACAAGGAACTCTATCCAAACTAGAACCCTAAGTTTGTGGTCATTCAAGATGCAAAATTCTTGAGATCATCTCTAAAAAACAAGTAGAGACATGCAAACTATCCATGGCCCATGGCTAAAAATACTCTTAGCTTGGGAGGGGTTACCAAAAAAAAACAAAAAAAAAAACCCTTGGTGAGGTTTTGAATTCCTTCAAGGTAAATCCCATAGGGGGAATAGGCCTTGGATACCCATTCACACAATGTGTTTTCAGATGGAGTGAGACCCACAAAATACCCAATAAGGGTTTGGGTTTCTAGCCATTAACAAGTAGATTCGAAAGTAGAAATATTCAGAACCAAGCTGGGAGAGAAATTATCTTGTGAAATACCTTGGGCACAAATTTGTGCTAGCATTTGCTCGACGAGGCCATTTTCACATGCAACAACAACTCCAACACCAACAATAACTATTGGGCCAGAGAGGGCCAAAGCCATTATATTCTAAAATAAATTCCCACACTAAATGTAGAATTATAGATAGTAATGCAGAGAGGGCTCAGATGCAAACCATACAAACCATAGTAGAGCTCATCCCTCTTACTCATGGTTTTTAGTTTGACTATTTCTATTTATACATTTACATAATTTTGAAATATTTGACTTTACTATCAATGAGTAATGATATCTATCTCAATGAAATGACAAACCTCATTCATAGAATCTTTGAGTAATTTGTCATGTAGAACTTTAATGGTGAGTTGATGAACAAGTAGAATTTGCAAAAAAAGCTATATATTTTCATGCAAAATCATTATTTATCTATCAAATTAGAGCTCTCAATATCTATGTGCATGTGTAATAGAGTGCAATCTATAATTAAGAGTATGCAAAGCACTAATTTTTTTTCGGGGATTTCTACTAAAGAGATTAATTTTTATCTGTTGCAAATAATGAAAGAGTCAAGTACTTTAAGTAAGTTGGTGGCCAAAGAGAAGCTGAAGAAGGACAATTTTTTAGAATAATAGCTGGAATTATTTCTAATAATTTTAACATCAATTAACGACCAAGCATGGAGGGAAACCTATTTTTAGTGCAAGAATCTTGATACTCTTGCCTCCACAAAAACTTCCTAATTCATGTATTTCTTCAACAATAGGGTAAAGGACATCCCAATATACAACTTGATGATCCTAGCTAAACTATCCTAGATGTATATGTATATGTTAACCAAGTCAAGGCCTTAGCCAAGAATTATGACTTTGTTATAAGGTGTATCAAGCATAGATATAAGTCAAAACTTATCACCATTGATAGTGATAGCATTATTAAGGCCTTTGGGATTTGTAGCACGCTAAATGTTGATATAGACTTTGAGAATGCAAAAATTATTTATATATGTTGCATACAAGGATGTGTTGAAGTGTGAAGTAATCCCAAAGTATATGGGCGGAAGCATGGATTTGTGTCATCCTTTGGCTAATTTAATCGATCTAGTCAGAATGAATCTGGTTGTATCGTATTCAGTCATAAGGTCTTTGGCTAGAATGATGTGGTGCCAATTAGGTGCCATGGGGCATGCATGTGTATAAGGTGGTTTTGGATGAACCCCTTTTGTCAGATAGATTCTGGCCAAATCCAGTCCAACCAGGTCTAGCCAGAACCCTCAAAAAATTATGAAAACAAAAAAAAAGCAATTTGCCTCTCATTTGCACTAAATGACTTAGATTGTCAAGTGGATAGGGGCTATAGGACCATTTCAATTGGATCAGGTACATTAGCATTTTCTTCTAGTTTTATAATGATTTTTTCAATGTTTTACTATTTTAAATTAGTACATATAATATTTTATTTTAAAGTTTTCTAATATTAGATAAATTAGAAAAAATAATTTAATTTTAGTAAACTTTAGAGAATATTAGAAAAATTAAATAAATTGAAAAATATTTTTCAATTATTTAGAAAATATAGGAAATTATTTAGAGAAGATATTAGAATATTTTGAAATTTTTACTTTGGTTTTGGTAGAAAATATTACAAAATATTAGACAAAAGTTTAGAAAACATTGCTTGAATTATTATAAAAATTAAGGAATGTAGAAAATACTAGAAAAATTTATCTAACATAAATAAAACTCTAACATTTAACCAAATGAAATTGATAACTAAAACCCTCATAGTGAACCAAATCAAACTCTACCTCTTACATTAGACCTAATTAAACTCTAACTGAAACCATAAAAATTGAATGTATAATATTATAGCTATCTAGAATTGTAATGATAACTTTCAACCTAATCAAAGATTTTAACTACTACATTGAACCTTAAGACCTAACATTGTTCACCTAATGAATCTCTAATTGAAACCCTCAAACTGTTAACCTCTCTCTAACTCCTAACCTTGTCTCTTTATCTCTCTCTCTCTAACTCCTAACCTCTTATCTTTAATCCCTAATCTCCTTTCCCTCTCTCTAACTCTAACCTTCTCAAATCCCTAACCCCATCTTTCTTTCTCTCACCCTTACTCTTAACCTCATCCCTCTAAACCCTAACCCCCCTCTATCTCTCATAACCTTCTCTGTCTCTAACCTCATAATCCCTAAACTTCTCTCTCTCTCTCTCTCTCTCTCTCTCTCTCTCTCTCTCTCTCTCTCTCTCTCTCTCTCTCTCTCTCTCAACCTCATCTATCTATCTCTCTCTCTCTCTCTCTCTCTCTCTCTCTCTCTCTCTCTCTCTCTCTCTCTCTCTCTCTCTCTCTCTCTCTCTCTCTCTCTCAACCTCATCTATCTCAAACTCATAACCTCATCTCTCTTGAGCTAATACCTAGTTTCTCCCTCTATAAACCCTAGCTCCTCTATCTAACTCCTAACCCCATCTCTCTCCAACCCCTAGTCCCTCTCTCTCTCTAATCCCTAACCCTATCTCTCTAATCTGTAACCCTATATCTCTAGTCCCATAATCCCTAAACTTCTCTCTTAGCTCAACCCCATCTTGCTAACCCCTAGTTCTACTCTCTTTAACTCTACCAATGTCTCTCTCATCCCTAACCTCATCTTTGTAACCCGTAACCCTCTCTCTATAACTCTAACCTCCTCTCTCTAATCCCTTAACCTCCTTCTAATGCCTAACCTCATCTCTCTAATCATGATTACATTTTCAAGTATGACTAGGTTTGAATTTTTAAATTGTTATCTAAATTTGATTTACACCTATTAATGAAATCAAAATGTAATGTAGTCAACTTTTCTTTATATGTTGTACAATATGAAGTTCAAATTTGTACTTAAATTCCATGTAGATTCAATAGAAATATTCATTTAGTATGTTTTGATTAAATAATTATTAAAATTATATATATATTAGATCTCTTGTTTTCTTTTTATATATTTTTCATCATTATAGCATTTGGTAGTAGTGATTCTAGAGAGGCTAGTGACATGATCATTCATGTTGTGGGTCATCACATCTAGATCCACTAATACTACCCTGGATAGATTGACACTTTTTGATGAGACTCTTCAGTGCTTACAGAGTGCATTTGATGTCATTGATCATAGCTTACAAGCTTCACCTACCCTACAACATAGGGACAAGGTGACTGTGATTAGGGATGAGTTGATTAGCATAATCAAGACTATTTAGGGTTTTAACCATTATGATAGTTTGAGGTTGAACACTTTTATAGTGCTCCCTCTCATAGTGTCTGTGGTGCTATGAGGTGAAGAAAGATAGATGATGTAGTGTCATTGGAGAATGTGAGGAGCATGTTCCCACATATCAACCATTTAAAATGGTTAGATGGTATCGTGCTATGAGATGTACTAACCCATTGGTGTCTCCCTTAATATATCCTCATTGGGTGGCTGCACATCATATGTGGCCCTAAAAGAATGATTTCCCCTTGTATTTTTGTAAGCAATTATTTGCTAAATTTAATCTACATTGGGATACTAATTATACAGATATCCCTAGCCATGTTGGGTAGGGTAAGGGTAGGTTTTCTGGTAAATTCAAACACCCCAATGCTTTGGTGGTCATTAATAAATGAACATTAATTGGTCCAAACCTTTTAGTGATGCCAAAATGTTTGGAGTTAGTAGCAGTTGGAGATAGAGTTCTAGATGATACACATAGAGATGTGTATGAGAGGATTGCTTCTATTGCAACCCAAGTGCATGAGATGCCTACTAATTGAGTGCACAAATATGTGACAAGGTCATGGTCAACATTTATAGGGGGTCAGGATAGTGCATTGTCTTCAAGTGGAGATATGTATCATGAGGTTGACATCTCTTCTCCACTAGATGTCTCTACAAAGTCTTTAGTAGACCATTTGAGGGCTATGGACTGTGTACTGATATTCTTATAGCCTTTGAGCTATCACTTGTTGACCAGGCAACCTCTTAGTGTTGTACCATCATATGTGACTATTGTCATCAGTGCTAGATCTGAGACACATGGTGGTTAGGGGTAGGAAGGCATACCTATAGTGACTACAGCTCCACCACAGACCATAGTTGAGGAGGATGTGGCATCTTACTGACCACGATGATCATTATTCACAAACATTCATTATTCACAAACATGCTCGTGAATCCTATGCTTGACATCCTAGATATAACCTTTGGTGATGTTGACTTAAGTGACATAAACAAACATATATTTGTGACGACCATGTCATAAGGGGACCTGTAGAAACCTACCCATCATGTGTAGCATGAGACATAGATTAAAATTTACAAAAATATCTATTTAATTTTGTAATGATCTTATATATAATATTTAATTTAGTAAATCATAAATTTGAATTTATATGACATATTTGTTTCTTCTATTGTATAAAGGCTACATCAACAGCTCAAGAGGGTGGAGATGTAGAGAGACATGCCCACCCCAGTCATCCTAAGTCATAGGTAAATTTGTTTGTGTAAAAGTTTGTATTTAGAAAGAATGAAGTACATTTCATTTATCATCTATACACACATTTACATGATTCATTTGTTCTTATATTGCACACAAGGTTTGAGTTCTCATGGTGATGGATCACATCATAGATTGTGACAAGATTGTATTTGATAGTTAAACATTTCACATTCATGACTTTTGTACATATTCATTTTAGATTTTTGAAATTCATTTACCATTAGATCATTTAGATTTATACTACTTATTTTTGATATCTCATATAGAGACACCTATTATGGGACATTTTACATTTATAGTGCTCATATTTGACATGTTTCATACTTGCATGAGTTATATAACAATAATTTACATTTATAGTTGACATATTTGATATGATTTTTTTATGTATGTGTAAGATTAGATATTTATATTTGGCTTACATATGTTTTACAAGTTTATATTGAATATGTATAAATATAATTTTACATGTCTTAGAAATTTATACATGTGCAAATATGTTGTAGAAATTCATAGATAATTTGTAATGTCTAACTAATTTACATGCAAAAATTTATGAAAATATGTTTTAGATAAATTTACATGTGTGCTAGAAATTTGTATAGAAAATGTTTTAGATAAATTTATATGAGTGTTGGAAATTTGTATAGAAAATACTTTAGATAAATTTACATGTGTGTTGGAAATTTGCATTGAAAATGTTTTAGATAAATTTACATGAGTGTTGGAAAATTGTATAGAAAATATTTTAGATAAATTTACATGTGCTAAGTTTACATATATAAACACACACACACACACACACACACTTCAAATAGACATATAAACACATATAAGTATTTCAGCTAAACACACATATATATTGAATAAGTAATGAGATCAACATGTATAATGTTTAACTGCATGTACACATGTATAGGTAACTTGTACATGTGTAGATCAAAGTAATATAGATATATATAAAAATATCAAAGTAATGAAATCTAACTACTTCTTGTTAACATAAAGCTCCTAATACATATGGTCTAGATCCTCTCTATCTTTAATTATCTCGAACAAATTTTTATGCTCCTCAATATCTAACTTCCACTTTGGTTTGCTACATCTTTTTTCTGGCACTATATCGAACTAATTCTTTGTGGCTATAACCAAGTGGCTATAATGTACAAGTTTTTGACTAGACATATATTCAACAAATTGAACACCATTATGGTCAACATTTGTTTGTTGATAATAGGTGCCTACAAAATAAGATTGAATTCATTAAATATTCTTAATAATAAATAAAAGAAATAAGTATTAACAATTAATTTGTCCCTCTAATTACTTGTGTAGATCTCATTAGGAGATAATTTATATCTTCAATAACATCTAAACCTATTGGATACGACTAGTTATTATCAAATGTAAATGGTTTAGTGAACTTGAATTTTTCTTGTGTGCATCCTAGTGCATAATAATCTACACCTTCAACATTTTTAGGACCCACACACACAACAAAGATGTCACCTACATATGTAAAAAAGTAATGGACTATAAATAAATAAATATGAAGACATTTTAATATAAAAAAGAAACATATTTGTAAAAACACACCTAGGACAACTAAATAAGAAACTCACTCATAAATAGATGAATACATAGGATTATGAATGTCTATGTCATTGTCATCTTCTTCAAAAGGAGCACTTCTTATTATCCCTTTCCATGTCCATTTTGAGACATACCCATTTGCAATATTCTCGCATTGACTCATTGCGTTGTTATTAATGCAAGCATTACAAAAACATGATTTTTCTCTTACTTGAATTACTAGAGGTTTGTGTTGTCTAGTAGTCATCAATTGATGTAATTTTCTAATTCTAACAATCAGTTGACAATTATAAGGATTTGATCGATCAATATTTGTAACATAATAAATTTACAAATTTCTATGTCAATAATCTTACTTTTAATTCAAAATGTAAAAGAAATCATATCAAAGCAAAATATCAAGCTTACCTTTCACTTCCCAAAAAAACCATTTATTATATGTTGTGTCTCAAGGAGAAAAATGAGTTTTGCACCATTCAACAACTTGATTTTCTTTCCTTATCTTTACACCTATATAGGGAAAAAATTGTATGAATTTTAGCAAAATATAAAATGAAGATAGAATATGCTCATATACATACAATTTTAAATTACTATATATCAATATAATACCTAAAAGTTCATGTTGGTGAAGTGCACATTTTACACATGCTCCTGCTCCATTAAGCTCTCCTTTTGCATGACCACTTTTGAAGAAGTTCCAAATAAACTTAGCATTACATCTAGCATTTTTTATTGCAAGCCAATTCAATTCTTTTTGCAAACTTATATTGCCTTGCAGATTTTTTTAAATTTTTTTTATTTCTAATCAAATAATTGTGCATAATTTAAAAATTTAACTTTCAAATGCATGTACTTGCACAACCATTTGACCAAATCTATTGTACTAAAACATTTATCCCATGATTTACAAGATCATCAAAGAACATTCCAAAAAAATGAGCTATATAGTTCCTATCATGAACCCTATCATCTATTAAATATAAAAATATACCTCCTTGATGATAATGCATTCATTTGGATCGATATTTTGTATCTCATCCACATCAAATTGTGCATGTCTATAGGTAACTTGTACAAAAATTGCAACTTTATCTAAGTGATAATATTTAGCTTGAGTTTTAGATTGAGGAGAAAACATATAATTTTAGAAAATTTGACAATTGACAGAACACATCGTGGTAGGAAATAATTTTTAGAATCTTGAAATTGTTTAGCTTGCCATCTTGCACCATGGCAATGTTGGATGTGTGGATAAATCATAGTCTCAAATTTGTCCATAAACTCACCATATGGAAAATTTATCTCCTTCAATGCCAATTTTTTAGATTCATCTCCTTTCCTTTTTTAGTATCTCTCATAGTCAAATATATTCCACGTAATTGGTGTGAAAAATCAATATTGTCCATTTCAATAGGAAATTTATGCAACTCTCTACAATTTGTACATGCATTTTTTATGCATTGTACATTGAATTCATCAGACTCTTTAGAAATATCATATAATATAGACTTGACAAACTGTGTTGTGCTTCTAGGAATTATCACATATGGCTTAAGTGTTGTCATAACTTTTCTATAAGAAGTTCCATGTATCTTATTTATGCATATAATGAAAGGGTGCAACCTCTCAAACATTCTCTGGAATATTTTCACATTTCAAAATTAGTTTTTGAATGCTTTATACAATTTACTTTGTGTTGTGTCTATAAACTGTTTTAGATGTGCAATTTTCATACACGTCTCTTCATCTTTCATCTGTATAGTGTCTCTTCTATTAGAAGAAACACATGAGAAGATGGTCCAATATTCAACAACCCATCTTCTAACATCTTCAAAAATTTAGCCCTTTTGAGGAAACCTACAAATATTAACCTAATTCTTTTCAACGTTCTCATCTAGAAAATTTCTCCTTTTTACATTTTTTTAGATAGTTCTTCTAGATAGATTCAAAATTTTAGAAAATTGCTCAAACATTTATTTTTGGTGACAAATCCTTTTTGGTAATCATACCCATCAACGATCTTTGTGCAACACTTAAATCAAATACTTGACTTCTGTTATGAATAACATTTAATGCATCGATCAAATTGTAAAATATTGTTTCCTTTACATGATCTTCATGATTTTTCTTATTGTTCACACCTAACAACTATAACTCATTTCTTTTTTCCTAAAAAATCTAACAAATAAGTGTTCTTTACTAATCAAAGATTTGTTTCAAACAATTGCTCCCACATATTTTTTTCAAATGTAGCCTGATTGTACTTTCAAGCATCATTTGTTCAAATGATTCAATTTCTCTAAAAGGAGATTCTTCATCCATCTCCATCAAAATTTCCAACCCTAAAACAAAAATTCCAAATTTCCTACTACTCTCTATAACTTCCATATGATCCTCTTTAACTTCAATCAATTGATCTTCAATTGGTGGCTCTATATTATGCTTTGTCCATCCTTTCTTTTGGTCATCTCTTATTTGATCATATATTTTTTTCTCTTTTTTCTTTATTCCCCATTGCACAAAAAAATAAATAGAGAATTTTGAATCACCCACATATAATAGAATTCCAAATTTTCCTACATAAATAATAGTACAGATCATAGACAATTTCCAAAAAGTTGTCAAGTTTAGAAGCTTGTTATATTTGACTCTATGTAAAACTAGAAACAATCTTATGATTAAATAGTGGCATTAAAGTGTTGCTAAATTTAGAGTACTCGAATTGATTAAATATATTAATTAATTTAACTATTTGATTTATTTAATAATTTAAATAATTCTTTAAAACAATTAAATTAAATTCAATGAGTGAATTAAATCAAATCCAGTGAGTGAATTCAATTAAATTAAATGATAAATTTAAAGTAAATAATAAATAAATTAATTGACTTCAATAATAAATAAATAAATAAAACCTAATTTACAAAAATCTATACAATATAATTGATTTAATAAATGAAATTTAAAAAAACTTAGTTTTCTAAATATTATAAAAGATCTACACTATAAAAAAATATTAAAAAAACATTTACAAAATACATTATTAGACTTTATTTTATTGATTGAAAAATATTGTGAACTTTGAATTTTAAGCGATGGGTTGGGCATATGACCTTCTCTACTTTGTGTTATTTCAACAAAAACTAATTCGATTGGACTTGGCTTGGCCAGATTTGGTTTGACTGAATCTTTCTATGTGTTATCCCATGTGGCAGTTTCTTCCATGGTTTTGACAATTCTAAAAAATTGTACACTTCATAGGCCAAATTCAACATCAAAATTAGGGTTTTAAAAAAATGAAAAATACCTCTTGATAGAGATCAGAGTCAAGATTATGCACATATAAGTTTTTTTTGAAAGGCAACTCTATATCATTTACAATAATTATAAAATATTGCAAGTAGGTATTTAAACATTGAAGATGATGCACATTCAGAAAGAATAAAAATTAATAGATGATACTAATTATTTTTTAATAAATGATCAATTGTTCTAGAGGATAGAGTCCTCTTCGACAATATGTAACTTTTTAAAGGATTAACATGGATTTGCTAGGGAAAAGATGGTTGGAATAAAAAATAGTTCAATTTTGAAAAGTCAAACTTCGAATAGCTATAATAGGAAAAGTATTTAATATTTTTTAATCTTTCTTTTTGATAGTTTTAGATAAAAACGTTATAAAAAACATACTTTAAAATTAGATGCAAAAACATTTATTTGCATTTAATGTTGTGGTGGGAACTATAACCCCTAATTTGCTGAAATTTCTATATAGTTAAAAAAGGTCATTTAAAAATAAAAAATTACTTTTATTTTTAAATTTTTTTTAAAATAACTAACACAAACTTCAATCATATATATATATATATATATATATTTCATCACTTTAGACCAACTTAAAATTCAAAACATAAATATCACTTTTACATCATTGAAGTTTAACACTTTTATTGTTGTTAGCATTTTCCTTTGTAAAAGGGTGACACATGTTTGTAATTTTACCCGTACTCCAAGAGAATGGATAAATACCATTCCTAAGGAGATAGATGTTCTACAAAAATTTAGATGCTTTCCACAATTATATAAGGTAGAAAATGTATGTTTTGAATGGAGTGTGGGTATAAATGGTTGTAAAACTGTAATAGTAGACCCTTTAATGATGGATATGGACATGAAGTACCTACAAGTAAATAAAGAATATGATTATGATGGGTACATAATCAACATAAGACATAATGATTTGCTCCTTTATGAATCTCATTTCTTTCTATATTGCAAAATTTATGGAATTGGACTTGAGAAAAAAGGACATGGGCATACAACGACTAGTTAAACTATGGACAAGGGTATGAAAGAGTATAATTTATGCTCTCTTTTATTGATAATGGGATTTTTTTTTCATTATAAAATGTTAGGTACAATAGAGTAGAGGATACCTCAAACTCTTAGGCCAAAGCTTAGACCACTATATACTAACCTTGAGGGTCACATTAGACATAGTTGGGGAGATGATTTATTTTTTGAGATGTTACTATTTTAGGGATTTTGGTTGCCCTCAACCACCTTACATACAGTCCAAAATTTATTCCTTTTAGGGTGGGTATTGTTTTATTTATCTTCCAATTGACCTAAAGAACATTAAGATAAGAACCATGAAGGAGATGAAAGGTATTTCTCTACCTTACTATCAATCACTAGAAGAAGAGGCTGTCATCAAGTATATTATTGTTCCTCGTGATTTAAATGAAAAAAAGAGTATAGTGGAATGATATCCAAAGATTTTAAATAGAGTTCAAGGATTTGGATCCTTCTGTCCTGGGTTTCTACCATGAATTGGACTATTGGAGTAGCTTGGAATCTTGGTTGCATAATTATGATGAACTAATGAGTAAAGCTCCTAATATTTTTGTAGGTGTAGATTTTAGAGTTAAACTTGAGGATACTAAATCATCCCATCATAATATTTCTCCTAGTTATGATATTGGAATGAAAGAAGAGAGTGATGAGGTAAAATCCTCACAAAGGTTGGTAGCCTAGAAGTGAGAAAATTGAACATGTTAAAAGGGTGATTAGCAATTATGCCAAGAAAATTACTACTAAATAGGGGCCTTATTTTCATGAAATAAAAAAAATTAAGAGATACTCAAAATCCACTAGAAGGAGAAGGGACTAGAGAATATGATGTTGTAATGACAACTCAAATGTATGACTAATTGATATTGTCACATTCTTTTGTGTAGGAGAAGGAATTTATTGTGTACGATGAGTTCAAATATTTTTGATCAAGTTAAAGGAAAAGAGTTGAAAATGGTGTTAGGAGTAGAAGATTAAAATAAATAAAGGAAGGAAGTTATTGTAATGGTATAGTAGAAATACGATCTAGAGAGCCACAATTTGATAGTGAAGCAAGCCAAGAAGAAAGTATGGGGTAGGGAGATGTTTCTTTTGTCATGTTGAGACTTACAATCCTCATTTTTTATCAACCAAATAAGAAGAAAACTTGATCCAAAATTTAGATAAAAAATTGAATATGGTGAATTTATTAGAGGATCTACTCCTTTACGAATTTCATTTTTTTCTATATTGCAAAATTTATGGAATTGAACTTGAGAAAGAGGACATTGGCATACAACAACTAGTTAAAATATGGACAAGAGTATGAGAGAGTCTAATTTATGCTCTCTTTTTTTTGATAATGGGATTTTTTTTTCATTATAAAATGTTAGGTATAGTAGAGGAGATGATACCTCAAACTCTTAGGCCAAAGCTTAGACCACTACATACTAACCTTGCGGGTCACATTAGACATAGTTGGGGAGATGATTTCCTTTTTAAGATTTTACTATTTTAGGAATTTTGGGTTCCCTTAACCACCTCATAGATAGTCCAAAATTTATTCCTTTTAGGGTGTGTATTGTTTGATTTATCTTCCAATTGACCTAGAGAACTTTAAGAGAAGAACCATGAAAGAGATGAAAGGTATTTCTCTACCTTACTACAAAGCACTAGAAGAAGAGGATGTCATAAAGTATATTATTGTTAATCATTATTTAAATGAAAAAAGAGTAAAGTGAAATAATATCCAAAGACTTGAAATAGAGTTCAAGGATTTGGATCCTTCTGCTTGGGTTTCTACCATGAATTGGACTATTGGGGTAGCTTGGAATCTTGGTTGCATAATTATGATGAACTAATGAGTAAAGTTCCTAATATTTCTTTAGGTGTAGAGTTTAGAGTGATCCTTGAGGATATTGAATCATCTCATCATAATATTTCTCATAGTTATGATATTGGAATGGTAGAAGAGAGTGATGAGGTAAAATCCTCACAAAGGCCAGTAGCCTAGAAGTGAGAAAATTGAACATGTTAAAAGGGAGATTAGAAATTATGCTAGGAAATTTAGAACTAGAAAGGGGCCTTATTTTCATGAAATAAAATAAAATTAAGAGATACTCAAAATCCAATAGAAGGAGAAGGGACTAGAGAATGTGATGATGTAATGAAAACTCAAATGTATGATTGATTAATATTGTCACATTCTTTTGTGTTGGAGAAGGAATTTATTATGTATGACAAGTTCAAATATTTTTGATCAAGTTAAAGGAAAAGAGTTAAATATGGTGTTAGGAGTAGAATATGAAAATAAAGAAAGGACGGAAGATATTGTAATGACATAGTAGCAATATGATCTACAGAGCCACAATTTGACAGCAAAGAGAGCCAAGAAGAAAGTATGAGGTAGGGAGATGTTTCTTTTGTCATGTTGAGACTTATAATAATCATATTATATCAACCAAATAAGGATAAAACTTGATCCAAAATTTAGATCAAAAATTGAATATGGTGAATTTATTAAAGGATCTACTCCTTTATGAATCTCATTTTTTTCTATATTGCAAAATTTATGGAATTGGACTTGAGAAAAGAGGACATGGGCATACAAAAAATAGTTAAATTATGGACAAGGGTATGGGAGACTATAATTTATGCTATTTCTTTTTTTGATAATGGGATTTTTTTCATTATAAAATGTTAGATATAGTAGAGGAGAGGATACCTCAAACTCTTAGGTCAAATCTTAGACCACTACATACTAACCTTGAGGGTCACATTAGACATAATTGGGGAGATGATTTCCTTTTTGATATTTTACTATTTTATGGATTTTGGGTCCCCTAAACCACCTTAAATACTGTCCAAAATTTATTCCTTTTAGGGTGGGTATTGTTTGATTTATCTTCCAATTGACCTAGAGAACTTTAAGAGAATAACCATGAAAGAGGTGAAAGATATTTCTATAGCTTACTATCAATCACTAGAAGAAGAGGATTTCATCAAGTATATTATTTTTCCTCATGATTTAAATGAAAAAAGAGTAAACTAGAATGATATCCAAATAGTTGAAATAGATTTCAAGGATTTTAATCCTTCTATCCTAGGTTTCCACTATGAATGGGACTATTGGTGTAGCTTGGAATCTTGGTTGCATAATTATGATGAACTAATGAGTAAAGTTCCTAATATTTCTATAGGTGTAGAGTTTAGAGTGAACCTTGAGGATATTGAATCATCCCATCATAATATTTCTCCTAGTTATGATATTGGAATGGTAAAAGAGAGTGATGAGGTAAAATCCTCACAAAGGCTGATAGCCTAGAAGTGAGAAAACTAAACATGTTAAAAGGGTAGTTAGAAATTATGCCAAGAAAATTACTACTAAATAGGGGCCTTATTTTCATGAAATAAAAAAAAATTTAAGAGATAATCAATAGCCACTAGAAGGAGAAGGGACTAGAGAATATGATGTTGTAATGACAACTCGAGTGTATGACTTATTGATATTGTCACATTCTTTTGTGTAGGAGAAGGAATTTATTATGTACGAAGAGTTCAAATATTTTTTTATCAAGTTAAAGGAAAATAGTTGAAGATGGTGTTGGGAGTAGAATATGAAAATAAAGAAAAGAAGGAAGATATTGCAATGGCATAGTAGTAATATGATATAGAGAGCCATAATTTTATAGTGAAGCAAGCCAAGAAGAAAGTACGAGGTAGGGAGATGTTTCTTTTTTCATGTTGAGACTTAAAATCCTTATTTTGTATCAAACAAATAAGAAGAAAACTTGATCTAAAATTTAGATAAAAAATTGAATATGGTGAATTTATTAGAGGATCAGGTTTTGATCCAAAAATAAAAACTCCTGCAATATGGTTGTTGACACATGCAACACAAAAATCACACTTGATTGATGTTCAAGGGAAGAGACAAGGACATAAACTGATATGGAATGTTCAAAACACAAGAAATATGGAGATTACAGTTATGATAACCCATTAGTCATTCTTGAATAAAGAAAAGGTTAGGGATTTAGAGAGGGAGCTGGAAATATGCTACATTAGTATGAATATTGTTGCAAAGAAATATGCAAAGTAGATCATGATAAACATTTAGCTTGAAGAATAAATTTCTTAGTGGAATAAGATAATGGCTAATATCCTAGTTCTAGTTTCAAAGAAAGTTATTAATGCTGCAATGTGAATTAAAGACGATCTTTTTCCAAATTTTCCAAATATTTTTGTTTCATTTCATAATGTTGTGAATACAAAATTGGAGGATTATGCTAGTAAAATAGAATGTTAGATAGGGAAAAGAAAACTTTGACTATCAAAGTTTTATTGTAAATCTTATAGAAAAGACTCGATAATATAAAGCATAAAGTCAATGTGGTACATAGTTCACATGTATCCTTGCAAAGAGATGAAGTAAAATGCATTGAGGCCATTGCCTTAGTGTTTCCTTATCACACATTGTGGTTTGGTAGGAATATATTAATTGAAATGATTGCAGATAAATTTCCTTTATGTTAGAATTTTACAAAAAATTTACAAAGACCAAGGATATGGTGAACAATATAGATTCTTTGATTACATTTTCAAAGGGAAGGCCCATGTAGTAAGGGAAATGATGTAGTTGTTTCTACTTTTACAATGCATACATCCTCAAGATATATGGTAAGGAGGGAAATTTGAAAGAATTTGATATATAGATTAGTGAGTTTTATTTAATTGTTTCCATTATTCAAACCCTGTTGAATATGAAAAATTGCATGGTCTATGAAAAAGTGAGGTAGATATACCTTTAGATTGTAGGAGAGTTAACAAGGGTCAATAATTAGAGTTAAAAAGGGTCAATAGTTACCTAATTTATTGTTGAATAAATGAAAATTGAATTTATCTATGATGAGGAACATTTCCTTTTTCCTAGTCTACCTAGTTATGTTTTCAAACTATGCAACCTAATGTCTATTTGATACAACAAAAAGTATTACTATCTCTTTTCATATGTAATGCCAATAGTCAACCAAGAAGGACTTATATAAAAAGTATGAAATTAATTAAGTTGACATGTTACTTCTTCTAGATTTCAATAATCTACAAGCCTAATTTGTGTGCTACTCGTACATGCTAGAGAACCTAAATTATAAGATTGATAGAATTCAAAAAATGGTCTTAAAGATGGAATATATCTGCATGAGTTTGAGTCTTAGATTGGATAGTCTAATATTTGACCATATAGTTGGTAGTTGGAAATTAGATGTACATATTTCTTTTTCTTTTATTAAGTAAAATAGGTTTTAATAGGGCCCTAAAACCCTACAAAAGTAAAAGAAAAACATAGATAAAGTGCTTAAAGTATCATCGGCATAAAAGCCACTAACAGAAATAACAACCTCCCACAGCAAAATAAGAAAAAACATAAATAAATAGGGAAGCAGAAAAAAAAGTAGGACAAGCCCAAAAAGCTAAGAGAAAGGCTCAGACAATTTCTTTGAGGCTTTCCATAGGCTGAATCTCTAGCTTAGTCATTCTTCTAGCTGCCTCTTTTAGGTTTGAAAGATCTTTCTCAGGTTCTTGGATGTCCTTTTTCTTTGTGTTGGATTTTGCTCTCTTTCTCAATCCATCCTCTAAAGTCTTATCCTTCTCATTGTTGGGAGATTGATCATCCTCCTTACTAGCCCCATGTTCTTCAAGATTTTTCATGAGCACCTTTATGTTGTCATTTGATTCTTTTAAAATGTTATAGCTTTTCTTAGTTGTTCTATGCAAAGTATCTTCCGTAGTCTAAACTCTACTCTTCACTTCCTCCACTCTGTTGTCCATTTCCTTTACCTCCTTTTTTTTCTTGTTCTGTAGGCTGTAATTATCCCTTTCTAGTCTACCCACTCTATATTTGTGCTCCTGGATTTCATGGAAAGTCCATTTAGTGGTTCAATAACTATCAATAGCACTATTTTTAGCATTATTAAGCACATCCATCTAAGGGTTTGCCTTTGTGATGTCACTCAAAATAACAAGGGCAGGGTCAATCAACTCCTCCATTTGAAATTTTCCTTATTCTCCTTAACCTATATTTTGATCATCTCTGTCTTGAGCTCCATCCTCGTAGCAATATTATCAAAATTTCTCCAAACCACTTTCCTATCTTTGCTTGAAATCATACATGTGTTAGCATGAATATTGATGCTATGAAGAAGACCCTATTTGTCATTGATGAAAACATAGTAATAAGTTTGATAGAGCAACAAACTGTGATATATTTGTATTAAGGGAAATAAATTACATATCTACTTATGCACAGTTACTTGGACATACTATAGTATGTATTGGACACATGGTCAAGTGCATAGAACCTGAATCAACATTGTATAGAAGATATGACTGAATTACAGAGAACCAGTTGGAAATAAGGTATTAAGAAAGCAATTCCTATTGTGTGATTGTTACAATTTATCATTGATGTAGTAAAGGATTGCACAGTGAACTAGAGATAGTTTACTGATTGTTGATGACATTAGCAAGTGCACATGTATGGAAGTCACATGTGTGAAAGTTTGTGTATAACTATGAGCTAATGGCATTAATTAAATGTGTATTTCATTTCATTAACATATGTTAATGAAGTATGTAGCCAACTCAAGGATTTATTATTAAGCATGGTATAAAGGAAATATGTTTTTCATATTTTTTTATATGGTGTGGATATAGCAAGAGAAGAGAAGACTTGTGAATTATTGAGAAAAAAAGTAGAACATTTTATCAATGCCTGTAAGTGACCTTAAGCGTCATTGCTATTGATTGTAGATTTCTAGATAAAATTGTGTGGTTTGAAGAAGAAGAAGTCCAAAGTACTAGATAGAAGAAGAAGTAAAAGATTGTTCCACATCTATTATTTTGAAAGGAATAGTACCAAGTTCAATTGGATAGTGGGTTCATTGATCTAATCATGAAGCTATTTGGACAGTGGGTTCAACTACTTTCTACAACTCCTAACAGGGTTGGCACAACTCCTAACATGGTTGGAATCTCCTAACAAGGATTCAAAGTCTACTAATAGGGACTCTTTGTAATAAATGTTGTAATAGACTCCTAACAATGTCCATCCTCTAACAAGGAATATTTATATTAGTACATCATCTTGTGGGCGTCATTCCCACCAGGGTTTTCCCTCTAATCAAGGGTTTCCCTAGTCAACATATCTGGTGTAATTGTTGTGTGCATCTTTATGGTTGCTTTTTACTTTGGTTAATTTTTTTTAAAGTGGATAAATGGATTAATTTTTGTAAAACTAATTCAAACCCCCCACCTCTTAGTTATCTTGGTGGACTACTATTTCTAACAATTGGTATTAGAGCATCAAGTCCTTAAAGAAAAAGTTTAACAACTTTGGGAGATCCATGGTGAACATGTACAGAAAGGAAAGTCCATGATTTGATGGCACTAATTATTAAAGCTGGAAGGATAAGATGAAGACTCATCTTTTGTGCATGGGTCCAGGATATCAACTTGTAACCAAGGCATCTAAGAATATTGTATAAGAAGAAAATCTTGAAATTTGTACTAACGAATATAAAGAAGTATTTATGTGAAACATAAGGTCAAGAGAAGCAATATTGACAACACTACCTAAAAGTGAGTATAGTTAGGTAAAATTACTCAAAAGATCTCATGAAATTTGGAAAAATTTAGAAGGTAATTATGAAGGTGATACACATGCAAAGAGAGTTAGATTAAAAATTTGCACTACGCATTTCAAGATGCTAGAATGATGGAAGATGAATCTATAAGAAGCTATATTGGTAGAATATTTGAGATTTTTGTAGGAATCATATCTCATAATTGAGAGAAATTTGATGATGAAGTAATATGGAAGATCTTGAAAAGCCTAACACCACCTTTCAAGACCATAACACAGATGATTCAGCTGATGTTACCCTGTACTGCAAATTTCACCAAGGAAACATTGCTTGGTAGATTGGAAGCTGTAGAATTTGATCTAAAACAATTTGGAGAATTAGCAAAAGCTAAGACAACATTTAATGCTTTAATAATTAAACCTAGTCTAGCAAGGAGCACAAAAGTGCAAGTAGACATTGCTAGCAGTAGCAAGTCTGTTGAGGAAAAGATCTAGGAAGGAGTGGCTCTTCTTGTGGAAAGAGAAAAATATGGTAAGAATATCTTTAAATGTTGGAAATGTAATGAATATGGAAATTATGCATCTAAGTGTCCTAAAAGAAAAATAAAATTTAAGGGAAGATTCAAATCTATAAGACCTAGAAATTGTATATATGCTAATGAAGAAGAAGAAGAAGGTGAATATAATCAAAACAAAAGTGAAGATGAATTAGGATTTTATAGCTATAAAGGAGGATGATCTTCACAAAGAAATCATATAAGAAAGTGCACTTATTTCACAAGTTAAAAAAGGAAAGATTGGATAATTGATAGTGGTTGTTGACATCACATGACTGGTGATATGATCAAATTTGTCAAATTTAGAAGCCATAATGGAGGAATTGCCAGAGTAGGGAATAATGTAGCTTATCATATTATAGGAATTGGATCTATCACACTTGATGGTAAAATAAACACTAATGATGTTTATTTTTTTGATGGACTAAAACATAATTTGTTGAGTGTTGGATAGCTTGTGGAAAAAGGTTACCAATTACAGTTCGGTAATGGCACATGTAACATCAAAGACAAGGAAGGAAATTTTCTTGGTACTGGCATAAGAACCAGAGATAATGTATTTCAATTGAACACCATCAAAATAGCATGCTTAGTAGCTAAAGTTGATAATAGTTGGTTATGTTGTAGAATATTTTGTCACATAAGCTTTGATAACATTGTGAAAGCTAGAAATACATTTTCTATAAGAGATCTACCACAAATCACTAAGCCCACTGAAGTTTTCTATAAGGAATGTATCTTGGCTAAGCAGAAGAAAGTCTCATTTCCTAGCAAGAAGTTTTGTACTACATAGAAGCTGGAATTGATCCACACCGACTTGAGTGGTCCTCCAAGAACAAGAGGATTCTATGGAGAAATGTATTTTATGATATTTGTTGATGATTTTACTAGAATGATGTGGGTAGCTTTTCTTAAAGAAAAATTAGAAGCATTTGAGAAGTTCAAAATATTTAAGAATAGAGTAGAGAATGAATCTAGAGTTAAAATAAAAAGTCTAAGATCTAATAGAGGAGGAGAATTCACCTCTAGAGAGTTTAATATCTACTGTGAAGAGCATGGAGTCAAAAGATAGCTGTCTTCATCCCATACACCTGAGTAGAATGGGATTGTTGAAAGAAGAAATAGATCAATTGTTGAAGCAGCAAGAGCTATGTTATTCAAAAATGATGTACCAAAGACTTTTTGGAGAGAAGCAGTCAATACAATAGTATATACTCTAAATAGAGTTTAGATAAAACAAAGGCATGGATAAAACACCTTATGAGCTATGATTTGGATACTCACCATTAGTCAAATATTTTAGAATATTTGGAAGCAAATGCTACATCAAAAGAGATGATGATGTTGGTAAGTTTGACCCAAGGAGTGATGAAGGTATGTTTCTTGGCTATTCATTGAAAAGTAAAGCTTATAGATGTTTCAACTATAGAACAAAAACTATAGTAGAATGTGCAAATGTAAGAATTGTTGAAAAGTTTGGCACCAAGGAAAAAGTGATGGATTATGACTCTAATGGTGATGATTGTTTTGGGATGAACAACAGATGTAATGAAATATTTCTCAAGACTAACAATGACTTGTAGAATAATGTGCAAACTGAAGAAGTTAGAGAAGAACAAAATGCAGCACCAAAAATAAGAATTGAAGCAATAACTCCTACTCCAAATAAGAATATGATAAAGAATCATCCTATTGATTAGATAATAGGAAGTAAAGAAAAGGGAGTAATGACAAGGAGCAGAATCAATGAAGAACTATGCCTAATATCTCAAGTAGAACCAAAAAGCATAGATGAAGAATTCAAGGATGATTAATGGATGAAAGAAATGGAAGAAGAACTTTAGAAAATAATAAAGAATGGCACATGGGAACTAGCCCCTAGACCTAAGGACAAAAATGTGATTGGCACAAAATGGGTATTCAGAAACAAAATGAATGAACAAGGAGAAGTAATAAGAAACAAAGCAAGAATGGTATGCAAAGGCTACTCTCAGCAAGAAGGAATTGACTATGAGGAAACATATGTACCTCTAGCAAGAATGGAAGCTGTCAGAATGTTCTTGGTATATGTAGCAAATAAGAATTTCAAGGTATATCAGATGGATGTTAAGTCAACATTTTTGAATGGAGAACTTGAAGAAGAAGTTTATATTGAGCAACCTGAAGGTTTTCCTTTGATAGAGGATAAGGATATGGTTGGAAAATTAAAGAAAGCCTTGTATGGACTAAAGCAAGCACCTAAAACCTAGTATGTGAGGTTGGATAAGCATCTAACAAAGCTTGGATATAGTAAATGTATGACATATAGTAATCTGTATTGGAAAGAAACTAATGATGGTTTGATGATTTTGGTAATATTTGCTGATGAAATTGTATTTTGAGGAAATGATGAAGAAAATAAAAGGTTTGTAGATGAAATGAAGAAAGAATTTGAAATGAGTATGATAGGAGAAATGAAATATTTCCTAGGACTGCAGATAGTTTAGAATAAAGAAGGTATCTTTATTTCTCAGACCAAGTACTTGAAAGATTTGCTAAAAAGATTTGGATTGGAAAATTGTAAACCTATTGGAACTCCCATGGTAATAGGTCACAAGTTATCAAGCAAAGATGAGATACCTACGGTTAAAAAAAAGAATTATAGATCTATGATTGGAGGATTTCAGTATCTAACTCCTAATAGACCTGATATAGCAAATGTTGTTGGAATTGTGGCAAGATTTTAGGCTGATCCAAAAGAATATCACTACACAATGGTAAAGAGGATATTCAGATATTTGAAAGGGACATCTGGTTATGGCATTTGGTATGACAGAAGTAATGATTTTACTATGTGTACTTATACTAATTCCAATTGGTCTGGAGATACAAATGATAGAAAAGCACCAGTAGAGGAGCATTCTTTATTAGTAGGAGATTGGTTTCTTGGTTAAGCAAGAAACAAGATTGTACTTTACAAAGTACTACAAAGGCAGAATATGTTACAATAGAGAGCAACTATAATCAAGTTATATGGATGAAGCAAATGTTAAAGGATATTGGAGTTACATCCATAAAACCTATTATTATCTATTGTGATAACACAAGCATAGTTAACATGTCTAAGGATCCTATTTTACATTCTAAGACTAAGCACATTGCTATCAAGTATCATGTGTTGAAAGAGAAAGTTACAAAGAAAGAAATCAGATTGGAGTACATTAACACTAAGGAATAGATTACATATATTTTCACAAAGGCCTTACCAAAGGATACTTTTAAGTACCTAAGAGGTACGCTTGGGGTTATGCCTCTGCCTACTTTAGAATAGAAGATGCAAAAGTGCATCAGTTTAGGGTATAGAGAACCATTGTTAGACTAGACTGAATGTTGATGCTTCTTGTATGGGGGAGTATTTGTGATGGACAGAGTCATCTAGGACTCTTGTTGATATTGTTGTGAATAGTGTCTTTTGACACTTGAGTTAGCAAGTTGTTGCAGAGTTTGATGTAGAGATATTGGTTGTTAAAACCTTTGACATTGATGTCAATGTGGGAGAAGTATGGCATGAAAAAAATTGTACTATGGGGAGAAGCACTAATGAAGCAAGATTTGATTGATGAAGAGGATTTCAAAATACTTGTTGGTATTCTTGGAACTAGATTTTTTTCATCTATGTTTCCATCAATGCCAAAGGGGGAGATTGTTAGCATGAATGTTGATGCTATGAAGAAGACTATGTTTGTCATTGATGACAACATAGTAATAAGTTTGATAGAGAAAAAAACTATGATATGTTTGTATTAAGGACAATACATTATGTATCTTCTTATGCATAGTTACCTAGACATACTACAATATGTATTGGACACATGGTCAAGTGTGCAAAACCTAAATCAATAGCATACAAAAGATATGATTGAATTATAGAGAACTATTTGGAAACAAACTATTAGGAAAGTAGTTCCTATTTTATGATTACTACAATTTATTAGTGATGTAGTGAAGGCTTGTGCAGTAAATTGAAGATAGTTTACTGATAGTTAATGACATCAACAAGTGCACATATATGGAAGTCACACACATGAAAGTTTGTGTATAATTGTGAGCCGACAACATTAATTAAATGTATATTTCATTTAATTAATGTATGTTAATGAAGTATGTACCTGACTCAAGGATTTATTATTGAGCACGGTATAAAGGAAAGATGTTTTCCATATTTTTTATATGGTGTGGATATAGAAAGAGTAGACAAGACTTGTGAATTATTGAGTAGCAGAGCAGAGCATTTTATCAATGTGTGTAAGTGACCTTATGGGTCATTTCTATTGAGTGCAGATTTCCAGATCAAATTGTATAGTTTAAAGAAGAAGAAGTCCAAAGTACTGGATAGAGGAAGAAGTAAAAGATTGTTCCAAATATATTATTCCAAAAGAAATAGTACTAAGGTTAATTGGATAGTGGGTTCATTGATCTGATGCTAAAGCTACTTGGACAGTGGGTTCAACTACTTTCTACAACTCCTAATAGGGTTGGCACAACTCCTAACATGGTTGGAATCTCCTAACAAGGATTCAAAGTCTCCTAACAAGGACTCTTTGTACCAAATATTGTAATAGACTCCTAAAAAGGTCCATCCTCTAACAAGAAATATTTATATTATTACATCATCTTGTGAGCATCATTCCCACCGGGGTTTTCCCTCTGATCAAGGGTTTCCCTATAGACATATCTAGTGTAATTGTTGTGTGCATCTTTATAGTTGATGTTTACTTTGGTTAAGTTTATTTAAAGTTGATAAATGGATTCATTATTACATGACTGATTCACCCCCACCCCCCCTAGTTATCTTGGTGGACTACTAGTTCTAACAACATGTGTATTGGTAGGACCCAAATTCCTCAAATTCTTGCTCATTGTTTTCCTTGATCCCTTGCTTTTCATCTTCCTCATCACTATCCTTACCCTCCTCCTGCCTATCCTCCTTAGAGTCAACATCTCTCCCTCTTTTCAAACTCCTATTAGGCTTGCCCTCAAAATTTCCATCTCTGTTGGCATGCATCTTAATAGTGATGATTCTCTTTCCACCTATCCTCTCCTTACATTCCTCCTCTACGAGATTATCTTCCTCTCTATTAGAATTGTCTCCCTCTGTGTCCATACCCTCCACCCTCTCATTTTAGTCTATATTAAACAAAATCTCAAAGCACTATTGAAGATTTTTATTATCCTTTTTCCTTTTTTCCTCCACTTTGATTCTCTTTTTCCTCTTTTTGTGCTATGGGGTGGCATCCTCCTCCATATCCAAATGCATTCCTTATTTTTCCTTGGTATCAAATGTGGTATAATCCTCTCCCAATTCATCTGAGTCAGCTTTACCCTCCTTCCCCATCTGCCTATTCTTAATTTCTTTCCCTATAGTCCTAGCCTTAAAAAAATTCATAAATTAACAAAAAAAGCACCTCATGGAATGCAGGATTACCTATGTACTTTTCCCTATAGTTATTGATATTCTCATTAATAGATGAATACAGGAAAAAAGGAATAGAAATCTTTTTCCCATACTTGAAGTGGTTAAGAAGCATAAAATGGTGAGTGCAGAGGCAGTCAAATCTTGTGTTGAGGGTAATGTACTTGATGATGACCCTTAGCATAAACCTTTATAGTAGCTTGATAGAGATTGATAGATAGTAGATGCTTCTCTTCACTAAAGCCTTCTTTTTCTCTGCTCCTTGGTAAATTCAATCACCACCTACATATAAATCTATCTATCTCTATAAAATTTCTTCCCAATAATGGGTATTCTAGTCACTGCAAATATAACCTCCTTCATCACCATGAAATCCACCCCATCAATCCTAACACTCCCCTCATTCTAGCTCTTGACTATACTCCACATTATAGAGGGTTTCCACTTATGAAGCCACTCAATGAAAGTGGTAACGTCACCTTTTTCAAAATGCTCCACACCTTAGAATGCTAGCACCACTTCTCTACTTCATCCTCAAGTTCCCTCCTATGTCTTTGCCCCACCATGATTTCATTATCTTTGTAAGCTTTTCTTCTAGTAGCGATGTGCTTTGAAAGTTGTTTCCTATTAATATGATTTTTTTTCACAAAACACTTTTTTGCTTTGTGTACTTGGTACCCAATATCGATCTTTAAAATTTGATGATGAAAAAAAAAATGTGTTTTTTGGTTTGGCTATTGTACTTACACATCATATTTCAACACAATTCCTATAACATGTAACCTTTCATAATTAACCTTTAATGATTCTTAATCTGCCCAAGATCCTCTCCCTTTCTATCAACTAATAGATTTTTGATGGAATATTGTGCCCATTCTCCCACATTTATAATTTATAATTCTTGACTGCTCTGTTGGACAACCTATGAGCCACTTGATTGGCTTCCCTATACCAATGAGCCATGTATATATTATCAAAAGGCTTAAGGATTTGAATGCACTCTTTATAATATTCGCAATTGTCCACGTAGGCTCATTCTTCTCATAAGACAGTCTATAATATTCTTGGAGTCCCCTTCAAGCCATAGATTTCTGACTCCCATGTCTAGGGCTAGTTTGAGAGTTTGATGAGCCATAGATGCCTCTACATAATGGTTAGTTTACATACCTAGAGGGGCTGAGATAGAAAAAATAACTTTACTATGGGTGTTTCTGATGATTCCACCCACCCCAGCCTTGCCAGGGTTACCTTTGGTAGCCCCATCAAAGTTATCTTTACACCAACTATTAGGTGGAAGAGTCCATTTGAAATTCTCCCTCTTATTTCTATCAATTTCCTTTTTTTTTAGTAGGGGGTTATGACCTTTATTGGTAGTGTAGTTTTCTAACAAAGCATTAAAGATTTTGTGGAAGACAACTTTAGCATTAGTTTCTTTTTCCCTAAAAATTATGTTGATTCATTCCTTCCACACTCCCCAACAAACATGAGGTAGAGTCTATTCCCACAAGACCTTATTCAAATCCTCATAAGCCCTAAGGTACCATTGTTTAAATAGATTTGAAGTGTTATTAGGAAAACACCAGGTCATCTTGAAGAAAGATAGGAGATAAGACCATATATCTATGGCGAAGTGATAGTATATTATGATATGATCCACACTCTCACTATGGTTTTTAAAAAGAATTCATCTATTTTGCATTAGATTCCCCTCTTGGTGATGTTTTCCACCATCAAGATATGGTTTTGTAGCATTATCCAAAAAAAATGTTGATTTTGAGGATAAGGCCAAGATACCAGGCTTAGCCCAAGCAGGGTTAGTTTCCTTGTCATACATAGTTTTGTATCCCAAGGAAAAAATGTAGTTTCCATTCTTTGTCACCCCCCAAATAATGGAATCCTTATTGGGTACAAAGGAATATGCCTTATCATGTTGATTAGAGGCTTTTTCTCTTGGGACAACTCAGTCAGATTCACCCATTCATTATTATCCCTATAGTCGCTCACTTTATAGCCAAATCTTTGCATACATAAATTTTCCCACTTGTTAAATGGCTTGATGTTCTATAATGACCCTTGTCTTAGCTAGTTGTCATGCTAGAAGTTTATATCTTCACCATTGTCCAATTTTCATTTTGCTTTCTCAATGGCGAAGCCCTTTATCCTCAAAATGCTATTCCAAATGTTAGATCCCTATGGGTCAAGGTCCCTACTAATGAACTATTTGAAATTAATATTAGCTACATACTTGTCCTTAAAAATATCCCTCCATTCCCCTATGGAATTGAAAATCCTCCATATCTATTTAGCTTGAAGCACCCTATTGAATTATTTTAGATTCCCAGTCCCCAACACTCCTTGCTTTTTGGGTCTACAAATATTCTCCCAAGCCACCAGTGGGTACTTCTTATTTCCTTTAGCACCAACCCACAAGAAATTCCTCTGAATGGATTCCAAAGAATCAACCACTTTTTTAGGAATAGAGAAAATACTTAAAGCATATGTTGGAAAATTCTATAGGGTAGATTTGATCATAAGTACTTTCCCTACCTGACTCATGGTGATGCCTTTCTAGCCTGGCAGCTTTCTATTAAACCTATCAATGAGGTTATTCCAAAAGATTTTAAGAGGTTTAGTCCTTGGAGGAAGCCCTTGATATGTAGAAGGAAGAAATCTAATGTCACAACCCAAAATATCGACAATTTTCCTCAGTTTGTCTGTAGGGGTGTTAATAAAGACTTGGCCGAGCTCTTGCTCCAGTTAATGAGGGTACCAATGGCTTTAGAATAAGTGTTGAGAATTCTCTTCACATTTATAGCTTCCTTCACCAAAGCCTCTACCCCTAGAATGGTGTCATCCATGAATTGTTGATGGGAGAAAGCCAATAGACTAGAAGAAGGTTTTAAAACCACAATTTCCCCTTTGCTCTTTTTGTCATGAATTAGTCTTCCTCGATATTTTGGTAGAATAATAAAAAGGATTAGTGAAAGAGGGTCACCTTGCCTAAGACCCCTAGAAGGTTTAAAGAAATCAAAGGGCTCACATTAACCATCACTACAAAAGAGGGGGTGGAGATTAGTTGAGAAATAAGCTTTCTAGTTTTAATATTAAAGCCAAAAGATTCCAACACTTTATCCAGGAACTTCCAGTCCACCCTGTAATAAGCCTTTGAAATATCAAGTTTAAGTAGAAGGCATTCATTTTTTCCTTTGTCTAAGGAATGGATCACCTCATGTACAAAAATGATGGAATCAAGGATTTGTCTACTAAGGAAAAATCCTAATTGTTGAGGTACAATAATCTCTAACAATAATTTTATAATTTTGTTAGTGAAAGCCTTTGAAAAGATCTTGTAAAAAGAATTACAGAGACTAATAGGCCTAAAATTATCAAAAGAATCCACACCTGAGACCTTTGGAACTAAAACAAAAAAGGTAGCATTAATCTCTTTAAGTAGATTCCTAGCTCCAAAAAATTCTTGGACTGATTTAACAAGGTCATCTTTGATGACTTCCCAATACATCTGGAAGAAAAAGGTTGGGAACCCATCTAGGCCAGGAGATTTTTTAGTAGGCAGAGAGAAAATTGCCTCCTTAATTTCCTCAAAAGCTAGAATAGCCACCAATTCCTTATTCTATGTAGCAGTTATCACACTGGGGATGGTATTGAGAAATTCCTTTTGGTTGTCCTCCCCCAAGTTTAACTCTTTAGATAAGATAGATGAGAAATAAAAAATTGCTTCCTCAATAATCTCTTTATCATCCCTATTATATCAAGATCCTTTTTGATACCACTAATTCTATCAGAAGCTCTATGTTTCATAGTAGAAAGATGAAAGAATCTAGAGTTTTTACCCCCTTCCTTTAACCATACCAATCTTGACCTCTGCCTCAAAAACATTTCCTCTTTTCCCACAATGTTGTGAAGGTCTACCAAAATAGTCTTTTCCACAATAAACCTAATTTTTTCATAACCCATAGCCTGTATCTCTTCTCGCACCTCTCCTAGATCCTCCAAAATCCTTTCTTTAGATTGAAAAATATTCCCAAAGTCCATTTTGTTCTACTTTATAATCTCCATTTTAATGTTTCTAAGTTTTTTCAACCACCTTATACATAGTCATGCCATCCACATCAATACTCCACCAAACCTTTATTTTTTCATAAAGACTAGGGTGAACAGATCATGTCTTTTCAAATCTAAAAGAGAAAGCCTTTTTCCTATTGGTAGTTTCTAAGATGAGCGCAACAGGGGTGTGATCCAAACCTAGTCTCGCCAATGAAGAAAGTTTGCATTGAAAATGGTTCATCTAATCCTAAGTAATTAGGGTTCTATCCAACCTAGCTTGAATACAATCTATACCAACTCTCCTATTAGATCAGGTACAATTTCCACCTCTTAACTTGACATCTAGAAGAGTGAGATCACTGATCAAATCAGCCAAATGTCATCTACTTTCCAAGCTTGATGGGAACCCAGCTAATTTCTCCATGGCCAAAAAGGGGGTATTGAAATCTCCCATGATAATGCCCTTTCAGTCACCTAACTTGGTCATCAAATTATAAATTTTATTCCAATACATCCTTCTACCATTTTTAGAGTTAGGGCCATAAATATTCATAATATACCAGCTTTCCTGATCCTTGAGATTTTTGAATTGAATAAGAAAAATGTTACCTTCATAAAAAATGATGTTTTCTTTTAAGCTGTCCTTCTATATCACTAAAAAACCTCCTGAAGCTCCCTAAAAATTAGTAGCTATAGTCTTCATTCCTTTATTGAAAATAATGCTTTCAACTTTCTCCTTCTTTATTTTAGTTTCCTAAATCAAAAAAATTTAGGCCTATGATCTCTTATCATATTCCTAACAATTTCCTATTTTTGGATTCCATTGAGTCCACGAATTTTCAAAGATATGATCTTCATAATTTATTTTGAGAACATATTTCTTGGATGGTTCTCTGGGTTCCATCCACTATATTTCTTGTTGTTTCTTCCTTTTTGATTTGATTCTTATTTTTCTTTTCTAGAGTGCTAGATTTACTTTCTATGTCAACTTTAAATTTTCTCCTCATAGCTACAAGTGTGACAGCTGATGGGTCCCTGGTATTTTCATTTTCCTTGTTCGTAACTATTATCCAAGGAATTATATTTTCATCTTTACAGCTATCAAAGAGAACCTCTATTCTTGAAAATTGACCAGGAGTAGAGGCAAAAAATATTTCTACAATCTTGTTTATTTTCATAGGAGACACTCAAGTGCATTTCCTTGGGTTTGATTCTTGTGATTGAGAATGAACTTGTCCCTCCAAAGTTCCCCTAAAACATGGGAGTCTGGAACAAAGGAGTCCTCAATGATTTCCTCCACTATGATCTCTCCATCCTCAAGAATATCCCTACCTCCTTTGTCTCCCTCCCCAAATTTAGGAGCATTAATATTAGGATTGGTCTCGGTGTCTCCCTTACCACTATTTCTTTTATCCATCTAGACTTTTTGTTGCTCCAATTCCACATTTACTTTCTTACCCTCCAAGCTCTAGTGATTAGGAAGGTTCACCATTTTATCTTTCTCCCCTAGAGATTCCCCCTCAAAATTCTTTCCATTAGGATCTTTCTCCTTCCACACCTTCCTAGAAGCCCCAACATGATTCAAGATTTTTTGCTGATTTTGGGTTTCTTTTCTTTTTCCTTGTTTGCTATGAGCCTTGCATGATTTTTTATTCTCTAGGAGAATAGGGCACAATTTGGCCTTGTGTCTTGCCTTTTTGCAGTGAAAGTAGGTGAAAGGCACATTTTAATAATCTATCTATTGCACTGGCTTCCCCAATCTTGATTGAAACTTAATCACTTGAGACATGTCCTGACCTTTAGTCACCCCTACACATCTTCTAGCATAGGTGAGTCTTTTCTTGGTAGCGGTGACTAGATCAATAGATAGCAACTCCCCAAAAGAGTTAGTGATGTCATCAAACACATCTTCATGCCAATATTCTAGGGGAATACATATTTCCCTTGTTATTTTTGAGGATTCTAGTTATTTCCACTTTTCTTGATATTATACTTTCAAGGTACCCATCCACAATTCACTTGAAATATGAATGAAAGAGATAGTTCCATTCTCACATGATCGATTTATTTTGATCTATTATAATATTTTCTTCCCTAGTAATATGATGATTTGAAACACCAAATGTTCATAGTGAAAATGAGAAGAGAAACCCAATCAACACAAAAAAAATCAATTATCAAGATTTATATTTCTTATTAAATCACCATAGAAAAAAAAAAATCTATCTTGTGCGGTGCCCAAAAATATAATAGGCATCATTTCCAAGTAACTACCAATGATAATCCATCCCTATGGAAAGAATCTCAAAAAGCTTCCAAAGGTCTAGTAGAGGTGATACTTGATTTACCACAATGCACAATTATCTCACGTGAAAATAATTGGAGATTTTCTTATCTAGTATTACCAATATAACATGATATTTGTACTCACAATAGTGTGCATTGTTATGGATACATCATTTATCTGCACAACATGAGAAGATACACTTAAATATTATAAATTATGAAATTCATGATTCTTACAAGCTAAGGTAGAGACTTTTACTTATTTGGAAATGGGAATAGATTATAAAGTTGCTTGATACTAGACAAATGCAACTAAAATAATATTTTATTATAATAGAATTCTTTATTTGTTGAAATATTGAATGAGTTGTTAGAACAACACTAATTATAATACTTAATCCTAACTTTATGACAACAATGTGAGAAGCACTTGGGCTGCATCCATAGTATTTTCCACAACAATTGCAATATTTACGATTTTATGTTTTGGTGCACCATTCACACTATCCTCATTCATTCCACATATATTTTTTCTTTCTTGCAATCATCTCACTATATCATATTTGTGTTCTGAAGTCAGGATTGACAAATAAAGAAAAAAACTTTTAGTAAGACTCATGGTAAACCATAATAACTTCATATAAGAAGCATATAGATTAGGTTCTTTCAACTTCACCATCATCATAAATTGTAAATCTTTTTTATGCAATTTATATTATGCTTTTTAATAAAAGTTATAGATTAAATAAGCTTAAATTGTCAACACACAATCCTCCTAATTTCTTTCACATCCTTGATGTAACCACCTATTTTCTCAGGAGGAATTCCAAGAAAGAAGTGTAAATTAGTCATCTCTAGTTGTTGAGTAGTGCTTACTATATTAAGTGTAAGGAAATAGAACTTGCTTCTTAAGTTAATGAAGCTATACCTAAAAGAAGTACTTGGCCAAGTTAAATGGTTCAAAATAAAAATAAAAATAAAATAGAAGCAACCAATACCGGGAAGGCACTAGAAAATCCATCTACCTTTTCATCAAATCATACACTACTAAAGCTTCAATTGTGCTGTCTTTGAATTGGCTTAGATTAGATGAAGAAGGTTACATATTTGTTCAAGAAATAGTTTTCCTTGCTTCCATGTTTCCTTGCATACAACTAGTTGATCACCTAATGAAGTTTTGAAACAAAAAATAAACCATTTCCTTTCTACATGTTCAAACAATTATTTGACTCCTATTCACATGAATAAATTTAAGACAATTTTATCATGAAACCAGTCGTACCTAAATAATCTTAATGCTAACACCTAGGTTAAGAGACCTTTTGATTGTGTCTGTACTATCATGGTGTGGAGGATCATAGAGGGGTATAAGGAAAATAAATTGCTAGAGTTATCTTCTTACTATCAAGGACTTCCTTGAAAAATTATAGTAAGAAAAATCTTGAGATATATAATATACTAATTTTAGGAAACAAAAACAAAAACACAAGGCAAAAGCTTAAAGTAATCTTACACGCAACTTGTAGAAATTGAATAAAATGAAACTTATTTAGGGTTTGTGTGTACTTACCCTACATATTGATTAAGGTGAAGTTTACCAATGAGTTGAAAAAAATCTCATGTAACAACTTACCTGTAAAAATAACTTGCAGATCTAGGGCTATAGTCTAGTGATAGTCACCACCATTTTTGTCAAGCCTCAGTAAGGCCTCTATAAATGAAACAGGGAATCAAATAATCTAAACCCTTTGTTAGAATGATTTTCTACTGAATTTGATGAAAGATCAACCCCACAACTCCCAAGAATCACCTGCACGCAAATACCTCTCACATAAAGAGAGAAGAAAAAGCTATGGAGGCTAAAATTCCCATATGCATAGAAGAACCATTCTTGATGAGAAAAAAAGAGATTTCTATAATTAAAAGTGATTGAATTATTACAAAGAGGTCAATCCTTATAAAAGAGATCAAAACCCTAAAAGGTTAAGCCTAGGTTGCATGACAATAATTAATAAAAGAATTAATTATTATATGCTCAAAGTTTAGCTTAAGTAAACTAGAGATAATAAGTGACTTAATAAATAAATAAATATTATTAAGTTAATAAGAAAATACTTTGTTAGTCTAACACCCCCTTAAGATAAACTTAGGAAGTAGATAAAAACCTAGAAACTGCTATTGAAAGTATATCTGGGTCCTAGCAACAAAGCCTGATGAGGTATCCAAGCACAACCAAATCTCTGAAAATAGGAGAAAAAGACAAAACCATATGGGAAAAACCTTACTCCAAAAAGAGATATAAAAAGTGTTGAAAAGAAGTAGTGAAGGCTTGGAGAAGCCTTCAAACTAGGGAAGGTCCTAGAAGATAGGAACAAAACATGGTCATGAAGAACATCACTGAAGCATAAAGTTGCAAACACTACCAAATTGTTGGTGTGAAGAACCTCTATTGTATAGAACATGACTGGGTAGAGAAGACTAAGTCTAAAGAGCTGATCAATCAAAGATATAAGGTATCTTCATAGCCTCCAAAAATAAGAATTAAATATTGTCTATATGGTAAATGATTCATCTCATCGAAATGTACAGATATCAAGTCACTACAATTGTCTAGTACATAGAATCAAATGCTGAATACAAGACTCACTCCATTGAACCAAGAAAGTAATAGAACCAACATAACCCCCCAATAATGTTGAGAGATAAGGCATGAATGGTGAAACTGAATGCAACATCTCCTATAGAAAGAAGAACTAGGAACATCAAGAGTGTAAATGAAGTATAAACACCTATAATAGTATGTGTCATCGACAAATAATGAGGCTAATGTTGTGGAAGGAACACTCACTTAACAAAGGAAGATCGTGAGTATGGCCAACATGAAACCCCCAAAGGCACTTTATAATGTAGTGCGAGTACAAAAACACACAAAGATGTGCAAGATCCAAAAATGTAATAGAGTGGTACTTTATCTCAGTGTGTTTACAAAAATAATACAAAAATATGTCAAGAAAGATCAAAAGAGACATTTGGATGATACAAGAGATATTACAACCCATGAAAAATCATCTGAAGCAACAAAATTGATCCCTAGATCTAAATAACCAAGATATCCACCAATATGAAAAAAATACAAAAGAATGAATAGAATGTGCCTCGAGCATAATCTAGAAAAATCTTTGAAAGAACTTTCCAATGATATAAATATTTCCCAAATCAAAGATTAGATGCTCAAGATATGTCTTTAGGAGTGAAAAATTTCACCCCTAATTTTGGCTACATAAACTAGAAACTAAATAGCATCAAAAGTCCAAATAAACTACAACATCACGATGGGCTTAAATCAGCTTTCTAATGATATCTCATTTGCAAAATAATGGAGTTTGAATGAGCACGTTATAGAAAAAAAACCATAGGTAGGTAAAAAAAGAGTTAGAAGGGAAAAATATAAATATTACTACCTCAGGATCCATGCCAAAATGTCTCGATTTTTGTGCCATAGTGTCTCGACTTGCATAAAAAAATCTTGAATTGCATGCCAAAAAACTTGATTTACCTACCCAAAAATCTTGGTTTTTGTACCAAAATATCTCAATTTGCATGCCTAAAAATCTTAATATTCATGCAAAATATCTTAATTGACATGCCAAAAATCTCAAAATCATTGCCTTAGGATATGTGCCCAATTTGGGAGTAATATCTTTTTTGCCTCAAATTTTAATTGTGTCCAAATTGGACAAATTTTATATTAAAATAGGAATTTTTGGGTGCTTTGAGCTCAATAGTGAAGTCCACTTGAGCTCAAAGTGCACCGAAAATTAGTGACCCCTAGATCCAATACAAAAATCCTTTGAAAAATGAAACCCTTTAAAAAAAGGCACAAATCTAAAAGCCAAGCCAAACCTCTTATAAATAGAATAGGGGAATGAAGATTTGGAGCTTTGATACTATGTTGATGTTGATGAAAGATCAACCTCATAGCTTCAAAGAATTACCTTCATGCAAATACCTGTCACAAAAAAGAGAAGAAAAAGCTATGGAGGCTGAAATTCCTAGATCCACAAATGAGACATTTTTGATAAGTAGAAAAGAGATTGCTATAATCAAAAGTGGATGAATTAATACAAAGAGATAAATCCTGGTAAAGGAGATCAAAACCTTAAAAGGTTAAACCTAGGTTGCATGATAATAATTAATTAAAAAATAAATTATTATAGGCCCAAAGTTTAGCTTAAGTAAACTAGAGATAATAGGTGACTTAATCATTAAATCAATATGATTTAATTAATAAGAAAATACTTTATTACTCTAACATTTTCTTCTTCATGTTGATCATATTAAAGGGGATAAACTACAATTCATATGATAATATCCCTAGCAGTTTACAAGAAAACCAACATGGTAATATATCTTGTAGTCTACCCTACTAACTAGTTAAGAACTGTAGATATTAGGAAATCATAGTTATGGGTTTGCATATGTAGATGATGAAATTATGGATGAAGCCTTTGTTGTAGCTTATGGTGATTAACAATTTCTCTTAGAATTTTTTTTTTTGGAAGAGCTGCATATGGAAAGAAAATTCCATAGGAACACTTAGTAATAGACATATATATCCACAGTTCTACATTTACCAACAACCTTATTTTCTACTAATTTTTTTTGTCAAAAATAAAAAATAAACACCCCCCTCCTCCACAAAAGGAAAAGAACCAATAGAAAAATTGATATTAAAATTAAGAATTTAATTTTAATGATGAATATGCACTAACTATAGTATAAATGAGACATTTTAAAAATTGCATGATTTCAAAGATAGAAACTAATGTGAAAAGAAGCAACAGCTTGAAAATATTATTCTACACCTTTACAAGGCAAGGAATAATAAATTAAATGTTTGATAATTTATTTAGAGTTGAAGTTGACATATAAAAATACATTGGAAATACAAGAGCCATTACTAATTCTCATTAAGTGGATGTGGTTTGTCAATTATAAATAGTAAAAATGTTTAACTTGTTAAAGACTATAGCTGCAATAGAGATCTTTACCTTTAGAAATATGGATGTTATTACCATTATTGTCACCTTCAACTGAAAATGACACTTATGTTTAAATTGTACTATTAAATGTAATGACATGTGGTATTTGACATGTGTTCAAATATGAAAGTATGTATAGTTGTATTTAATATTAAGAATTAAACATTTTGAGAAATTGGTTAGACCTTTGGTTGGAATTTAAAGAGTCTCTCCTTAAGTTATATATATCACATCTAATGATAGGCATTGTGGACTTGAATTTCATTACCAATAAAATGATATTTTTCTATGCTTGGTTGGGTTTTTATGTTGATTTTTTAAGGGTTTTCCTAGGATCATTTGAAGTGTTTCTTGTTTCTTTTCTAAAATCTCTTATTGCAATTTATCATTGATTTCTAGGCTCTATCTTTAACATAAGTTTCCAATAAACAAAGAGGTTTCCTATTTGGAAGAAATGATGAACAATCCTAGGGAAAATTAATTTTCTTTTTTCCAATTTTCTCTATTTGCACGATGTTCATGACATGGAAAGTAACTATAATGAGGGAAGACAACTTTACAATTGAGAACTTTGAGTTTTTTTGTGGAATCTTTGAGTAACTTAGGCTATTCAATAGAAGTTGTACTTGAATATGTCAAGGTTTTTGATATGTTTCATATTTTTGTTTCAATGTTCCCTCATCAATCTATAGTTGTCTTTTTTTTTTTTTGATGAATAGTCTTTTTCAATTAATAGTTGTCTTTTGATTTTTATTTCAATTTTTTTTATGATTAACTAGTTTTTATGTTTCCTATGTGATCCTTTGCTTGTTGTAATCCTTTTAAATTATAAAAGGAATTTCAAGATCACTTAGGAGAGGCTGAGTTTGAGTTGGGTATAGGATATGGTACGAGTCTTATGTAATATTTCTAGAGAAATTGAAGTTTAGAATATGAGCCTTATTTATATTGTGATACCTTTTTAATGAGAAAATCTTATATATGAAAGACAATGATTCAAAAAATTAATGACTTGGTTTGCTAGATCTTGCAAGACTTTGGAACTAAAGAGAAGTTCTTTCCATTTCCATTGTGGGTTCATAATAGCCAATCATGGCAACAACTAATAAATAGTGATTTTTGAAAGGTGCACTACCTCAAATGGATGAAAATAAAATTCCTTCAACATTTACTTTGACTTCCAAACTTATTTGGAACCTATTCTAATACAATAAAATATGAAAATGATATATTATAGATGGTTGGCCTCAAATTCTAGGGTTAGAATCTCTAGAAGCTTCTTGGGTGGTTAAAATTTTCCTATATAAAGAAGGCTTGTAGGGTTTCCTACGACAGTTTTGAGGGAGTGTATATGGTGGTTTTGGCTTGTAAAATATTGAAAGAAAAATTTCCATATGAATTTGCATGTCTTATTTTTGAATATTATTATTTCATTTCATTGGAGACAATAAAAAGTCATCAGTTTCTCACTCTTACAATTTTTTGTCATTTTTTATTATGTTGTGTGTGTCTATGTTAATAAGGAAAGTACCTTTCATCAATCATGGATTGAAATGCTGATTTGAAATATTATATCTTAGTATTATTAATGTTAGTGATGAGAAAATCTTAGAACAGTCATAAAGTATTAGTTTAATTAACATAGAAAATAATAAGATAATCATATCATGAGATGAAACTTGAATAAATTTTTGTAGCTTGTTCCTCCTTGTAATTAGATCTACTCTTGATGTCAAAATTATGAATTCTTTAGGTGAAACTTTTAAATTGTAGATTTTTATTTATAGATGATGTATTATTTTATTAAATATAGTTCTTAAGATATTTTTTTAGTTTAGGCTAATTTCTAGTTATCAAATAAACATATCAACATCATATCACAAATTGTATGAGCCAAAATGTATATATATTCAAATTCAAGTCCATTTGGAGGAAGGCATTAGCTACCCCAGTCCACTCAAAAAGGAACTAGATAAATGGTGTTATATAGTATCATCACTTATGACTTGGGGTCTAGTTACAACCTTATCATAAGATGATAATTCAACTAAAGTAAGGCTTAAATGTTCCTAAAATGGCCTAGAAGGAGACACTAAATCAAGTACCCAAAATAGAGAGAAAAACTAAAAGGTTGCATAATTTATGAAACTATAAGTTCATTACTTTATATAGACAACATTCATTTCATTAGATATCTATTTATTTACTTTAAATTCATGTTTGTGATTAATACATAATTTTATATGTACCATAATTATAGAATTCACATAGAATTCAATAAAGGGACATTTATAATAGTTATAGAAGGGTGAAGCACAAAGTTGGGTTGCACTTTCATGGATGTCAATTCCACAAAATGAGACCTCTTCAGAAACAGGTACTTGATTTTAAAAAATGGGTACCCGTTTTTTTGAAAATTGAGTGCCTATTTTTTATTTCAAAAAATTGGTACCCATTTTTGAAAAAAAATTTGAATTTTTTAGAAACGGGTCATTTTTAAAAAGTAAAAATGGGTACCCATTTTTCAAAAATCGGGTACCCTTTTTTTTACTTTTAAAAAATGGGTACCCATTTCTAAAAAATTCAAATTTTTTATTTTTAAAGAGATTTTAAATATCACTTTTAATTTTCAAATTTTGAAAAAAAAATTTGAGTTTTTTTAGAAATGGGTACCTATTTTTTAAAAGTAAAAAATGAGTACCTGTTTTTCAAAAATTGGGTACCCATTTCTAAAAAAAATATTTTTTTTTGGATGGGGGGGCGATTTTAAATGCCACTATTAATTTTTCAAAACAGGCACCGACTTTTGAATTTAAAATAATAGGTGCCTGTTTCTTACAACATGGGGCGAGATTTTTTTTCCTGCCTTGGATTTTGGTTTAGGATAGGCCTAGTGAGACCAAGCCTATGCCTTGACCTCTCAAGACTTGGCTAAGGAATTGAACTGACAAATTCATGCCTTAACATAATTTTTAGAGAGTCTTCTTAATCAATTTTTTTTATGAAACAAAAACCCATTAGAGCTTTCACTATCTTGATTTCAGAAATATAAATTTTATAGTACTATAATTTTATTTACTATTTTTGTATTATTTTTTAGTCAAAGGTAGTACCTAAATATAAACTAGTGAGGTTCACTAAAACTTTGATAACTTTATAATTTTATGATTTTTCTTAAATTAATTTATATGTCATCAATCTACATACGATTCTTTTGAAGTTAATTTTTTTTTTTTAAAGTGAAATTTTGATCAAATTATGGTGTCCATACATGAGAGGTTTTAAAATTTACCTTTATAGTCAATTAAAAATAATAATGAAAAAATTATTCAATGAAAAATTAAGGAAAAATATTATCATCAATTTTTTGTGTGTTAGGTAACTTCCTTTAAAAGGATTTACAAAAAATCATTTATTTGTGTCAAATTATGGTGTCCATACATGAGTGTAGTATGGTCCCAAAACAAATATTTTGAAAAAGTGGTTTTTAAAGATCCATACCAAAAATAAAATCTATCATATGGGTACACATGTAATATATATATTCAGAAAGTAGATTCTGAACACTACAAATTTTATTTTTGAATTATTTTTATATTCAATCTCTAAAGGCATCAAATTTTGGCTTTAATTGACAAAAAATTAAAAAAATAAGAAAAACACTTCCACTCTTTGCCCAAAAGTGAGACCCAACTTCTTGCACTTACCCAAAACTAAGAAACATTTATAATCTAGTGCAAATTCATTTTCATAGTTCTATAACTATCCCCATTTATGTATACCATCACATATTCTTAGCCTCTTCCTTATCACTATGTACTTACCTTTAATGTATTCATCATATTCTTATTTTTTAATATTTATTTATATACCTACCATAATATAGTTCTTAAGATCTTTTTAAAGTTTATCCTTTAGTGTAGATTTTGATTTATAAATGATAAATAATTTTATTAAATATAGTTCTTAGGACATTGTTTTAGTTTATGTCAACTTCTAGCTATCAAATAAACATATCAACATTAGATCACAAATGGTATGAGCCAAAACGTATATATATATATATTCAAATTCAAGTCCATTTGGAGGAAGGCATTAGCTACTCTAGTCTACTAAAAAAGGAACTAGATAAATGTTGTTATATAGTATCATCACTTATGACTTGGGATCTAGTTACAACCTTATCATAAGTTGATAATTCAATTATAGTAGGGCTTAAATGTTCCTAAAATAACCTAGAAGGAGATACACTAAATCAAGAGCCCAAAATAGAGAGAAACAAATGAAAGGTTGTACAATTTATGAAATTATAAGTTTATTACTTTGTATAGACAACATTCATATCATTAGATACTATATATTTACTTTGAATTCACATTTGTGATTAATACATACTTTTATATGCACCATAATTATAGAATTTACATATAATTCAATAAAGGGGAAAATTTTAATGGTGAAAATATATACCTATGTTGTATCAATTTATTCCTATGTCTATTTTGATGGTATTTTCATATGTACATATCAACAAGAAATATAATCTAGTGTAAATTCATTTCCTTATTTCTATAACTATCCCCATACATATACTATCACATATGCTTAGCCTCTTCCTTATCGCTACACTTTCCTTTAGTGTATTCATCATATACCATAATATAGCCATTATTCATCTTGATCATACCATTCCATCACCCAATTTTAATTTTTATATTCTTGGATAGTAATAGAGATGAAATAATCCATTCCAAGATTTTAATTTATAATCTAGTTGATTCACATCATTTAGTTTCCATCGTTGCAAAAGTATGTGTTTGATGCAATATGTCCTTAATTGTTTGCATTTTAATATATATTTAATTCATTTATTTTTAAAAAATGAATCATAAAGGAATCATTGAAAATTCAATCACTTTACAATATCAAAGGTACAATCAATAGAAACATATTTTAATTTGATGTTAAAGTGAGCAAAGAATCTTCCTACATTATTCTAGGGAACTTGCTTATTATCTTGAAATACATGCGGACACTTTTAGATGAATATAACTCATTTCTCAATTCACAATTAAAAATATTGTCCTTCCAAAATATTTATAAAAACACTAGTGATTAGATATATAATAAGGGAAAGGTGGAAAGATATTAAAAAATAATTTAAATAATGAAAAAATAATATAATAAAACTTGGTCTAGTTTGAAACATGTAGAAATAGTAATTCAATTTATGAAAGTCAATTTTATAATAATTAAAATTTTAACACATTATTTAATACATACACTTAATGAAGATAGAAATCACACTATCAATATAAAAACATAGAATATTCTGAAATTGTTGGTCTCAAATTGGTTTTGACATTTGAGTGTCAACACACTTAACCAAATTCTAAAGTCAATGCTGAGTATAATACAGAAGCCAAGCTACAGTGTATGCCAAGCCAGAGAATTCAATAGGTGTTGAGTGAACTTCAGGTACCAAGAAAAGTTCAAGTGCCAAGCAAAGTTTGGGTGCCAAGTCACTATAGATGCTGAGTGGAACTAAATTTTTATAGGAGTTGAGTGAGCCAATTTCTCTATATGTGCTAAGCATTAGCAACTAGTATGTGTCGAGTAACATAGGAATTAACATATGAGTTTGTGCCTTCACAAACTCAAATGTAAACCATTTTTGAAGCCGACATGGGATGAATGTCGAAGGATCTTGAAGATAACATTGAATCTTTCACTTTACCTATGCAATCAACATGCAACCAATAAGAAAATTGGAGAAGGCATGCAATCAATAAGAAAAATGCAAGAAATGAGTAGGAAATGAAGATTTAATACTGATCATAGATTCATACCTAACCCTAAGTCTTTGAAATCTTTAAAAGGAGGATGAAGCCCTATTATGAAAGAAAGAGGATGTGCAGGAGAGGATATGTATGGGTGAAATATGGCGAAGTGCAGAAGGGTAAAAAACTTAGTGAAGAATAGAGCAATATTGGAGAATCTAGTTATTGAAGAACAAAGTATCAGAATCTAGCAGAGTGACATATTAGATCAAACAAGGATCAAAATAGTTAGAGCAGAACAAGGATATGGAATTAGCAATTCAAGATTGCAAACCTATCAGATCAAAGGATTTCTAATACTCTCTAGAAATTGTATTAGATATGAAAATCCTACGAACTTAGGTTGGCCTAGCAGCCATTTGTAAATCCCTTAACAAGGTAGCATTTCAAGTGAATGTATAGAAGTCCTTTAACTAGGCCTACTTTTAGCAGGGTAGTGAAATCCTTTAACTAGGTTACTTTTAATAGAGTGGAAAGTCTTCAACAGGATAGGCCTTTCACATGGTAGATCATTGGAAGTGGTCAAACTTTGTAACCTTGAACAGTTACACATTGTTGCAGTGATATTTTGTGGGTGTCATCCCCACCCTAATTTTACCTTCTCATTTTGGAGGATTTCTGGGTTACCAAATTCATGTGTTGTCTATTTTCATGCATGTCTTTACTTTCAAGTTCATTAAATAAATTAGATGCATGTGAATGGTTTCAATTAAAGAAATTTGAAAAGGTTAAAGTTAGTTACTTTTGATTCACCCCCCTCTCAAAAGTAAATCTTCCCACTTGTTAATTCCAACACAAAATATCCTCCAAAGATAACTACTCATTAATCATTCAATTAGATATTGAACTTATAATCACACATTAAAATCTTTTAAAAGAAATATTTCTTCAATCATTTACACACACACACACACACACACACACACACACACACACTAGTGCATCTTTCCCAATTTACCAATCATTATGTTGTCTAGATATCAAAATTGCTAAAAAAAAATTCAAATAGCTTTGCTATTTTAAACTATGGTTATACCTCGAACACACCTCACTTTGAGCATTAAAATGGTTACTTCTCAAAATTTTAAGCAATTTGGTTTTCCAATCTTCTTTTGCTCATTCCCAACTCCACTTGACAATTGGAATTTTCAATTTCCAATGGCTGAGTCTTGAGATATCATAGGTTAATGGAAGTTGCCAAAATGTGTGTTTTCCATCCACATCATTAACCATTAACCTTTTAAAAGGTTAAGGTTTGGGGCTCAAAATATGTCTTTCGGTAAAAAATCTTAACCTCTCTTCTCAAATGAGATAAGATAAAATTTTCAAACACTTATTCCATACCATTAACCTTGGAGACAATTTTTTTTTCTTCAGATGAACAAAAATGTAGTGATTTTTTTCCAATTTTGTTGTTGTTTTCAACTACAAACTATGCAAATCATAAAGATCAAATGCTGAAATTTTAAGAAAAATCCATAATGTTTTCAATTTTTTGAAAATTGGTCAATTGTATAGTTTGTAGAGAGGATAGTCGGGTCCATTAACCTTAACCTCCAAAACTCAAAGATTAAGATGGAATGCTAAAACATGTATTTTAGATTTAGTTATTAACCTTTTTTTGCAACTAATAAAGGGTAAGAATTGAAAGTGAGGCCATCTCAAAGGCTAGTGTAAGATGGAAAATTACATAGTAGACATGACAAGATAAAATAGATAGTTCAAAGATTGGAAGTCGCGACACCGCGAGATGTTGTGAAAGCTTTTCAAAGGAAAAACTACCTCGAGCAAATGGATAGATAAGTTTGAAGCTCGAAGAAGCATACGACTAATCCATGTGCACCTTCCTATCTGTAGATGATTGTGGGGAGCTCATGAGATTGGAACACATTCTTACTAAATTTGATAGTCCACATAGTCAAATATTGTTCCAATACAAACATTGAATAGTTTCAATGCATTTGCGAGTTGTCTCTATGGATATGTGTCCAAATAGTGGATTTTGTTAAAGTATTTTGGAATCTCAAGGGGTATAAGTAATTATCCAAAAATTATTCCAATCTAGGATATTATATGTTGTAGATAACATTGAATAGCTTCAAGCCATATGTGACATAATTTTTAAGCCTTGAATGAGATATATGAGCATCCAAAATACGTGCTTCATGATTCTTGGCTCATCTCCCAAAAATGCCATTTCATGGGAATCAATAAGCATGGTCACGAAATGAGGATGGATGCACCAAGTCATGTGAGAATCTCATTTTCTCATGCAAATTGAGATGCATGTGGAATATGTGAAAGATATTCTAGAGGCAATTGCAACATTGAAAAAGATGTAAGAACGTTTTACGTCAAAGTGAAATTCATCAACATTTTCTAAGTCTATGTCTGAGTGAAGTGAAGCAAACGGTTCAAACATCACACTAAGGCTTGATTCTTAAGTTAAAGGTATTAAATAGTCAAAGTTAACTTATTTTTCCAAACTTAATTTCTTTCTTAACATGCCCAAACCTTGCATATCAAAGGGATGAGGCATCTAGCACAACGAACTTTGTTTGAGTAGACACTATGATTGATTAATCACTTGATAACTTTGGTCTCTAAATTGTGCAGGAGTAGAGTGGAATGAATAAGAATTGGCATGAGATGTTTGAGCAAGATGTCTCCTTGATTTCTCCATTCAGGAAACATGTGAGAACCAAGTATGTCTTTGGTTTCCCCTAAAGGTGCATGAAGAAGAAACCATACTCAAAGTCCCATGCCAAGATGAAGACTTTGTATAACATGAAAGGATGGATGAAATGCTTGATAAAATGCATAATAAATGTTGATTGTCTCTAGTTAATCAAATGAGATAGAATACTAGATTGTCATGAAATGCATATGTTATTGGGCTTGAGAAATTGCAATAGATGTGAATGGTTGAATATGAATGTATGTGTGTCAAAATGGGAGGTTTCAAATGTTGCCTTTCTCACAATAGAACCAATCAAGCATCTAAATGCATTCAAGACTTTCAAATAAATATGTTGATCATAGTAAGGATAATTGAGACATATTATTTGTTGATCTTGGAGATCTTCTCTTTGGTATCTAATAAATTTATGAAGTGCATTTAATGTGCATAACCTTTAACTAAGCATTTGGAATGACACAGATATGGTCACGTAAAGGGGAATGTCAAAATTGCAAACAAAAGCACATGCCCAATTTGACCCTTCTCCAACACTTGAGGAAAAGGGATTATTAATGAAATAAAGGATAGTCATAAATATAATCCAAAATGAAGTGAGGGGTAGATCAGTATTGAGCAAATAAGGAGAAGATCTAATAGCTCTCATCAAGATCAAGTACTTATATTCTTTTCAAAATGTTTGAGTCTCAATTCACTTTGGTTAATATTGTCAAGGTTAATTAACCTTTCCCAAACCACACAATTGGGAGGTAGTTATCAACCACAAAGAAATAGTTCTTGTTTGAAACCCCAATATATATTGACCAAAATTGTCAAACTCAACTTCAAACAAAGAAGAGGTGTAGCACAGAATCCAAGACATTCATTAATAAAGATAGAAATTACACTATGAATATAAAAATAGATAAAACATCAACATTTTCCCTAAAGACAACTATTCCTTAATCACAAAATTAATATATTATAATTACACTTCAAAATCTCATAAAACTATCACTTGACAATCATTATGTACTACTAAATCTTTCCAAATTTTACCTTTTTTTTGGATAGGTAATGGACGAAGCTTAGATTAATTATTATTATTTATCATAAATTATTATTATTTTGTGTTCAATTCAAAAAGAATTGAACCTAAGATCTCCCACATAAAAGACTCACAAGTTACAGTTGTGTTGTATGCTCTTGCCTATATTTTGCGTATTAATTTTAACAATCATTAACTAGTAACATCAATTTATATGTTTTCTTTTAAAGTGATCATTAAAAAGATAATTATGCTTCAAAATTTCTACATATGTCTGAGGAAAAAAATAAAAATGAAATGACATCAATCAACCAAAAGCGAAAAAAATCATATGATAGTATGTAGTCTAGCTTGAAAACTTATTGATCCAAATTGTCAACCCCATACAAAACAAAGGTCTAGCACATTGTTGAGGAAACTCACTTGACAAAAAGTTGCAATATTTAAAACATATAATATTCTAAAATCTCCATAAAACAACTATTCCTTAATCATAAAACTAAAAACCTTTTATACTCGCACTTCACAATCTCCTACAATTGCATTTGAAACCATCAATTTTCATTCATCAATCTAAATACTAATGTAAGACAACACTAATTTACCTTTAGTCCCAAATTCCAACAACCATAAAGCTAATTTGCTTGCGTTTACATTAATCCCTTCAAAATTATTGATCAGTCACATAAGTTGGAAATATCTAGTAAAAAAACATAGATGTAGACATTCGAATCCATGAGTATCATTCCTTCTATCTTTACATAAATAAATAAAAGGTGCTTTTTTACAGCCATGCGTATCACATTCCCATTTTTTGGCATCTTGACAAGAATGTGCACAAATAAAGAAATCATTGCCTTTTTAGGAACATCACAAAGTAATATTTGATTTTTGTCTAGAGATGTCTCAAATCTAATAATGTATGCTACTTAAACATTTTTTTGTTTTGTTTTGTTTTAAGGCAGAGCAGCTGCAAAGTTATTTACATAGCAAAATATAGGAGGAGGATCACATTCCATGCTTTCTCGCAATAATTAAGAATAAGAGTTAAAGCCTACCACTCAGGGGAGAAAGTTGAGAACCCACACCAATATTCCATTCTTTTACCTACATTCCCATTTTAAAAAGCTTGTAAAGATCAAGTTTAGGACAACCACATTTTATTGGAGCTAGTGTCTATATACCAATTTGCCTTTTGTGAGGCATCATTCTTTGTTTTTAAATAAAAGTGAATTTGTAAGATATTATGTAACATAATGTCTATTTAGTTTTTGTTAGTATTTTGAAAATTTATGATTCTTTTGGGTTGATGAGGATTTGATATTGTTTAATCAACATAATATAATTGTAGGTATAATTTCATAGGTAAGCTTGTAATTAAAGCTATGTTTTGTGATAATTTGTTATGGTTGTTGGTTCGTTATCTTATTGTATGGATTGATTGTTTAAAATATGTATATTTTTACTTCATTAGAATAACTTAATTAACTTTTATGTTTTACAAACATCATATATATAGATAAACACACACACACACACACACAAACCCACCATGTATTTATCATACCTGATCATGTAATCATATAGGTTTACCATTACACACACACACACACACACACACACACACACACACACACACACACACACAATGTATTTATCAATCCTCGTCATGTAACCATATAGGTTTACCATTATCCACTCTAATTATACCATTTTTTATGTCTCATAACATTCCATGAATGTAGGAAAAATTGCATATGAAAGCTGAAAATTTTATAGTTCAAGATCATGTATTGAAAATTTATATCTAAGGCCAACAAATCATATTGGCATTATTTAGTGTTATGCAATATGTTTTTGAAGGGTTTAGTGATGTTCATTCCTTGTCACCTTATTTTGTTCAATATTATCTTATTAATCATATATGAAAGGTATGTCCAAGAAGATTTGTCCTAGTCCACAAAGAAGAGCTGAACATACTTATGAGCATTTGCCTGGTTGGGGCTTCTTATTTTTAATATTTGTAATAAACATAAAGCTTGTACTTTATTATGTTTTTGTTGGACAAGTTTTCTTCTACTAATATGAAAATCCTCTAAAATTATATATAAATATCACCAGTCTAGCTAGAAAAAAAATGACATGTTTAGTAAAATAGGAATCATATTATGCATTATGCCAAATATTGTTCATGGGTATAGATTAAAAAAAAATCTATCAAAGTGATAAACACATAGATTCAACCCTTAAATAATAGACAAATTTTCAAATATTAATGAAAGTTATAAACTAATATCTGCATTTGATCCAAGACATCTAGAATTCAATGCCACACCAATATTATTCTTCTCCTTCAAGCATATAGGAAGTATATTCATTTCCAATATTAGATGTTCTAATACTCTATTTATAATTGTTGGTAGAAGTCCAACATCACTTCCACAATTTGTGACATGGTTCAATAACCTCATGTGTCTTCTTTAAGTCTAGTGGTTGTATTAGGCATTGAATGTTGATCTTTTATTGTAATAACTATCCCTACTTTGAATGAGTTGTATCATACATTGGTCATAGTGGTGTAGGAGCACCTCAAAGGCTCAAATACTACTAGGGTCATATGACGATCCAAAGGAGTAGGAAGGCCAATAAAACCAATAAGGACATTTTATAATGTAATCATGACAATATATACCATTTCAATGTAATTTGAGTCCAAATGTGATAATGTGTTCAAAGTTGATAATATAGGTCATTTTCACGATTTGATTTTTTAAGGTAAAAAAGATTATTTTTCATGTAATAGAACATGGAAAAAATGATAAAATATAAAGTCAATATATGTTGTCATATTGAAAACCTTGTGTCAATGTTGATAACATATGGATTAGGAGTCAAGGATGTAGATGAAATATGGCTATGGCAAAGTGAGACAAGTTGGTGGTCAATTTCAAAGGTAGGTGTTGGTTTGTAAAGGTTGGGAAAACTTGATCAGAAGTGAGTTAATGTATGAAGATTTAGAATCATGTCATGCCCATAATTTTATAAGGCAAAAACACAACCAATTTTTATTCTATTTTATTTATTTATTTAAATTTATTTTTTATATAGGTGAATTATAGAAAATTGCATTCAAACTATAATGTGTTTCAAATATAACAACTCATGTTTTTTGGGATATAGTTAAGTACACTAGGGTAATACATATTTGGTCATTAAGTTGAAGGTAATGTTTAACAGCATTTAAGAAGCATTAACATTTGAACCAGGTCTTAGGTATCATGAGTAGAATGATAGTATTCTGAGATATAGTTGGGGGATATATAATTTTAGTTGATGTCAGTGTAGGAGGATTCATTTCATTTTAAACTCTAGTCTCCAAAATTCAAGGGAGATCAATAAGATTTCATAATGCTTACATTTGTTAAAGTTCAAGTAATAACATAAGACTAGATGATATTATGATATATTATTTTTAATTCCACATCCTAACCTATAAGTAAACATTGTGTTTATAAATATGAAGCACTAAGTCTTTATCAAATAAAAGTTTAATAAACTTGGAAATCGAGAATGTGTATATATGCATATTTGTTCTAATTATTTTGATTATCATGCAATATATATCTCTTTTCATTATATAGTACCCTTAATTCATTGCTTTACCATTGCCATCCCATTTTGCAATTTATTTATTATTATTAAAAAATGGACTCTTACATTTATCATTTAGTTAAACTCTAATCATATTACCCTAACCATGTACTACTGACTAGATTATAGAAATCATATACTATTTATTTTAATTCTAAATACTACTAAAATCTTATTATTATCTACTAATTAAATAGTAGTAACCATTGTCTAAAATCAATTAATAATTTAATATAATAAACTTAAATAGTAAATACCCACTAAACTAACCCTTGCTATCCATTTGCTAGACTAATCTTAAAATTCTAATTAAAGTACTAACATATCTACTAACTAAATAATATTCACCAAATAATCTACCCTTAACCTTTCCTAACCACTAATCACAATCATACTAATTTAATTTAATAAACTTCAAACCCCTAACTACTACATGTCACTCTACTCCCTAAGCCCTTACTATACACTGGCCGAAGTCCTACGTGATTCCCATGTGAATTCTTCTAATTGTTTCTAACCCATGTACACTTTTAACCATAGTATAAATCTTTATTACTAACTATGCAATTAAAATTCCTAACTACCCTAACTTTCGAACACTCCCCTACCCCCACCACTTCCCTCCTCCTACCCTCCAATCATTTTAAAAGTAAAAAGGGTGCCTCCTTCCAATGCAACCTTATATTAAAGTTGCCCTTTCTCTTTAGTAAGGTACATCCTATATTGCATGTTATTTTATTGCAATTTTTTTTTCGTGACTTAGGTTCTTCTCCACTAGATACATGATTCACTTAGGTACTCCATGAGATGTCTAGGCTAAGTACATTCTTTCTAGATTGTTATGTTTTTGAGTACTAGACATGGTTTAATCCTTTAGGCCTCGTTTGGTTGTAGGAATTGTTGAATGTGGCATTCATCAATGCTAGAAGAAACTCTCTTCTAGAATTTGTGTATTTTTAAAATAACTTCTGGAATATCATTTGAACTTGTTTGGTTGTCTTGGAAGAGGAGTCAGAAGATGTATATTCTATGTTTGGTTCCAACAATTAAAATAGGAATTGGAATAAGTCCTTTTTAAAATTGCAATAATTTAATTTTTTTGAGGTGTGGTATATTTAAATATAACAAAAAATGTTTTTAAGAGCTAAATTTTTTTGTTAATTATTTAAAAGAAAGTATCCTATTTTTAAAAAAAATTGACTTTTATAGTTAATGTATAACACAACTTTTGAAAATATTTAAAATTAAATAAAATTATTTAAAAAATTTATTCAATGTATTATATAACTACTTATAATTGTTTTTTAAATATTTTGGCTTATTATTTAAAAAAACTAAAAAGTTATTATTTAAAATGTATAGTTTTGATAGCATTGATGTGACATTTCAACTTAGTTTAAATTAAAATATTAAAATCAAAACATAAATATTTTTAAAAAATATAAATAAGTCATATTTAAATCATCTTTTAACATGATTTTAGTTAAAAACTAGACACAATTTATTTGTAAAGATAATTTATAAAAGTTGATAAAAGATCTCAAATCTGATATGAGTCATTTTTGTCATTTTTGGAAAAATCCTATACAAGTTCTTCTCATGGACTTTTTTGCATATGGTCCTAGAAAATAAATGCAATTACAAGGCAAAGAAGACATCGTAAAAAGTAAATTTTAGCCTTCTGAACCTTGCAATGCTTGCACTTTATTCCTCCATCACACACTATACTTATTGTTCCTTCATCATGCCTTGTTATTCCTTCATCACACACTATACTTGTTGTTTGCGCATCACTAACCCAACCATAGAATCCACACCCATCATGTCCCTGCAATAGAAAATCTTTATTAGTTCTTAGCATAATAATTGATTATTCATTACACTAATTTTAAAGAATATTAATTATAATAACCACCTTTTTTCTATTTGAGCAACACCAAAATTTACGCCTAGGATTTTTTGGTGTATTTGAGGTCTTTAACAAACATGGGCCAACACCACAACAACATGTTGGCACATTCATTAAAGTTATCAACGCTACAACATCAAAAGTAAATTTTTTATAATACCCTACAAAACATCAAATATATTAGCATAAATCAATGTTTATAAATCGTATTTTCTCTTTACTTCATGGAATCTATATCAATAATACTCAAATCTAGTAAAAATGCATAGCAATTATAGAAGAGTTGTGGATGCCCAAAAATACCTATAATGAATGAGTGAGCTTCCTACTATTATATATTGTTTATGATGAAAGCAATTAGAAAACACTATCATCAAGATATGGTTTGATTATATTATGATACTTGCTAACTAAAATGGGTCTTATAATCTCATATTGATTGAGCTACAAATTTAGCTCTTCCACATCTATCAATTGGATTGTTTCAAGCCTTGTGTGTACCCAACTTATGCATCATAGTTCAACTTCAAATAATGTATCATTATCATGTAAAGTAAAGTAGAAAGACAAGGTTATGATGAGTTTAGAATGACAATCATAAAATACATATAAGCATTGTGGGACCAAGAGAGTAGATATTGTCTTGGAGATCAAAATACTATCATACAGGGAAAAGACTAGGATTAGAGACCATCATGAGCATAGAAGAGAATTCTCTTATGAAAAACACAATGATCGAACTGTCATAAAATTCAAGCAATAGAGTTTATCAAATGGAGAAGGCAACTCAATGAAGAAAGAGTACCATTTACCAATGAGTAGAAGGAAAATGATTGAATCATGCAACTCAAGAAGACTTAGGTAGGATTTAGGAAACCAATCAATGATGAAATTAATCAGAAAATTAAACATTCAATTGAAATCATGACAACAGTTGAAGATCAAGATTGTCCACCAAAGTCTATTGAAGTTTTTTTAACTGATTGCAAACACTGAAGCTTGATTCCAAAGTGAGAAGATTAATGCATGAGGTTGTTATCTAGATCTTGATGATGTACCAAATTGTTGATTTTATGGTGGCCTATGTTTCTTTTGAACTACTCAAGTTTATATTTAAGATATGGACTAGAGGACTATTATTCTTGCCTATACAACTCCAGTCATGGTCTATCTAAACCATGGATCTATAGCTAATGGTTCCAACTGATCCCATCAAATGACCTAATTCATTCTTACATTGATGTCAATAGATCAACCGCTATTTATCTTGTGAATGGATGCTATCAATGAACTAAATTCAATGTACACACTCTCAATCATCTTAATCACATAAAAGATAGTAAAACTAAGAACAAACAAGAGCTTAGAAAATAAGCAATTGGGACAAATAAAATATCCACATCAACTGCTATTCTTGGTGACTAATAAAAAAACACAATAGATTTGATAGTCTCAATGTGTAGAAAGAAACTAATATATTCAAATTTACAAGCACCCAAACAATGTAAAACTAAATGTAAGTAACAACTATTATTTTGGTATGAACTAAAATCGCTAAAATTTATTTTGAAGCAGCTTGTGAATGGACCTCTCATTATAAAAGATAAAAAAAATGCCCTTTGAAGATAGCCATAGTAGCAGCTATATCCATAGTAGTAGCTACAATCATAGTAGGAGCTGCTACAACCATAATAGGAGTTGCTACAACCATAGTAGGAGCTGCTATAGCCATAGTAGTAGCTACAATCACTTGTTCAACCTGTAATACCACCAATGACATAAGGAAACATGTTCATATAGCATAGAAAATATACAAAATAGTTAAATCAACCATATTTTGAAGGAAACCATATTCGAAGCTGATTCATAATGTATGCAATCATAGGGTAAGAAAGGAAGATGTCTTTAAAGATAATTAAAATTATACAAAATATCATAAGGCATACTATCAAGAAACCATAATTAAAGGTGATTGTAATATAAAATTGTCATGAGGCATGCTATCAAGTAGCCATATTTAAAGGTGATTGTAATATAATCAACCATTTACAAAATTGGTTGTTATAATATCTAATTGAAATAGTTTTAACAAAAATCATACATATAGTGTGTTGTTTCTATGTTAGATTAGGTGAAAAAATAATCTCCCAAGAACACTTGCATGCATAACCCTGTCACATGGAAAAAGCAAAGAACAAAAGCAAGAAAAAATCATGGAGGCCAAAAGGCCGGAGACATCTTATGAACATGCAAAGAGGAATCTCTATTATGATCCAATAAGTGAATGAAAAAATAGAAAGAGGTGAATCCTTATAAAAGGAATCACGAAACCCTAAAAAGGAAACCCTAAGGAAAGAAAACTAGGTTTGCGCATTACAATTAATATAAAATATTAATTATATGCACCTAAAAGCAAGCTTAAGAACTAGATTAATACACTACTTAATTAACTAAATCAAGATGATCTAATTAATAAGTGAAAAAAAATAATTACTCTAACACCCCCCCTTAAGTGAAGCTTAGGAGGAAGCTAACCTAGAAAAGCTATGAAAGCAGGAAAATGGGTCCCAGCAACAAGGCCTGATTAGGTACCCAATATAAAGAAATGAACTAGATGAAGGAAACAAAGCCTCCAATCTAGGATATGTCCCAAAGAAAGGAACAAGAAAGAGCATGAAGCATCTCTGAAGCATGAAGCTGCAAACACTGTCAGAAGAAACTGCTAGAACCTCCACTGAAATAGTGCATGACCAGGTAGAGAAGATAAAGTCTGAAGAGATGATCAATCGAAGAGGTGACCTCCAAAAGTAGGAATGAATGAGTTTCTATATAGTAGATGAACCATCTCACTAAAATGCATAGGTGCCTAGCCATTGCATCCGCCTAGTACATAGGAACAAAAATTAAATACGTAGATCACTCAACCGAACCAAGGAAGCAATAGAGAAAATAGGAGATCCCCCCCATAATGCTGAACAGGGAGAGGGGTGACAGGAACACTGAAATGCAATGCCAGAAACATCTACAAGAAGAAGAATCAGGAACACCAACAGTACAATAGAAGTACAAGCATAGGATAAAGGGCGATGTCCCTAACACACAACATGGGCTAATGTCGTGGAAGAAACATTCACTTGACAAAGGTGGATGAGCACAAAAGGCAAAACATCATGACCCCCCATGGCACTTTATAACTAAGTGCGAGTAAAAACACACACAAGGTGTACAAGATCCCAGATATGCAAAAGTAGGCACTTTATCTCAGTGCGTTTACTGAAAAAAAAATGCAATAGAAGAGAAGCATACAATGCTCAGAAGTCAGAAAGAAGAGTGAGCCTAAAAGAACAGAAGAAGAGATCCTAGGACCTGTAGAATCCAAGTAATCTGCAAGAGTGTGAAAGTGCAAAACTCGGAGGAGAAAGAACCTAGAATAGAATCTAGATAAAAGACCTCTACAACTAAATAACTCACAGAACCAGCTTTCCAACAATATCTGGCGAGCCCAAAAAAGAGTTCGGTTGAGCAAGAAATGGCTCCCGAAAGGTAAAACAAAACATTTGGCTTTGACTGCCAAAATAGGGAACAAAACTACATCAAAACCCAAAAAAACTATACCAACATCTCCATCTCAGAACCAACTTTTTGACGCATTTTTTGGATAAAAAAAATAGGTCTGTATGCTTAAGTTATAGAAGAAAAACCAACAGGACTTCTGAAAATGCAAAAATTATTTGTTTTTAATAAAAAAATTTAAAAAAAAACAAAAAAAGAGTGCCACCCCCACACCATTGGAGGAGCAGCGGCCAGGGTGGTAGAAGGGTGGAGCACTGCCACTGGGCGGAGTTGCCAGCAGAGTCGTTGCGGGCCGCTGGCGGACCACCAGTAGTAACCGCTCACAGTTTCCGCCAGTAGTTAACCGCTACCAGTTCCTCTGTAGTTTACTAACTGTTGTGGGCTAAAAATGCTTACGCATAATTTTTTTAACTTTTTTTTGGAATTTTTTTGCCTCAAACTACATGCCAAGGGGTCGTACGGTCTAGTTAGGCAAATTTTTTTTCCTCCCAGATCAACGTTGTCCAAAATGGACAAGTTTTATATGGATTCTGGGGTTTTTGGGCACTCTGAATGCAACGATGATGTCCGTTTGAGCCCAAAGTGACCAGAAACAAAGGTCCCGCCTAAATCCACATATAAAACTTTTGAAACCCTTGAAAAACTCCTGCTTCTGAAACACTTCAACAAAACATGAACAACGAGCAGCAAGATGGCTTTGATACCATGTTAGATTAGGTGAAAAACTAATCTCCCAAGAACACTTGCATGCATAACCCTATCACATGGAAAAAGCAAAGAACAGAAGCAAGAAAAAATCATGGAGGCCAAAAGGTCGGAGACATCTTATGAACATGCAAAGAGAAATCTCTATTATGATCCAATAAGTGAATGGAAAAATACAAAGAGGTGAATCCTTATAAAAGGAATCACAAAACCCTAAAAAGAAAACCCTAAGGAAAGAAAACTAGGTTTGTGCATTATAATTAATATAAAATATTAATTATAAGGACCTAAAAGCAAGCTTAAGAACTAGAGTAATAAACCACTTAATTAACTAAATCAAGATGATATAATTAATAAGCGAAACAAAATAATTACTCTAACATTCTAGACTCTAGAGTCCTTTATACTTAAGTAATATGTATTTGATTCTCTCCAAGACAATCATTCTTAGAAATCCTTTTGCTCTTGTTGTTTCAACTAAAAATTCATCATATGACCTTATCATTATTTCTTTAGTAAGCCTAGGAATGGCTTTGAGGGCATCATACATTTTCTTTGCAACTAAATCAGAATCTTCTTGATCCACTTTGATAATGTAAGGCTTTGACATGCCCTCATGAATCTTATTCAAGGATTCATAAATTCTATCCATAGAACCATTCATGCTTGCCTTCTTCATCTTTCCCTTCTTTGATAAGGATGGTGATATTCTTTGTCTAGTAGTAGCAGTTGAGTGGTGGGATTGAGAAAAATCATCATCCAAATTATCATCAACTGGTAAATGAAAATCCTCATCATCGTCTAGATTGATGGTCTCATCCATCATGTGTCCTTCTTCCATTTCTTGTGGTGTGGTAGTTGTAGTACCTTTTTCCATGTCATTTCCCATAATAAAGGCTAACTCACTGTAGTATTGGAATGGTTGCCTTTTATAGACTTTTTCATTTTTGAATTCCTTCCTCTAAAATGTTGGCAACATGAAAGAAATGGTTATTTTACTTTCAAGACTAACTTTGCAAGATAAAATTTAACTTAAAACTCAAATGAACTTCAAATAGCATTTTACCTTCAAAAGGTCATTCCAAACACTATCTTTAGCATCCACAGATTGTGTGGCTTCATTCCAAGCAAACCTGCTAGTGTTTCTTAAATCTTTCATGTTTTTAAATCCTACCTTCCACATTTTTAGTTTATTCTTCAAATTATCTTTGCTCAAATTTTGCTTCAAATATTCATTGAAGCACCACTTAATGGCAGCCCAATCTTCTTTTTTAGATCCACCTTAACCTTTTCGACTAAGTTGGACTTCCTCTTGTAACAAGTCAAGGAACTTTTGTTCCATCTCTCTTGACCATAGTACCCTATTTGAATATTAAGGTACATTACTAGTTTGCATATGATCAGTCATGCTATTGAACAAAAAAAAAAGTCATCACTCATGTAGGCAACATAATATAATTTTTATGATTGACCTTGCCACATCACAATCTATCATGCTAGAAAATAGATGAAAAGAAACTAGAACCTTCATAGATAACAAAATCATATAACATAATGAAAATTTCAACACAATCAAATCTTAGTATACAACAAATACAACTGAATTTTATGCCTTCTTTGTCTTTTGAAAGCTATTGATCAAACAAATATATAAGCTAAAAAAATACTGCTCTTGTTTAGGAGTGTGAAGGACTTTTTTATTCTAGTAAATGCTAGTCTATATCTAATAAACCTAAAAAAGGGGATGATTGTGACATTTAGATTGTAGCAAAAGAAGCATTAAATTATCAGATTTTTTTTTTAACATTGTTGAATGGTAGATAAGTCCTAGGATATATATGTGGCAATAACTAGTAAATATAAGATCTTGTCAGAACTAGATTTGTGAGAGCCTTAATCAAGTGTAGATTTGATAGTGAATTAATTCTCAGAGAATCCCATGACCTATTTGGGTATAGCCCCATGCAAATAGCCTATTAATTTTTAGGTTAAGTTGAGGATATTTTAAATTTTTACCTAAAAGCTTCATGGTGGCCTAGTTTAATCCATGTTGGATTTTAGCATGATAAGGTGATGATTCAACTGCTACTTTCAAATGTTCGCAAGTCTCTACTAAATGTGTTAAGCCATAGAAATTTTAAGTTTTATAATATTTTCACTTGAATTTTAGGGTAGTGACAACTATCATCAGCAAGATCTAGGCACAAGGGCAGATATCCTTTTCTATAAATGAGGGTAGCTCTAAAAGTGGGATTGAGTGTCTAATTGAGGTAGGACACTTATTATCTTCCTTGTAATTGATTATTAGTTAATAACTGTGTTATAAGTGAATTGACAATTTGTCAACATTATGTATATTTTGTTTATAGAATGAAGTAGTTGAGCTTGATTTTTTCCTTTCAATTTCTTTCCATGTTCTATTTGAGACATTGATATGGCAATAAACATTTCTTGTCATGCATTTATATGGTCCCATTCTCACTATTATCCCTTCTTTTATATAGTTTTATTTGAAAATATCAGCCTTATATATATGGATGTTGTTTTGTTTTAAATTTTATTATTCACATTAATAGTTTCCAAATGGAGGATTTTTGTGGTATTTCCATTAGGCCTTTATATCACTTAGAATAATCTTGAGGGATATGTCATAGGCACTAGGCATGCTTCTATTCAGTGGGCAAGTGCTACTAAAACATGATGATTGTCATTTGATACAATCAAAATGATTACAATGTTAGTCTCCTTTGCTCTATTTCCCACTAATATGGGAGGAGGCCCTAAAAATGAATGATTAAATTGAAAGATGAATTGGGAGAAAGTCTAACAATGCTGCTTAATAATTTGGAAGTATTGAAATCTTGAGAATAAGAATTTTCTAACCAAATTTAGAAAATAGATGAAAGTACAAAGTTCTATAAGAATTCTAATGTAACATTAGAATGAAGCAAGAAAAGTAGCAAATTGAACTACATACTATTTATTCAAGGTTGACTATTCAAATGGAACACTATAGAAGGACCTTTCATAGGACCTAAATATAGCATGTTCTAAAGACTTCTAGAACTCACAACTAAGATATTCATTCAAGATATTTAGAATTGAGATTATTATGTAGGAACATAAACATAAACATAAACAAGATTCGAGCAGCTAGATTTTCTTCCATTCATTCAAATGTTTTCCCATAAGCATCATATATCATTCATAAAAGTTATTCAAATACCGTCCAAGTAAAAAATGTATAATATGTCTCAAGTACAACTAATTGCTTCATCTATAGTCTTCCCACATCCTCCTTGTTATTTCATCTCAAAACTTGCCCCAATCATCTCTATCCTAATAAGTCATCCCATATGTTTCCCTCACAATCATCACCCACTTCAATTTCAACTTCATATGGAATGTCATCTTCTATCGTAATGAAATTATGCAATATGCAACATGCCAAAACAATATTTGTTTGTGTCATGGTTGCATAAGATGTTGCATGCCTTAAGATAGGAAAGTGTTGCTTCAAAATGCCAAATGTACACTCTATTGTATTCCTAAGTGAGGAGTATCAATGGTTAAATAACTCCTTTGGAGTGTTTATTGGATTTTCTCTACAAAACTCCTTAAGGTGGTAGCATGTAAACTAATAAGGGGCAAGAAATCCTAGTATGTTTGGATATCCCACACCAAACAAAAAGTATTTTCCTACAAAAACACACATAAATTATAATGTTATAACCTTGACACATTTCTTATAAACTTCACTATATAGTTAAATACAAGATAATTCCACATACCAGGGAGCACCACCAGTGGATCTGATCTCGAGAGAGTAGAAGCAAGAACATGACTATCTATGGCACATCCTTCCCATCCAACAAGAATATATTGAAACTTATAATCAAAGGAACACACACCCATAACATTTTGTGATAGGTTGCCTTTCCTATCATGATATTTAGCTTGTATGTCCACATTGATGGTAATAGGTACATATGAGATCCATCAATTGCTCCAATATAATCCTACAAATAAAAAATTTATAATTAAATTTCCACAGATACAATTTCAAGTCAAAAAAAAAATGTTCCAATAGGAGAGTTACCTTGAAGTAGGGGTCAAAACAGTCCTTCCCAAGAATTTCAGGAGTGTTAGGAGTAGCAGGTATCAAGTAATTAGTATGTGGTGCTAATATAGCCCACAATACCTTGTGGAAGTGTTAGCTTATTGTCTCTTTAGAGTGAGAAAAGTTATGGGCAATCTTATGATTCCTCAAATTGTGGCCAAGGGTATGGAGGAACATCACTAGTTGTTCTTCCAATGATATGTTTATCATATCTTTAATGCTTCCATTTCTCATAAGAATTTGAGCTAGGTGAAAGAAGGTTGTCCTACTCATGCGAAGTTGATCATGAAAATTTATCTTAGTTGAATGGATGATACACTTATAAAATGAAATTTCATCTCTTCTATGCTTATGCCTCTCTCCTCTAGCTTCTTGTATAGATGCTGCAATAGATATTGCAAGGGTGACAAGAGCTACTACTACAACAAGAATAACTCTATTCTTCCTAGCAATGAGTCCATGAATCCTTGGATCATTAGCAAGATACATCAATGACCTAAATACACATCACAAATGTTTCAATCAATTATAAACTAAAATATTTCACTAAAAATCTAAATATCATGCCACATCACAATCTATCACTCAATATTTCTATCAATTGTCATAACTATAATTATAATGGGTATCTATTGTAGAAACATAATTGAATGATTATAGTGTCATGTCCCCTTATTTGTTTCCATATCCACTTTTTTAAAATACCAAGACAACAAACTAAAATAAAAAATGCTTGTAATTTATGGGCTAACTTATAATATGTCAAATATGGCTCTTGAAGACAATAGACTAAAATCAGAAATACTTGTCAAGAAATGATGGAAAATCCTAATTACAATGTATAATGGTGGACTTATAAGTGTTAATATAATATAATGATTAACATAAATTAGACTTAGCATATCAATTTAGGGTGGACATATAATGGTGGTGCTTTATGATTTGTATGTTATGAGGAAAACTGGAAGTCAAATTTTAGTGATAGTACCTTTTTACTAGTGCAATGATAACGAGTTGCTATTAGACCTTGCTAAAAGTTTGCATAAAAGAGTTCTTGAGAAAGATAAAGTAGTTAAAAGGTAGTTGTAGATGTTGTGGTAAGATAAAAGGTAGTTAAAGGAGACCACAACAACCTATTGGAGTTGGAAAAACAAAGCTTATAAAGGCTCTTGTAGAACAACCATTTGATGATGAAAACTTGTTGGTCCAGATTGATATGTTTGAATATATAGAGCAACATTTAGTTTCCAGTTGATTGGGGCTCCACCTGGGTATATATAGTGTGTTCCAACTATTTTTCTTTATTCATATGTTGAAAAAAAGTACAAGAAATAAAACCTCAATCTATGTTTTCTTTTTATATAGAATTCTTATTAGTTCTACTCCCAAAATCAATTATTAGATATCTAGATTTCTCAATACTCTTTAAAAGATTTAGAAATTGACTAGTATTCATTTTCCTACATTTAAAATTCAAATAATATTTTACTTAAAAAATTTAAACTCTATCCTCTATTCATTTCCTATTTCCAATTGATTATTGATAAATTTTTTTTTAAAATAATGAAATAAATATTGATATAATTTTCAACTCTTTTGTCACTTTAAATGTCTTACAGTTCCTTATTTGCCCATTTTTTTTTAAAGAGGGGTAAACGCTTTGACTTGGAACTATGAACCAGTGAGGCCACAAATGGGGGACCACATATCCATTGAATTTGAACCTTGATGGCAAGGATAACAACTTAACCATCACAAGATGCCATTATTGGCCTTATTTGCTATTTTTTTAAATGCAAAAACCCAGCAAATTTTTTTGGATGCTTTAATATTGAAATTGATTTCTAGATATTGATGGTCATGATAAGGTTTAATGCTTATAATATTTGGAGCTACAACATACAAAATTTTAATAACAAAAAAAGATTCTTAAATTTTTATATCTCTATATAAGAGATCATAAAAATTTCAAGCAATGTAGCAACTCACATGACACAAATACAAAGCTCACTTGATCACTAAATTACAAATCTCTAGATAATTTTTAACTCTTCAAAATATTCCATTCTTACCCTTAAAAAATGGCATGGCATTAGACTACAACAACACATTGAAGAAAAGGATGTGAGGTAGAAGAAGTTTTGATGATTAAATGCCTAACCTCATGAATATCCACAAACCCATCTCCATTATAATATACACTCTCAATCATGCTCTTATAGAAACTCAAATCTTTCCCAATTGCAAAACCCAATCTGGAGAGAACATCGGCCAATTCCATTGCATAAACCCATCTCCATTTTGATCAAACACATTAAATGCCTCATAGATTGCCTTCTCTCCAACCTTCACATTTTTAGCTTTCTCTTCCTTGTCTATAAATACTATTCTATAAAACTTCCCAAACTCATTTGCAGTAAGAAAGTCATTACCACATGCAAACACTAATCTCACTGACCTAGGCTGATACTAAAAGTTGCATCAAGATCAACATTCTTCTTTGGATTGAAGAAAGAACCATAATACCAACACCCATCATTGATGGACTCATTAACATCCAACATTGAAGAAATCTTTGATAAATTCCTAATTTGCTTTGAATCTATTTTGTAAACTTAAGAAGTAGATCCTTCTCCAGTACTATTAGCTTCTCATAGCCTTGGTATTCCTTAATGAGTCTCTTTGCTATTAAATAACATTTCAAGAGAAAAAATCTACTAAGAAAAGAATAGGATCTAGTAGTTTTTAGTGGATGAGAATACACATAGGAAGGTGGGAGGAAGTTGCCTTAGATATATCAGTTTTAGTTTTGTACCTTGTGATCTTACTAATTCAATGTATCAAAGCTCTATTTACAATAGCTTGGTCATTTTTATAGGATTATTAATGAGTGTACAAACACCTCAACTTCTAGAAACAAAACTTGAAGGAAGGATAAAAGCTCATGTATTATTTTACTCAAAGTTTCACGTATGTACCAATGCAAACAAATAAAACAACAAACAACTTTGCCAGCTTTATAGCTTTATAAGTAATAGAAAAAGGAAGCTTCATAATAGTGATGTAGTTGTAACCTTCATTATAGGAATATCCAAATGGAATATGAGGGTAGTTGGATGTAGTAGAGTACATTGCTAAGAACTTTGCACTACCATAGTGAAATAGATATGGTCGAAAGACATGAAGGTTTGCAATGGCTTAGCATTCACAATGACTTTCATTCTATTTTTTATCATGTCTTCTCTCAAATAGGATTGATTATATGATTAATTACTTTGATCTTCACTATTAAGATAGAGCATCTATTGACTGCCTCAAATTACTCATATCCTACCAATAAATATTATTTTTCTTACTATGCTATTCTAGAAAACATACCTCTTCATGAGACAAAGGCTATACATATAAATACCAGGAGACAAAAATAGAGATAGATAGGGATAAGATTTATTCTCAAAGTCACTAAAAATATTGTCATTATAGGTGAGGCACTATCTCTCATTTACATATTTTTCTATAAATAGCAACTTCTCTATTGTTAGAAATCATGCACAAGCTTTTGTGGGTGTTTGGCTACCCTAATATTTCTTCTTCTTTCTTTCATCAATCTAATTCTGATAACCTTCTATAGTGAATTTTTTGACATGGGTATGATAGAGCAAGATACTACTTTTATCAATATTGCTTCCTTCATTGTTCGTTCATGTAGGTTTTGACATGGAGAGCCTTAGCAGATAATGAAGCCACATCTATATAGAAGTAGGAAAATTGTGCTTGGATATTTGATCTACTTGGATCCTCATGTCAGATCTCATGTGATAGAGATTATTAGTACTAAGAATAGCTTAATCCAAAACCCATTCTTTAAAAACTAGGTAAGGTTAAATGCCCATGTAAATAGGGCCCCATTTCGAAACATGCACAAAGATGAGGTGGAGGGGCATTTTATTTAGATTTTGATCATATGAAAAGGACTTCTCAAAAAAGTGTGGTCTTTAAACTCACAAATTCAAAGGCAGATCAAGTCGTCCCTCTTGTGTTTTCTCCAAGGCACACTCATTTGTTTGTACTAGTTAGGATTTATAGATTTTTGAGCTGTTGTTGTTGATCTCAAATTGGTTTTGACTATTGAGTGTCAACACACTTAAGGAATTTACTTAGTTTATGTTGAACTAGTAACACATGCCAAGTATAACATATAAATGTTAGACTATGTTGAGTTGCAATGAGTGCTGAGTCACTCATGTGTCGAGTCACTCAAGTGCTAAGTAGATAGACCATCCCAAGTGATTTAGGAGCTGAGAAAATGGTGTTGAGTAGTTCAAGAGCCAAGTCAAAAAAAAAATTATAGTATGTGTCGAGCATTAGTATCATCAATTGTCAAGTAACACAAAATTGACATACTTGTTTGTAATTGCACAAATAACTATGTAAACCATTTCCTAGCCGACTTAAGGATAGATTTCAATTCTTTAGAGATAAGGATGAATCTATTTGAAAAATCCCTATGTATTTACATGTAGCCAATCAGATAAAAGGAAGGATTAAGCAACAATGTAGATAAATCTAAGTCATAGATTCATACCTAACCCTAGGTCTTCTAATCTTCTTAAGGAAGATGAAACCCAAAACTTCTTATCTGTGTAAGGATTGAATGAGAAGTGTAGAGAAGTTTGCATGCACAAAAAAAGAATTTGTGGAGACTTAGAAGTTATTGAAAGATTATGAATTGCAGAATTAGTTAAAGGAGAACAAAGAATAGAAGGATGCAACAATTGTTAAATCAGATCAGAAGGATCAAGAAGGACATTGTACAGATTTGATCTTTAATCGAGCAACCAGAGCCAATCACAAGATCTATGTTGAAACATCCTAATAGGTGATTTTGGTAAAATCTCTTAATAGAGTAGTCCTAATAGGCTATAGTAAATCCTTTAACAGGGTGACAATCTAAGTGGATGATTAGAAGTCCTTTAACCAAGCATACTTCTAACAAGGTGTTGAAATCCTCTAGCAAGGTGGGACTTAATAGTCTTTGTAAGCCTTTAATAGGCCAAGCCTTTCATAGGGTAGATCATATTTTATGATCAAACCATTCTAACCTTAATTGGCTACACTTTATTGCTGTAGTAGTGAAGAATTGTGGGTGTCATCCCCACCCTAGTTTTACCTTCTCACTTGGAGGGTTTTTGGGTAATCATATCTGGTGTCAAATGTGTGATTGCTTATATGTTTACATGTTTTAGATGTATGTGCTTTACATGTTATTTTAGTTTCTCAATTGAATGTATGAGATGGATGTGTGGTGAAAAAAATTATGGGTTCATGTTTTAACTGCCGATTCACACCCCCCCTCAGAAGTTTACTTTCCTACTTGTAATCCCAACAATTGGTATCAGAAGCTTGTTCTTTGAAAGAGAAGCATTACATATTTGAGGAAAGATCCTGAAATGGAAATCTATGAGTTAGGGAAAAATATTGAGAATCAGGAGATTGAAATACATCTCATTCTTTAGCACCTGAATGATGCAAGAGAAGCTTTAAAGAGTTCCTTGAAGAGAAGAAAGGAAATTACTATTGCTGAGAATGACACAAAATACAAAGAGATCGACACTACTAAGCTATTTGTAGATGGAGACTTAAGTGATTATGATGCAAAAGTTGCAAATTTGATGGCAAAGAACAAGATCCAAGTTGAGTAAATCATAAATCTCAAGTTAGAGCAAGAATCACATGCCATAATGCTATGTGAAGTGGTTGAACAAAAGAAGAAATCCATGATTGAAGAAGATAAAAGAGTTTTGTCTCATATATTGGAAGAGACATCATTAGAATTAACCAAGATTTCCAACATTCAACTAGATACTCTAAGTCAAATGATGAATGCCAACTATGAACTGACTATCAAGGACATTGAGATTACTACATTGAAGTTGCAGAATGACCTAAAGAGAGAAAATGAATTTTCTAAGAGTTTCAACAAACCAAATGAAGCTATCAAATACTTTGAGAAATTACTAAAATCCCCTAGATCTAATAATGATACATCTAGACTAAGATATTCAAGCACTAAAGAAGGAGAGTCATCAAAAAGTGTAGAAGAAAGGAACAACATCAAAGGTAAAAAATCCAAAACCACTTGTCATAATTGTGGTAAGAAAGGACATACTGCTAATGTGCAAGAGCAAGAATACTAATTATAATGCTAGACCTAAGGGCATGATTCATTGTCACAAGTGCAACAAGCAAGGTCATTAGGCACATGAATGCAAAACTAGAACCATGCATGCACCAAGATTTGAAGGATATTGCTATAACTATAAGAAATATGGACATAGAGCTTTTAAATGTAGATCCAAGTCAACGTGGTAATCAAACAAGCAAGAAAAGGTAAGGAACAATAGAAACTCTCATTATTGGGATTATAATATAAGATATAGATGTCATTATTGTAAAGAATATGGACATTTTCTAGAGAATTGTATTAGAACACACTTCAGTGGAAACTACAAGAGGTGGTTGAGTCAAACGACATACTTTAGCTATTTGAAGACTAGTCACATCAACAAGTATTGTCCAACTAGGTCAAAGGCACCAAATTGTGAATTTGACAAAGGCAAAGGCAAGGTAGATGTTGAACACATCAAAGATGAGATGAATAAGACATGGAAGAAGAAAGATGGTTGGAATACATCAAATGAAGAAGGGATCACTTCACCCAAAGGGTCAAGTGATCACACCTCATAAAACTAAGCAAGAGGTATGTGGGACTGATACATAGAATATTATATCATACATTAGTTCCAAAAGAAGCTAGTATTGAAAGGACTACATTAGCATGAATGAAGATGCAAGATGTTGTTGAAAATTCAAGTTAAATATTTTAAGTTTTCATGTCATTGCCAAGCATGAAAAGTTTTCAATGGATGCTAAGTAGAATGTTAGTCAGATCCAAACTGCTAGGCTAGCTAGTTGATGATGAGTCTATGGTAGCTGTTGAGTGATGGTAATACCTATAGATGCCAAGTGAAGCTAAAATCATATTGATGCTGATTTTTATAAATATAAATGCACTAAGCATTAAATGCAAGGTTTTGAAGGGTATATGATCAATTTTTTCATTCATTTCTCATCATTTCAAATTTGTGCAAGAGCCAAAGGAGTAGGAGGTGATTCAAAAGTTTGTTTGAACAAATTAAAGTGATTCAAGCAATGATCTCACTCACATTCTTTGAATTTCAAAGGTATTCCTCATAAGATGAGTTACACAATTTGAAATTTGTAGAAACCCTAGTTTGTCAAATGGCATCAATTTCAAAGAAAGTAGAGTGAAAAGAAGTTTTAAATGTTCAATTAGTTAGCAATGAGGTTAAGAAACTAGATTTCAAAGCAATACTAGATGTTTCCTACAAACAAGATCCATCAGGCACATTATCTATGATTCCCCCTAATGTGATTATGGTTCAGGATGTTAGAAAGTGTTATAACTACAAGATAGGTGGAATTGGTGATTTAAAGATAAGGAAAACATATGACAATTTATGTGAAAATAGTGTCTTTAAAGAGGAATTCAGAATTGTTGAAAGAAAGGGTTTGACACATGCCCTAGAACTCCCCACTACTTTCAAGACTGAATTGATAAGATTGGTACTAAGTAGAATTCGTGATGGATCCCTATGGCTAGAAGGAGGGCCAATAAAGATAACTGAGAGGATAATTAATAGGGTGACTAGATATCCAACCCTAGATTGGATAACGACTCTATGGAGTGATTCAAAGGAGGTAATTAAGAAGAACACAAGTGCAAAATGGAACATGCATGGAATGACCATTGATACCATAACTAATCCTCTAATGGACTTTGCAGTAAGGGTCATTTCTCATAAGTTTTATCAATCAAATAGATTGAACAAAATACACTATATTGTAGTGGATGTGGCATATAAAATTGTAAAGAAAGATCATATGCATGATTTGGTTGAGCTTCAATTACAATAATTGATGGAAAACCTAGGAGCTATAAGGAAAACCAAGAGTGCTCAATGCAAATTTGGTTCAATTCTTGTCTATATATTCTCTTATGTGCAAAATACCTTTCCATCATTTAGTACTTTAGGCTAGAAGACCAATAGGTAAATAGTGTTGCAGATAAATGAGTTTATTGAATAGATGTGAGACAACTTTGAAACATTGATGACTAGTTATTTTGACGACTTCAAGAAGTTTGTGAAACAGAGGATGACAATACCAGTTTCATTGGTTAAACAACACTACAATGATATATTTTTTCTTATGGATATTGATTACACATATGTGCAGGCTGCTACACTTAGGGTAAGATGGCTAAGACCCATAGGTTATGAAATTAATGTTGATGAAACCTCTTCAATCATTATTTCCCAACTTGCTAAAGAAGTTGATAAAACTACCAAAATCTTTGGAAAATATGATGTTATGAAATAAAAAATTGAAATGGAGTTGAATATAGTCTCCACACTAAAAAAGAAGGATAACCTAGTGAGGAAACTTAAGAAGAGATTTGGAGAGGGTGCCAATGTTGAGGAAGAAGAAGAGGAAGATGAAGAAGATGAAGAGGAATAATAAGATCAAATTGATAAACCTCTTTCATTGACCCAAGACATGGGTGAGGAAAAAGAAGAAGAAGAAGGTGTCAAGGGAGAAGAAGTCAAGGAAGCACTAGCATAGGCCAAGAAAAAGAAGAGAAAAGCTAAGACACAACCTATAGCCAAGGCAAAGAAGGTTGCCAAGCCAATCCTAGTAAAGCCAATAGCACCAGCCACCAGAGCAAGCACATGAGCCACCACACAAAAATCCAAAAGGATGACAAAGGCTACATAACAAAAGGAGATAGAGAAAAAGAAGTAAAGAAGAAAATATGTTACATAACAAGAAATTGATGATGAAAAGACAGAATCAGAAGATACAAGTCAATTTAGAGTGGTGAGTCACACACCAAAATCTAGTCTTGAAAATATCTATGAGAATGTTAAGAATAATGCAGATATGACTAGTTTGAAAAATATTGATTTTGGAAAACTTGGTAGAGAAGAACAAAATTTGATTGAGGAATCAATATATGCAATGATGTCTAAATTCAAGAATACTCTACTTGAATTAGATAATACAATGCTTAAGGATTTGTATACTATTGTTGAAAATAAGTGGCATTATTGTTTAAATTTGGAGAAACAAATTGGAGAATCTACATTAGCACAAGTTATGCCAAAATTGACCAAAGGGAAAATTATCAAAGAAAATTAAAAATATGGTGGAAGATTTGCACCAAAATAAAAAGCATTTAGCTTCCTTTAGAATGATATTGAAGATGTTGTCAGGAAATCCACCCAAATGTAGAAAGTGATTTATGGATTGTCAAATATCAAACAAGGAGAGGAAGATCCCTTTGAGGGAAGAAATAATGATGATGAAAAAAATGATAAGGAGGAAGATGAGACTAAAAAGGATAAAATTGATGTGGAGGAGACACAAAAGAAGATAGATGAGACAACTATAGTTGAAGAGCAGTAGGAAGAATAGAGTGTGCATGACACACAGATGCCAAGTATGAGCCCTCCACATGACACACACATACTTGCAAAAAATATAACTATTAAGGATGTCCTTGATGCCTCAGCTTAGAACATCAACCCCTTAACTACAGATGACGTGAAGAAGATATTGGACCAGTCTACACTCTAAGAAAAAATATGTGACAATCCAGTCTTAGTGAGTGTAGATGAGTTCTAGAAGGCAATAACTGATTCCACAAGGGATAAGGTGAATCCACAAGAACCACCTTCTGCCATCCCTTTAGTTACTCAAGTGAAACCTTTAATGCAAAAATCAATAGACTCGTCTACTAAGGTTGAAAAATTAGTGAAAGTTGATACTGTGGAGCAGAGGGAGACTACAGAAGAAGACAAAGAGACTACAATAAAGCAAATAGGATAGATTGATGTATCTGTACCTGAAGCTCAAACACAAGGTTTAATTTTTTTCATTGTCATAGATCAAGAAAAATATAAAGAAGGAGAACAAACACCAAAAGTAAAGGATCGGGAAGCAATACAAGCATTGGTAAATTTACCAACATATGGCACTCCTACAAAGGTTCTTCAAAAGCCGAGCATGGAAGCAATACCCTTGAAAATCTCAGTGCCAGGCTCCAATTCTTCTAAAGTTGACAAGGTAATTCATTATGATTGTGTTAATTTACATGAAGAAATAGTGATTCCAAATTTTGATTATGACACTATGACAATTAAGAAAATAAGCATTTTTCAACAAGCATTAAAAAAGAAGAAACACCAAGAAATGCTTAGGAAGGAGTATAAACAAAAGCAAGCATTACAAGAAATCAAAGACATCTTCTTAGATGCATTCAACTTGCCTACTCTAGAAGAAACTAAGCTACTATTGGAACAATTGTTAGATATTGTGGAGAAGGTTAATAATGAAGACCTAGACACTAATGCAAAACTTTTGGAATGGTTTGAAAGAAAATTTCAAAGGAAAGTTAATGAAAAGATATCTAGTGAGATAAAATTAACTCAAGTTGCATTGGCAACCAAGGTTGAGGATTTGAAGAACATACTTGAGAATATTTTCTCATTCTATACAAAATTGTGTGACACTACACTCTTCACCCAAGAGGCCAAGCAACATATTGAGAGGCTGTAGAGAAATTTGAAAATATCAAATACCCAGTTACCTAAGTACCCAGCTCAGAGTGAGAAGCATTTTTAATCATTGCTTCAATCACAAAGTCAATTAGTTGTATTAACAATAGAAGAGGCTAATATAAGAGAAAAATTGACATGCATTTAGGCATCCCTCACTCCTCATATGGAGATACTACACAAGGAACTAGGTTATGTAGAAACTTTGCTAAAGAAAGACCCCAATCTTTCTACATTAGATGGCCTAGTCCAGCTTGCTATTGAGCTTTCTATTCAAGTCAAGTCACTAGATGTTGCATGTGACAATTGGGATGCAACTCTAAAGATAATAATGGTAGTCCATCAATCATTTTTGGAAAAACATACTATACATGTATAGTGTAAAACTCATTCAAAATTTGTGTCAAAAAGGGGGAGTATGGAAGTACGGGAGGGAATATCTCATGGGGGAGACAACAAAGAGAGTAAACCAGAGATATCAACTATGAAAAGAGTATCAGATCAACAAAGACAAATGTACTCAAATGGAGCATAGATTTTTGTATACAAAATAGATATACCAACTCAAGGGGAGTTACACATTTGAGGTATATAGGTTATTACAAAATTTTGAAAATTTGAAGTTTTGTATATAAGCCAAGTCATGGTTATGTTATATTCAAGAAGATTAGATTGATTATGGATATTCAAGTGTTTTTGACACTCATGTCAAAGGGGGAGATTGTTGATCTCAGATTGGTTTTGACTATTGAGTGTCAACACACTTAAGACATTTACTTAGTTCATGCTAAACTAGTAACACATGTTGAGTACAACATACAAATGTTAGACTATCATGAAGTAGTAACACATGTCGAGTACAACATACAACTGTTAGACTATGCCAAGTTGCAATGAGTGTTGAGTCACTCAAGTGCTAAGTAGATAGACCATGCCAAGTGATTTAGGAGCCAAGGAAATAGTTGATGCCGAGCAGTTTAGGAGTTGAGTGAGAAACATAATTATAGCATGTGCCGAACATCAGTATCATCAAGTGCCAAGTAACATAGAATTGACATACTTGTTTATAATTGCACAAATAACTATGTAAACCATTTCCTATCCAACTTAAGGATAGATTTTGATTCTTTAGAGATAAGGATGAATCTATTTGTAGAATCCCTATGTATTTACATGCAACCAATCAAATAAAAGGAAGGATTAAGTGGCAATGTGGATGAATCTAAGCTGTAGATTCATATCTAACCCTAGGTCTCCTAATCTTCTCAAGGAAGATGAAACCCAAAACTTCTTATGTGTGTGTAAGGATTGAAGGAGAAGTGTAGAGAAGTTTGCATGTACAAACAGAGCAGTCATGGAGACTTAGAAGTTATTGAAAGATTGTGAATTATAGAATTAGTTAGAGGAGAACAAAGAATAAAAGGATACAACAATTTTTATATCAGATCAGAATGATCAAGAAGGACATTGTATAGATTTGATCTTTAATTAGGCAACTAGACCCAATTACAAGATCTATGTTGAAACATCCTAATAGGTGATTTTGGTAAAATCTTTTAATAGAGTATTCCTAATAGGCTGTAGAAAATCCTTTAATAGGGTGACATTCCAAGTGGATGATGAGAAATCCTTTAACTAGGTACACTTCTAACACGGTGTTGAAATTCTCTAACAAGGTGAGACTTAATAGTCTTTGTAAGCCTTTAACAAGACAAGTCATAGTTTATGATCAAACCATTGTAACCTTAACTAGATAAACTTTATTGCTGCAGTAGTGAAGATCTATGGGTGTCATCCCCACCCCAATTTTACCTTCTCACTGAAGGGTTTCTGGGTAATCATATCTGGTGTCACATGTGTGATTGCTTATATGTTTACATGTTTTAGATGTATGTTCTTTACATGTTATTTTAGTTTCTCAATTGAATGTATGAGATGGATGTGTGGTAAAAATTTTATGGGTTCATGTTTCAACTGCTAATTCACCCCCCCCTCTCAGAAGTTTACTTTCCTACTTGTAATTCCAACAACTGTTTCAAAGTTTACCTTGTATTATAAAAGTAGGACTATGAAAAATCACAAATTTTATATCACTTCACATTGCTTTATTGAACTTAAAAACATAGTTAGCCTAAGCAAGGCCAAAAAAATTGAAGTAAACACTTTTCAATTTGACACCCTCCTCATTTTCTTCTACTTAGCAGTTAGATTAAGATACAATGAGTAGCACTATGTACAATAGTTTCCAATCAAGCAAAAAAAAAGACAATCCATCATGAACAACAAGTATTAGATTTTTATATGCTAAGCTAATAGTAGTTATAACAAATTTACTTGCAACAATAGGATGTGGAAGAAGAACATAGAAAAATGTGCATACAAGGATGGGACGAATTAGAACTATCATTGGCAAAAAACTACATAATAACCACTTTTGCTTCAGATTAAACCTGTGAACTGCGTACCTTTGCTAACACTTTTCTCAGCACTTGTAGTCCTCATCGCTAGTAGCCAAAGATGTTAGGAAATTATTTTAAAAACCTATGAATGAAGATAATAAAAAAGATAAATTGTTGCAAGAAATAAATGAAGGAAAAATGACAACTGACCTCATGAAAAAGTATTAGTGAAAAAGATGCTTCAACTCTTCAATGGTTCTGGCTCTGGCTCTTCAACAATAGAAAGTGGCTCTAGCTCTGGCTCCATAAACCCTATTTTTTCCCTCTACAAATTTGAGCATGTTGGTGGACCCAAAAAATCATTGAATTTGGTTTAGAAAATAGTGAAATAGGAATAGGCTATTCCTATTTCACCTATTTAGTGGGAAGTTTTCCATGTGCATTTTGTGCTAAAATTAGAATAAATGTATTCCTATTCTACTTTTGGTTTTTGCATCCAAATGCATAATTTTTGAATTCTCGTAGTCAAATTTTCCTATCCGCATCCTATTCCTACAACCAAACAGGGCCTTAGGTGATTGTTTTTTTTTCATATATACATTTCTTCATAGGTAGGAATTTTTTTTTTTTTAGTATTCTATTTAGAAGATTCTATGGCATATTCTTTATGAATATTATATTAGTCTATAATAGGCAAAGGTTTAATCTCCCCTTTTCATACAAATTCCATAGAAATAAAATATGCATCGACAACATATTTTCTCTTATAGATTTTATACTATGTCATATATTGGAGTTATTTTCTTCTACTTCTACTATGAATTTGGAAGGGTTTGGTTTATGATAAGTTGATTTTATTCCTTGCATCCATCAAATCCAGAGATTTGTTGGTATTAGCTAACTCAAATTTTAACACACTTATGTATAAGATCAAATTTAACTATTTCTAAGGGATGAATAGAATCATACATGGAATTGCTTCTTATTGAAAACTTAATGAATCATTTTCCAAGCATCCATATGAACAAGTGCAATACTAGAACTTTTTATTCTCATTTCATCAATCATATAACATGAAAATTTACAAAAACCTTACTCATCCTACCTTTAATAAATATTACATTGAACTCTCTTTCACATGAAAATTCCACAAGGTTTACTATAGATTGAATACATGAATATACATATGCACATGAGCTTAATAACCTATTTGCAACATGAGATTCCAAAATGATGGATATTCCTTTACATGAACTATTTCTTTCCTTCCTATGCAAAAATGAAGATATTAAATTCTTTCTCCTACAATGCCAACTATATGCATAACATCAATCACATTTTACATATTTACAATGGTATACACTATGGACTAAATTTATCTCACATTTTAAAGAACATAAAAGTGGGGATTTGGCTATCATAGCACATTACAAAATGACATGAAAAGGGATGATATCTTCACAATACTTGAATCTTCAACAATGTCAAGGGAAAAACCCTACTTCTTCATACAATCCATCCTCACAAAACTTGCAAAAAAACATAAGATTAGGAACCACGGAGGCTCAATTCCCATACTAAGCCTCCAAAGAGGTCATCCACTGAGTTGGAGAAACAAGATCCAAATGGGATACAATCAAGCTCAAATTTTAATGCATGCAACATCACAACACAACACATCACAATCTCTCCCATGGCTTGCACAATGATTCACCATTGGAATCATGAAAATAGTGAGTGAAGGTTGGCTCTTCAAAGAGGATATTTCCATGGCAATATAAATTACATACCTTAAATTTCACCATGCCTCTACAAGGCTTGCACCATACGTGCTTCTCTTCACAATTTCCACTTATCACCCCTAGACAATGGCTTCAATGGAGCCCATACTCCATGAAATTCCCCTCCTCTCCAAGAGAAGAGGCTCTCAACTACATTTTTGAGCCCAACTAATCCCTTCACTCAAGACTTGTCTTCCCTCCCAAGGGTATAGAGTGAAGCCTTCACACCCATTAACAATAAACACTCAAAAACAAGAATAAAATAAGAAATCCAAAGAAAGTAATTGCAACACAATTTACAATCACTCCAACACAACACAAAACATGATTTCACCAACAACAATAAAAATATTACAATACCATTATGCAAGTGCAAAGGAAGATCATGACATGGGCACCAATCTTGGTCCAAGCTAAAGGAAAATGATAATTGATGAAGAGATCCCTTCTCCTTAGTCTCCTCTCCAAAACCTTAATTGTCTCTAAACTTAGAGAGTGGGTGAATATCTCACTAGTTTTTCCAAGTCTCCCTAAAAAGGCTCTCCCACTATCTATTTTGGCAAAAACCTCTTACAACCTTGTCCCTACCAATTTTTCTATTTTTGACTTAGTGGAAACATGGGGAAGAACTCATGGGACAACTCAATTTTCAAATTGTTGGAAGAATACATTGGTTAACACCCACCCAGGCTAGATAAGCACTAAAATGGTCAAATTTAGGCCCTTAACATGTTATACTAACATATGGGTGGATTATTTCCATAAAAAGGACACTTTGATGGAAATAATCCATCCATATGGAAATGATTGCTAAGTCTAAATTTGAATTTCCTTTTGATGGTTATTCATCCTATCCCTTATCAAGTGGGTTTACTTAAATCTTTTGAAAACTAATTAGTTTAAAGGTTAAATGCTACCATGACCAAAACCCTAGGTGACATGTCATTAACACACAACAACTAGAAGTGTTAAGTGACACATTGAAACACATTACACATCACCATGACACATCCCTAATGCATTCTTCAGATTAAATTTACCATATTTATGGAAGCTCACATTTATGAAATAAAATATATCACAATGAGGCTTTGGAATCTTCTGAAGATTCACCTTGTCTAAACTATGTTCACATGAGTTTGGACCTTGTTTCCCCAATAAATTTATATGGTTTCACTTCCTGCACACTAAAATCAAGCATTAGTAGTCCAAAGAGAAGTCATATAAAATACATTTTGTAAGTGCATACAAATTCCAATGTTACATAATCCACATTAACACAATTCAATTAAATTTCCTTAATCATTTCAAATAAAGCATTCAAATTATTAAAATATCAAAATTTTCATATCACATTTAATCTCAAATCAACATGATCGAATTAACATTTTGAATCACATCATAATCCATTTCTATCCTAACATGTGTAAAGTTTCTTTTGTTTTTTGGCAAAAGTGGATAAGCCACTGGATATATATAATATATTAAGTAAAAACTAGTTTAAGAGCTCAACAAGGAAAGAACCAGAAAGAAAACCTAACATTGTTGCCATATTTACAATTGACAAAACATTGATACTTACAATCTGGCTATACCGATGAACAATCTATCAAACTTCTAAATTTTTTGAATTTAACAAAATTTCATCACATAGTAGGCATGATGGTCTCCAAATCAGTCAAAACAAAGAATTTCAACATTATAAAAACATGCCATAAGTGAGGAGAGGAAAGCCTAACAATGTAGAAAGATACCACTATGCTATCTTTCATCCATGTTTTCATGAGGAGTAGCCATTGCAGAGAAGTCCCATCCCAAATCTAGACATGGTGCAAGGGCAACATCCCAACCCGAGCTTGGGCCCTCAACAACAACAAAATCCCTTCCCAAATTTGGACGTGATGCAGGGGCAACATCCCAACCCAAGCTCAAGCCCTTAGCAGCAACAATTGAGGTACAAGTAGAGAAACCCATGGATGCAAGCACGTCCCAATCACTATGTATAGTGACATTTGGGTGCAAAGGTTGAGTGGTTACTACTAAAGCAAGGTGACTGAGACCAAGTTCTTTGGAAGTTGAGAACAAACAAGTGCTAGGTTCACTGACCAATTGAAAAGGAGTGGCCAAGGGTGACTTCATTTGAGCAGCTTTTCATCATGCATTAGAAATTGGAATTTTGAAGATATCTATTAGAGAAAAAGTAATTTTCTTGACCTCCTTAGTCAACTAGAAGCCTAGAGCATGAGCAGTGAATTGCAAGGTCTTGAGAAAGAACCCAGTGTTGTGCTTCTCAAAGGATTTTTGCATCACTTCAAATGTCATCATGGCCTCATGGTTCTTCATGAGCACTATTCTTGAAAATATGCCACCAACTAGGGCATTGTCAGTGCACAAGTCATAATTCTACATCACACTTTTCAGTTTATTATCCACCCAAAATTTTGGCCGAACCACCTTGATGACAATAATTTCTAGTCTCGACAAAGATTGAAGAAGATCCATGGCAATGGAGAAAAAGATGGAGGCCAAGGTTGAAGGAAATAAAATATTCCTTGCAGATGCAGACAAAAGATCCTCCCCAATTATGGTTCAAAGTGCACGCCATATGTTATATGAATGTACAATAAACATACTATCCAAAGCTGCATCCTCTAGAGGATGAGAAATTGTGTCTTCATCCAATGCTGATTGAAGCCTAATTTTAAAATTTTTGGGCAAGATATTGTGATGGAATTGATGGCAAGAATCGCATTTCACACAAACATCTTGTGGGGACAACATGTTGGAGGCAGTTTGAATGGAAAACACATCAAGCTAGATAAATGTTGGATTGAAATCCATTCTGCATCTTAAATTAAGTCCCTTAGCATTTGCATAGAGTAATTGGAGTAATTGCACTCATGTGTAGTAAATATAGTACCTTTAAATAAAAAATTAGTTGCAAATTGAGAAGGGAAAAGTACAAATCTAACGCACCCAAAATTGAAGAGTGAGAAATTTGATCTGTAACCATGTATGTTGAAATTAATTTTACCAAGTAAAAAATGCCACATGACCAAAATGAAACAAAATCATGCTCACTTAGCATCAGTTTTCTGTTTAATGATAAATATTTGTCATGATTTTTCCTTGATCTCGCACATGAGAACCTAATTTATGAATGCTGCAATAAATGTTCAAAGCCTAGTATGGATAGTGCACAATGACCATGGGGTGACATCAGGCTATCCATTATACCATACTTGGCACATATGATGATATGATTTGCTTGAAATCATCCATAATTTGGCATATAAAACACACTCGGCACCAGGATCATTCTCAGCACACTTAGCACCAAAAACACACTCGACACTCATCTGGCTCAACACCTACATTATGCACAATGATCGACACCTAAGAAAATTATCTTCGTAGGTGTTGAACATGACTCAAAATTTGAAAAAATGTCTACTATAGTACACTCAGTACATATGAAATTCTAATTTGCACATGCAAAAAACTTGGCATCTGAAACACACTCAACACTTGAAGCAATTATGCAAACTCAGCACAAGAAGCCCACTTGGCATCTAAAACAACTTAGCACACATAAAGATCACTCAGCCCTTGAAGACCCCAACAACCCTAGTAACTGCTATGTCACTACACATATTGATCACTTGGCATATGAAAGATAGCACCAATCATGTGACAGTTAGCACCTAAGGTCATTGGCTTAGTATGTGTTAGCAATGACTCAGTATATGATAGAAACTTGGCATCTAAAAAACACTCAGCACCAGAAGCAATTCTGCATACTTAGCATAAGAAGCATGCTTGGCATATAAAGAAACTTGACACACACACATATATATCACTCAACCCTTGAAGGCCCTCTCAGATCTGACCTCAGTTATGACACTGCACATATTAATCATTTGACACATGAAAGATAGCATATGTCATGTGGTAATTAGCATCTAAGGTCATGGCTTTGTAGTTGTCAGCAATGACATGGCACATGAAAAATAATTAGCATCTGAAATGCACTCAGCACTTGAAGTAGTTTTGCATACTTGGCACAAGAAGCACACTTGACATCTGAAGCAACTTAGCACACATATAGATCACTCAACCCCTAAAAACTCATGCCCGACACCAGTTGTGACTTGGCACATAATGAGTGCTCAGCTCCTATAATCTGTCAGCACTAGAAGAAGAAATAACTTGGTACAAATAATGAACTCCTCCTCTAAAGGTCAGCTACCATTAGTTTCTACAACACTTTATGTTGCTCTATGATTGAAGAAGAGTTTAGTACAAAAATTGTAATCCCATTGCATCCTAAATTGGAAAGATAATCCACCATTCTTTTGCCCTCTCTATAATTGTGTGAAACTCTAATCTCCTAAAATTGATCAATAATGTTCCAAATTTTCTAGAGCACATATTTGAGTTTCTAGGAAGATGATTGTCTCTTAATGCAAGTAGAGATTATAACTTGAGAATCACCTTCAAACTGTACTTATTGGAAGTTCCCTTCCTTTGCTAGTATTAGTCTTGACAACAATGATTGAGCCTTGACCATATTGTTAGTTCCTATAGGAAGGGGAGCCATTGTAATTGATAGGACTATACTAGAACAATCTCTAATGCATGCTTCCAATCCTAATTGTCTTGGATTACCTTTGGATGCTCCATCAAAGTTGAGTTTGACAAAACCAGGCAAAGGGGGTTGCCATTTAACTGTAGACCTATCTGTATGAATTTTCAACTTTGAAGAAGTGCCATTTTCAAATGGGATAAAAATAGATTTCCATTCTCGAATGATACTTCCATCCCAGGAAGTGATAGCTGGATTAAATTTGCATCTACTGACACTTGCATTAATAACTTCTGATATCAATTTTTCAATGATTTGGAGCACTTTCTCTAAAGATGATACTTCTTTTCTAAAGATCCTCTTGTTTCTTTCCCACTAGATAGCCCAAATAACTAGAGTAGGTGTACATTTCTAGATTCTTGCAAATAGGGCATTGGGATAGAGAATTGACCAAGCCTGGACAATGTCCCAGATATTGTTTTACAATGGGGAATAGTAATTTAATTTTTTTAAAACAAAAATCCAGCATTGGTATGCAAATTGACATCTTGCAAATAGGTGGTCAATTGATTCATCTTCCTCTCCACATAAAACACATTTAAAAGGAGAAGCAATGTTCATCCTAGCCAATCTATCACTTATGAGAATTCTATGCTTGATTGCTAGCCACACAAAACACTTGGCCTTGGGAAGAACTATTTTATTCTAGTAGAACATAAATGCTTGAGATGGTGGTTTTGCAGACTCAATTTTTTGAAGAAATTTGTACCCTTCCTTGATTGAGTAGTTACCATTTTTGGCTGGGATCCATAATAGTTGATCTTTAGCCATTGATACAAAAGCCTATCTTTCTAAAAAGGTAGATTTAGGTTGTTGTTTATGTTGAGGATCTAAAGGGAGTTGATCAGGATCTTTCCATATTACTTTCCTTGAGAAGATGCAAACTACATCCATATAATGAACAACAAGGTTACCCCATTGTGCTTCTATAATTGAGAGAATAACTTGTATGTTTGGAATTGTATTTAATGGGGGGTGGCCATTCCACAAGTCACCCCAGAAATCAATCTTATTGAGTCACCCATGAAATATAGTTGAGCAAAATATCTTTGGATGCAATCATGAAGTCCCAAATGACTAATCTCCTAGGGGCATCCAACATAGAAAATATTCTATGTGACTCATTATTATCTAGATATTTCTATTGCATGATTTGACACCAAACTAATTGTGGTTTGGTGTATATCTTCCAAACCAGCTTACCTCCAAATGCTTTGTTCTTAGTTGTCAAATCATGGATACCTGCCCCACCTAGAGTTGGATGAATTGCCATATTTTGGAGAGAGATTAGTGGAAGTTTCTTTTCATTAGTCAAATTTCCTAACCATAAAAAGCCCTTAAAAAGTCTTTGAATTTGTGAAACCATAGAAGATGGTGCTTGCATGATAGCCATTTAATAATTGGGTATTACAGAAAGGACTAACTTAATCAGCAATATTCTACAACATAATCACAGCCATCTAACTTTCCAAGAAGCAAATTTTCTCTTAATTCTTTGATATACCCCCTCCTAGAAAACTTTCTTGTTTGAACCCATAAAGAAAGGAATTCCAAGATAAGTGGAGGGTAGAAAATCCTCAATAAACCCCAAGATATGCATAATCTTATTCGATATAATCCTGTTTGTATAAAATAAGAAGATTTTTGACTTTTGAGGATTAATTTTCTACCCTAAGACTTTTGAATATAAAAAAAGAATTCTCTTAATCTATTTAGCCTCAAATACTGATGAGGTACCAAATAGTAGTGTGTCATTAGCAAATAAAGAATGTGTTACTGAGTTTTTTTGTACCTTCTATTTTTGCTCCTTTCCACTTATTAGATAGATGATGATGCTTGATGTTCCTACTAAGGGCTTCAGCCATGATGACGAATAAGGCTAGTGAAAGAGGATCACCCTATCAGAGACCTTGTGTGGAGGAGAAGAAAACAAATGCTGCTCCATTGATAATGACTGAGAATCAAGCCCCTGAGATATAGGCTTTAATCCACTTAAACCATTTCTTGTCAAAGCTCATTTTTTGAAGGACTTGCAAAAGGAAGTTCCAGAAAACTCTTTCATAGGCCTTTTGCATGTCTAACTTGATAAAAAAATTAGAAGATTGGTTGTTCTTGATGGAATGGAGAACTTCATGAGCTACCATTGCACCCTCCATTATTTCTCTACCTAGAACAAAGCCACCTTGTTCAGGAGAAATTATGGATGGAATAAGTTTTTGAAGGCAGAGATAGATGGCTTTGGTAATAATTTTATAAGTTAGGTTGTAGAGTGAAATTGGATAGAAGTTAGGTTGTAGAGTGGTTTTAGGAATAATTGCAATATTTGTAGAATTGAAATATTTTGACATAGATTTGAACTTTTTGGATTCCTCCATAGCTACAAGAAGGTCCCAAAAAATAAAATCCATACAGCTCTAGAAGAAAAGTGTCATGAAGCTATTTGGACCCAGGGCTTTGTTAGGAGGGAAGGAGAAAACAACCTCTTAAATTTCTTGAATGGAAAAAGGGGCCAAGAGCATGGAGTTCTCCATAGGGGAAATCATAGTAGGTATATGTTGGATGAAATCCTCAACTTTTGAAGGAAAAGGTGAGGGAAGTTCAACTAGTGCCAGAAGATTCTTAAAGAACTTAACACCTTCATCTCTGATATGGTGAGGGTTGGTTAGAATATTACCTATTTTAGCCTCAGAGATTTGAAAAATTGATTTAGATGCTCTTTTTTGTTGAGTAGTAGTGTGGAAATTTTTTGTGTTTCTATCTCCTTACTGTAGCTAAACTTCCCTAGACTTTTGTCTCCAATAATCTTCCTCCCTGTTACACAATTCCTCCCATTGAATCTCTAACTCTTTTTGCTTAGCATACATGTCACTGTCCATCCCAAACTTGATAATGGAGCAATGAATCTCCTCTAGTTGCTACTTAACAATCTCTTTCTATTCGAAGACATTTTTAAAGACTTGTGAGTTCTAGATTTTGATCTATTCCTTGATATATTTCGATTTACTAGCAAATTGATGCATTCTAGATCTTGGAGCAAAGGGTGCACTAGTCCACCATTGTTTTAAAAGTGGGAGAAAATGTGGGTGGCACAACCACACACTTTTGAATTTAAAAGATGACTTAAGTTGGTTTTGATCTATAGCCATAGCTTGAGCAAATGTCAATGGAGATTGGAAAGTGATCAGAATCTAGAGCAGACAAAATTTTTGATTGGAGGCAAAAGTTACCTAATTTCTAGTCATGAGATAGCAGAAATCTATCCAATCTAACTACAATCTAAGAAAAACCTGATCTCCTATTTGTCCATGTAAAATTTCCATTAGATGGTCAAATATCCATCAAGTCAATGTTCTCAACAAAATGAGTGAAGTCTTGGATAGTTTTAATGGGTGGGAAAATACCACCAACTTTCTCATTTTGATTCAAGATCACATTAAAATCACCCCCGAGGATGACTTGATGAGAGTTTTGAGATTGAATCAGAATTTCTATGTGATCCCATATTTTCAACTTCTCCTGAGTAGAGGAAGGTCCATACATATTAAACAGAGTAAAAGGGGCATCGATGTCAATCACCTACAACATTTTCCAATTAGTTTGTTGTTGAATAAGATGGCCTTGAATTGTTAATGGATTTCAAAGAATAGCAAGACCCCCAAAAGCACCATAGTAGGAGAATGCACTGAGGACCACCTTGACCATTTGGCCAAGGATTTCTGAAATGTTTGTTGTGATAATTCTGTCTCTTGCAGTAACATAATATCACCTTTTGAGGATTCTAGAAACTTTTGAACCTTTCCTCTCTTGTTAGAGGCATTTATGCCTCTGACATTCCATGATAAAATTTTCATTACTAACAAGGAGAATAGGCTATTCTCCTCATCATTTTCTTATTGACAACAAAATTGTCATCAAGTGTGGTCTAGATACCTGAAGTGATCTCAATTCTAGTTTTAGAACCCTTTGGGTGTCCTCTAGATTTAGGAGTCTTAGAAGCCTGAGAGTGGAGAGAGGGAGATTGAACAATGGAGAAAATGTGTTGAGAATAAAAAACTAACAAGTCAGCTTGGGGCCTAGATTTAGGTTGTTCTTTGGAAGCCTCAGACTCTATTAAATTTTCCTCTTGATGTTGAGCCTCCAGTAGATCAGCCACATGTGGAGGATTGTGGCCCATCATAATGTGTGGGATGTTTTGAGAGTTAAGCTCAATTTGGTCCTTATCAAAATTAGGTTCCTTTGAATTAACCACATTAGGATATGGATTCAAGTTATCTGAAACATGTTGAAAAATACTCTTCTCAAGACCAAGTGGACCCAAATCATAGCATGCCTCCAGCATCGAATCTAGTATAGCCACTTGATTTGGAATTCCAAAATCATCAGTGGCCATGCAGCTAGAAGCTTTTTTCTCCTTTGTCTGACTATTCCAATATTGAAATTCTTTGAGCAATGCAATAAGATCACTATTTTCCTGATTATCAACATTTGTAAAGTTACATCCATATTTTTTAGATCATTCCATACAAAAATTTAGTTCTTAATATATATCATAGGTGGAAATCACTACTATAAATATCAAAATCAATAGATAACATAAGCCACTATCCATCTAAATCTTGAATATATGTCAAAATATCCAAATCATAAGTATCAAAATGCAAGTAAGATATCTATGCTATGATGGGTCTGGGTGAGGCCTCACAAATCAATAAAAAATATCGCATTTTCAAATTTCTTTTTTTTGTGAGTAATAACACTATTTTAAATCAATGCTGATTTATGATTTAGACTGTATCATTTTGAATATCCATTACTAGGACATGTGAGAGTGCTAAAATAATTCTAATTTAATTATTTATGGCATCCATCTTTATTAGATATTAACAAAGATATTAGTGATTGGAGGAAACTATCAAAACCCTTATTTAGAGTATGTAATGACCTTTCATAATGTAATATCATTAATGTTCCATCTTTAAAGGCCTAAAATTTGGTATGGAGATTGGGATCCATATATAAAACATGCCTTCAAATCCATAGATGACCATATATGATTTTTTGTGTACTTTGCACAATTAAATGAGATTGTGATTTGTCTTTGCGATTCTAGATAGAGATAGATATAACTAAGGGCTTTGATAATACAAAATATATGAGTGCATATCATGAGGGATAAGAGAAGTATGTTGGATATTTTTAAGAGAGATCAAAATACTTGGTAAAGGATGTGGATCTTGGGGAGACTAGTAGTTAAATATCTGTAGGAATGTAGGTGTGTTTCTTAAGTATGACAATGGGTTCTAAGGGACAGATCCAAACTAAAACACCAAGTAGTTAGGGTAATAAGTTGAAAATGTTTGGGAAAATTATTGAGGGTGTAAGGGTTAAGGTTCTTATAAATAAGAGGATGAATCATGTGGGATAGTCTATGAAATTATCAAATCAAGGAGAATGTTTCAGAGTGGAGTCTAACTAGACTTGTGGGTTAATTGTTCTCAAAGTTGGAGAGTTTAAGATGGGAATGACTTAAAGGATTTGGGAGAATGATCCTAATTTTGTTTGTAAGAGGACTAGATTCTATAATAAGGTTATAATGATAAATATTTATAGATTAAAGGTTATTAGTAAAATAAGTAAAATGATGAAGATGCCAGAAGATTGGAAATATTATTAGTGCTTGATCTTTAACAAAGAGGATTGGAAAGTGAGGATTAAAATGTACATAATTATGGAGTTGTATAGAAGATAGAGAGATGTAAGTCAAGTAGTTATTGCCCTTTAAGGTCACTTAGAAGAGTACAAGGACATGTGAATTATTTACTAAAAATTGGAATAGGGAAATGAGTTGTAAAAAATGATATCATATGAGGAGAGGGTTGAAATACCATTGGAATTGTGGTTGGATACTCTATATCATAGTTGTATCAAAGTGGGAAGATCTCAAATATCTATCCACATAGTTGAGAAGGGAATTCTATGATAGGTACAACATGGCTTTGACAACATCAAAGAGGGAAATTCTAGAGGCATTCAAATAATTGAAAGAACACTTTTACGGTTGAAAGAAGAAAAGAGAGAAAGAAGAAATGACAAAGAAAGAGGAAGAAATGAGATAAATAGAGTTGAGAGGGATAAGAGATAGGATAGAAAAATCATAGATAATAATTCAGGAATATAAATTAGGTTGGAATTTGAATTTTAAGAAGAGGATGGTATGGTCTATGCAAAGCTTAATAATGAAGAGGAAATTGATGAAAAAGGAGAGGAATGATACAATACAATGTACTATTGTGGAAACAAGTAATGAAGAGTGTCATGATGAAGTCTTGAACGAAGTTGATAGTAATGTGATATTACAAGATAAATGAAACAAGAAAGTGGTTCATATGGAGAAGACTTATTTGGTCTCAAGGGAGGAGACTAAGGATGAATTGGTTATAATGGTGGGCCACAAGGAGGCTGAATAGTTTGTATTTTCTTTAAGCATGTAGTTGTGGCATTTATTAACAAGATAGGAGAGTACCATTGGATGATAAATTTGATGAGTTTGTGTATGTATACAAAAATATGTTGGAGATATATGCAATAATGGAGAATAGTGAGAAGAAGTATTCACATTGCCAAGGAATGAAAACACATAGATGAAGATGAAGGATATCAATAAAGGGAAGATCCAAGAAACGATGGAGTAGAAAAAATATGACCTATTCAAGATAGGGATCAAAATGAATTTTTTTTTTCCCCTAATTTTTTTTAAGGTATTTCCAAGGGAATTAGATGATTTCCAAAATGTGGCCCGAGTATGGTACAGGAGCACCTCAAGGGCTCAAGGTACACGAATAGGATCATATGATGATCCAAAGAATTATGAAGGCTAGTAAGAAAAAGAAAGTCATTTTGTAATGTAACTATAGATGATAGTGCCACTTGACTAAAATTTGAGTCCAAATATGTTAATTAGTGTAGAGTTTCCCATATAACAAAATAGGTCTAATAAGGGCTCAAGGTGGGTTAACAATATATATTAAGAATTTTGTCATGATTTATGTTTATAAGGTCAATAAGAGACCATTACCATGAAATGAAAAAAGGAAAAATGATAAAAATACAAAATCATAGTAAGTTGTCACATTGACAAATCTATTGTCAATGTTGAAAATATATGGATTAGCACATAAGATCGAAAATATTCTTATGGGGTGGTTCGTAAATTTGGTAGTTATCTCTAAGAAGGTAGGTGTTGGTCTATAAAGTCTATAAAAGCCTGATCATGAGCAAGTAAGTTGATGTATGAATATTTAGAATCTATAAAAACTAAGTTTTTTGCATATTTCTTACTCTATAAGTAATAACAATTAGCTTTTTAGCATTAATTTATGATTTAGATTATATTATTTGGAAGATCCATTTTCAAGAGATTCTAGATAACTTAAATAAAAATATATATTAGAGCTCCTGGGTGAGATTGTGTAAGATTTTTTTTAGCATCAATGTTTTGGATCATACTCCATGATCCATCATCAGGATGTTCATGAGAGAGCAAAGAATGAAGAAGAATAATAAGTTGCAAACCAAGCTAAAAAGAAGAGAGGGATGGGT